>AP025360.1:16591964-17791964 GCA_030295005.1 Cephonodes hylas
ATATATACCTTATAGATTGCCCGCTCCGGCGGTTTAAGTGTCTCCGCCAATCACAGGCCTTCTCCCGCTCATTCGTTATATATAATATTTATATAATATTTTTAAGTGCCCTCAGCATCAGTCGACATCCCTCTATCTAATTATATATCAACATATTATATATACCCACTAGTACGACCGCTGCAGCGAGTTAAGTGTCTCGACCAATCAGAGGCCTTCTCTCGCTCAGTTGCTATTTATAGAATCTATTTATAGAATAAAAAATTTTTAAGTGCCCTCAGCACCGGCCAACATCCCGCTTACTAATTATATATCTATATATTATATATACCTTCTAGATACTTTTTTATAATACATCGAGAGGGGGCTAAAAATCGTCTTTTTTCTCCCACCCCCCCCTCTCGTTTCTCTCCCCCCATAGCAAGGCTCGGCTCTTCCCCTGACCTGCCAAAAAGGTCCCATCCCCGAGAACCCCAGGACACCGGAGATATCATCACTTTTGTGAAAAAGTGAAACATCGCCGGTACTCCAAGTGGTTCCGGGGGATCGGAGAGCCGAGTTTTGGAACAGCCTCTGCCTGGTCCGGTCTTTCTCTGCACGGGTCTCCGGACCTGATCGGATCACCGGAAGCAGTGAAACCGGCGCCCAACTCCTAGGAGTTTGGGAGTTCGGTGCAGCTGTTTCCGGCAATCAAATTTGCGCACTCCCCCCCGTCCATAGACCCTAGTCCCGTTCCTGTCCGACCGCTGGAAGAGGCCGAACATCTGCCTAACTCCTCGGAAATCGCCAATTCCGAGGACGGAAAAATGGAGCAAGACTCCGTGGGTCCTTCCACATCCAGCGGATTAGACAATCCCGTCCCCTCTCCCATCCCCGCCAAGAAGCAGGGCAATAAGGAAAAAACCGGCAAGAAAAACATTACTTTAGCCGAATTGAATGACCAACTACCGGAGAAGGCTCGCGCGGAATTTATAACGAGCTCAACAACCTTAAAGGAATACCTGCTTTGCGTTTCCTCTATGCTTATAAGCGCAGCAGGGGAGCGAAGCGTGACTAAGCAAAGCAAGCAGCGAGTGAAGGCTATTGGGAGGCAGCTGTCTCTCATTGCCTCCAAAGTCGCCTTCGCTGACGCCTCTGAAGCCCCTGCCTCCGCCACCGCCAGCACCAACACCGGCCCTCCTACACCAATCAGCGAAAAAGAGGACCTCAAGAATAATATTATGGAGTGCGTCCGTGAGGAGCTCAACAAGCACCTCACGGCTGTGAGCGCACTCCACCAACAAAATCAACGCACCCTACAAGCACTACAACACAAACAAACGGTCGCAGCCGCACCGTCTTACGCCTCGGCGGTCAAGACGGTGAAGGCTGCGACACCCGCCGCCACCGCTTCGAGACCCGTTCCTGCGCCTCCGGCCAGTCGCCCGGCCATCATTGTCACCCCGAAGGTGGCAGCGAAGAGCCGGCAAGAGGCCGTCGAGGCATTCAGGAAGGCCGTCTCATTTAAGAAGTCCTCCTACGCTCCAGCCAGGGTTCAGCCGGTCTCCAACGGCAAACTCAGGGTGGAGTTCGACAACGTGAATCAACGCGACGACACCTTGCAGCGCCTCCGCGGGTCATCTCAGGTGAGTGCCGAGGCCGCAAGGCGTCTTAACCCAATGGTAGTAATTAAAGGCATCTCGAGGGAGGTCCCGGCCGAGGAATTGGTCGGGATCATCCGGACTCAAAACCCGGAGGTATGCCCGGTAACCACGAGCGAAGGGGACCTGACACTTAGGTTCAAGCGAAACAACCGCAACCCCAAGCTTTACAACGCTGTATTGCTTGTACACCCCAATGTATGGCGGCGACTCACTGCGGCGGGGAGAGTCTGCGTGGACCACCAGAGGGTACACGTGGAGGACTTCTCTCCGTTCATGCAGTGCTTTCGCTGCCTGCAATTTGGGCACACGCGCATCAAGTGCAAGAACACTGTCGCACCCTGCGCTTTCTGCGCAGAGACCACCCACACTGCCGACAGTTGTCCCACTAGGGAGAGGAAGGGGGCTCCTAAGTGTTATAACTGTCAGGCTCATAACACCCGGTTCAACTCCGGTATCGATGCGTCACACTCAGCCACGTCACCAAACTGCCCACGCATTCTAGCCATGAGGGAAAAGATAAGGACTAAAGTCGATTATGGCTGTTAAGTCCGAACTCCTGGTAGTACAGTGTAATCTAGACCGATCGCGTAACTGTCTCCAGGAGTTTATCGATTCCTTCGTGGCTAGTGAATACAGAGTGGCCCTCGTGTCGGAACCATATGTTGGGTCTGGCACGGAGGTCAAACACATCTCCGGTG
Source organism: Cephonodes hylas (assembly GCA_030295005.1). Taxonomy (NCBI): domain Eukaryota; kingdom Metazoa; phylum Arthropoda; class Insecta; order Lepidoptera; family Sphingidae; genus Cephonodes; species Cephonodes hylas. The sequence goes on from AP025360.1 coordinate 16,594,306, forward strand.
TGAACGTTTATCAGTTTTGCACCGGAGACAGAGTGAAGGCTTGCGTTTTCGTCAAGCCTGACCTCCTCACACTTGGATACACACAATACTCTACATCGAACCTGTGCGTGGTGGGGCTTAGCCTAGGCAATCGGCGCTACTATGTAGCGTTAGCCTACGTTGAGCCTGACCACGACGCAGACAACACATTACACCACATAGATACATTTCTTAGGTCGGTGCGGGGCAGCCCTGTAATTCTCGGCGGGGATTTTAACGGTTGGCACCCCGACTGGGGTGGCACCGTCGCTAATCCCCGCGGTTACGAGGTAGCGGAGCTTGCCCTCGCTAACGACCTATACATTTGCAACACCGGGTCGACTCCCACTTTCGAAACAGTCACGCATGGACGTGTCCGCACGTCCATTATAGACGTGACAATGGCCTCGCTTAACATCTTAGAGGCCATTCGAGAGTGGCGGGTCGACCTCACACTAGGTACATCGTCACAACACAATGCTATAGTGTTTCGCGTTGTGACCGGAGATACCGGGTACACCACACACACCACCAACACCTCCACTTTCCGGTACAAAAGCGACAAAGCCCACTGGGGTCGCTTCACGGACTCGCTACTTACCACCTTAGCCGAGTCCGATGTACTGGAAAGGGATATTAACACCCTCAACTGTGAGGAACTCGAGGCCCTCATAGACGAGATCACGCACATTATACACACCGCTTGCCGCGACTCCATGCCGGTAAAGCAGGGCGGAGGTAAGTACCGACCGCCCTGGTGGACCGACGCACTGGGGGAGCGCAAGCGTGAAGTCATCCAGCTACACCGACGCTTACACACAGCCGCCAGGCGCGGGCGGCCGCCGGACTCCCTGGTTGAGGAATTTCGTGCGCTTAAGGCAACTTACGCGCAGGAAATTAAGACTGCCTCAACTAGTAATTTCAGGGAGTTTTGTAAACTCCAGACCAGGGAGAACGTGTGGTCGCTCACCAACAGACTCCTCAAGGACACCACACCTAGACGCCCTCCTGTTACACTGAAGCTCGGTGACCGGTTCACCGAAGGAGGGGAAGAAACGGCCGCAGCGCTGCTGCACCATTTCTACCCCGACGACGGTCCGGACACCGAGCCCAACCACCACTACCTTAGAAACCTCTCCAACATCCATCCTGATACTCCCGAGGATCCTCCTTTCACTGCCGAGGAAGTGTTGGAGCACTTGGGGTCTATGAACCCCAAGAAGGCTCCAGGACTGGATGGCTTGACCTCAGACATCTGTCTGAAGTTTGCCAAACAGTTCCCGGGGTTGCTGACATCTGTTATGAACAGATGCCTAGCCCTCGGGCACTTCCCGCGGCAGTGGAAGAAGGCCTACGTCAAGATCATTCCCAAACCCGGCAAGTCGGATTATACCACCATGGGAGCGTTCCGGCCTATCGGTCTGCTGCCCGTGTATGGCAAGTTGTTAGAGCGGCTCTTTATAAAAAGAGTCACCTACAGGGCATCCAGGATAGGTAAAGCCAACGTCCATCAGTTTGGCTTCAGGGAGCAGACTAATACCACTGCTGCCCTGCGCACCGCCCTGGAGTTTGTCGAGGGGGCCAGAGCACGGAAGCACCTGGTCGCTGCGGTGTCCCTGGACATCAAAGCGGCCTTTGACAACGCTTGGTGGCCTGCGCTCCTGCATCGACTCAGAGTGACTGAGTGCCCAGCTAACATCTTTGGGCTTATACTCAGCTACATCGCTGAACGTAGCGTCACTCTGGATCATGCGGGGGCTAGGGTCACCAAGAGTATGTCCAAAGGGTGCATACAAGGGTCCACTTGTGGGCCCGTGCTCTGGAACATAATTCTTGACGAGCTCCTGGACCGGCCGCTGCCTCCTGGATGTCACTTGCAAGCTTATGCGGACGACGTGCTGCTCATTGTCTCCGCTGGAGATGTGAGCGCACTTGCGGACACCGCAAATAAAGTCCTGGGAGAGATCGCGGACTGGGGGAGGAGCGTCAAACTCACGTTTGGCGCCGCCAAAACCCAGGCCATCGCGTTCACTCCCGGGGCTAAGCTTGCAAGGCTTGCCATGGACGGGCATCCGATCGCCTTCGCCAGGAACATCAAGCTCCTAGGGGTAGTATTGGATGAGAGACTGACTTTTCGCGACCACTTGCTCCACGCCATCGGCAAGGCTCAACGCGTGTTTAAGAAGCTCTCTCTGTATGCAAAACCCACTTGGGGGATGCATACAGAGAACATTTGCACAATCTATAGACACGTGATTGAGCCGACTATCACCTACGCCGCTGGTGTATGGGGGCAAGTGGTCGAGAAAAAGTACGCGAGGAAACTCCTCGCTAGTGTACAACGCGGATTTGCCATCAAGGCCATTAGGGCCTTCCGCACAGTCTCCACCAATGCTGCCCTCGCTCTGGCCCAGTTCACCCCCTTGGATCTTAAGATCCAGGAGGTTCGTCAAGCCGAGAGCACACGACTTTCCGGGACCACCCAATTCCTTCCCGAGGACATCCGCCTCGAGATCCCCACACCCATCCATCAATTATTACACCCTGCGGACCGCATCACTTTTCCGTTGGTAACCTCCTGTAGCCAGGAGGAGGTCAGCGGTGCGGTCCGCTCAAACACTTATCAGATATTCACCGACGGTAGTAAGCAGGATGACGACAGGGTGGGGGCCGCTTTTGTGTGCTTCGACCCCGGCGGGAAGATCACAACCACCAAGAAGTACAAGTTACACGACTGCTGTACGGTGTTCCAGGCGGAGCTACTTGCCATCCTCCGTGCATGCCAATGGGCCCTTGACCACAGATACACTGACGTTGTCATTTTCAGCGACTCTATGTCGTCGATTATGGCAATCCAGAACAGGAGCAACACCCACCCTCTGGTGTCTCAGATACATCGCGTATTATGGGACTATCAGGAGGTGGGATCGTTGCGACTGTCATGGGTCAAGAGCCACATTGGCATTCACGGCAACGAACTTGCAGACAGCGCAGCCAATTCGGCCTGCGACCTACATAGAGCCCCGGACTACGCCAAATTCCCCATTAGTTTCATTAAATTTAAAATACGTAGCTCCTCCATGGACACCTGGCAGTCGCGTTATCTTGCAGCTGAACAAGGCCAACGCACTCGGTCGCTCTTCCCGAGTCTCGGAGACATCCGCAGGCTTTGGAAGGCGACCGAACCCAGTTTCCACCTAACTCAGGTCCTCACCGGTCATGGTTACCATAAGGCATACCTCCATCGGTTCCACATCACTCCGGATGATCACTGCCCTTGCGACGACAGGACCAGCCAAAGCCTGGACCACCTCCTCGAGGACTGCCCGCGATACGCCACGGCGCGGTACTCGCATGAGATGGTCTGCGGACGCTGGGGTGTCGATCCTTATAAGATCTGCGACCTCCTCGCGAGGGGGAAGGAGAAGGCCCTCGCGTCTTATCTGGAGCTGGTCGACTCCATCCTGGGTTCGCTGAAGGAATTCAACGCCACCAATAATGACAACACGGCTGGACCCTGAGGTTGCTTAGCAACTCCTACCTTTAATTTTCCATTGTATATACTTCATTTCATTGTCTGTTGTTTTATGTTGTTCTATGTTTTTCTATATTCCATTATTTACTATTGTATAAGTCTGATATGTTACTTTTACTTTGTGTGTGTCAATTTATTTCATTTGTTTTATTAATAATTTCTGTTGTCCATACTCTATCTTTCTTTATATTAATTTTACTGTAACTGTATTTTAATAATGTTAAATAGTGTTTTAAATTCTTGTTTACTGTTAGTATTAATTTACCCTGGTTAGTGTGGGTCGTTGGACACCGTTTGGGGAAGCGGTGACCCGCGCGCCCACACAACCTATACCTTTATATTAGTTAGCAACTTTAGTTTGTTTTTGTGTTTATTTTTATTGTTTAACTTTTATTTTAACTAGTAGTTTAAGATATTCTGTTTTTCTTTTAAAGGACTGCGACTCATCTATTATGTGTCATTTTGTTTCGAATCCACTATTCTTTTGTTTTTGTTGTTTTTATAATTTTATCTTTATTCTTAGTCCATAATTTCTCACTTTTCTTTACTGTTTGATCTATAACATAATTTACAACTGTGTACCAATTATTTTAGCTAATAAGAAACCCTATTGTTATACACCACCTGACTGGACTCACCACACATACACACACATCCTTACACACCACACTACCCTAATGAATGACACACAAACTGGCAAGGGACAGGCTATCGTATCCAATAGCGAGGCCTCGTCTCCTTGCCAGCACACAATCATATATTCCACGACACTCAACAGCGAAACATACATTACCCCAACAGAGTAACACTGGAAAAAAAAAAAAAAAAAAAAAAAAAAAAAAAAAAAAAAAAAAAAACCTAACCTAACCTAACCTAACCTAACCTAACCTAACCTAACCTAACCTTAGGGAACAGGCTATCGTATCCAATAGCGAGGCCTCGTTCCCTTGCCAGCACACAATCACGTATTCCACCACACTTTACAGTGATATTTTCATAACCCCTACAGAGAAACACTGGGAAAAAAAAAAAAAAAAAAAAAAAAAAAAAAAACCTAACCTAACCTAACCTAACCTAACCCAAAATCTAACCGAACAAATTTTGTTTTCTTACGGTCCTCATTTGTTGTCTGCTATTGTCAGAAGCAGTTGAAGAAAAAACAAAAAAAAACAAAACCTAACCTAACCTAATCCAACACAACCCAAAACCTAACTAAACCAAATTTTGTTTTCTTACGGTCCTCATTTGTTGTCTGCTATTGTCAGAAGCATTTAAAGAAAAAACAAAAAAAAATACCTAACCTAACCCATACCAACCCAAAACCTAACTGAACCAAATTTTGTTTTCTTACGGTCCTCATTTGTTGTCTGCTATTGTCAGAAGCATTTAAAAAAAAAGACACCTAACCTAACCCAACCCAAAACCTAACTAAACCAAATTTTGTTTTCTTACGGTCCTCATTTGTTGTCTGCTATTGTCAGAAGCAGTTGAAGAAAAAAAAAAAAAAAAACAAAACCTAACCTAATCCAACACAAGCCAAAACCTAACTGAACCAAATTTTGTTTTCATGCGGTCCTCATTTGTTTTCTGCTATTGTCAGAAGCATTTAAAAAAAAAAACAAAACCTAACCTAACCCAACCCAACCCAAAATCTAACCGAACAAATTTTGTTTTCTTACGGTCCTCATTTGTTGTCTGCTATTGTCAGAAGCAGTTGAAGAAAAAACAAAAAAAAACAAAACCTAACCTAACCTAATCCAACACAACCCAAAACCTAACTGAACCAAATTTTGTTTTCATACGGTCCTCATTTGTTGTCTGCTATTTTCAGAAGCATTTAAAAAAAAAGACACCTAACCTAACCCAACCCAAAACCTAACTAAACCAAATTTTGTTTTCTTACGGTCTTCATTTGTTGTCTGCTATTGTCAGAAGCATTTAAAGAAAAAATATATACCTAACCCAACCCAACCCAAAACCTAACTGAAGCAAATTTTGTTTCTTTACGGTCCTCATTTGTTGTCTGCTATTGTCAGAAGCAGTTGAAGAAAAAACAAAAAAAAACAAAACCTAACCTAACCTAATCCAACACAACCCAAAACCTAACTGAACCAAATTTTGTTTTCATACGGTCCTCATTTGTTGTCTGCTATTTTCAGAAGCATTTAAAAAAAAAGACACCTAACCTAACCCAACCCAAAACCTAACTAAACCAAATTTTGTTTTCTTACGGTCCTCATTTGTTGTCTGCTATTGTCAGAAGCATTTAAAAAAAAAAACAAAACCTAACCTAACCCAACCCAACCCAAAATCTAACCGAACAAATTTTGTTTTCTTACGGTCCTCATTTGTTGTCTGCTATTGTCAGAAGCAGTTGAAGAAAAAACAAAAAAAACAAAACCTAACCTAACCTAATCCAACACAACCCAAAACCTAACTGAACCAAATTTTGTTTTCATACGGTCCTCATTTGTTGTCTGCTATTGTCAGAAGCATTTAAAAAAAAACAAAACCTAACCTAACCCAACCCAACCCAAAATCTAACCGAACAAATTTTGTTTTCTTACGGTCCTCATTTGTTGTCTGCTTTTGTCAGAAGCATTAAAAAAAAAACCAAAAAAAAAAACCTAACCTAACCCAACCCAACCCAAAACCTAACTGAACCAAATAGTGTTATCGTACGTTCCTCATTTGTTGTCTGCTATTGTCAGTATTTAAAGAAAAAAAAAACCTAACCCAACCCAACCCAAAACCTAACTGAACCAATTTTTTTTTTCATACGGTCCTCATTTGTTGTCTGCTATTGTCAGAAGCATTAAAAAAAAAACACTTAACCCAACCCAACCCAAAACCTAACTGAACCAAATCGTGTTTTCTTACGGTCCTCATTTGTTGTCTGCTATTGTCAGAAGCATTTAAAAAAAAAAACAAACAAAAAAAAAACCTAACCTAATCCAACACAAGCCAAAACCTAACTGAACCAAATTTTGTTTTCTTACGGTCCTCATTTGTTGTCTGCTATTGTCAGAAGCAGTTGAAGGAAAAACAAAAAAAAAAAACAAAACCTAACCTAACCTAATCCAACACAACCCAAAACCTAACTGAACCAAATTTTGTTTTCTTACGGTCCTCATTTGTTGTCTGCTATTGTCAGAAGCATTTAAAAAAAAAACAAAACTTAACCTAACCCAACCCAACCCAAAATCTAACCGAACAAATTTTGTTTTCTTACGGTCCTCATTTGTTGTCTGCTATTTTCAGAAGCATTTAAAAAAAAAGACACCTAACCTAACCCAACCCAAAACCTAACTAAACCAAATTTTGTTTTCTTACGGTCCTCATTTGTTGTCTGCTATTGTCAGAAGCAGTTGAAGAAAAAAAAAAAAAAAACAAAACCTAACCTAATCCAACACAAGCCAAAACCTAACTGAACCAAATTTTGTTTTCATACGGTCCTCATTTGTTGTCTGCTATTGTCAGAAGCATTTAAAAAAAAAACAAAACCTAACCTAACCCAACCCAACCCAAAATCTAACCGAACAAATTTTGTTTTCTTACGGTCCTCATTTGTTGTCTGCTATTGTCAGAAGCAGTTGAAGAAAAAACAAAAAAAAACAAAACCTAACCTAACCTAATCCAACACAACCCAAAACCTAACTGAACCAAATTTTGTTTTCTTACGGTCCTCATTTGTTGTCTGCTATTGTCAGAAGCATTTAAAGAAAAAATATATACCTAACCCAACCCAACCCAAAACCTAACTGAACCAAATTTTGTTTCTTTACGGTCCTCATTTGTTGTCTGCTATTGTCAGAAGCAGTTGAAGAAATAACAAAAAAAATAAAACAAAACCTAACCTAACCTAATCCAACACAACCCAAAACCTAACTGAACCAAATTTTGTTTTCATACGGTCCTCATTTGTTGTCTCCTATTGTCAGAAGCAACTGCTGTAAGCAGTGATGGCCTCGAGGTTTGGGCGCGCGGTCGAGAATCTCGACGGTCGCGGGTTCGAACCCCAGGCACACACCTCTGACTTTTCGAAGTTATGTGTGTATTCTCATTGAATTATCACTTGCTTTAACAGTGAAGGAAAACATCGTGATAAAACCTGGACACCTAAGAGTTCTTAGGAATTTCTTAGGTGTGTAGTCCGCCAACCCGCACTAGGTCAGCGTGGTGGATTATGACCTAAACCCTCTCAATGGTAGAGGAGACCCGTGCTCAGCAGTGGGCGTATATGGGTTGATGAAGAAGAAGAAGAAGATTGTCAGAAGCATTTAAAAAAAAAACAAAACCTAACCTAACCTAACCCAACCCAACCCAAAATCTAACCGAACAAATTTTGTTTTCTTACGGTCCTCATTTGTTGTCTGCTATTGTCAGAAGCATTTAAAAAAAAAAGAAACACCTAATCCAAACCAAACCCAGGCCATTGCGTTCACTCCCGGGGCCAAGCTTGGGGCAAGGCTTGGCTTGGGGCAATGTCATGGACAGCATCCGGTCGCCTTCGCCAGGAACATTAAGCTCGTTGATGAGAGACTGCCTTCCGCGACGACTTGCTCCACGCCATCGGCAGGGCTGGCAAGGTGTATACGCAAAACCCACTTAGGGGATGCATACTGAGAACATCCACACTATTTATAAACATGTTATTGAGCCCATTATCACTTATGCCGCTGGTGTGTGGGGGCGGGTGATCGAGAAGAAGTACGCGCCCAAACTCCTTGACAGCGTTCAACGCGGATTTGCCATCAAGGCCATAAGGGCCTTCCGCACAGTCTCCACCAATGCTGCTCTCGCTCTGGCCCAGTTCACCCCCCTGGATCTTAGGATCCTGGAGGTGCATGAGGCCGAGAGCATCCGACTTTCCGGGACCACCAAATTCCTTCCCGAGGATATCCGCCTCGAGATCCCCACTCCCATCCATCAATTATAATACCCTGCGGACCGCATCACTTTTCCGTTGAAAACCTCCTGTAACCAGGAAGAGGTCGACAATGCGGTTTGCACTAACACTGTTCAGATATTCACCGACGGTAGTAAGCAGGATGACGACAGAGTGGGGGCCGCTTTCGTGTGCTTCGACTCTGGCGGAAAGAACACCACGACCACCAAGAAGTTTAAGTTGCACGACTGCTGTACGGTATTCCAGGCGGAGCTACTTGCCATCCTCCGTGCATGCCAATGGGTTCTTGAGAACAGGTACACTGATCTATCATATTAATTTACAACCGTGTTACAATTATTTTAATAAATAAGAAACCCTTTGCACACCACCTGACTGGACTCACCACACACACACAAACACCCTCACACACCACACTACCAGAATGAATGACACACAAACTGGTAAGGAACAGGCTATCGTATCCAATAGCGAGGCCTCGTTTCCTTGCCAGCACATAATCACGTATATCACACACTCCACAGTGAAACATGCATAACCCCAACAGAGACACACAGGAAAAAAAAATAACCCAAACGTAACCTAACCCAAACCTTTTTTTTTGTTATCGAGGGGATTGCTGTTTATGGCCTTACTTACCGTCAGCCCGGGGGCAGTGGGGGGCGGGAAGCGTATGTCGGGGTCACCGGTCTTCCAGCCCGGCGAGCGGCGACGTCATGTCCGCGCCTATGTTAGTGCCGGGCTGGGTCCCTAACAAAATCCCTAAACCGGCATACCGACCAAAACCCCCCGTTAGCCATCATCGCGCCGAGTGGGGCGACCACGGAACGTGAGCGAGAAGCGCCCACCGTAATGCCGCAGCCGCCCGGTGCACCTCCGGGACGTAAACGTCTCGGTCTTCACGAATTTGAAGGGGGCGCAGTTGCACTCCCACTATCTTGATTTGGGCGCCCTGGTTGTGGATGGGCGCCCGCGACGTACACAGTGCCGCCGCCCCGCTCGGGGTCACTTAAACTACAAACAACACTAATTGTGTTCTTAATTTGAAGCTTCTATGTCTGTTAGAAGTGCCTTAGAGTTTAGAATTTTGAGTGAGAAATTAAACTACTGGTCCAAATTACATGAAATATAGAATATGCCACCGAGTATGCACAATTCCTAATTGTTAACTGAAAATTCAGGTTTCTAGGTTTATCCACAAAGAAATTATAGGGTGTCAAAAACGGCCTAAATTGCTTCGGGAAAAGATGTACGGCGGTGCCGCTCTCGCTCGACTTGACAGGCGCACTGCCATGCTCCCGGATTAATTTGGACCGATGAAATGGAAGGGGAATGACCTAAGGTGCGGTCCTTGGACGGTGAGTGAGGCCGGGGGCGTTTAATAACTGAAATGATTTGAGTTTTCATTTGCGTTTATTAGTATAAAACAGCCATCAGACGAGACGAGCAGCCGGCAGGCGGCAGGGCGGCGCTCAGCGCGGACGCGCGGGCGCGGCGGCGGCGTCCAGCGCGCGGTTGAGGCGCTCGATGTGGCGCATCTCGCGCACCACGAGCCGCACGTGCGAGTCCCGCAGCGCGCGCACGCCGCCCACCCACTCGCCCGCGTCGCGCTGCTCTCCTGCACACACTACACGCCGACTCGCTACATGCGTTCACTGTTCGTGCGACCAACACAACTCTCATGACAACGACGTATACCCCGAGCGCACGCGGCGGCGGCGTGCTTGTGTGTGGGCGCGGCGCGGGGCACGCGGGCGCGGCGCCGGCTCGCGGCCAGCTGCGCTTGCACCGAGGCGTCGCAGCGCGCAAGGGCGCCCGGTGTGCACTCTTCTATTAGCGTCTCGTGTAGTTTACTGCGTCTAAAGTATACGGTGCACACATTTGTGTACTTATCAGTTCATCGATGAGAGTTTAGAGCTCTGTGGTCTTGCAGCTTACCAGGTGTATGCATAAGTTTTTGCCGGTTTAACTAAGAGATGCCGTTAGCGAAAAGTACACGACGTATTAATTTGACACATACGTCATTTTGTTTGTCTGACATTAAACTACAAATACCCACAAGTGGAGTCCGCCACGAACTATAGTCTTAGTTTTATCGTTCAGTGATCATGTCGAGTTTTGTGCCTGAAAAAGAACATTTGTGGCACGCATTGCTTTTCCTATTTAATCAAAAGAAGAAGGCTGCTGAAAGTCAATGTTTGCTGGTAGAAACATATGGTGAACACGCTCCATCGATTAGAACATGTGAGACATGGTTTCGACATTTTAAAAGTGGTGAATTCAATGTGAAAGACAGTGAGCGCTCTGGTAGACCACAAAAATGTGATGACGTACAATTGCAAGAGTTATTGTTGACCCAACTCAAACTCAACGGCCATTAGCAGAAGCATTACATGTGTCAAAAGAAACAATCAGCAGACGTTAACGAGCAATGGGGAAGATCAATAAACTCGGTAAATGGGTCCCACACGATTCGAATGAACGTCAAATAGAAAATCGCAAAATCACTTGTGAAATGCTGCTTCAACGCCACGAAAGAAAATCATTTTTGCATCGAATTGTGTTGGGTGACGAAAAATGAATTTATTTTGAAAACCCAAAGCGGAAAAAATTGTGGTTTTCACCTGGCGAAGCCGGTTCTTTAACATCAAGGCCGTATCGCTTCGGCAAAAAGATCATGCTCTGTGTCTGGTGGAACCAGAGCGGTATTGTGTATTATGAACTCTTAAAACCCGGCGAAACCATTAATACACAACCTTATCGCTAACAAATGACTAACTTAAACCACCTATTAATCGAAAACCGTCCGGAATGGACCAGAAGAAATGGCAAAGTGACTTTGTTACACAACAATGCGCCGTCTCACACAAGAAAACCAGTGAAAGACATTCTGAAATCGCTTGGATGGGATATCTTTCCGCAGCCGCCGTATTCGCCAGACCTGGCGCCGTCTAATTATCACCTCTTCGCATCATTTGGGGCACGCGCTCGCAGAGCAGCACTTCAGCAATTTCGAGGGAGTTGGAAAATACCTCGACGAACGGTTTGCCGCAAAAGACAAACAGTTTCTCTGGCATGGTGTTCATAAGTTACCTGAAAGATGGGCGAAATGTGCAGAAATCGATGGCCAATATTTTGAATAAAACTAAAAATGTTTTCCCTTGAAAATCACGTGTTCCTTTTTACCAAAAAACCGGCAAAAACTTATGCATACACCTGGTAAATACGGATACCATGAGAGGTGGAAAAGTTTGACGGAATGGTGTAAAGGATTATTTTTTTCGTAAGAGATTTAGTATTCGGTAGCCCCGGTTCGTTTGGTGTACCGTGAGGCTAGTTACCGCTGTGCGGGCGGAGGGTCCGGCAGCGCTCGCACCAAGTCCCGCAGCAGTCCGCGCACTAGACGACCGTGATCTGCTGAACGTTTTCTCTGAAATGCATGTGGCGCGAATTATATGACACCTCTTTGAGAATGTTTTAGTCATCTGTGAATAAATAGCCTCCAAAGTGAACAAAAATACGTATCTCACTACAATAATAACAACGAAAGAAAAGACAGAGAAAATAATATTTGACAACAAACACGCTTCCTCTTAACAGTGCGACCGAGTACCGACATGTCGGTACTCAACAATTACGAACGCTTATTCGTAACGCCAGTTGGAATATTTCGAAGGACAGGGAAGGATGCCACAAAAAGTTCGGCAATGTGTTCTTTGTTATCGGTTTGACCACATGTATCATGTCAGAATGTTTATTTTGGCAAGTGGTGCGCCCACAGTGTCACCTGCAGCGCGAGTTCTTCTGCGGCGCCGCGTGACGTCACCACCACCAGCCGGACCGGCTCGGTGGGCAAACGCGCAGAGAAGTATGCGCCGGCCGCGTTACCGTCCCTGATACAAGTATTCATCAGGAGCACAGTTCCGACAGCGCACGGGGCTCGTCATGGCTGCACTCACCGCGGGCAGGCGCGCGGCGCAGCGCGGGCGCGGGGCGAGGGCGCCCGCGGCGGCGACACCGACGGGCTGCGCGCGCGGCCTGAGCTGCCCGCCGCGCCCGCGCGCCACCTGCACACACGGGGATCAGCGGCGCTCGCGGTCCGCCGCCCGCGCGCGCCTCCCGCACTCACCTCACGGGCGACGACCGCGAGCGCACGCGCCGCGCGCCACCCGCTCCTGCGCAACCAATCATCGCATAGGTAGGACGCCGAGCCGACCACTCGCACGCACCGACTACGCAAAGAGTGTCACCAGCATTCGAGGGCGCGGGCGGGGGGCGCAGCGCGAGGTGCAGGCGCGCGCACAGCTCGGCGTCGCCGGCCGCCGCGCCGCTCGTGCCGCTCCTGCAGCACACGCGCGTTACTCTCGGGCCTGCAGGGGATCTGTGGGCAAGCTACGTGATGAATCGACCGCACGAAACCAATACCAAAGCGAAAGCTAAATGAGCGGTGAGCAAGCGGTTGGTGACGGCGCGGTTGCCGTAACGTGGTATATCTTACAAGGAGCTTATATCGCTCATGTGTTACACCTGTCACTGCAATTTATTAATACCCAAACTGATACTAAGGTAGAATGTTTAGTCGAATATGTGCATGTTAGACAATGATAAAAAGCTACGAGAAATGTAAGTGTATGTGTCACCAGGAATACGTCATATACAATAATGTGGTCATATTTGCAGTTACCAACAAGGTACTGAGAAAAAAGGCCGCATCTAAGGAGTCTTCGTCCAGTCTCAGACGAAGCAGTGTACGATATAGATGAGCTCGCGAATATTTAAAGTAAAACTTTTCTATAATAGAGCACATGAATAGTCAGTGAGAAATAAAAACAACATCAAAGTATCGAAGTCGATGTGAGGTCTGTTATTTAACACTTGAGGAGTGATTTATAGTGCTGGGTGTTGAGGCAGTATTCATTGTGCCGCTAGTGTTGCCCAAATGCAAGAACAAGACGAGACTTAGCCAGTCTTGGTCTTGGTCTTGCGCCAATACACCTGGTCTTGGTCTTGGTCTTGGTCTTGCGCTCCCAGTCTTGGTCTTGGTCTTGGTCTTGCAGCAAGAGTCTTGCAAGTCTTGCAATTACCTATTAGTCTATTACTATTTATTAAAGTTTACTTTAAATGTTAGAAAAACGTATTAGAATTGGAACATTGTGAGCTTGAATTAACATAGCCATAGTAAAGATCGAGCAGATTAATAAATAACTGAAGATTTGATAAGAAATTCGAAAAATCAACTGACCTATATGTCGTTTTCCATGGAAGTACCTGTTTCTTAATAAACATTTATGATTTATAAGCTTACATTTGCTAAAACATGTAAAAAAAAACAAATTAATTACAATAACTTGACTGTATTTTAAAGAACCTAAGAATATTTTAACCTACGCCCTGTGGCGGCAATCAAATAGTGTCAAATGTTGTGATTTCGGCGCGGCGGCAACGATTGTTGTATATGATTTCAAAAGAAGCCGCCGGCGCGTGTATCATAACCATGTACTTCCGAAAAGCGGCTAATTACTTTGAGAAGTAAGTACAAAACCTTTGATGCCGCATTATCAAAGTGCCGATGGTTAAAACAAAACTATGCATGCACTCGGTTTGATTTTAATGGATATTTTTCTATTCGCTATGTAGGTATCTTTATGGTATTAGTCGTAATGCGCATAGGTTCAGTTTTTCATATTCTTTGATACAGTTTTTTGCGTCTCATAGAATTCCTAAGCGTACATATACACCGAACTGTTACACCTAACTACTCCGTGAAATAGCGCTAAGTCCTAGCTGCAAGACGCAAGAGTCTTGCAGGCTATGTCTTGTTCTTGCTCAAGTCTTGCACGGTCAGTCTTGGTCTTGGTCTTGCTAAAAATACGCGGTCTTGTTCTTGGTCTTGGTCTTGCAAAAACGCAAGAACAAGACCAAGACTGCAAGACCAAGACTGAATTTGGGCAACACTATGTGCCGCCCCTGCACCACTACTGTGTCGGGGCTACTGTCGGTGTGTTCATGCTTGACGTCCCGCAGTAGTGCACACGAAAGCGCACATGGGGTTCTTAGCCGGTAAAAATCCAAGAAGAGAAAGGAGAAGGGTTTGCACAAGAGAAATCTTCATCGGAATGGGTAAAAAATTGCATAACCTCCGCAAAGACCCCGCTGCGGCAAACAGCTTCCGGCTGAGTTCCCGAAGCTGAGGATACAGGAGAGTGTCTCATCTAGATAAAACCTAAGGTTTCGGATACAATCACTAAAAGGAATGATCACACTATCACAGAAAACATTCGGTAATGCGTGCTTGTCTAGTTTTGACATCGTCCTGGGGCTGCCGACAACAATTAATTGAGTTTTAGAGGGATTTACTGTTAGACCATGACATTTGCTCCAATGGCAGATGTGCTGAATATCTTTGTTGATGTTCATGATCGCAGTATCTATTCCGCCGAGAGGTGCACGGGTATATATCTGTAAATTATCTGCGTAGAGGTGGTAGGAAGAGCGAAGTTGATTAGTCACAGAGTTAATAAAAAGAGCAAAGAGTAAAGGAGACAGCACGCCGCCCTGTGGTACACCAGCTGAGACCGCACACCAGGAGAAAAAACTATCCTCGACAAGTATACGCTGCCGGCGTCCAAACAGATATATATTTATTTGCCATGCATATAGAACGGTATAACAGACCTTTACCCATTCTGGCGGGCGTCTATCGGTGATCATCTCGCAGGGGTACGACGTCCAACTGCTCTTTATAAGGTAAAGAGGTAAGATGCTGATAAAGGTTTTGTTACTTCTCAGATTAAATTGAAGGTAACTAGACTATTAAAGCATGTGAGCATTTAATTGACGACAGGAAAAAATATCTAATAAGTCTACGAAGGGTAGATATTTATATCATTATTTTTATTCAGCTCAAAATCGCTTTGAAAATGGTTAAAGATTAATCACTGCTTCTTACCTGATTTCAAAACAATTTACGGTAATACTATCATACAGTATTCTAACTTGATACAAACGGACGAAGCGCGAGTTATATCTACGAGGCTCGATCTCAGCATGCGCTCGGCATGCCACAGTCGCGAATATGCCGCAGTATCGAAAGGTGTTGTTTAGCAGTGATCGCGCGATTTTTATAAACAAAATAAGAACAAGTGAAGATGAATAGAATATATTCTGCAGTTTTTGGATTTGGATTTTTTTAAATAAAACAATTAAAGCATTACTTACGTCTAGATCGGGGCGCAAATATTGTTCGGTCACCAATTTATAAGATCGATTTGTTATCTTAAATTTAACATAAACATGTTTTTTTTAATAAAATTTACCAATAAAAAATAACATGGTTTTTATTGAACACTTCCTATTTCATTCACAAAGTATTTTATTTGTTTAAATAAAAATAAAAAGTATTAAAGTAGGCAGATTTACATAAATTTAAATTAAATTTACAGAAATGCTGCAGGTGAGCAGCCCTATCGGTATTATAAAATAACTTAAACTAGGCTTATGGCATTTACATATCAATACGCTAAAATTTGTCATATTGTTTATTTATTTCGGATACAAACTCTTACCAGCATTCTGTGAACTCCACTGATTATGAGACCATTTCACTCGCCAAACGCTGCTCGCTAGACGACGTGCTCAGTGAGAATAAATAGATGACATTGTTTGTATCTTTCGTAGGAACTGTCGACTCAGTGTAACGGTAAAGAAGCACGGCTAATACTTTACTGAATATTTGCTAATTCACCAGCGAACAGGATACTGATATACAATCGTGAGGACAGAATGTAAACAACAGCTATTCAATATTTTGTAAGGAAATACTATTGTAATTGTTCTACCTGGCCGGGAAAAATAGTAAACTTATTAATTTGGGAATCTTTTATGACTCTAGTGTAAAACTAAATGTACCACGTCCATGACGCTCTTTCAAGTAAAATTTGGAAGAGGGACACTGCAGGATCCTGAAAATTCGGCACTTTGAACAGTAATTTTGTTAAGAAAATAATTGTGAATCTTAATTATTATTAGTGACCAACTAGAAACGATTTAAAAGTATTCCATCCAAAAATAATTGTTATTAACAATTATTGAATTGAACTCAACCCTGTAGTCTACGCGGACGGAGTCGCGGGCGAAAGCTACAATTCTTGCAGTACTCGTTCATATTAAATGGAATTTGAAATATACCAAGTGTACACAATTCCTGTTTACAAAATTCAGGTTAATAGGTTAATCCACATATAAGTTATCTCATCTCATCAGCCCATATATGTCCCACTGCTGGGCGCGGGCCTCTTCTACCATTGAGAGGGTTTAGGCCTTAGTCCAACAAACAAGTTATAGGCCGTCGAAAATGGCCTGAGCTGCTTCAAAAAAGATTGAAGAACGGCCGTGCCGCTTGCTCGTCTTGGCGGACGTACGGCTTGCTCCCAGATTTATTTACAAAGGGTGGTTGCGTGTTACTTTTATTTTAAAGCTATTTAGTTTGCTTGAAACGTACAAAATTTCGTTTTTGATATTATATTGTGTCGTGTAGAACACTAAGGACCTAAAGTACGCGTAGTGTAATTTAATGTCCCTCAAAATATATTATAATTTATCAAATAAGGAGTAGTCAAGCACTCAAGGATAATATAACTTTGTAATAGAAAAATATTCAAAAAGTCCGGTCAGAATAAACAAAAGTTAACCTGAATTGCCGTACTCGACTCTCTTATAGCCGACTGTACAGAGCAGACATTTCTTTTCCAGTTTTGCCGCAGGAGTTCAATGCTGGGGCACAATAATTATATCAAGGGTATATTTACAAGCTTTTATTTAACTTCACTTTTGTATGTATGTATGTATGTATGTATGTATGTATGTATGTATGTATGTATGTATGTTTGTATGTTTACAAATCTTGCAATGAAGATTTGAACCACTTCCAATAGACCGATTGTGCTGAAACTTGGTATACCTACGTAACTTGGATGACAATACAATAATATGGTACCATGGAGCTGGTCTGATGATGAGGTTGGAAGATGACCATAGAAACATCGGTTCTTGTGGACCGATTGAGCTGAAATTTGGTATGTCTTTGTAACTTCGACAACAATACACAAATATGGTATCATGGTGCTGATCTGACGAAGAGTTGGAAGATGCCCATAGGAACTTCGATTTCTGTGGTCCAATTGAGCTGAAATTTGGTATGTCTTCGTAGCTTCGGTAACAATAGAAAAATATGATATTATGGAGCTGATCTATTGAGGAGTTGGAAGAAGCCCACAGGAACTCCGATTCCTTTGGACCGATTGAGCTGAAATTTGGTATACCTATGTAATTTCGGTGACAATATAATAACAAGGTATCATAGAGCTGATCTGACGAAGAGTTGGAAGATGCCCATAGGAACTCCGATTCTTGTGGTCCAATTGAACTGAAATTTGGTGTGTCTTCGTAACTTCGGTAATAATACAAAAATATGGTATCATGAAGCTGATCTGATGAGGAGTTGGAAGAAGCCCATAGGAACTCCGATTCCTGTGGACCAAGTAAGCTAAAATTTGGTATGCCTTTGTATTTTTAGTGACAACATAATAACAAGGTATCGTTGATCTGGTGTCATGAGAAGTTGGAAGGTGCCCATAGGAAACTAGTTTTCATGGACCGATTGAGTTGAATTTCGGTATGACTACGAAATGGATAGACTTAGAAATATTTCCAACTAAAAAGTTAAAAATAAATTAACGGTGAAAAACACATTTTAAAATCAAGCTTTTATTATGCACGAAAAATTAAAAAAATAAACTAAAAAAACATTCATAAAATTCGTATTTTTTTTAACTTTACAAGTAACAATTTACAAAAGTGTTCGGTTTATCAGTAGAAGTATGATACATAAACATATATTATCTATAACTTGTATATTAATATTCTTAAGTAATTTAAAAGCTTGTCGCGCAATTTCGTTAATGCAAAGACCTCGGCCGCGACGAGCTTTTAGATCACTTAAGAATATTAATATACTAGTTATAGATAATATATGTTTATGTATCATACTTCTACTGATAAACCGAACACTTTTGTAAATTGTTACTTGTAAAGTTAAAAAAAATACGAATTTTATGAATGTTTTTTTAGTTTATTTTTTTAATTTTTCGTGCATAATAAAAGCTTGATTTTAAAATGTGTTTTTTTTTATCACAGATTTGCACCGCCTACTTAGAAATACGGCTTTTTTACAAAAAAAATATTTATTTGATAAAAAAATAAAGTCGTAACAAATGCAGATGGTTAGAAACAATAAAACATTACACCTCATCCGAGTCGATGATCTCGAGCACGCTCGTGTAGACACCGGACACGAGGCATCCCGTGCCGATGATGATGATGAGAATGTCTCGCAACATCTTGTAATAGCATATTCCGTAGCGGTGCGGGTACCACAGGCAGACGTCCATCAGCGCCGGGAATATCATGGCGAGCAGCGACAGGCACAGCGCGCCGAACAGCGAGATGAAGGGGCCGAGGTGCGGCGACGCCACCGCCAGCAGCCCTGCGAACACGCGCGTCATCACACAGCGGGCCGCGGGGGGGGGGGGGGGGGAGGCGCGGGGCGGCGGGGGCGGCGGCACACTCACACGGTAACACCACCAGCGCGACGCGCAGCGAGTAGTCCGTTATGCAGCGCCGGTTACCTGGAACCTTCTCCTTCAATTTATGCCAAATTATGTTATACGCCACGAAGTTTTGAAGAGGAAACGATAAGAAGATGGCCAATGCGATTGTCAGTTTGGCCGCTTGTGCTTTCCTGCAACAAAAAGAAGGCGGCAGTGTGTGCTCAAGGTGTCACCCACGCTCACTGTACTCACGCGCGACCAATACTAACTTCTGGTCGAATGGCAGGTTCAGGGTTATGGAAGCCGTCACTTGATCCCCGTACTTAAGATAACCAAACACGCCCACCAACAAGTACAGCACGCAAATGATTGCCATGCCTATATTAAAGAGACCGAACAGGCCTACGAACTGTCTCGGGTGTTCCATGTTGTATTCGATCGCGAGCACCTGTGCAAGGGAAGCGAGCGGTGTACACAACGGTAGTTAGAGCGGGCGCGGGGAGACGCGCGGGGGGGGACATACATACCACGCCCACCGCTTCGAGTGCAAACAATGTTATGCCGATAAAGACGGGAATGTCCTCGAGGCGCTTCATTTGCAACTTCTCGTCTTCCAGCGTGACGTCGTCTTCCACCAGATAGAAGAACACTAGGATGAAGCCGAATAACGTGACTATGTTGGACAACGAGGACACCGGAGTCAACAGCTTCAAGTCCTTGACCAGGTTGATTATGGTGAGCGGCAGCAGCACGTAGCACAGGTGCAGCCGGATCGACTGCTCGAAGCCATGGTAGTCGCACACCTGCACACGACCGGTCGCCACCGTCAAACCAGATAGTGTTAAGGAGGAGTAACACAAGTGAAAAGAAACACGACTCACTTGCTTCACGTTTTGTGCGACGAAAATGAAGTAGATGACGCACACGCCGAGCTGCCAGGTGATGAGGATGACGTCAACGAAGTAGTAGAGCGCGGAGGCGGACCAGCGCATGCACGGCGGGCCGTCCTGCAGCGCCAGCTTCATCGAGTTGGGGTAGGGGAGGTAGCCGCGCCGCCAGCGCTTGCACAGCTGGTACTGCGCCGCGATCTGCTCACCGACATCTCCGGTACACAACACACTCTACACCTCACACCGGGATGCCTCCCAACTCTTATCACTTATGTGTAGCTCGAAAATGTATTATCATATTTACAAGGTATCATAATATCTGGAATAGTTGTATTTGTTTTATAATATAAATGAATGTGAGACGGCAGTGAGGGCCCGCGGCCGCCAAACGCCGCTGTTAAGGAGATTAGTGCGTGGCGCGGAGTGGTCGCGGCGTGGGTGCGTGCTCGGGGCGCGCCGGCTGTCGCACGTGGACTCGTCTTACATAACATCACCCCTTCGTTTTGCCCTTTTATGGCTTGCTAGAGCACGCGCCGCCCGACGCCGACACGATCCCGTCTGTGCATACCGACACAATACTTGTAACCTGATGTAGTAATCAACTGGCTCATGCATTTTACAAATGCACATACTGAGCGACTGGATATTACGGTTCCGCACTCACAAAAAGGCTTCAAATGATATATTTCGAGTTTGGTGTAAAACCCATGAGATTATGTTTGATTTTACCAGCTCCACGGTACGCCCGTGGAACACAACACCTGGATGGTGTCGGGCGGCTGTTAATATTAACACAGAGCCTTAAAGAAGGACGTGAATTTTTGAATGAGACCTACTTGGCATGTGTCGAGTTAAAGAGTTAAAAGATTTATAACATGAAATAAAAATAAACTGGTGGTATTATTCAAACTCCCTAACAAAACACATACTATCTATACTAATATTATAAAGCTGAAGAGTTTGTTTGTTTGTTTGTTTGAACGCTAGGATCTCAGGAACTACTGGTCCGATTTGAAAAATTCTTTCACTGTTAGATAGCACATTTATCGAGGAAGGCTATAGGCTATATACCATCACACTACGACGAATAGGAGCGGGGCAGCAATAAAGAATGTTTCAAAATCGGGGACATTTTTTCCTTTTTGTGAGCTTCCGCTGCGTGCACTGCGAAAACGGTTAAAGTTTCGCTAAAATAATGGTTGAGAGAAATGTTCCTCTTTAAAAGTTCTAAAAAAAAGTCCGCGACAGCATATGTCTATTTTTTAAGGTTGGCTCATTATAACGTTTTTTATCCTAACCAAAATTTATTTTAAAATAAAGTTTTATTTGTGAAGGTGTTTTTATAAATATGATATTAATCCTTATCCAAATAAATACGTTATTCATTACAAGTATTTAATTTTAAATAAAATTGCCCTTTACATCATTTGATTTCACTGAGTATCTTAGAAGATATTGCAGCTTTAAAATAATGATCCAGCGCGCAATAATGAAGCACAAGGCGACGACCGGCACGTTACGGTGTCACGTTTAAACAATTTGACCGAATTGTATAATTTTCGGAATGGACATAAATAGGACTCTGAGGAGTTAAAGAAACTACAATTTATTTTCTTTCTGAACTCAACCCTGTAGTCTACGCGGACGGAGTCGCGGGCAAAAGCTAGTGATCCATAACCGTGATATGTTTTTATTTTTACATATATATGCGCATAGCACCGCCGCCGCGCCGGCCGTTCAAGAAGTTACACTGTTTGGATGAATTGAATCGTGATCGCAACACGAGTATGGAGCAGGCAGCTCGCACGTAGTGACCGCGCCAGTCAGTGCCGGCGCGCGGGCCCGGGCGCACACTCCAGCGCCGCGAGCCGCCGCTCTGTTCGCACCTACTCAAAAAATAATGCCGACTATTTATATCATTTACAGTTTTTCTTTTTACATTTTTGTTTGCTCCACTGAAGCTACTTGACAGCTTATACAACGTCTTACAAAATACCCCGTAAAAATATAATCAACTAGCTTTTGCCCGCGACTCCGTCCGCGTAGACTACAGGGTTGAGTTCAGAAAGAAAATAAGTTGTAGTATTTTACGCCGCAGCGCCCCATTTACTTAAATATACAAAAATCATACAATCGGTCAAATTGTTTTAACGTGAAACCGTAACGCGCCGGTCGACGCCTTGAGTATCATTATTGCGCGCTTGATAATTTTGAAACTGCGATATCTTCTAAGATACTCATTGAAATCAAATTATGTAAAGGACAAATTTATTTTGTATGAAATACTTGTAATGAATTAGGTATTTATTTGGATAAGGATTAATATCATGTTTGTAAAAACACCTTCACGAATAATGCTTTGTTTAAAATAAATTTGGTTAGAATAAAAAACGTTATAGTGAGCCAACCTTAAAAGATAGACATATGCTGTCGCGGACTTTTTTTTAGAATTTTTAAAGGGGAACAATTCTGTCATACATTATTTTAGCGTAGCTTTAACCGTTTCTGCAGCGTACGCAGCGGAAGCTCACAAAAAGGAAAAAGGTCCCCGATTTTGAAACATTATTGCTGCTCCGCTCCTATTCGTCGTAGCGTGATGTTATATAGCCTATAGCCTTCCTCGATAAATGTGCTATCTAACAGTGAAAGAATTTTTCAAATCGGACCAGTAGTTCCTGAGATCCTAGCGTTCAAACAAACAAACAAACAAACTCTTCAGCTTTATAATATTATAGTATAGACTATCCAAACCAAAAATATTGTCAACCCTAGTAAGCTGCCATGTCAGGAAACCAGATTATTAAACGGAAAGCCCTACTTACCTATTGTACCTAATAATTGTCTATTTTAATTATTTTTTTCCATTTTTCAGTCACAACTGTTTGCTACTTCACTACAATAACTCAACTACTGCCTTAAAAAATGTAGTCAATTTCAAATCTTCTAATCGATATCCTAATCGATTACTGTTTTGAGTTCTTTTTCCATCATTTGCTACAAAATAACGACGCTTTCGGAAGTCAAATATACGATAAAATGTTATGCGTGGGCCCTGAAGATAACAATTTAAATCGTGCTCGCGATCAGTATCGGCAGCGATGTCTCGGTGCTGGAGCCCGGCTGCTCACGACGGCTGCGTTCGTGCCAGTGCTTTTTGAACATGTGAAGACATTACATTCCACCGGCTCTTTTCATCGGTAGGAGGAAGTTCTGCGAGTGGTACCAAAGGCAGTACCGCATGGTTAATGTTAACCCGCCATCACTCGCGCGATTTGACGAGATTTTTTTCCTAGTTTTTGACCAAAAAAATAGAGTTAAAATTTTTGTGGTTACTCAATCGCTTGTCTCAGTATCTACAAGCTACCTTTACGTTCTTCAAGGAAACTTGAAGTACAGAGACTAGCGGATAAGTAACCACAGAAATTATAAATATCAATTTCGGTAAAAATGCGCAGGGTGGGCAGGGGTTAAGCTAAGGACAACCGTCAATTACCATTTTTTATCCGTTACATTTAACTGGAAAAAGGGCTTATTTACGAAGTGATTTTAAGCAAGACAGTAATTATACTTCAAACCAGTTAAGTACCTTCAATACATTTTCCATTTAATATAGATCGATATAGCCCTAAACAACATGAACTTTCAATTAATATACACAAAGATGCTCTAATAACATATCTCCGAAGGCAACTGACTGGTTTCGTAGTTACTTGATGGGGTGTCTGCAGCGAATACGAGTCGATGATGTTCTCTCCTCTTGGCGTGACACATCGGCTGGCGTCCCTCAAGGCGGCGTTTTATCTCCATTACTTTTTGCGTTGTTTATTTATGTTTAATAATTTCCTACCAAAAGTGCCGTGACCTACAGAGAGAAATTGCGGCACGTAATGATTAATCTCGAGCCAAGTGTTTGCCAAGCGATCCCAGGTACTCAAAGGAAAATATTGGTAAAGATGAAGTTCCTTTAGAGACAGCTTCCATTAGTTTTGCAATTCTTCTAATATTTCCGAGTAAATCTCAGCGTATGGTTTAAGTAATCGAGTAATTTTCAAAAGGTCGCGCGAAGGAAAAAAATCTTAATAAATATTTTGCTTGTTGACGAAATATAACGCGGCGCGATGTTATACTTCCAAGTCGACGGGAAATACACCCGCTAGAATAAGTAAAGCTTCAGTACTTACAGTTCTGTAGGACTCACACAAAAATATCAATCTCAAACATTACGACACTGCGTGGTGACCTAAGCGCAATTTTGTTGAGCCATAGATAAAATACGAACAAATCATAGTCAATGTATTCCTTGGGTAACTAGGAGCTTGAATTTAAGAAGTATCATTGTCATAAGCTTAGTCGAATGCATCAGAGACATTTAAAAATATCCCTGAACTAATGGCAAATATGATTTTCCCTTTGGAATAGCAATATACAATTACACATCCATTAGCTAAGACACTAAGGTCCATGGCAGAGGATGCTCGCGAAATACATATATGTATACGCGACGGTGAGATACTTTTAGTAAGTATTCTGTTTGGATGGATTGTCTAACGGTTGGCTCTGGAGTAGCACTTGAAATATAAGTTTACGTACGAGCAGCTGAATGCAGTAGGTGGCAAACACGCAGACGAGCACCAGGCCGACGATGCTCCACAGTATGCCGAGGCGGCACACGGCGTCCGGCATCGCCAGTATGCCCGCGCCGATGCTGCCCTTCAGCAAGTGGATCATCGTGTCCGAGTACCTGCGCCAAGCACACGTCACTAGCTCGCCCGGCGCCCCACTCCGCCGCGCGCTCGCGCCGCACACTACTTACGACGTGGGTTTCTCCACTTTGCGGTGTAAGTGTGGTTCGTAGCCCTCCTCGTCATCGCCTGCAACAAACGTAAAGGCGCAATGGTACGTGGAGTGTGTGTCGGCGAGGGGCGGCGCGCGCCTCACCTCCCGTGATGGTGTCCACGATGCCGGCCATGAACTCGTAGATGAACATGGTGCCGAGTTGCGGCGCGGGCGCCCTGCTCGCGAGCACACGCCGACTTCGCACTCCGCCGGAATATTACCTAATCGCCAATAAAATATTGCGACTAACAAAAGCGGTTTGCCTGATAACAATTGGCACAGACGAAGCTACCGATGACGTAGCACGTCAACGAGAAGACGGGTGACGCGCCGTCCGCGAGCCGTCCAAAGAGTAAAGTGTGCTTGTAGTCTATGGCTGGCGACGCACCGCCGCGGGTCCTCATCCTCCTTGGCGTCGCGGCGACCTTTTCGTTACGTCTCTGTCTAAGGTTTGTACTGTCCGTAAAAGTGCATCAACAATTGGACGCTAAATCATATGTCATTGTGGTCAGTAAGGAGGAGCTGCTAATAGAGTTGACAAATATTGAGAATCGTGGAGTCAATTTGTTTTTTAATACACTGGTTGTTCTATGATTGTTTCCTACATCTTAGGACTTTGTTTCAAAAAAGCTTTATGTGTTTGAAAAAATATGTTTATTAGGCTACAGTTATTTTAGGTACAGCCGGTGTCCTCCGACGTATAACGAAGTGAGACATAAGCGCGGCGCGTGTACCGAGAATCGAACCTTAGACTTTTGAATTATACAGCATATAGGTACTTGCGACTAATGTACACATAGACATACCAAATTAGAAGGAATTATAGTTAAAACTGTCGTATAGGTAAAAATTGTAGGCTAATGGCAGGTAATTGAGCGGTAGGTCAGTAAACCACTCTTGTGAGGCTATAAAACGTTTTGTTCATACGTCCCACTGCTGGGCACGGGCCTCTTCTGCCATTGACATGGTATAGGTCATATGATAGTTGTTGACGGACTACACACCTAAGAAATTCCTAAGAACTTTTAGGTTCACAGGTGACCTCTCGATGTTTCCCTTCCCCGTTGAAGCAATATAAAAAGAACTGAGAGCGAGATCAACGATGATTTTAAAATTTTCTTCTTTGTGCTATTTCTTCGAGTAATCTAGTATTTAATATAATTACTTTTTTATTAATTTCTTTAAGAAAATGGGTAGGCATCCTAATAGAAACGTTAAAACGTTTTTGTATTGTTACTCATCGCAACTAAGGGTTTATTTTACGTTATATTGCTACTAAACTAAATTTACCACCGTCTACTGTTGGAAATGCCATTGCACGATAAGAAAAAATTGGTTAAAATCAGGACTGAAAACGCAGTGATAAGTCAAGGTTTACTTCTAAAGCAGAGGGTCAGTTCCGAATCATCATGTCCGACTGGAATCAAGTCCAATTAAATATAATTAATCAAAATGTTATAATTTTGGAGAAAGCGAAGAATCGTTCGTTCGTCGCGGCCCTTCAGACAAAAATGCCTACAATCCCACCTGTTAAATATGGAGTTGTCTCTGTGGTATTGTGGGAACGTTTCCCATGAGCTGGAGTAGGAGATCTCCCCAGAATCAAAGGAGGCTCGATAAAAAGGGTTACCATCACATATTAAAAACGCATGCTCGCCCTTCTGGAATGCGGTTGATTGGCCGTGGGTTTGTGTTTCAGCAGGAAAATGATCCACATCTCAGTTATGTGTTAACTGTTTAAAAATATGGACAATAGCGGTGACTTGTAAATTGTGAAGTGGCCTCCACAATCTCCCGATCTAAATCCTGGCGGTTTATTGTGGGATAAACTGTATCGGTAAATCTGGAAATCAAACACCACTTCTTTGATTGATCTTTGAAGGGCCTCTTCGAACATTTTGGAGCAATGGTGTGCTGGAAAAACTTTGTAAAAAGAATGTTGAATGTAGTGAAAAAAATATTGACGGTCAAGAACCACCCTTGACTTCCTTGATGATCTTCTTTAATCTTTGATTTGACTTGACATCTTTGATGAAAAGAAAGTGTAGCCGTATAAAATAAAATATATGAAAATATGGCTGGTTTTATAATCATTGAATGTTATCTTTTAATTACTTCAAAATAAAACATATTTTAAGTTGCCTTATTTTACTTTGACCTACCTACCTGTTCGACACCCAGGCTCCAAAAAAGTTGGAATCTTACTTTTCGAACTTACCAACGTGGTTGCACTATCTTAGGAATAAAACACACAAACTGTAAACTCCTTGATCTATATTGGTAAACTAAATTATTATCAAAAATGCTTACTACTTATACATTTCTCGGAGAATCTTGCCACTGCGATCTCGTGTCATGTGTCGTCTCATACTCGTGTCGCCATCTCTTGGTGGTGAACGGAACTAAGACAACTACATAGAACCGTGTTCTCGCTAACACTACCTTTGACTTACTTATTGATTTTCGGATTTTTTTAAGGACAAATGAGTTTTTGAGCTTCTATGGAAGTACCGCTACTGGTACACATGTTTATACAGTACATATCAATGATTCCGTATATTGTATAGGCGACGAAATGTTTTATTGAAGAAATTACGCAGCAACGGAAATGGGCAGGTTAATGATGGGCGGGTCCCGCAGCAATGTCTCCTGTTGCCGCACCACTGTCGCCGCGCCACTGTTGCCCGCCGCCGACATCATCTCGTGTGGCCTCGCGCTCGCTGTGGACTCGCCGCGGTTACAACAACACTCCATGTCTCGGATCTCTTCCCTATAAAATGCGGTTTTCGTTATTATTTATGTCAAATACAAAAAATAGCTCTTACCATCGATTTCTGTTGTGTGCTCTTAGTAATTTGTTATTTTAGTAAGGTGCTGAGCGAAGCCAAGTGATATCCATGTACCGAAATACTGGTATTTATTTTCATGTCAATGCCCTGCTTTACCACAAACAACGGTTTCGTTTC
The DNA here is from genome assembly GCA_030295005.1 of Cephonodes hylas. Classification (NCBI taxonomy): domain Eukaryota; kingdom Metazoa; phylum Arthropoda; class Insecta; order Lepidoptera; family Sphingidae; genus Cephonodes; species Cephonodes hylas. The sequence continues at coordinate 16,622,067 of AP025360.1, forward strand.
CCACGTAATACATATGTACATATATAGGTATGCACGATCTCTTACAACCTTTCAGAATATAGATTTAGGAATGGAAACAGAACACTTCGTTATTCAGTGAATCACGCCGTAAGTGCGCGGTTGCGGTGTGAACTGGCGGTGCCACCGCGAGAAGCCACATCACTTCCAAACATCTAAAGAACTTGTTATTAATACCTGTCGTTGTCATTCATAATTGTAATACGTTAGATATTTTCTGTGTTTAAATTTGTATAAGTATATGTGTATATAATAATAATACAGGTTTTTTTAATAGACTAGATGTATATATTTAAATTATAAAATAAATACCCTCAAGTGGCACAGCCATGGTTCTCGTTTCCGTCGTCACAGTTTTCAGTGTCACAAACAGCCAGACCCGAGCCAGAGCTCGCGGGTTTTATGTTTTTCAAGTTATGATATAAGTGTGTATGTTCATGTGGAAAATGTGCATCACATCACATCACAAATTTCATATTACATGTTATAATTAGATGGATCGCTCTATACTTAAATAATTTCACTACATGAAACTGTTGTATGTAAAATCGTTTACTTGCAATCCTATTATTATCTTTAACACCACATCTCATATTGGAAGTTGGTAATGTACTCGAACAAGTTTTAAAAATAATATACGCGTTCCAAATTCAAAATAATAAAAAGTTGAAAAAAGTTCTTATGTAAGAGTATTGATGGCCAGATTAGTTAGAATAAACGTGTGTTTGGGAGCACTCGAGCAGTGAGACGGCGGTCGGCGAGTCGGCGGCACTGGCATCACCGGGTCGGCCGAGTCTCTGACGCCGCATGGAATCCCCGCAAGTTGTCTCAACAATAACTTATGAGAACTGCCGGCCGGTGTAGGGTGTTGCGGGGCGGTGCGGGGGCGGCGCGGCTCCGAGGGTGGCAGCAGTCCGGGCGGCGCCGGCCAGTAGGCGCTCGACGCCGTCCGAGCCGCCGCGACCGCGCCGCCGCGCCGAGCGAGCGCGCATGTGCGGCCTCGGCGCCGCTCCGTCCTGTCGGTGCCGCACTGCGCGCCCTTCGCCTCTTTTCTTTAAATGCAGACTAGTGATAAATGGCTTACAACACGTGTATGTCACGTTCATTCGTCCATGTATCACGGATTTTATTATAAAAACTATGAGTACCTAACATGCTTTTCAATTTTAAAATTTCTTCGCATTGTAATGATAACAATTAGTGCGATATGTTTTGCTCATGAGTAGTTCGGGAGGTTCACGTCGACCTTTACATAAATATACTGAGAAAATAAAGTGTCGCCTTCGCTTCTCAGCGTAAGTTGGAAAGAAAACGTCAGACTCGGGTCAAGGTGAAAAAAGCTTCCATTAAATATAATTTTTACATAGTTAAATCACTTGTATCGTTATGTCGCGAGTCGGACAGTCTCGTGTGGGATGTTGCCGCTGCGTGTGCTTCGTAGTTTACGAGAGTGCGACGTCCGTGTGAGAGCGCCGACTCCAGCCCGGTTCCCGGCACATTACGAGCAGGCGACGGAAGCGGTGACACAGTGACAGTGAGCGAGGCACGGACGCGCCGGCGTGACGTCATGCGAGCGGGTCTCGCACCGGCGCGTCACGGGCGGTGTGCTGTGTGCGGGCTGGTGCGGGGGTGCGGGGTGTGTGCGGGAGGCGCGGGAGGCGCGGCCGGCGGGCTATATCGGTGTGGAGGGCGGCGTGGGCGCGGTCGGAGGCGCGCGCTCGCAGTGCAGCCGCGTCTCGCCGCCGCGTCGCCCGCGCACCCGAGCCCGCCACCACGCCGCGCCGCATACGCTCCAGCACCAGCGCCGGCCCCGACACCGGACCCGCCGCGGGACCGTCGGCGCGCCCTCCGACCTACTCGCGCGTCGTCGTCCAGTCGCCATTACACCGTCCTAAAGTATTTTGGGTGTTAAATAACAATTTGGGTAAGCTGGAACGAGCGTCACTCCCGACGGTGATCGATGCATTCAAACGTTCCGCGCTGACTGGACGGGAACGGAATCGACACTCTCGTATCAAGTTGGGAAAAATCGTTAATACTCCGTACTGTGGCCGCAAGTTACCAGCGCTCAGGGCGCAGACGGCGATTACGTGCGAATCATCTGTTCAGATGACAATAATTATTTGAACGCTTAGTGAAGCATGGCGCGGGGAAAGCGTATTAGGGTTCCACATCATGCCGCATGCGGTTATTCTTTGAATAATTTCGCACTTGGTGTCGTTACATAAGTGTGGTCCCGGCGCGGGCGCACCGTTCGCTGAGGGCGCACCGCGCGGCGACTCACTCGCGACGAGCGGCCGCGTGAGTGATGGGTCGGTGACGCCGTGGCCCTGGCCTGCGGGCTATCACCGTCGTCACATTGCCGATAACAAGTATAATTAATCGCGAAAGTGTCACCGAGTACTAGTACGCGTCGATGAGTCGGGGGCTCGCGGGTTGCGCGGCGCACTGTGGCGCAGGTGAGCGCGGCGCCTGCAGTGCCTGCACCGTTGCCGTGCAAGTGAACGGATGCGTTTATTACCCGCGTCTATCAAGTGCACGAAGTCCGCGTCCGGTTACAGTTAGCGTCCGCGATTGCTCGCTGGTGGCCGACCGCTCGCCCACATTGCTCAACACTGTTTTCTTGCAGAATGATGGAGGAAGAAACTAAGGCGGAAATGGTGCATCTGCGCGACATGCCTGATGACGGTCATGGCGAACCGCTCAGGTACTACACTATCCATTAATAATCACCAATACAACCATCAGTGAAATACACGCGTAGTTCAAATCCCACACAAACAAGCGGTTGTTACGTCGCTCACGTGAACAACACCAAAAGACTTTTCAATTCCTGAAACTTCCATATGAAGTGAAAAAAGTGGATCATTAAAAAACTAACCTCGTTGTATAGGCATGGGCAAAGGTCTACAGAACAGCGCGAAGAAAACTACTTTGGGACGTTGCATAAGTAAATTGGTACAATGAGTGACATTGACAGAGTGGCTGTTGACAGGGACGACGCGTCGACTGCCGACTACGACCCACACTTGCACAGACAGCTGCCCAATCCTACCAAGTGAGTACGTCGGCCGCTCCCGAGTTGTCGCACAAGATCGCCGTAAGTACACTTACTCTTGTTTGTTGTCGTTTCAGCAACTGGGAGACGTTAGTGCACTTGCTGAAGTGTAGCTTGGGAACCGGCATCTTGGCGATGCCTCAGGCGTTCGCGCGCGCCGGCCTCGTGACCGGCGTGCTGTCCACGGTGGTGGTGGGCGTGCTGGTGACGCACTGCCTGCACGTGCTGGTGGGTACAGGGGGTGGCGACGGGGCGCGGCGCCGACCGACGGGGTGGCACTGAGCGCCGGCGCGGTTGCAGGTGCAGTCGCAGTACGCGGCGTGCAAGCGGCAGCGCGTGCCGCTGCTCACGTACCCCGAGTCGATGGCGGCGGCGCTGCAGGCCGGCCCGGGCCCGCTGCGGCGACTCGCGCGCCCCGCAGCCATCACCGTCGACGTCTTCCTCGTCGTGTACCAGCTCGGCATCGGCTGCGTCTACATCGTCTTCATCGCTGACAACATTAAGAAGGTCACTTTTTTATTTCTCTGTTATTGTTGTTCATCTATTGTTGTCCCACCCGAAAGGGCCATAAGTTTTTTACCGTCTAATAACTGTTACCTTAGCCGGCTGGTGCAATGCCCACGCTTATGTTGCAGGTCCTCGACCCTGTCTACCCCATGAGTGAAGGAGTGCGCATGCTGATGATCCTGGGCCCGCTCATCGTGATCAACCTGATCCCGAGCCTAAAGTTTCTTGCACCGTTTTCAGCACTCGCTAACGTGCTCACTTTTGTGGGACTTGGGATCATTTTGTACTATTTGCTCTCGGGCGAAAAGTCCACAGAGCCATTAGACTTATGGGGGTCGGCTGCCAGTTTCCCGCTATTCTTTGGTACCATACTGTTCGCACTAACAGCAGTCGGTGTGGTAAGTATTTCCTTAACTAAACTGCCAATGTAAAGATGAATCCGAGCCGTAATAAGTTTGAATTGTAATAAAAAGCTCAGTGTTAGTAAATCCTCGGAGATGTCCCGTTCCCTCGTCCACTGGCTGGCAGCGAGTGGGAGCGAGTGACGAGCGCGGCGGCGCGGCTGTGCGCAGGTGATCGCGCTCGAGAACAACATGAAGACGCCCAAGGCGTTCGGGCGGCCGTGCGGCGTGCTCAACAGCGGCATGTGCCTCATCGTGCTGCTGTACGTGGTGGTGGGCGCCGTCGGCTACGTGTACTGCGTGTCCGAGTGCCACGACTCCATCACGCTCGACCTGCCGGCGGGACCGTCAGTACTGCGCGCCGCTCTCGCTCATCTGCTTACCTATCTGGCTGCCCATCTGCTCTTTCCCATCAACATTAAAGCTCAGTGTCATCATTATGCCATTACGAAAGTTTTTTGATAATTTTCCTGTTAAGTGAAAGCCAGGTGGAAATAGAAAGAAACAGTAGCCTTCTAATTATTGTCTGAATCAAAAATTATGTCTACGTGTCTGAGTGTATTTAAAATGAAAATATTTTTTATAGTTTATAAAACCACGATGATACGTGATTAATATTTCAGTCGATTAGTTTATCTAATAATATTACGGGGCAGATAGTAACTTACAGTGCAACACTCCTGTAGAGATATCATATGTGAAACAACCCTTCTGTAGTTATGTCTCCAATATTGAAAATGAAAGATTTCACTTTGAATCCGTGGAACACATTTGTATTCGTAACAACGTAGTAAGAAAGTTGCAGCTTCACTTAATATTTGAAAACATTAAGCAAATAAGTAGGTATAATTCAGCGAAATATGCAAATGGAAGTAAGCGATCAAAACTCTTAAAGTTAACAAAAATGTCATGTACTACAAATATTATTGTAAGCCTATCGCCGCCGACTGCCGACCGAAGGTCTTCCCAAGGATCGACGGCTTCAATATGTAGGGCAGGGCTTCCAAAAATTATTTACACTATGACGCGCTATAGAATTGTTATTTTTCTTGCGACGCACCCTTCCATCATCAAAACTACCAACCGTACTAGAAATAAAACAGTAGTAGTTAGCCTAATATGAGGATATCAGAAAAATACGGACAGCGAATGTTTGCCGATCACCTCGCGACGCCCCCAGGATGTCGCGGCGCCCACGGGCGTCCGCGACGCACAGTTTGGGAAGCCCTGATGTAGTGCTATGAATTAGAGATGAAATGGATATTATATTTCAGATCTGGATACGGATATGGATATAGGAATAAAATTAAATCGGTTTCGAATTCGGTTATGGACATGTAATTATTTCGGATTATCAGTTAGTTTCGGTTACGGATATTAGATTGAAATAAATTATAAACACAAATAGCATGTAAAAATTTGGTTTAATTTAAAGATTTTATCTAGTTTACTAAAATTAAGTATCAACTTCTAAATAAAAAAAACTAGTTATGAAATAGATTATGTTGTGACTAGAAATAACTAACAAACTGCAAGATTCACGAGGCGCGCGAGCAGTGAAACAAAAACCTGTCGTTGGATTTGACTCCGCCCTTATCCGAACTTAACTTGTGAAACGGATACGGATACGATTACGGAACTCGGTTAGGTACGGACGGAATCTTTGAAAATTCTCTTTTTTTCTTTCAGCAATTGAATAGTGCCTCATACTCTCAGTCGATATTTCCGTTTGTAAGACCTCAGAAGCCAGACGCACACATTTCGACGATTAAGACAGTTCTAGTAAAATCAAGGGCGTCCATCAATGTAATTGAGACGGGCGCAAGTGTCTGCATTACGTATAGTGTTGCCCAAATGCAAGAACAAGACGAGACTTAGCCAGTCTTGGTCTTGGTCTTGCGCCAATACACCTGGTCTTGGTTTTGGTCTTGCAGCAAGAGTCTTGCAAGTCTTGCAATTACCTATTAGTCTATTACTATTTATTAAAGTTTGAGGAGTACAACCAACCCTTATGCCACGCGTATGTGGACTACGAGAAAGCTTTTGACTCCGTCGAGACCTGGGCTGTTCTGGAGTCCATGCAGAGATGCCAGATTGACTACCGCTACATCCAGGTGATGAGAAGCTTGTACGAAGCCGCTACGATGACCGTCCAAGTACAAGAACATAGCACTAAGCCAATCCAAATGCGGCGAGGGGTAAGACAGGGAGACGTAATTTCTCCGAAACTGTTTACCAACGCATTGGAGGACGCTTTTCAGACGCTCGATTGGAAAGGACGGGGCATCAACATCAACGGACAGTACATCTCTCATCTGCGATTTGCGGATGACATAGTCGTCATGGCGGAATCTCTGCAGGACTTGGAGGAAATGCTTAACAGCCTAGACCAATCTTCAAGACAGATAGGCCTCGGGATGAACATAGACAAAACAAAGATCATGTACAATCGTCATGTTCTCCCGATGCCGGTTGTCGTAGGGGATGCCACTCTCGAAGTTGTCCAAGAATACAACTACCTTGGCCAAACCATTCAACTAGGCAGGCACAACTTCGAGGTGGAGGCAGACCGAAGAATAGGGCTAGGCTGGGCGGCATTCGGGAAGCTGCATCATATTTTCAAGTCGTCGATCCCTCAGTGTCTTAAGACGAAAGTCTTTAATCAGTGCGTCCTACCCGTTATGACATACGGAGCCGAAACGTGGACACTCACTAAAGGTTTGGTCCACAAATTTAAGGTCGCTCAGCGTGCTATGGAGCGGGCAATGCTTGGAGTTTCTCTGGTGGATAGAATTCGTAATGAAGTCATCCGCCAGAGAACCGGAGTCACTGACATTGCCCGCAGGATAAGTACGCTGAAATGGAAGTGGGCCGGCCATGTCTGCCGGCGGTCGGACGGCCGGTGGAGCAGACAAGTGTTGGAGTGGAGACCGCGCTTAGGCAGACGTAGTGTGGGACGTCCTGTAACACGATGGACCGACGACTTGAGAAAAGTGGCAGGAAACGGATGGATGAGGGCTGCTCAAGACCGGGATGGTTGGCGCTTTCTTGGGGAGGCCTACGTTCAGCAGTGGACGGTGATAGGCTGATGATAGAAAAACCTATTAGAATTGGAACATTGTGAGCTTGAATTAACATAGCCATAGTAAAGATCGAGCAGATTAATAAATAACTGAAGATTTGATAAGAAATTCGAAAAATCAACTGACCTATATGTCGTTTTCCATGGAAGTAACTGTTTCTTAATAAACATTTATGATTTATAAGCTTACATTTGCTAAAACATGTAAAAAAACAAATTAATTACAATAACTTGACTGTATTTTAAAGAACCTAAGAATATTTTAACCTACGCCCTGTGGCGGCAATTAAATAGTGTCAAATGTAGTGATTTCGGCGCGGCGGCAACGATTGTTGTATATGATTTTAAAAGAAGCCGCCGGCGCGTGTATCATAACCATGTACTTCCGAAAAGCGGCAAATTACTTTGCGAAGTAAGTACAAAACCTTTGATGCCGCATTATCAAAGTGCCGATGGTTAAAACATAACTATGCATGCACTCGGTTTGATTTTAATGGATATTTTTTTATTCGCTATGTAGGTATGTTTATGGTATTAGTCGTAATGTGCATAGGTCCAATTTTTCATATTCTTTGATACAGTTTTTTGCGTCTCATAGAATTCCTAAGCGTACCTATACACCGAACTGTTACACCTAACTACTCCGTGAAATAGCGCTAAGTCCTAGCTGCAAGACGCAAGAGTCTTGCAGGCTATGTCTTGTTCTTGCTCAAGTCTTGCACGGTCAGTCTTGGTCTTGGTCTTGCTAAAAATACGCGGTCTTGTTCTTGGTCTTGGTCTTGCAAAAACGCAAGAACAAGACCAAGACTGCAAGACCAAGACTGAATTTGGGCAACACTAATTACGTAGCTGGTATTATTGGTATCAGAAATCGCCACGATACCTGAGTATCGTGAGAGACGACGTACGACTGCTGAAGAGGAGCCGCCGGGAACCTCACGGTATCACAACACCGTGAGCGCTCCATATGCACCGTCATGCCTTGCCACACCTCCTTTCTGTCGCCGTACCACATCGCATTTAGTCCCAATGTGACCGATGTTGTAAGGAATTAAAAAACAAGGTCGGTTATGGAAGGATCCATCCGATATCTTGTAAATCAATGAGAAGGCTGTAGAGATTATTAGTGTCCTATGGTAGTGAAGTGCGAGTCTCCCATGTTACATTAGCTACTGCGCAGGAGGTTCTAGTGCATTCCGGATGGGCACACATGCGTGTATTTCGGAGTGTCTCAACGATCCCAACGTTCTCAATGCATTGGTGAACTTTATTCGGTGTGCGGACGAAGTTTTTCAATTGGAAAGGTCCGGTAGGCGTATCAGATTACCGCAGACGATTTGATAGCATCTCGCTCGCATAAAATGACCCTCGGTTACAATATAGGTATCATAAATGAAATGAGTCCGGCACAAAGGAAGAGATCGTCACATTGTAGTCACCTCGTCCACGAGTCCCCCAGCAGTACAAGCAGTACAAGTCGTCCGTACAAGCCTGCCTGCTAATGGGTGCGGTCAACACGTGCCCCAGGCAGCGCGGGCGCTAGCCGTCTCCCGCCCCACTAGTGAATAAAGACCGGCCAAGATCCGTATCATTGACTAGGAATATTTTAAGCATTTACCTGGTACTGCTTTTAATATCGGGCAAAAAGCGGCAAAAATATCACTTTTTTGTATGGGAGCCCCCTATAACTTTATTATTTTAATTTTATTACTAAAGTAAATATGCAAGTATTTTATGGATATTTCAAGTGCCTACCTGTTATCATTTACTGATATAAAATAAATAAATAGGACGAATTACGTTGGTACGCACAATATTCAGTGATTTACCATGTTGTTTTAATATCATAGACTTCTTGTAGGTTTTCCTATAACCTATAATTAGGAGTCTAATTTCTGTATTTTTTTCAATTGTAGGTTCAGCAGTTTCGGATGTAGGGGAGGGGGTGTCAATATTCGTCATTTTCTTGAATAACTTGGAAACTACTTATTTTAAAATTAAAAAACTACATTTCGGACCTTCTACTTGATATGTCCCACGATGCAGTTTTCAATTATTATTTTTTAATTCTCGAACTTCCGTCCAAAAATGACCTCCCGTCCAAAAACAAATTTCATCTATTCACGTCACAACTGTGCGTTTGGATCATAAAAATTGATATGTGTACCAATTTCAAATTAATCAGTCTAGTTCTAGTACAGTCAAAGGTAATTGTGAAAGGGTTTTTGTTCCTGAGCGATGCAGTTTAGGAGCGCAGGTGGTATAAATTCATAACCTGACATTGACTCAGCATATTTCAATTTACTTTTATTGCAGGCACTTATAATACGAACATTGGGAATTAAGTTGACATATCATTGATTTAAGTGGAAGTATTAAGGTCAGGTAGGCCTGCGCCAAGTTCCATCATTAATATACGAGGGAGTAAGACACAACGCGCTTTTCATCAGATTTTAAGCCAGCATGCAGAGACAAACTAGCTTACTAATTTCAGCAAATAAACATAAACCGCTCTCCATTAACATTTTCATATTTATTAACGATAATACGATGTTCTCAGAAAAACGATAATGTTTTATGGAATTATTTATTTACAACCAATTAATGATGATATGTAAGTATAATCATACAACACGAACTTGAAACACATCTGTAACGTACTTAGTGCAGTAGAACAGCATTTCTGTATACACGTTTCCTAAGCTGTTTGTCTGATCCACTATGGGAGCAAGGCCCCGTGCTGTCAGCAGGAAGCAACCCCACTTTCAGTAAATGATACGTTCAAAGGATTTGTAATGTCTGGGTAAGGCACATGAACAAGTATTGTATTGGTGGATGTCGCAGGCTGGCGGACAGCGTGATCGTGATGTTCGTGGTGGCCATCTTCATCAGCTACGGGCTGCACTGCTACGTGCCGGTGGAGGTGGTGTGGCGCGGGTACGTGTTGCCGCGCATGCGCGCCGCCGCCGCCGCGCCCTCGCGCCTGCTGCTCGCCGAGTACGCGCTGCGCGTCACGCTGTGCCTGCTCACGTGTGAGTGTGCGCCCCCGCCCCTGCCCTCCGCCCCGGCACCCCGCCGGGACTGTAGTGGAGTGACGCGCATCGTGTTGCAGTCGTGCTGGCGGTGAACGTGCCGCGGCTGGGCCTGTTCATCTCGCTGTTCGGCGCGCTGTGCCTGTCCGCGCTGGGCATCTGCTTCCCGGCGCTGATGGAGATGTGCATGTCGTTCCCCGACAAGCTGGGCCCGGCGCGCCTGCTGCTGCTCAAGGACGCCGCGCTGTTCGTGGTGGGCGTGGTGGGGCTGGTGGCCGGCACCTATACCGCGCTGCTCAGCATCATCCGCTCGTTCCAGCCGCCCGCGCCGCTCGCCACCGACACCCTGCTGCACGCCTAGCTCCGTGGCGGCCTCTCGCTCTCGCCCGTGTCCGGGTCCTACTACAAATAAATCTAATATTTGATAAAAAAAATATTTTATTTCATGCGGTTTTCTTGAATTTGTTGATATTTGCATAGGCTTCAGCTGAATTTCTCTAACATGCTGGAAACCAGAAAAATCGTGAGTGTGGCGTGGAGCCCAATGAGACGCTATGAAAGTAGAAGTCGTAAGAAATACTTTTGAACGGATGGGACTGTTTAGTGCTCAATTGGACTCGGTGAAAGTGGCATGTGGTATATAAAGGACTTATGTAAGGTGCGTAGAACAGTCTGCGCGACCGTTCCGTGTGATCGCAACGTGTTGACAGCAATATCCGTATACGAACCTGCGCCATCTCTGAGTGGCGGTTCACGGTGTGGCGGATGTGTAGAGTGCCACAATATCCCAACTAGCCCACACTTCTAAAGCCACGAGTTACCTCGCCACGCGTGTGTGTTTGTGTTAGTCCGTGTGTGTACGAGTGCGCACTTGAGTGCGCTAAATGGATAAATGAAAAAATGTATAAATACAACAATTAACGTTTATTTTCAATCCATAGAACCATATAAATTAAACTCAAACAAAATACTACTCATACATGTAAATCAATATGGTTTTATGTTGTTGCAATAAATGTTCACGTTCATAACACGGACGGGACGTGGTCGCGTCCGCGCCCAACAAAACAAATAAATAAGGAAGCACAAGGAGGCGCGAGTAGGACGGCGGGACGGGGGCTGGGTGCCGGTGCGGGGAGGCGGGGTGCCGGTGCGGGGCGGCGGGGTGGCGGGGCGCGGGGACAGGGACGCGGGACGCGCGGGGGGGGGGGGTTACAGTGTGCATGGGATAGGTGTTGGTGAGGTGTGTGTGGGACGGGGAGGGGAGGGGACATGCGTGTCGAGCTCGGTCCGGCGGCCGCGCGCGGCGGGCCGGCTGCACCGGCGGTACTGCGGGTACTGCCGGTACCGCGGGTACTGCCGGTACAGTGCGGCCGCAGCGCGCGCCCCTCGCACTCGCCGATGTCGTGCGACGGACGCTCTTACTACGTACAATGTCAATATACAACAAATACTTAACTATTACACATAAGTATACGCATGTTATAATATTTTCGCAGAAACATTACAATGTATACGTGCACACAAATCGCACAGTACAAGTGGTAACAGACGAGGTGGACTACCGTTTACAGTCAGCGTTGGTTCGAGTTCCTCTCTTAACAATACAACAATAATATAACTCACGACAGCGCTAGATATGAACCGGAGCGGCTCACAGAGTGACCGTCACCCTGTCAGCGCCGGGGTCGGAATAGTGTCATCCCTCACATGTAAACCTTTATAGAAAAAACATTTTATTGTTCTCGCTTTGTATCCATAAAATACTTTCAAATGCAACAACTTCTTAGTCTTACTTTATAAACATTAATTTTTCTTCAATTCAATAAACATTCAATTGACTCATTTATCAACGACAAAAATCTACAAAAATATATTGTAACATTAGCACGAGTCAAATACAGTGCGGAGGGGACGCCCAAACGACGAGATCAGTCCGTCGGGACGCGAGGCGCCGCGGCGGTGGGCAGTGAAAACCGGCGCCGCCGCGGCGCTCGCTCTCCCCGCGCGCGCACCACCAGACGGGGCCAGGACGGGCCGAGGACGGGCCGGGGACAACGGGACTTGCTGCTGGTGACGGCCACGTGGACTTCGGGAGGGCTGGGGCGGGGGCGGCGGTGGTGGGGGTGGGGGGTCGCGGCGCGGGGCGCCGAGCTCTTCACCGACTGTGGGTCCTACCCACAACGACACAATAACACGAGTCTCTTTACATACAACTAAAAAAAATTATATAAACTTTCAAAAACATTAACAACTACAGCCATAACAAAAATAGACTAATAATGACTACGCTACGGAATCTACACACTACTTAAACTATCCACTAAGTAAATTTGAAACGAAACTAGTGTTCGCTCACTACGGAAACGACAGAAGTTACGACGAGGCCAAGAGCCGCGGTCGGGACCTAATCTCATAGGGAGCGGATCTACAAGCATCTAGTGAGAGGCGCGAGCCGCCGGCCGCCGGCCGCGCCCGGACGCGGGCCCGGCTCGGGACGGGTACAGGGGCGCGGGACGGGCGAGGGGGGCGATGGGGGGGGGAGTGCGGGCAGGCAGCAGGCGTGCGCGCGAGCGGCGGCGCCAGCTCGTCGCCCCATTACAACTATCTATATACAGAGACGCAGCCACTACAGTTGCGCGCATGCGTACGCGAGCCACTTGAGCAATGTTGCGTGCGGCGCGGCGGCCGAGGGCCCTGCCGCAGTGCACCAGGGCGGGTGCACGAGCGACGGCGAGGATGCGGTCCGCACTCGGGCCGGACTGACGCCGCGGGGGCGCACGCTCGGGACGGGACACGACAGACGCCCATCGGAAATAACATTTCACCATTAAATTTTGGTCCGTACGTCGTAGACTAACCCTGTTGAGTGTCGAACTGAGTCCGAGGGAAGGATTTAGAGACACGACGATAGAACAGAGCTCCAACGAAACTTTGGTTAACATTCACCTACTAAACTAATATAAACTTACGGTAACTGCTTTAACAATTAATCCTATTAAAAGAAAGCGCGCGAGTGGTGACCGCGGCCGGCACAGTGGCGCAGTGACGCAGCGGCGCAGCGGCCGACAGAGGACATTACAATAAACCTAACAACACATCGGCCGTGTCAAGTCGAGAGTGGTGCGGCCGGCGAGCGGCGGCGGGTGTGCGGCGCGGGGGGCGGCGGCGGGGGGGCCCGCGCCGGCCTGCGTCGCCCCACGCTCACGGGTCGAGTGGCGTGTTTGTGCTATGCGGAGTCGTGGTGGTGGCGGGGGCGCCGCAGCCGCCTATACGTCCGCGTACTTGGATAACTTCTCGCGCAGGATGTGGTTTTCTTTCTTTAACAGCTCCACCTCTTGTCTCAGACCCATGTTCTGGAATACACATTGTCACGGTCATTCCTCATGATTCCATCGCTTTATTCGCTAATACCCAACCGAAACTTGCTCTGATGTTGCTATAAGCTTCGTTTGGGTAATAATCGAAACATCAAAAATCGTTTGATTACAGATCTGAAATGACATGAGGTCAAGTCAACAGACTAACTATATTAATTTGAATCATTGTATATGTACGAGGCGATGTGTAGGGCACTGCTCGCAATCACTGCACGAGGCCCGCACCTCCCGGGCCGGCACGGAGCGGCGTGCGCGTGCGCATTCGTGCGCCTGGGTCGAACGTGTGTAGTGTGTAGTGTGTGTGTATGGACGCACCTCCTTTTCGAGGTAGCCGGCTCGCAGGGCGATCTGGTTCTCCTTCATGCGGCGAGCGTCTCGGGAGCGCTTCGCCGCCATGTTGTTCTTCCGCCGGCGCGCCCAGTACTTGTCGTCTTTGAGGTCGTCGGGCACGAACTGCCGACGACGTCGATATGGGGTTAGCACGCCGCGCCACAAACTCATACCACCCTTCACCCGACAGCGAAATTGAAGAGGCGCGTGGCGGCCAGCGCGCCCCCCGTGCAAATAACAACGTGCGTGGTGCGCGCCCGCCATCCGGCCCACGGCGCGGCACCAGCGCACGTCATCATTTACACCACCTCCTTACTGTACTTTAACATATGCCACTCTAGGACGGGGCGTCGGGGCGCGGACGCGGCGTCGCGCCGATGGGGTTGCACTGACCAATTATGAGTTTATGAGTTCCATTTTATGAGTCACCGGTATGCGAGTCGTGGATGGCCGATAAAAAAGGGTATAAAAAAATGAACAACCATCTTTTGCACTGTATCATGAACATTTGTTAAAACAAAGTTTTAAATTAGCTACTGTAGTTAAATTTGATCCTTCTATGCAAAACCGAGCGAAGTGGTGTAATGCCTATGGAAAGGATACTCCGGTTTGAGTTTAAAACTGAGCCACGCTGGAGAGTTGAGAGGTTTTTAGCAATTTGGTTACGTTTGTCCCTTTACAAATATTGGTCATATTGGTAACAGAATCACTGATATATTGAGTACTAGTACTTGCTGAGAAAAGGTGGCTAACCGGAGACAAGTTCTCTCCTCAGTTGCCACGTGTGCTGGGTACATACGGGACATTGGCTGGTCATTTTCTCAAAATATGATGAATTCCTGTTTCGTTCATTACAAGCTTTTATTTTTGAAGTTACATTATTGAGTAAAGCTGGAAAAATAAGGTCAGTGCTGCGCCCCGGTGCGGCGATGCCCGATCCCATCCCCCCCGCCGCCCCGTCGCCCCGCCTCACTTCATACCCATCATCCGTATGTACACATTATGCATATATTAGTGTTAAACTATGTTGTAAAAGCCATTGCCCCTGTGTGCAGCGCTCCTGTTAGCAAGCGTATGTGTGTGTATGTTAGTGAGGGCTGTGCGGGTGTGTGCGTGTGTCGATGTGTGCGTGTGTCGATGTGTGCGTGTGTCAATATGTGTGTGCGTGTGTCGATGTGTGCGTGTGTCAATATGTGTGTGCGTGTGTCGATGTGTGCGTGTGTCAATATGTGCGTGCGTGTGTCGTGTGTGCGTACTGCTAGAATTACTACCATTTCAGTTAAACAAAGTTCCTTGATTAGGAGCTTGGAGCCGTTTTACGACTCGACCCTTGCTGGCGATACGCGTATATGGCTCCAAGTACATCGATGTGTGCAAAAGGTTTCTTGTATTCGTGACGCAACAATACGTACCTAACAAGAGATATTTATAGATATGCGTATTGAATGCTTCAGCGGGGGCGGTGCCCTCAACCTGAACTATATTTGTATGTGTTTTCATACGAGTCCGATTAGTTACTAGCCGCTCATAAAATTGTTTTCCTCGAACGCTACAAAGACTAACAACAACACAAAACATATTTACGTTGACAAATGTCTCAGCAAGACACGCCTACAAACATACATGTAAAGATTATTAACGCGACATGTATATAATGCGAACTACATTCTATTTGTAACTTACACACGACATGAAGCACAAGTAAAAACATTTACTATTATTTTATATTGAGAACTATATATATACAGATGCAACATTTCGCTGTAGTGATAGGTTTCCCCACTGAGAGTGCGGTGAAATCTCGGCGGTTGATTTAATTTCCTGTCGGAAGCTTCTCACTTTTCTAATACATGCGTGGAGTCACAACAAATGACTGTGCATTTAACTACACTACACCGGAGCGGTGGTTATATAAAGATGCACCAAGGGAGATCAAGGCCTTCCAAATGGTTAGATAAGAAATGGTTAGAGAAACACGAAGTTGCAGGGAGTTAAGTATAAGCAATGTAAACTGAGAAGACGCCACGTAAGAAAACACAAGTTCGAGTGGGAACTACACGAGTACTAGAAGAGCCACTCGCTACGGACAATGCGATTTGGTAAAGCATTTTGTTTTACGTTCAAAACACAACCATTATATCACAAAAAGGCACAATCGAATGCTACTTGATGTGTTTTCAGTTTCAGTCAATTGCCACATTTGTGTGAACGCGGATACAATATATTACGCCATTTTTTATTACAACTTAAGCCGCTCACACAATGCAATGAAGTACCTGGACAGCGTGACGTGCATTCTCAATCGGAATACTAGTTGAGATAATATAAGTGATTATTTTTCAAGATTTAATTTTAATGAAAAGATAACCAAAAATGTTTTTACAAATCGCTAACTAAACGTTTCAGCCATAAGCTTTTTTAAACATCCTTATTTCTTGTGAATATTTCCTATTAATAATCACAAAATGATAGCATTCCACGCGAACTTTTTTCATCATCCTTAATTTTTTATCATTATTAAATCGAATCGAAATATTGGGTAATAAGAGAGATAAGAGTTCAGATGTAAAGATTTTTAATTTCTTTGTTTCTGTTAAAAAGTATTTTTTTCCTTAGATTTCTATGCAACTTACAGAGTTCAGGTACAGTAATACTATCATACAGTAGTCTAACTTCATACAAACGGGCCAAAATCGAGTGATGCCTACGCGCCCGATCTCGGCACGCGCTCGGCATGCAGGCAGTCGCGACTGTGCCGCAGTGACGAACGGACGGTGTCGTTTTCTAAGCAATAACCGCGCGATTTTTATAAAAAAAATAGTCTTCTTCTTCTTCTTCATCAACCCCTATACGCCCACTGCTGAGCACGGGTCTCCTCTACCATTGAGAGGGTTTAGGCCATAGTCCACCACGCTGGCCTAGTGCGGGTTGGCGGACTACACACCTAAGAAATTCCTAAGAACTCTTAGGTGTGCAGGTTTCATCACGATGTTTTTCCTTCACCGTTAAAGCAAATAAAAAAAATAGTACGAGTACCTATTTAAATTGACAAAAGAATATATTGCAGCATTCCGTACATCTAAGTCGAGGCGAAAATATTTATCAGTAGCAAATTTATAAGAACGATTTATCATAAACATGTATTTTTAGTTAAATACACTACTAAAACAATAACATTCATTTTTATTGAACATTCCTATTACATTCACAAAGTATTATATTTATTTAGATAGAAAGTCAAAGTCAGCAGATTTAATTAAATTACTGCAAGTGCGCAGCCCTATAGCATGTTGACGTACCACGCGGCGACAAGCCTTTGTTTCAAAAATACGGCCGAGTTAAACTACTGTATAATACTATTAGCGTGGTTCAGGGTTGCATTCTACGAGCGACCGAAATTAAAATGTTGTTTTTCTTGTATTGGAATTAAAAAGGTATGCGTGATTGTAATAGTCGGTGAGTGCCGCGGCCTACGGCGCACCCTGTAGTTCACAGAGCCTCGTGTCAGCCGCTTGGGAACTGTCCAAATGTCTCCTGCGACGCGCCACGGAGTACACGCAGCAAAATGCTTAATAGCCAAAAATTAATATTAAAAATAAACCGTTTTGTTTCAAAACTAGACCATATTAGAGAAATTAAGTACCCACGAAATGGTGAAAATGTCACACATATTTGCTGATCAGAGGTGAGTCAGAAACTAAACCTGGAGCGAATAAGAGGAAATCATGTTATTGTATTTATCGGATATTGATAAGTGTTTTTAGTTGTATTCACAAGTCATATATGGGATTAAAGAAGTTTTCGCTTGAAAGATAAAGATTGGTGGAAGTCTGGCCGCCGATCTGCCACAGGTTGAGATTTTGTGGTGCTCTAATAATATATCACAATTTCACTATAAATTACTTTAGAATTCACCACTCATGACATAAAAGTTAAAAAAATATGTTGTAGTTGGATCATAAATCTTCGGAAACGAAAAGCTCGGTCACGGTACTAGTATCATACAGTAGTTTAGCTCGGCCGTATTTTTGAAACAAAGGCCTGCTGCCGCGCGGTTCGTCAACATGCGATAGGCGCACCTGCAGCAATTTAATTAAACCTGCTACTTTGACTTTCTATCTAAATAAATAAATTACTTTGTGAATGTAATAGGAAGTGTCCAATAAAAGTGAATGTTATTTTTATTAGTGTATTAAAAAACATGTGTAGGTTAAATTGTTCTTATAAATTTGCTACTGATAAATATTTTCGCCTCGACTTAGATGTACGGAATGCTACAATATATTCTTTTGTCAATTTAAATAGGTACTCGTACTAATTCTTTATAAAAATCGCGCGGTTACTGCTTAAAAAAGGACACCGTCCGCTCGTCACTGCGACACAGTCGCGACTGGCTGCATGCCGAGCGCATGCCGAGATCGGGCGTGTAGATATAACTCGATTTTGGCCCGTTTGTATGAAGTTAAATTACTGTATGATACTGTTACCGTGGCTCGGTAGAGAGTCACTTGTGTGGCAAACCAAAAGCAACAGTCACGCAGCGTGGCCAGTGCTCCGGCCGCCGCTAGCACATTATAACACTGGAACTTCGCAATGTTATCGGGCGTGGCTCAGCTCACTGCCGATATTTGTCATGTCTACTGCATTTCGACTGTCCCTACGTATAAAAAGACATGTCGAAAATGGCATTCTTTTATTGCATTTTTTGCTTATATTTACCAATGTAATATATTTTTAATTATTCCACGAGATACCTGAAGCGTACGCGGTAACAATACCGATACATTTCACGATACGTGTATACACGGACAAGTCGTACTGAACGCCAAATACCATGTTTAAAAATTTGCTATTTGAAGTGTTCGAAACTCGAACATAACGTATGGACCGGTACGAGTTGTTTGTTGGAGTGCCGGTGTTTTTAACAGTGGTTTAGCTGATTTTAAATGTTTATAATATCTTGGGAGTATTGTTATTTATTTAAATCTATAAGATATCATTAAAAATTAGTAACAATAGATTGTAGATAGACGCGCAAACGGACATATTAGACTTAACAGTAATGAAAATTAACGAAGAAACGGTTCCCTATCAAGTTTTCCATGAAAATGCATATGTAATATTTTTTCAATACCATCAATACAAGCGTTAATTATTATCTACTTAATTTCAAAAGTCGTTTTAATAAAAAATAAAAAAGTTTTTTTAAACTATCATTGAACCTTCAAATTGCTCTCCTGAAAACCATCGATTTTTACATGTCGCTTTATACGATTTGGTAGAGAGACCTTCGATTTGGTAAGCAGACGTTGCGTCCGGAAAACATTAGAGATCAATGTGAATAACAAATACTGTTAAGAAATATTTCTCGATAGGAATATTACTTTATTTTCAGACGTTTACGCTGATTTTCTCATCATTTAGGATTCGACACCGTGCCATCTATCGAGTACCCGGACTTGGGCAACATTCGCCGTGGACCGAGACGCGGCTCAGCGCGGCTATGTGCACACCTACATGTAGAGTACCCGTACTCATTTACAATGTTCCTACACGAATATTCACTTGGAATAGCACCTCCATCAGCGGTGAGGGAAATCATTTTATTTTTGTTTCGATCCTGTCTGGCCCGCCCACGTTTCATAATTACGAATAATGAGATGTTGGCCAATGTCATAAGAATTTGAAAGTAACGAAAATATTTATGAATTTCTGTGTGTTTGTTTATTACTATGTTTGGAGTAATTCCATCGGGAATAACGTGGTATATAATAGAATAGTGTGCGCTACCCGGCGACACCAGCCAACTCGCTGCGAGTACGTGCCGACATTGTATTAATCAAATTAATAGCGCTTGCCCGCCACTCCACTTCCGCACCTCTGCGTTCACGTGGAAGCTAAGCTGCCCTACACTACCTATCTCTATGCGAAACAAACCAATTTGTCCGTAGGTTTGCCACTGCCTCAATGAGACACAGACACACCACACATTCGATGTATTATGGTAATATGCTACGTAAAATTATTTAGAATATTTATTAAGTTCACGAGACTTGTTCTGACCAGCTCTATATCATTTAATATAAGTTTAATGATACTAATGGCACAAGGAAGCGCACGCGGTCTCACTGTTCCCAGCGTCAGCGGCGGCGGTCCGCTGCAGCGTGCGTGTCAGTTCATTGTGTGTACTCGTATGTGTATGTACATGTATGCGTGTGCGTGTGCACGTGCAAGTGTGAGTGACGCCGCACCCCGGTGGCAATCGCAGCATGCCGCTAGGAATGATCAGCGCACTAACATCATTTACCTGTTTCCGGGACTTCTTGATCATGGGCTGGGGCTTGAGCTCTTCGTCAGAGAAAGCACGCGTCCGGGGGTCAAAGTCACGGCCCGACGACGCCATCGAGAACGCTGTAACATGAGGCGAAGGCATTAGAGCGGGCCGTGCGCGGCGCCTGCGGGCGGCGTGGGCGCGGCGCATACTCACTGGAGTCGGCGGGCGACAGCGGCGGGTTGATGGTGTCGGGACTCATGCAGTCGGACGGCGACGGCGAGCGCTCCCGCTTCGTAATGGGCGTCTGCAGGCCCAGCGCGGGCCCGAACGCGGAGCCGCCCAGGTGCGCGCCGCCCAAGCCCTCGCCCGGCATGCCATTCTCCGACAGGAACTCGTCTAGGTCCACGTACTGCAACAGCACCGACGGACGCGGTCACTACAGACAGGCACAGTGCCCCCCTCACTCGCTTGGGGCGCTTTCGAGAATGGCCTCGCCTCGGGACAAATATCGCACAGCAATTTATATACGCATCAGTCGCAGCAGATCAGTGGCGCCAGCGAAATCGTCTTACGTTACAGTACAAAAAAGGCACATTGTTATCGAATACACAGAACAGAAAGGGGCGTGCGAGCGAGGCCCGCGCCGGCTGGAGCCAGCACGCACGCCGCTTCGGACACGTGCAAATGGTGAGCGGTCGTACCTTGAGATCGGGGTCGTAGGGCAGCGTCTTGTCCCACAGGTTGGGCCCGAGGAAGGCGGCTTGCGCCTCCCACAGGTCGTTGTCATCTTTTTTGTCTTCTAGCGCGTCCTTAGTGTTCACCGACTTGCCTGCAACAGTCACGACAGGATCGTCAGCGAGCCGTCGACCGCGGCGGTAGCGGAGGCCGCGCCCGCCGCGCTCTGCTGCCAGCGCCGCGGCACGGACGCGAGGTGTGCGCTCTCGCATACACTGACACATCAATCGCAAAGCATTCGCGTCAACAACAACACTATATTAGGGACACTCGCTCTGGCATCGTGTGCTGCTTCCTCGCCAAGAGCTCGCGCCGAGCTGGAGGCGAGCACGGGGGACCACGGGCGCAGCTTTAGTTACCGGTGGCGGCGACGGTTCCATTCACATGTCCACATTTTCCATTGCAATTTCTTGTGGGTTACGTATGCCCGTCGTCATGGCAACGTAATTTTTGGTTTTTAATACAATCGACAGCCTCGTAGAATCTGTAGTGTTGCCGCTGCGATTTACTCGCATACCGAAACAAAGTGACGAATGAGCGTGTACGTGTGATATCACACACTTTGTGTATGTTGAAAGAAAACATTTAAGCAACACTTGGCCATTGGTATACGGCGGGGGCGGCAGGCGGGCTGGCTGTGAGTTCATCGCGTTTGTCGCGTGCGTGCCCCATGAAACACAATATTGCTTCGGGAGTCTGCAAGGCGCCTCTTAAGCATGTTCGGAAAGGTTACATTGCAATGGCGCCAGAGACGCACGGCCGGGCTGCGCAGGGTGTGCGGAGGGTGTGCGGGAGGGGTGCGGGCGGGAGTTGGTCACGCGGAGCGCTCGCGTGTCGATGCCGTCACTCCGTACTCGTCTCTCGTCACGTGGCCGGGGGGAAACAAACTATTTTATTATTCTTTGCATATTTATGTCCACTCCGATTCCAGCAGTTATGCGATACGAGTTATGGCTGGGTGTTAGGAAAGCGGCGATTCGGGATAATGCTACCCCGAAGGAAGAATTCAGGAGACATGTCGCGTGTGTGACCTTCAGTTAGCAACATTAAATGGTGCAGGCTTTGCTATAATAAAACATTGTCGTAGCGTGTGTTGTAACTGTGCAGAGCGCACCGTGTCATCGGTACAGAGTGGGGGCGTTAGAGATGTGATGGTGCGCATGTTTCAGGAAGCGGGAAGTAACCCACTTGTTACGTGTGCGCATGCACCGCCACGCTTTCCGAGCGTGCGGTTCCGCGCGCGCGACCCGCAACTAGCTACGCGGCTGCAGCGGTTACGAAATTTACTTAGAGGCCATCGAGGACTCCATTTGGGAGCGGTCGAAAACGGGCCGAAACAATTTGGACCTTGAGCGAAGCAAATCGCTGTGACGGCGGTGATGATTGTCTCATAGTGGCCGACCGGCGCGCCGCCACTCTCACTTTCAACGGGCTCGGAGAAAGTCCGGCAACCCGATGGCTCACGTCACAAGATTGCGACATACGAATAGCCGCCTACGCAGCTCGACGCCGCGCTCGCTTGCGGAAGCGCGGGGACGTTTGATTAAGATTTGGAGCTGTGAAGAGAAAGTGCGAGCGCACGGGTTCCGGCTGCTCTCACTTTCATACAAAATGTACGTTAGAAAGTGACGCACCGCCGAATAGCCTTATCACATGAGCCAGTGCAAACTGAGCCCTGCGTCGCTCCCCCCCCGCACCCCCGTCTCGCTCCCCCACCGGTTCGTGCGGCGGAACGCCCCGGGCGGTGTAGTGCGCCGAGTGCGACGGCTTCCACGTTGGAAAGTCCGGGTTGCGTAACAAACTTGCTTCCTACTGAGAAAATATAGGTGAGGAGTACTGCGACAACTAGTACTGTCGGGGTGTCGGAGAAGTTTCGCTGGTGGGGCGCGACGGAGTAGCGTGGCCGCGGGGCAGGAGGGGTGCGGACGGGCGGCGGGGGCGCGGGGCGGGGGGGCAAGCTGTGGAGCGGGAAGTGGTTGTTGCTGCTCTTGCGCAACGGAGAAAGCAGTCGTTTTCCGGCGGCGCGCAATCATTTTTGTAAACGTGTGAATTGAGCGAAAGTTAACGAGAAAGTGGTAAGCACGACGATCGGCGTGTGGTTGGCAAGTGTGCGTCCGCGTCCATGCAATAGCCTCGTCCCGCAGCCGTCCAGCCAACATCCACACCGGTGATGGACAGCCCGCGTTCAGCTGTCGGGTCGGAGCACACGGATACATTGTCACATCCTCACTCGCCATAATGTACTGACTCTACTGCGGCTCTTATAGATAAACTGCTTCAAATAATCTTATACAAAGTATTTGTTTATATTAAAACATGGTACTGCAACTTCGATAAACGCCATTCACCTGAGAAGATAAGTGTGTCGTCGCAAGAAAGTAGGTATTTGATTGTAATAGGTATAATATGAGGTAGCGGCCTGATCAGCTGGTTGGTCGCCGCGGCGGCGGGGCGGCGGGGCGGCGGGGAGGTGGAATACCCGTACGTAAGCGAGAAAGTAAAAGTCGGAAGGTGCAGCGGCTGTGAGGCGAAGAAGTGTCGGGCGCGCAGGGGGGGGCGGGGAGGGAGCGTGCGGACATGCGGAAATATCAGCGGAAGATTACTTTTACCAGCGGCGAGGAGGATGTCGAGCGTTATGGACGGCGTGTGGTCGTTGCCGCCGTGCGATCATTGCTGTCCAATGATTGCAGTCGATGAATAAATAATAATTTATTCGTCGTAACGTGACAGTAATTCATTAGTTTTTATCAAACGTTGGATAGAATATGCGGAGCTCAGATCGCGTCGTAAAGGTTATCGCGGAAAGTAAAAGCGGCAAAGGTTGTGAGGCGCGCGTCGGCGACCGCTCGCTGCGGCGACGGGCTCGCGGCCCGAGGCGCCGGCGCAGTCGCGGCCCGAGAGAAAGTCACAAAAAGGTCGTCACTTTTTCCCAAATATTCCAAGTGAAAGCGTGCGCGGCCACGCTCGAATTGATAAAAAAAATAGGAAGCATGGTGACTGGTCGCGAATATTTCGCGCGGCGCTTCGACACAATAGCGAGTGGGTTTGCGCGACCGCCGCGTCGGACTACACCTTCGATGCCGGCACACCGCACCCGGCCGAGTCTCCAGCGACTGGTTGTCCTGCACGAGTCTTCGACGATATATTATTAACTATTTGTTCGGTTCATTCGACCTCTACACACCGTCGTCCAAGGGTCATTCGGTTTAATATGCCACAAAACGAGTTTGTGTCGTCACATCTTTTAATATGTATCAACACAGTTTTACCGGATCGATGTACAATTCGAGTGCGCTAAACATTCATAACCCATATCCATAGTTAGACACTCGATCCAAACACAATCAGGGCAGTTATACGAGAGGTTCACACTCGGCCAGCGAAAGGGCCGCAGTAGAGTAGTGTGAATAGCACGGAAGAGCCGCAGGATGCAGCCGAGGGCCGGCGGGCGTGCGGCGGCTTCGATCGGCGGGCGGAGGCGCAGCAGCCGGACGGCGAGCGATAGGGCTTCGCGGTAGATAATCGTGTTTGCGGGATGATCGCACGTGCGCGCCCCGCACCGAGCGGCGCAGCGTCGCGGCGTCGCGGGCCGCCGTGACGCGCGTGTCAAGGCCTTGATATTTTGAGACGATTTGTCGTCTTATCGGAAAGTAATATCGCGCCGTGGCGTACGCGCCGCGCCGACCCGCGACTCTCCGCGCGGCCCGGGCCGGCGCCGGGCGCAGGGCGCGTCCGCTCCGGCGAAAGGTTCGTGTCACATCGAAATCAAAAAAACAGACTTTGACGTCTGCGCTCGCGCACTTTCTCTTTTTTCACGGTTGTTTCGCGACCGGAGCCAGCATCGATCGCGAATCGAAACGGCACAGCGCACGCGGAGAAAGTGCAGGGCGACAGGACGTAGGGCGCGAGGCGGCGAGAGGGGCCACTGACCGTTGACGAACACGTGCTGTCTCCAGATGTGGTACTGGCTCCAGCGGTCGTCGTCCTGAGCGTGGCCGTGCTGCAGCTGCGGCAGCGAGGGCAGCGGCGGTGGCGGCGCGGGCGGCAGCAGCTGCGGCGGCGGCGCCGGCGGCCCGAGCGGCTGGATCGGTTGGTGCTGGTACTCCATGTGTGCGAGGACTGACGCGCTCGCTCAGTGATCGCTCATGGCGGCGCGGGCGCGGCGGGTACGCGCGGCGGGCGTGCGCGACGGCGTGCAGCGCGCGACTGCTCCAGCGAGCGTGCGGCGCGCTCCGCACCCCTCCCGCGAGCGCGCACCCGCCCCACCCGCGCCACCCCACCACGCCGCATACGTCGGCGCGGTGACATAACAGTGGGGCGGCGGAGAGGGCGCCCGCGCGGAGGTTCTTTCGAGCGCACGTGTGGCGGCGCGACGCCGCAAGCGCATGTAAACAATGGCCATACAACTAGGCTACACGGCCGCCTCGCACACGTCACGTAATAATTTCGCAAGTGCGCACCGCTACCGGAATAACTTTTAAATAGACGATGTAAATAATACATCGGACGCGCCACGAGCCGTCCGCCGCCTCGCACTGACACAATGCCGCGTAATAGAAGCGTGTGCCGCACTCGCAGCCGATAAGTGGACGCACCGCATTCACTGCACCGACGCAGCGCCGCACAGAGCGGAGGTTCGCTCACGGGTCGCGCACATAAATACGAGTACTAGAATACACGATGCAGCCGTGGGTGGCTTCGAAGCAGCAACCACCGCCAAAACGCGTTGAAGTCTTTTATGAGACAATCATTTTTACACGTCAGGCACTTCGCTGATATATTCAATGTTCATTAGCTAAATTCGTGTTAGTGAATGTAAATTCGGCAAACACAGGAGGGACGCCTCTTTATTTTCCCTTTTCGCAATTTCTACATTCTACTGATGAATACTTCAGTATTCGCAGAGAAATGTTAGCTTATAAAAAGAGTAATTTGTTTCTTTTAGCATTTATCAATAGGTATATGAATACATGTACGTATGTGTGTGTGACTGTGTGTTTGTGCGCATGTGTGTGTTGGCACAGGTGGTGGCCGCTCGACAATAGTGTTTACATTGGCGAAGGCAGGTGCGGGCGCGCTGAGTCAGCCGCGCGCAGCCTCGTGCTGGCCGGGGAGCGCGGGCCGAGCTCGGCGCCCGACACTGACAGCGCGCTCGGGAGCACGGCGTCGGTTCCCGGTAGGGACGGCGCGGGACGACGCGCGGCCGAGCGTGGCCGACTGCGGCGTCACGTTACAATAACACAAACACTAACTCGTGTTTATCTATAAGCGCTCGTGAGTATTTTTCCCTGTGTCGCTGTATAATTGGAGTTATCAACGCTGCGTGACGTGGGCGGCGGGCACGTGTCTGTGAGCGGTTGTGTGAGTGTGTGTGCGCGTATGTGTGTGTGCATACATGTGTGTGGCCATGCAAGAGCGTGAGAAGTAGTGGTCATGTGAACTCACTCGCCTGTATCTCGTAAGGGTATGCAGAGACACCTATTTTGCTTCATAAATATAGCCACTAGGAGTCACGTACCTTCACTTCCGTGGATCTCGGCTGCCTATGGATTTGTTCAACTTGGCCTCGACTTATTTAAATGTAAACGTGAGTTTGCTTCTTTTTGCGTCTAACCTACTAAAGCGATATTTAAGAATCAGTCCATTATACGCTATACTAGAAGTATCAACAAGATCAATACTCATGCTTATATATACCTATAAGGGATGAAGAAACTTTGGATATTTAGCCCCCTATAGTGAAGTAAATATCCTAATTTATGGTTTAAAATAAGGTATGGATGGTAAGCTATTTATGGAGCAAAAAAAAGTTTGGCAATCTGGAGGGAATGATATTAATTAAAATATAATGATATGATTAGTTATTTATCATTTCTGTATGTAATACGAGGATAGCTCCATATAGAAATGTTAATTAATACAAGATAAGATTTATTTATAAGAAAGTTTACCTACATTTCGCTATTGAGTTTTTCGGGAGTGAACCGGGAAGGTTGTGCGCGTGCGAGATTAACAACTCTGCAGGATTTGAGGTTTTCGCCACTTAATGATGTTCAATTAAACACTTCTTATTCGAAATTGTGTTTACAGAAGGCGGATAAAATTAATCATTTTGTTCGTTACGAGGAGGCCTACGCTCAGCAGTGGACGGCGATAGGCTGGTTGATTGATTGATTGTTCGTTACGAGCCGAAGTTTTCAATTCGGAAGCGTGAAAGTGGTTTCAATGTACCTACATGTATTAGATCCTTATTAGACCGCATTCGTCACAAATACCTAAAACTGCAAACGTACAAAATTCAATTGAGGCAAGACTCAAAGCCCAAGTTGCCAACGTCTTGTTCTCGGAAAAAAATATTTCACGTTAATGGACAGGTAAATAAGCCAATACAGTAGTGCAGCCAATACAAAGCATGGGCCTGTTCAATCCTCCTTGCCCAAGTAACCGACGCAATGTCGGCGCGAAAAATTATCATTCTCTATCTACTTTTTTGGAACCGATAGAGGTAGTGCAGAGACACTGAATTCAGAGCGTTATGCGGAAATGTTAGACGACTTCTTGGTGCCTGAACTACTAAACTTTCCTGACTATAACCAAAGGACAGTTTTTCCTACGAGATTATCCTAAAATTACCATTTACGCCAAAAAAACAAGTCCGTTTTCTGACGCGTTCGAAAGAAAATATCGGTCAAGAAATGTGAGTCGGCCGGCTCAGCACAGGTGATTTTACTGTTCAATGAAATTAGTGCCGCGAAAGCGAGGGTAAGTTTGGACGATAATATCGTCTCGATAATAATTTGTAAAAAAAAATTATTATTTTGATGCACCGCATACTTTGTTTTTTTTTTTAATCGATCCACTTATTTAGTGGATAACTTTCTTTTGAGACATCATTTACAAGAAAGATTTTTCTCATAAACCTAGAACTATGCCATTTGGCGAGTAACACAGTGTAATACTATACGAATAGGAAAACATCTGGAAATTATACAGTTGTAAGTAAATCAAACATATAAAACCACGTTTTTAAGTAAATTATAAATACATATTTTATTTTTTAGGTGAGTATCCGCGAGCCGGCGCTATACCAGCATGTAGGATTTAGTCCTACAATCTGTCAGTTGTCGAGGACGCCAGTGTTCTGCACGTCCCGTGTGTGGACTGCTGATGATGATATGTTTTATAAGGATAGACGTGTACGGAACCCACAGTTTTCTTTTTTTCTAATGGTAATGAAAACATGAACGTAAGAGAAACCGTATTTTATCACAGTTTTCCTACGGGCAGTACGCTGATAACATTTTGGAAAGCTGTAAGAAGGGAAAAGCTTTCGTTGTTTCTTTAATTGATTGAACTATCCATTTGTTCTTTGAAAAGCCCGCGATGGCGAAGCGGCGCACGATAACATTTGTTTTTGATTCATTTTGTAAAATGATGCGCACTAAGAGCAAAACTATAGCTAAACTATACTGAACATGGACAAGCAGCTATGAATGCTGATATTTGTATTAATTTGTTACAAAACATCTCAGAATAAATCAAATTATATTGCATAGAAATTCTAATAGCGCCAAAGTGAAACGCCATTTTCTGCAGTTTCTGCAGAGGCGAAGGAAGCTCAGCCAACGGGGATTCGGCAAATTTATCAAAAACTAACTTTTAATTAATTAGTTTAGTTTTGACAACTCTAAGCATAATCATTAAAAGAATTATTTTTTATAACCTACCGCGTCATGACTTTTATGAAGTTGGAGCGTTGTTTGAAAGCTTTTGTACGTTAGTCTAATAATTTTAATATAGGTACCGTATACCTAACATCATGCTGTAATCCTCAGGGGAGAAGTAATAATTACCTATGGAGTAAATTTTACCCTTTAAATACAAACATGCATACAATGAGTGAGCCCGAGTCACTGCAGCGCACGGCGCACGGCGGCATGAGTCGCGGCGCTCGCCCGCGTCGCCGCCACAGACATGTGCTTCGACACTATCATGCTCACGTCCGAATTCCACAAGCTTCGCTTAATGTGCTCCACACTAAGTTTCACTTTCATGCGCGGGGCGCGGGCGGGGCGGGGCGGGGCGGGGGGGTCGGCCGAGTTGGCCGCTCGCCGCTCGCGCAGCCTCTTGCCACAAAAATGAACAACTTTTCCTTTCTCAAAAACATGACCACTTTCACCTTTGCCGAAACTTGCGAGAAATTACCGTCTCGTCACCGGACGACCGAGTGGCGCAGCCCGCCCATTCCTCACCCCGCGCGCCCGTCCCCCGCACCAATACTAGACGACGGACGAGAGTTACTTTCTGCAAAACTTTTAATTTGATAGCTTCGCCAAGTATTTACCTTGTTTACGCAAAAGATCTGTGTGCTTGATTGGTGTAATGAGTAAAATGGAGCGACGAGCGAACACGTTCCACCTGTGTGTGGTGCTGGGAGCCGCCTGCCGAGCCAGCGGCGTGGCGGGGCCGTGGCGCGCACTCCTCGCACGCGGGACTTCTAATTAGTGCAATTGCACCGGGAGTCTCTTTATTCTAAACGTTGAGTTTTGTGGTCGCGATGCTTATCTGTGCGGTTATATAGAATCTTCCATCTGTGGAAAGCTGAGTGACTTATGCTTCCCAAATGATAAATATTACGAGGATTTTAAAAGGAAACGTTCGGAAGCGCTAATAAAGATTTCGTCATATTTTAAGTCATCATGGAATCGTCATGCTTATGGAGATAATATTTATTCACTTTCTCATGATAATAATTCCGACTTTGACAACAATTTAAAGAAATCAAGTCGACTTTTACCTCGTACTCGTCCGGGAACAGAAACAGAAAAAAATGCAGTGGATTAGAATTTTCGTACACTAGGCGACATCGTCGGTTTCAGACTATGTAATGAGGTTACTTCATTAACGCATTTATTATTATTTCAATAACCTCATCTGTTCTGATTGTTTCGAAGCATGCTTTACGAGTACGCGCCGTACCAGAGTTGAATTATTGAGTCTATTGTTGAGACGTGTGGCAAAAAAATAACGTAGGAAAGAAATGATTGCGGCGTGGTTAGGAAGCGATATCGCATCCCGCGGAGCGCCGACCTGCACCGCACGAGTATGGTATATTTTCTAGTTATACATACCTACACAACTTCTTAAATAGTAACTAATTAAGTAATGTCGATGACCTCAAATTGCAGGTGGTTCAGGTTTTTATTGTTAAAGACCGGAAATAAAATGAGTCTTTAATAGGGCTCGACCGAGATGGATTTTTTGGTCTCGGCCGAGACCGAGACCGAGAATAGACAAAGCGTGACTTTTTAAATACTGTAATTTTTTTTTTATACGCTACTACTACTACATGTCCCTCGACATGAAATTGACCAGCTCTCTTAAACAGTTGTTCACTTGCTTAACTAGTAGGCGGCGCCTTTAAAAAATTATTTGTTGCAGGCTTAAGCACTAAGCAACTTATAAGGTGATAAAAACCAATACTCAAAAATATTAGCATTTCTTTGATTACCGAGCTTGTACTATATTTACGCGTGGCCACGCGCGGTAAAATTTTAATGCCGATTCGAAAAAAGTTACAGTCTCGGTTATGACCGAGAATCTCGGCTAGAAACAGCCGAGAACCGAGACAAATTTCTCGGTAGGATTTGTAGCCGAGAATGCCGAGACCGAGACCGAGATCTCGGTCGAGCCTTAGTCTTTAATATTGCATAATAACTTAACCATATGGCTTATGGTTTTATCTTATAAAATGATACAAGTTTAAATTATTTTTTAAGGTTTCAAAACAGATTCCCCCCGACCCACGTACTTCAGAATAAATGGTTAAAATCATATAGTAACATTGTACAGATAGCGAGAGGAAGGAACATCTCAAATAACATTTTAGTAAGACCTGTTAGTATGGGGAACAAACATTTCGGTACTGCCCGTTCCACATTCAAATATCAACTCAAATGCTGACTATGGCGTAACGTCCTTGGCACAACACCGACGGGAAGTGGTTCCAAACACAGGGGCGGCGTCGCACACAATTCCTAAACGGGCAGGTCCTACTGAGTGTCCCAGTGAGCGCAAGTGGGACGAGCATCGCGCCGGTCCCGGCGACCACTCGGCGGCCACTCGGCGGCTCGCGGGCGCGGCGTCGCGGCCCACGCGATCCATATGAAAGCCGCCGCGAGTGACCTTGGCGATTTGAAACTCGACATGTTATCTCGGACTTTCTCAGCACAAGCATCGCCCCCACCCGCCCGCGTCGCGCCCTCTCGCACATCCAATCGTGTTCTCATTTTTACTTGCACGGAACAGAGATGACACTTTAGTGTTACTCGTGGGTATCTCTCGCCTATCATCATCACATGCCAATACGCCGGCACGCAGGACAAGCTCACCCTCCACTGCGAGGGCGCGAGATTAACTGTATAGACGACGATACGTTCGTATATATACATATTAACCGTAGGTTAAGTAAATTTTAAGATATAATTGCGTTGACTGAGTAAAACTTAGAAGTCGACACGGAAATGTGGACGCAAAGTAGTGGACAAGAAAGCTCCGCATGTACTCCTTACCATTGTGCTGGCCCACTGTGGGAGTTATCGTTTTTAAATTGTACTTAATTGTTTTTAATTAATGTTACTATCTATGTCCGCGCCCCCGCACTAGGCCAGCGTGGTGGGCTAAGGCCTAAACCCTCAGTGGTGTAGGAGGCCCGAACCCAGCAGTGGAACTTATATCGTCTGTGGTTGAAATACCAATACAATTATCATTCGTAAAATGTTACAAATACACGGTCTACTAAGCCCTATAGTGCGAAAAAGTAATTTAAAATATAAATACATGAAAAATACTTGACACAGCCATAGTCTCTTTTTATACGTTTTATACCTCATTCACGATAAGTTGATTCTTTTGGCATATCGACTAATGATGGGAAACAGAAAATATCGAGTAGTAAAAAAATATTCCGTTTTCAAATACTGCATTATGTGTGAAATTCTTTATTACTTTCGACATGTAAAAAATTATTTAGATAAGCGGTGGTGGGTCATAATAAGTACCTATTTAATATAACAGGGTTATTTAGACCTCCCGCCAAATTTAAATAGATGTTTTAGACCACGGAAGTAAACAACTTCCCCAAAGAAACACGGGTCGAAAAGTGAAAAAAAATTCAGACCTTCTACACGAAATCGACCACGTGAGCAGTTTTCTATGGGAGGGTCGAATTATTTATCACGTTTCGACCCATGTTTCTTTGGAAAAGTTGTTTAGTTTCATGGTCTAAACCACCTATTTTAAGTTGACGGGAGGTCCAAAAATAGCCCAGTATGTAAAAATTAAGGTTGAAAAATTAAATAGTTTTATCTTTAAAACAGTTTTTATTAAGAAACTAGAGCACAGCCATGATCATCATAGTGTTCAATAAAATTATCGACGTGGAAATCGATATGAACGATGTTACGTCCCTTTCCGTCCGACCGATGTAACATTATACAAACGTCAATTAGTTTCAGTATTCCTATTTTAATTTTACTTTGAAGCAATAAAGTCTCAAAATTTTCGGAATACGCTTATATCTTTAGGGACTTTTGTGTTGTATGTATTTTTTTATATTTATCAAATCATTGAAATAATAAAATAGTACGTTTTTTATTTCAAAGTCATGTCTCAGAAAAATTGACATCTGCCAAAAGAATCAACTTATCGTGAATGAGGTATAGTATACGTAACGTTTATTTTTGAATTTTTGTTTCAAGTAATGTATGCCAATCACAATATAACTCTTCCAAAAAGTAACAATGACTTTAAATTGTAATTTTTACAATGTGCAAATTAATTATTGTCTTTAACAATTTTATGAAGTCAATGTTTTAAAAGGTTCCACAGCTAAGGTTTCAGAATTAACTGTTATTTTTGACAAAACATTACAATAGTTACTCTTAATTACTTAAAATATTATGTGAACCAAAAAATAATGCCTTGCTTTTATTTATCACTATTTCCAATAATTTACCAAGATATGAGAATTTCAAAATAGGTAAGCCTTATTTGTATCACTTATTTTATATAACCGATTTATTATTTAGATAAAGCAACTATATCTAGTTGCATAACTATAGCACAAAGGCAAACTTCCTCGGCTATAGGAGAACACTATGCATCACTCTGTACCGTCCATCACTCAGCGGCGGACATTCGCGACGAAACGCTATTATCAAATGTTTACTCTTACTTTTTAATAATGCTGATTTTGAATTGCAATAAGCTGCACCAACCGCGCCAACCACACCTTCAGAGCTATGTTCTGCACAAGTGTTAATATTATTCAGTGTACAAGCTGGGTGTACTGTTTTTCTGCTCTAAAGTAACAATTTGTATACAAAGAAATTAATTGGCGTTTTTCAGTCGTTGTAAAACTCAGAAACGGTTAAAGATGTTTAATTATCTAATGATTTTCCATCGCATTTGATTGTTTTTACGCAACATACGAAACGGAACAACGTTAGCACCGTTAACAACTTAGTGGAGAGCAGCGTTAAAGAACGAAAATTTTGTTATGGCTTCTACTGATAATTGTAGACTTTTTGAAAATCTATTAAAAGACGCAATCGTCAGTGAACTATGTATTTCTATACGTTATCTGAAAATAATATTTCGATTTTTGTGAAGCATTTTACTTATGTCTAGCAACACAGGTAGGGTTAAACAATAACTACGGCTCACAAAATGAAGTACATGAGTATAAGAATGTAATAAGATCGCTAGGCCATCAATAGCATGTCTTAATAAAATCATTAAATGTGGTGCATCCTTCCGCCACGTCCACTACCGACTAGCCGTAGATAACCTCTGGCGATGTATTGTGTCTCGATAACTCGATATAAACACATACATACTATGTATAATACATAGGCACCAACGATGGTGGCCTAATTGGTAGTAAGTGTTGAAGCCATGAGACGCCATTAAACAAAATCACTACTGATGAATCATAATTCAACACTCATTTGTAGATCAATGTCAGCCCACATACATGATGCATCCCACTGCTGGGCACGAGCCTTGTCTACAAACAACACGGTTTAGTCCTACATGCTAGTCTACACCGGGTTGGTGAACATTTATAATTCAATCCGACAGATGTATTTCTTGATTTCGCGACATACATGAGTGTGTGCCGTGCGATCTAAAGGTCTGGGGTTCGATTTCCGCATCGGGCAATCATTTGAGTTTTTCCATTCAGAAATTCTCATTAGCAGTTTATTTTCTGGAAATGTGCCTGAAAAACGGCAACAGGTTCGCTTCCAATTCTTCTTCTTTTCTTCTTCTTCATCAACCCATATACGCCCACTGCTGAGCACGGGTCTCCTCTACCATTGAGAGGGTTTTAGGCCATAGTCCGCCACGCTGGCCTAGTGCGGGTTGGCGGACTACACACCTAAGAAATTCCTAAGAACTTTTAGGTGTGCAGGTTTCATCACGATGTTTTCCTTCACCGTTAAAGCAAGTGATAATTCAGTTTGAATACACACATAACTTAGAAAAGTCAGAGGTGTGTGCCTGGGTTTCGAACCCGCGACTGCCGAGATTCTCGACCGCGCGCCTAAACCTCGAGGCCATCACTGCTTATTCACATCGCTTCCAATTACATGAGGCAAAAATATCGTTGGCGAAATGTGGGTGCAGAAATATATTTCTGCTTATCCCTTCGCGGAATGCAGACGTTAGTTACATGAAGTAAGTATAAATACCGGAAACCCTAGTCAAGATGCAGCAACAGTAGCGCGTGCAGGCGTTGGCAGCGAGCCGGCGCGGCGCCGCGGGTGCACCCGTG
This sequence comes from Cephonodes hylas, assembly GCA_030295005.1. NCBI lineage: Eukaryota > Metazoa > Arthropoda > Insecta > Lepidoptera > Sphingidae > Cephonodes > Cephonodes hylas. Next base: position 16,656,721 of record AP025360.1, read on the forward strand.
TGGGCGCCGACACGGTCACCGTGCCAGCCGGGCGGTCGGGAGATAGTTCCGTAGCTACAGTGTGCTTACAGTAAAGTTAAATGCGGATATAATGTTGATTTGATTAGGCGCGAGTCTGCCCGCACGTACAGAATGTCCGCCCCGCGGCGCCGAGTGAGCTGGCCGCCGCCGCGGACACGTGCACACGACGCTACATGAAGCGCTAATATGAGCGCGTTGTTCCGATGCACGGAGCGGGCGCGCCGCCCGACCTCTACTCATCAAATTCAATCAGTCCATGTCACTGCATATATCGTTTCCGATGGCGATACTTCTCGACTAGGTGCCGCCATCGAATTGTACGCTCGTCGGGACTAATAACGAGTCACGCCGAGGGAAAGTTCTATTTTCTGAACAACCATTAGAGTAAAAGCCGGACAGTTACCTCGGACGGATAACTTGCCACGGATATGAATTGGGTATGTTTTTAATTATATGTTGTAATGTTATAGCGTGTAATCATGATTGGAAGTTCCCACCCTGAAGATCTTAATTTTGTCCAAGCAGTTAAAGAAGATGTACTCGTGTTGTCTGTGTGAGTAAACATCATCCGCGGCGACAATGACAGGCGTCCAAATTATCTTGGTATTCATATTAAATATTTGTGTTATTTTTATGGATTGTGCATTCGACGACACTTTGTTTTTGTTTTGGATGCATTACAGTTTAAATTATTTAGCTTATTTAAGAAGAATGAAAGAATTTGTATTTATTTTGCAAATAGAAAGGATAAATAAGTACCCGTATCAAAAGGGATAAACGCTCTTTTAAAAAAGTTACTCGGCTTGTGAAAAGTCGCTCTTAGTGCAATCAGCTCCCATAACAAAAACACTGCTAAGCATGTCCAAACGCACTTAGCAATCTGGAGACATAGTGAACTCTAATACGACAACATTCAAATATTGCGCACATTGTTTGGTAAATTTAAATTTCATAGAAATCAGATTAGAATTAATGTAAGATGTTTTGGTTGTATTAAACATGTACCACCTTCAAAAACCATAGCATAACATGAGGACTGTTGAAAACCCAGGTTTCTTGTGAAAATTAATGCTAAAGCTAAAGTTAATTATCATATTAAGTACTAGACTTTACTCTATTTTTAAAGCATGCCCGTAGCTTGGGTACCTAGTTATGTACATTACCGAATTGTAGAATATATTAGCTGAACGACACAATACAAATAAAAGGATAAAAGAAAGCAACAAACTAGTAAATTCGATGTACGTATGTGTTTGTATATACATATGTGATGCGTGGGAGTGAGTATGTGTGAATGTGTCTTGAAGTATTGTGTGCAATGAACTATTCTAAACATCATAGCATGAGGCTAATATCCGCAACAAACGGCAACTATCACTTCACTTCAGCTCAGTAATCTCTTGGGCTATGTCGTTAACTCGGGTTTTCTGTTTTATGACATAATTTTTGACCCTATCCTTGAGAGAAATACCAAACATGGCCCTCTTCATAGCTTGGTGCGCGAACTAACTAATTCATGGATCAGTCGGCCCATCAGTGGTCATGTATCGGCTCCGTGTGTCATGACAGAAACGACGTACTTGTTACAGACTTTTATCTTAAGGGGGATGAAAGGATTCGACGAAGATTTTTAAACGTTGTACAACCTAGCTGTACTGTTTTCCGCGTCTCCTTCTCGAAGTAGACCCTGCCTACTTGGGCTATTGTACCGAGCTAAATGCATGCGTGAGGAAGGTACTCAGTCGAGCGCAATCGGTTCTGGAATGTGCTACCGACTAAACCTGACCTTGGTTTTGTACAAGTTCGTCCAGGGACCGACGCGTGCTAGCGCTTTCAGCCACGATGTGTGAGACATACTCGAACCATTTTTATGATTTATAGTTTTGCTACGTCCTGTCTCTTCCTGTTAGCCAGGTTATAGTTCTGTTGAAATGAAAACAGTTCTGCGTCATGTCTTAGATATCTTACAATGCATTTCTGAAAAAAATATGGGAAATACCGTCTCTCTCGACGTGAGAATTTCAAGTGTATTTGACAAATAACTTAGAAAATCCGGGTCCTGCACTGGTTTAAGTCCGGGACCACCGAAATTACGTCTTTAGCGCGATTTACTCTTACACTCTGGACCATTATCCAATATAGACATTAGACATATTAGTAGGGGAGCCCAAGCGGTGATTTCGGGATTTACTCAAGCGCGGCAGATTAATATACAGGAGGATACCTTGTACCCGGTTAAGTACCTCCACCAAACATGAGCCCCATATATAAGGCCGCCCGTGAAGGATACAGGATCAGATTCGTAAAAAAAATTGACTATCAGAAATTCTCAAGCGCGTCAGATTAAGGTAGGGTGAGTTAATAACGTCCTAAAAAGTGTATATTCCACTAATCTGACAATCTGAGAGTAACGTTAAGAAAGGGGAGGGCAGCAAAGTAGTAAAAAAAAACCTCAACTCGACATTCTCGAGCGTAGCTAATTTTTTTTTTATTTTGAAGGAAATAATTCAAGAATAACGAAAAACATATAATCTGACGATTTCCGCAAGCCGAAATAACAAAAATTCGTCGATAAAGTTAAATGCGTGCAGCTGCGTGATGCTATTTCCTTCTCCGCGTTTCTATTCCTCTCGTAATCTTTCTCTATCTATTACTCTCTCCCTCCGTCCCCACTCTGGTTTCTGCTGCCATGACGCCAACGTATTCATAACGTATAATTTTCAACGTGTTTCCAACGTTTTGGCTTTTTTGCTATTTTAACACGTTGCTTGTCCATGCATTATACATATATAACACATTTTCGGACTCGCTGAGACATCCGTGCATTACATTTAATAGAGCCAGAAGAGGAAGATGATTCTACGGATGAAGATGATGATTAATTATAAAACACTACTTTTTGTTAAGCTTTTTTGAAATTATTTCTTTATAAATACATGTATTTTACTAAAAAAAGCACACACTTATTTATTTGCATTCTATTTCCTGAGCTTTTCAATTAATTAAGTTCAATGACTTAAAAAAATTGAAAAAAAAATTTTTTTCGTCAGATTAGGCGAATCCCTCTAGATAATCGTCAGATTATGAGACAGTACGTTTAGAACATAAAGATGAACCATTTATATCTTAATCTGACGCGCTTGAGTATTTCAAAATGGCGAATTTTTTTTTGCACATTATGAAAAGGACCGCGAGTTTGCGTCACATCGATATCGTCAGATTATTTAATGAGAGCTTCTTTTTTGGTGCCCTTAACACTCCCTTAGAAAATCTGACGCGCTCGATTAAATTTGTTTTTTTTTTTTAATTTTCAACCCTTACATACAACCACCCGCATCATGGAAACGATCAGATTAACATACGTACATTATTAAAAGTACGTAGGGTAATGATGCTATCAATATCTGACGCGCTCGAGGATGTCTACGCAACAGTTTTTTTTTTACATATTTAACAATCTATAGCCGCTTTCCCCACCGATGAAAAATTATATATCATATTAAATTTTTTTCTTCTTATCATCTAAGCTTTGCAATCCAATAGGGCTCTATGACGCTCGAGTAAATCCCCATTTAGCATCGTGGGCTCCCCTACGCTAGTCTATACGTATAGGTAAATATACGAATTGCATGAACAACTCACCGTCGTACAATTAACATTCAGTAAGTAGGTGTTTTCACTAACTAATCGCTTTCACAACCCTCTTGCGTTCAAAGAATGATAATATTATATAAAGTTAATAGGATTGCTTTGGATTCATAACTGGAGCCAATAGAAACAAAATCAATACAACTTCATAACAGTGATGGCCCTTATGCAAACGATGCTACACTTTGTAATCGAAAAGGAAAGTCAAGTGATGAGTTCGGGGCTGAAGGCGGAGTGTTGGCGTGGGCCCGTTGGTGTGGAGTGGGAGAGTAGTGTCAGTGGCAGCGGCGAGGCGCCACTCGCTGCCCGGCGCAGGGAGCGCACCCCGCCCGCGCCGCGCGTCTAACTACGGAAGAACCTGCGGGGGCACCGGCTGCACCGCTCGGGGCAAATACAAATACCGCAAGCGATGTACCCTCGCAGTGTGTCCACGAGACTTATTTTGCGCCGCCCCAACAGAAAGGCGGCAAGTGATCCGCCGAGGGAATGTTCACTAGCGGCCAAACTTCACTTTTTCTTCTTCTTCATCATCAACCTATATACGCCCACTGCTGAACAAGGGTCTCCTCTACCATTGAGAGGATTTAGGCCATAGTCCACCACGCTGGCCTAGTGCGGGTTGGCGGACTACACACCTAAGAAATGCCTTAGAACTTTTAGGTGTGCAGGTTTCATCACGATGTTTTCCTTCACCGTTAAAGCAATAATAATTCAATGTGAATACACACATAACTTCGAAAAGTCGGAGGTGTGTGCCTGGGGTTCGAACCCGCGACCGCCGAGATTCTCGACCGCGCGCCCAAACCTCGAGGCCATCACTGCATAAACTTCACTTTTAGTGACGTCAATTACTCCAATACTCAAATTGGCATTTTCATTCACTAATCACAATCCATGGCTAGATAACAACGAGTGTTTCCCTCAATGGATTGGTATATGGTTCAAATTATCAATTTGTTTCATGACCAATAATTATAATGTTAATAAATAATTGGTGTTCAGGTATTCGTAAGGGTATGACGAGCGTTACAGTTGCCGAGTGAAGTGGCCGCCGACGCTCCGCGGTCACTTTATCATGCGCGTCTTATGAATATATACTACACGTGCTCTTGTTTTCAGAAACGTGAACGAATAAATGTACTGTGTTATTGAATGCGATCAATTCGAGAGCGGCGTTTCGTGCCGGTATCGCCTCGTCTTTAGTTCACACATGGTGGGGCAAAATCATAACAATTAACAACCCGCCATCATCTCCCCGTCGTGGAGGCATCATGATGCGCAGCTATCAGGTCGACAGTCCCACCGAGTGTGCACATTCGAACCCACGACGAACGGAGGCGATGTATGGAGCTCGAGAGTGGCGAGCTGCGAGCTCACATCGCCGCGCTGCATGTGTGCGTGTGTCGGCAGGCCGAGCGGCGGCGGGAACCTCACTCGGTCACATGCGGCGGCACGTGCGGCACCCCCCGCCACCCGCCGCTGCCGCCGCCCCCCGCCGGCCCCCGCCACCGCTCGTGCCGCGCCGGAGTGCGCTAGTGCGCGCCGCCGGCGGCGTCTGCGCCTCGCGTGACACCCCTGCACAGCCGCCACTGCCACGGGATAATTATGGCAAAGACGACCCGAGCCGGTCGGCACGATGTTATTAACACTCTTATATTTTAAGTAGCTGACCAGATTAGAGTAAGGAAGAAATCACAAAATATCTATAATTTTTCCCTAGTTGTCAGCACCGACCTAAGCCTAAAGGTGAGTCTACGAGCAATAGCGCGGATTCTTTTCGATACTCATAATAAACAATTTCAGATACAAATAGAGAGAATGACGATAAACAATCGGACGGCCATAACAACGAACGCAAAAATGAGTCATTAAGACAGTGTAGTGCGGCGGTGAAGCGAGCGGAGCGTGCGCCGCATCGCGCGACACGAACGCGGCGACGCAGGTTTTATTATTTTGTTTGTAGCGATGTGTGAAATGGCAAAGGTTCGTCACCCAAATATGCTGCAGCTGAAGTCCGCCTCGCATACGTATTTTTAAACGTAATAGAAAAATCGTGATGGAAATCCAAGAGGACATGCGGGACGCGAGAGGCACTACAGTGGCTCGCAGGACACTCGCTCTTCTCATCCTGGGAGCGGAGGGGCACTGGCGGCGACTGCAACGCTGCACGGAGCGACCCCGTGCGGGCGCACAGTCACCGCAACCTCTTGTTACACTTGCCGTGATGACACTTGGTGCACAGTCGCAATCACAAATGCGATAACCGAACGGTCGGCGGGAAACGAACGATGTCGATGATGTCGGACGAGGCACACGAGCGGCGCTAGATGGCGCTAGTACCTGTCGGCATGTGGTGGTGCATGGGGCGCACGTGGTGCACGTGCAGCGGCGGCGGCGGCGGCGGCGGCAGAAAGCAGCGCTCGTGCGGCCCGCTGGGGCCCTGCGGCGGCCAGCCCAGCGCGCCGAACGCGGCGCCCGCAGAGTCGGTGCCCATGTCGATGTACCCGTGTTTGTCCAAGCGGCGCGCGGGCCAGCATCGCGAGCACGCGCCGCCCCTCTCCGCCTTGACGCACTCAATCGTTGCTGCGAACGCGGAGCAGTGAACGCGACCGTTCCCGGAGCCGAGCGCGGCAGGATTGAAGGAGCCGGCGAGCGGCGCGCGGCGCACGCTCACGGCCACGTGCGCGCCGGCACGCTGGCGGCCAACGTGCACGCCGCCGGACACGTGTGCGCCGCGCGTGCCGCCCGCCCGCACACCCGCACACCCCCGCGCACTACCCCTCGCCGAGAGCCTCCGCACGAACGGGACTCGGCCGCGTCACGTGTCCCCACGGCCGTAGGGAGCGCGACCCGCCGCCGTCTCCACATTCTCTTCTTTTTTGGACGAAACGCAACGCTGTCTCGCTTGCATGAATGGATGAGTCACGACGAGAGGCGCGCGGCGGGCGCATCGACGCTACGCACACTCGGCCATACAGCCGCTTAGTAAATCGCTTATCAACCACGCAATCGCCACTTAATGTATCTATACAACAACAAAAGGACTGCAATAAGTCTAAAAGGTTAAGCTGGAATCTGAACTTGGTCCGACTGAACGTACTTAGCCGCCTTCGCTTGTCTAGAGCTGGTCAGTTATTATAGCCAAGGCATTATAAGGACGAATCCCACTAGATGTGTCGAGTACGTTAATGAAAATCTTTAAAGTATGTTGAGTGTTCGTAGTCCAATCGTTGAATGTACTGGCACAGCCGAGTCGGGTCGGAGGCGCAGCGTGTGCTCGACACGCGAACTGTTCGGTACAGCCGCCCTCCAGTCGTGTTCGACACTCCACTTCAAACAATTCGTCAACGTGATAGTCGCTGTAGAGACGGCGTAGCGCTGACGTAGCCGCTACGGAGCGGGCTAAGTCTACAACGCGATGGGGCGGCTACGCCACACGTAGCGCGTCACGGGAGACGTCATTTATTTCATCCTTGGCGGTTACTGTTCCTACCTCCAAGTACTTTGGCATCGCAATAAGTTAATCGTATATTTTGTTTCGTCGATATAATATGTACACAGCATTTTTACACATACTCGTGTAATATGTTATTAATAATATTTTAGTTACATAGGTACCGAAAGTAGCATTATGTCGTAGCAGCTTCGAAATTTTGAAGTGTATCTATGAAAGGTAGCTTAATCAGTCTCACTTTACAGAGGTAATAATACCACTGTAACTACCGAGGTCGGTATATAACTTATACATGCACAATAATCTAAAAGAAATAACTATCTTAATGTTATTTTTCTGGTGGAGTGAGGATATACATACCTTAACTTACTATTAGACGGGTAAAAGATATACAAAGAAATGAGCATGTGGTCACATAATATGTACAAAGCGGTTGCGCCAGTGTGATGACCTGCGCGTCGCACCGCCGCGCACTGTTCCTGCGAACCGCGCAGCTCACGCCCGACCTACTGCCGACCTGCTGCTTTGCTGTTGTATTAAGCCTGCCTGAGAAACTTGGATGTTTCTCAAATTTGAGTAGCCTTCAAACATATTAAGGACGTGTATGGTGTAGTGCTGTTACTGCCTGCGCGGCACAATGTAACCCAAACAGTGGTGAAGACTTTATCCATCTATTATATGAAATCAATCGAGTGGTTTGACCTCGAAACGCCACGGGGAGAACTGATTTTATTTAACAAAATTGATTAGCAAAAAGAGGTTAAATTAATCTACACTAATATTATAAAACTAAAAAGTTTGTTTGTTTTTTGAACGCGATGATCTCAAGAACTACATGTCCAATTTGAAAAATTCTTTCAGGATGCACATTTGATGGCCAATAGGAGCGGAGCAGAATTAAAGAATGCTTAAAATCGGGTATTTTCTTTTTCTTTTGAAAACTTTCGCCGCGTGTACTGCGGAAATTGTTAAAGTTTCTCTGAAAAACATTATGTCTATCTTTTAGGATTGGTTCATTGTAGACTCTTTTATGCTAACGATATTTATTCTAAAATAAAGCATTGTTTGTGAAGATGTTTTAATAAGGATTATATGAATCCTACATTCTACAACTTATTTTCTTTTTAAATTCAACCTTTTAATCTACGCGGACAAAGTCACGGGCAAAAGCTAGTTGTTAATATAATTACAATTTGGCCAAGACTGTCGTTGCACACGCCGCCGCGCTCCCTCGCACAGTGCGAACACAAGCCTTATACAGCACCATGCAAATGGGTCCTTGCCGTGATAACATTTTTAAAACTAAGATACAAATGAAATAATTAATGCCTACTTTAATTGACAGATATCGGCATTGTGAAAACGCCAGTGACTCAGAGCAACTCGAATCCTTATGTAGTATTTTACGAATAGAATTGCTCTGCCGTGTGTACTCGCATTATTTACATGGAAGCAAGCACTGGTGTTGTTTGGCAGGCTTCTTGTATTCGCATGTGTGCAATGTACTTGGGTGGAGGCGACAAGGAGAAATGTTATCGGACGTGTAGTGTCGCGCGACGCCGGGAGAGGGCTCGGTGGAGTGAGGCACGTGGCGCCACGCACGTGGACCCGCGCCGACACGGCCCACGGGGTGAGGTGGACGGACCCAACCATCGCTACCAGGGAAGTATTCCTGGAAAAGCCTCGGATCCTATTTTCATAATACTACTAGCTTTTGCACGCGACTCCGTCCGCGTAGACGTGAGTTCAGAAATAAAATAAGTTTTAATCTATTTTACTCCTCAGAGCCCTATTTATGTCCACACAAAAATCATACAAATTCGTCAAATTGTTAAAACGAGTAACCATAACGCGCCGGTCGGCACCTTGTGCCGAATAACGCATTTATCTGGATAAGAATTCATCTAATATTTATAAAAACACCCTCACAAACAGTGCTTTATTTTAGAACAAATTTAGTTAACATAAATGAGGTTATAGTGAACCAATCCTTAAAGATAGACGTGTGCTGTCACGGACTTTATTTAGAACCTTTAAAGGAGAACAATTCCGTAATACATTTTTTCAGCAACACTAACCGTTTTTCAAAAAGAAAAAAATACCCAATTTTGAAACACTCTTTATACATATTATAGGAATTTCCTTCAACACCACGGGGTTTGCAACCGCCTTAGATATTACCTGCCTTAGTCGGTCTGAACACACTGTAAATTCCTAACATAAGCTACGTCTGGCTAAAGAGATTTCCGGCATAATTTAAGAACTTTTACTTGCTCTTCGGAATTAAAACTGTTTCCTTTCTGAGGGCCTTGGTAGGTAGTGGCAGTTCTTGAAATCCCCGCGGTAACTTCATGATTCCATGCTTTTTTTTTATTTATTTTCTAACAAAGAGTTCCATAAAATTCTAATAGATGGCGGTGTTTTAATAGAATACCATAGCGCCCATGTGAATCTTAGATGGGCCACTACTTTACGTAAAAATTAGCATTACCGACTTCTCTACATAAAGTCAAAATTCAATTACTTCTGCGCGCGCATTGTTCTACAAAAGAGATCCAAAAAATCTGTTGTTGTATTAACATAACAATGATTGAATTCAATACAAATAACTTATTTCATCGGAAACAGTTTGGATTTACTAAGAGTCGACCGACTATAACTATCGTTGCAGGGGTTGTAGTTTTAAAAACTGTGTTCAAGGCATGGGAAGAGTCGCGGGATGCTATAGGCATTTTCTGCCACTTGTCCCAAGATTTTACTGTGCCAGACATGACATTCTTGTCAGGAAACTTCACCATTATGGCATTTAAAACGTAACCCCTAATCTTCTGACATCCTATTTGAATAACAAGACATCAGAGGGTTGACGTAAATGGAAAACTTTCTCCAGGATCGTCGGTTACCATGGGAGTGCCACAGGGTTCAATTCTTGGGCCTTTTTCGTTTCTTGTTTGTATAAAGGTCGCCTTACAACGTAGGGAATAAAGGCGAAATAGTATTGTTTGCGGATGTTACATCTTTAAAATTGAACGTGAAAAGACGTCTTGATAATTTTGACGAGATAAACAATACACTTAGTAAAGATTTCCAGTACTTTGATAATAATTATCTACTTTTAAATGCAAAAAAAACTAAATGTGTAAAATTCATAATGCCCAATGCTAAACAATTAAAAACCACTGTACAAATTAATTGTGAAGAAGTGGATCCCGTTGCCTCAACCACATTTCTGGACATTACGGTGGACGCATAACTCCAGTGGGGACCGCACAATCAACCATTGGCAAGTAAACAAAGTTATCAGTTTATGCAGTGACAGAGATCAGACGGCGGACTATAAGAATGGAATGGAATGGAATTAAGATTCCACTACTTTCATATTTTTACAGTATTTTAATAAAGTTACTTTCACGTTATTAATTTGAATATCAGATAGGTATGTTTGACATGCCGTTATAGTAATACATGATATATGCAAAATTATAAAATTAAAATCGATTTTTTCAGTTTCAATTGAGTTGATTGTTTAATAAGGTTTTTAAGACCACTGGTGTCAAGAGAATGATTTTTTTCAACTCGATATGCATTGGACTGACTTATTGTTACATACATTCTATTTGTATAGCAATTTGCCGAATCTTAATATTGATAGCTAACTACGGTCGATCACTCACTAGTTACCACTTGAAGGAAGCATAAGAATTACCCGTCTATATGCATACATTATGAGTCGTAATAAGCCAGCATGATGGACAATTATATGTCACAAACATAATGGCCATACTCAACAAAGCCGTCTCAAAGGTAACATTTTCCTTCATGGTTCAATATGTGCGAGCCGCGCCACAGCGGAGACCAGTGCGGGTGGTATACGGATGTGTGACGAATGCCATTTCGGGCACATTATTACTACGGGCAGTTTTAAATCAATGGCCCCATTTATCTGCCAAGTAGCTACAAGGAAATGTTATCCAAAGAGTGTGCTTATAATATAACTAGAATTTTATTAAACAAAATTCGAATGTTCTTTTCCGTTCCGCTTTATGCGACTTAGTCCGCGGAGGACGACTATTGTGCCTGCGTGGCTTTCGAAATGATATTTTGTTACCAATCCTTCAATAACAATATTATGGCTCCATTGAGAACGCCGATATACGAATAAGTTATTGTTGTGCAACAGTTAGGTAGTCCGTACGTTCGGTGTAGACCGCGGCGCCGGTGTTGGCGTATCCGACCGGCGCAGACGGTTTGCCTCCACTCCCGCACAGGAGGGCGCCCTCGCACGCGACACGCCGCCCGAGCGCCACGGGGTTCCGTCAGCGACCTTATCCCCTTCGCACATCATGTCCACATAACAAATGTACTTTAAATTCGCACCAAAAATATGTTCTCGCGCTCGCGTGGCCCGTCCTCTTGCAGACTCCAGTTTCGGCCAAATGACTCAACGTTAAGGACGTCTCACAGCTCGGATAAGATCGTTTGCAACAGTGATGTGAAATATTGGTGAGATTGGAGTAAGAAGTGTACATGCAACAAGAGTACAGAATGAATCGAGCGCATGCTGGAAGTGGGCCTGAGGAAGGTCGGCACGGGGGCGGGCGGCGACGCGAGCAGCTCGTTCGGCAGGCGCGGCCGGGAGAGGGAACACACCGCCGGTCACCGCCCGCCCCTCGGCACATGCTTCTATGTTCACATGATACTAACCGTACTTTTTGTTGAAGCTAGCCCCGTGGCTCAGGAAATCTGAAAATAAACACCATTCGTGATTAAATGGGATGCCGTGAAGCAGAAGCGGGATGGAGTGTGTGGGGGCGCGGGGCGCGGGGCGCTCGGCGCTGGTGCACTGGTCGCGCTCACACACGCAAGCCACGTGCTGGTGGACTATTGCATCGACGTTTTGACGACTGGTGGAGGTCCCACGGAATAAAACGCGAGACAATTTCCATTTTTGGACACATTTTCAGGTCCCTAGGTACTACTAAATCGTTATTTCTGAATGAAATTCCAATTAGCACTTTGCCCGATCCAGGAATCGAACCCGGGACATCAAGAAAAAGTCACGTTATCATCATGTCCATACGAATATGTAGGAGACGGTAGCCTCACCTACTTTTACTTTATATTCCATAAGCCTCATCTCTCTTACGTGCTTTGCAGTTGCGTCGAGCCAACAGTTTCAAAATAGTAATAATAATTGACATGTACGAAAATATACATTATATAGGTATAACAATTTTCTAACTAAATCATAAATTGGAATCAAAATGTAAATAATGTTCATAGACGTTCGACGGCGCAAGGGCTGCGGTACAATGAATATCACTAAGCTTTTTAATTTCCTTTTATTTATTACCTACCCCCCAGGAGCCCGCGTCTCGATCTCCAGATATGGAAATTGCCATTAAACTGTATTGCAAATTCGTTTATCGGGGAGTTATACAAATCGCTTAAACTTGTGAAGGCATCCTTAAATCGTTATCTGTGAGTTATTAATAACAGTCGTGCCGACAGCTTCCGTACTGGTGCCGTCGGGCCGGGAGTCGCCGCCGGCACCGCCGAGCGAGCCGCGCCGACGGCTGCACCACATGCCAACGTGCTTACGGGACCAGTGTCTACGTCTAATACTTTGTTCCGCTCGTTTAGCCAATATACACATTCATCGCCCAATAAAAATAATAAATTTAGCTATAGTAGGTACGTATACACGGCGTGCGAATTTAAGGAGTATCGTTACACGATATAATTGGAAACTCCGTGGTGTCGTGCGACAATATCCATGGGGTAAACCGTATAGAAATAAACAATTGCATTGCCAGCCGCGACGAGATGGGCCGGGCGCGCAACTCGTCTAACAACCCTGACAGGTCTTAAGAATGTTCGCGTCATTGCTACTATGCTGCATATAAACCTTATTTACATAATTAAATACACGTTGGTTTTTAACTACGGGATAAGCTTTTTTTATAATCATTTAATTAAAATTTCGCATTACGCGTTCATTTCAATATTATGGAAATTAAATTAATGTTAAGGTATTATAAATCTCCAATAATGTTATAATTTTCCTTTGAAAGTAAGTAAGATATGATTTCCTAAATCACAAACAATATAGAAATAACATTTAGTTATTGTAAATGAAAATGAAATCGGTCACAAAAAAAAATATCGAACTAACTAATAACTTAAAATGAAACCGCACCTACTCCTGAGGGTGCAGTTGCTGAAACTCCGTTGAGCCAAGTCGTACGTTCCTCCACTTTATTACCACGTTACTTACGTCAAGTAAGAAAGAGCGTCTGCTCCCTGCTCTGCACAAAGATGTAAGCAATCTCTTGAAACGTTATACAGTTTTATTGTAAACAACACAGTCCCCATGAGATATCGCATGAACATCACCACGGGGAAGTGAAGTCATTTCTGATGAACGTGTCAGTATTGGCATAAAATGATCTGATCAACTTTCATGAGTCATATGTTCTTGTATGTTCGTATACACTGCGGGTGTATTCACAGATATCTTTACACACATATCCACGTGTGACATGTTTCACGTCAGAGTAACATCAGAAACATCACTAGTTACTTAACATAAAATAGTAACTAGTTTTGTCGGAGAACAATAGATCCGGTATTTGTTGTGAACTTGGATTTGTGTTTTAAATTTAAAATGGTCTTTTTCTATGGCCCCTAGTTAACAATTTACCGCATATTAAACACCTGCATTAAACATATAATACGTTAATCACAATTTATATAGTTTTATGCACGCATCGCGCACCAAAGGACCCCGGAGAACCATTGTCCCGTAGTGTTGCGGCTCTACACACCGGCCGCGGTTCAAAGGTCTCGCGCTTCTCACTTTGTCAACGCCAAGAGTATCGTTTTACACGTTTAACTAACCCAACTACGCATAATAACTGACACTTTAGCAATCAAGTGATTAGCTTTAACTACAGCGCAGTGAGACTGCGAGTTCACAAAGTGCCGTGCGATTGTTTACATATAATACGTAGGTCTGCCAAGTCTTTATCACTACAAACCGGAACAGTGTTGATCAGAAAACATAATTATGTTTATAATGCCAGTGCGCAATCGGCACATTGTTGCGAGTCTAAATGGAGTATAGATAAGAGGAACACGAATCCAGCCGCTGCTTGTCCTTGTAATTCCATTTCAAAGTGTTTGTGTGTGGCGGCGCGCGCGGCCATCACTGCTCCCGCGCACTGCACGCTCTTCGCGCACTCTCCGCGCCGCCGACACTTCCTGCCCTCACTGTTCACTAAACACGATCTCCCATACTAAAGTGTCCATTTATATTAGCTACCTGTTCATGTTTCGCCACTTCGTTGCCATTCAGTCCCATTATAATATTGTTATACATATTTCATCCCCATCAATACGCTCGCGTTACAATCTTTACGCACGACAATAGGACGATTATTGACTACAATGATAAATAAACACCTTATGTCAAAACATTCAATCTTCATTAGCGCCTTCTGTCCGGGCTTCTTTCTAAGTATTTTAAACGGTTTTCCAAGAAATAAAAAAAAAAACAAGTTTGATGCTAGTTCCTGTGTGTATCATCCTGGTGGGAGCCCTTAAACCCTTTAAACAAGGTAATCAAGGGTAGACGCTCTTGATGTGAATGGTGAGTTCAGTTGTCTGTTTCTAATATTACTCGAGGAAGGAAACAGCGACTATTCGTAGTTCCGACATGTATTAAATTTTATTGATGGTGTTTTTGTTCATTAATTTTATAACTTTTACATTTTATAAAATGTTATCGATTAGTAATAATTAGTATAATCCCTTAGTAATTGGACAAATTAACATAAACCCAAGACACAATTTCAAAACAAAACTCAAAGTTACTACATTTGTATTGTACCTACAGAGCCATCTCTGCTTTTTGCTCCAAACGTAAATTCAAGGTAAAGCCATGTTTAGTACGCGCAGTACGCATTGATGGCGCTGCTGACGCCTGCCTATTGAGATACATGTGATGCAAGTCACCAAAACTCACCATTCCGATTCATGTTCACTACGGCTATAGTATACCACACTCTCGATAAAGCGATTAATGTATAAAAACAAAAATTAACTACAAAGAAAATAAAATATTCTTACAAACTAAATTTTAACTTAGTGTAATGACCGGTCACATGTACGCACTGTGATCAAAATGTAGTTGACGGCGATTGGTCGAGCGGGTCGCGTCGACGAAACAGCACCGGCCGCCATTGGCGCGCCTCACGGCTGTCGATAAAACAGTGCGCACAACAGCACGTGACGAGCACGCTCGAAGGCCGCGTGCTCACAACCTAAGAATCTTTACAGATGGCGCTACTGGCTGAGTTGTTTACAACTCCACTGTGTATTACCAGTGTGACATAATTTCACGTAATTATCGAGCCGCGTGCGGCGGCAGGTGGAATGCACGAGTGGAGGGGCAAGCCGCCACGGCGATACGGAGTTTCGTACGTGAATAATGGCCGCCGATCAGTTACTCTGTGCGATTCTGACACAACCTTTGGTCGGTGAGCGCGCTGCGACCCTGGCGCGTCCCGACCTTGGCCACGGTGCGGGCCAGCCGTCGAGTAGAGCCACGCGCTGCCTCCCGCCGTCACCAACGTCACTTTTACTTATTTTCATAAAGTAAGTGGCAGTCACTATGGGTCACGTATCCGCCACAGGGGACCATTTGGTAACCGGCTCATCAAATCTCTACTTATAACAACAAAAACGTTAAAACAACTCTTTATCAATGTAGGTAGAAGAATAGTTCATAAATCCGAATTTGGCACCAATCGTCCTGACAACTGTGGTATATTCCAAAATTATGTAAAATTTTAGACATCTGTTGTTTACGAAGAGAATAGCTGCATCGAGCTGATTAGTTTATTACATTTTAAAGATACGTCGGGAGCGAAGATTTGTCACGTCTTCCGACGGTCGTTAGGCAACCTAGTCAGTGAATCGTAAAATCTTTGGTGTTAAATGGTGAGGCATCGATTGTTTCATGAGTATTATGGAGTGGTCGAGTGGAGGAGTCGGGGTCGGTAAGCGGTGCGCGTACACATTACCACTTGCATAGTGGTGCGAGTGGAGAGCGTCCCGCGAACGCGCCGCGATCAATCATTGAATCGCTGCCAAATATTTGAACTGTTAGGTAGTGGTGCGCGCTTCTCCTTCGACGCACCGCGGCGGCCGCGCGCGCACTCTCGCACACCGGGCACGCGCTGCGCCTCACCACTCGACGCTGTAGCCGAGCGCGGCCCGCGCATCGCCGCGGTACACACATTGGAACACCGTTCGACCTCTTGCGGCAACGTTGCAACATACTATGAACTAATCTACTTGAATGAAATGTAACCAACGGTTATATTATCAACCATGGTTCACGTCATATGAACGAACGCTGTTATAAAGAGCCTTGTAATAGTGCATAAGCAGTTCCTGTGGGACCAATATGCTGTTAATGCGGTTAAGGTAGCGCGATCCTCGAGTGCCGCCGCGGCGCGCGCTGCGAACACCGCGACCGCTGCAGCCCCGAGGCGACAGCCCCGAGTGCGCCGCACGCCGCACGACACACATTCACTTATGCCTAACTTTAAAATACCTTCGTTTTAGTAGCGCAATTACCTTTATTCCTAGATTTAATATTCATCATAGAATCTATTCAATTCAAGTGAATTGACTTGTACAACATTAAACTTAAAGTGAGATGTGCATGTCCAAGTATAAATTACTTTACACGTCGAGCGGCGCTTACTTGTTTCTCGCACATATTTGCACATATTTTATTCTGTAAACCTTGTCAAACCAACGGACTGCCCTACGATAAAATATATCTATCAATATAGGTAATTATTATACTCGCTGAAATCAATTCAGTTGACATGATAATACGTTCATATTAATACTTTGTTGATTTTCATCTATTTTGCCGATAACAAACCTAAGATGTTAAAGAATTTTACGTGTTTAAGTTTTCTAAAGAAGTATTCCTTGACCGTTGAAGAAAAAGTGTTTTAGTGTGAGTTTGGACATACATACGAGTCGGAGTGACGCGCACGTGTATACGGTGTCACCGCAAGGAACTTCGTGCAGCGTGCCGAGAGGGAACAGGAGGCGTTGTCGGGTTGCGTGCCCAGTGTGTACTGCGGCGGGGTCGGGTGCCCAGCTCCGAGAAGACAACATGTGGCAATATTGTGCTGCCTAACCTTCCAAAATCAATATGTAGCCAGTACTATTCAAATACCAATTTATAATAAAATTCATAAATTCCATGTAGCTGTCGGGCCGAACCGGAAATGAACCTCAACCTATTTTTTCTTAGAGATCATCAGCATATCAGCATAGCATCATATCAGCTAAATGTCGTAAGTGCGTCAGTACGCGTCGCGCCGCGTCGCGTCAACGCGTTATCTTATCAGTAACAATGATTTATCACTAATCTGTTTTAATTTTCGGTGCTTTCTTTACCTGTTCTTCTAAACTATATACCTTATTAAGCCGGAGGCCGCAGAACCAGCCGCAGCGCTTCGCTATGACACCAAACAATATTTTCTCATTGAGCTTCCGTACAGGGTCTACGTCTGCAGGCGGCCCATAATATAACGCACACACTCATAGATGGAGAAATCTGCAGCTGTGGAGAGCTGCATTTGAGAAATTCCTATTTGAAAAATTCAATAACGTAATAGGTTTACCTACAGCTTCTTTAGTTTCTTTATAGATTAATAACACGGAAACAATTTATCCTTTCAAAGTGTTGATACTTTGTAATAATTCATCTTTTAATCATTCTTATTATAAGTTACACTATAAATAGGTAAATGAAGCTATAAAACAATGTATGCCAATCACTAGGACTAAAAAAAGGCTTACAGCAAGCAATGGAAGTATGTACATTCGTCCTGTCGACTAGCACTTAGTGCACAAAAGTACTTATGGAGTTCTTATATTAAGGGATTTCCATAAAAAGGATAGAATATTTTGAAGTAAGTTTTTTTTTATATGGAAGCAAATTATCAAATAATTTTAAATACTACAAGTGTAAATGCATTATTCATAATTGAATAAACGCATTATTTAAGTCTGAATATTAATACACTTGCATATAAAGTACATTGATTAAGCTCGTACAGGCCGCGTCTGAACTTGAATTGAAGGTACAAGTGGAGCAGCCCCACGGACCTCTTCGTGTAACAACTCACACGGGGGCGGAAGTCTAAAAAGAGCGATTACTCTGGTCAAGTAATTTTTGCTCGCCTTCTGCTACTACGAGACTAGTCGCTCGTTATTACTTTCGTCAGTTGTCATGTTTATTGGACGTCCACCCACACGGTGAACTGACGACTTGGCGAAAATCACAGGAAGCCGCTGGAGGAGGCCTATGACTAGAGGATTCGATCCCGGTCGATTTTTCTAATCCCGGGATTTCGGGATTTTCAACAGTTAATCCCGGGATCCCGAGATAGTATTGGTAATAGAAAATGGTAACAAAAAGAAAGTAGAACATATCAAAATCAACCTTTTATTTTAAATCTTTACTTAAATCTTCAAAAACAAAACAAAATTATAATTTCTTCTGATAAAATAAACTAACTAGGTCTTTTTATATTAGTTTCATAACCAAAAAAAAAAATTTAAGCTTTGTTTGTCTAAACAAAGAAACTGCATTAATAAGAAAGACTATGCAAAATAGATCGTTGTTTATAGGACTCACATATTTTAAATGAAATAGACTGAAATCTAAGAGATAACAACGCATCCAACGTCTCATCCGAACGCATAATATGTACTTCGCAATTTGTTGCACAAATATGAAGAAGCGTAAAAAGAACGTCGAGGCTCGATGGAAGTTGGAGGAATCGTCAATATTTTTTTATAAGTCTTCTCCAAATTTTAGCCTCGTGAGGAACTAGCCACATAAAGACATTTTTATTGTCTTATATAAAAAATATTTCAGTTCCGAAAATCCCGGGATTTATTGAATTCAATCCCGAAAATTTCGGGACTGAAATATGACCGGGATCCCGGGTTTCGGGATCTCGGGATCGATACCCCTACCTATGACCAGCAGTGGCCGTCTTCACGCTGATAATGACGACGTCATGATGCGTTCATACTACTAAATACATTAAGTTACTAAATACATTAGTCTAGTCAACATGTTCAAAAACGTGTTAAATAGAAATAAAGCTCCTAAAAATATGAGCGATGGCTCATTCGATTCGGAATGACGTCTAGAAAAATGTTTTTGAAGGGTATATTAGCACATAAAAAATTGCAATTGTTATTAACAAAATAAAAAAAATAAAAAAGGTATTTAGTTTTTCGTTAATAACTTTAAAAATAATTATATTTAAGGAATTTTGAAATAAGATCCTGAAAGAGGAGAAAATTTCCAATAAAAAAGAATTATTTCCCGGAACTCTATCTATATTATTTATATTATTTTTTTATACTGAAAATAGAGCTCCGCGAGGGCGTTACGGCATAGGCGCCGCCTAAAAAGCCGGTATATCACCTAAAACAATTTATTTTTAATATTAAATGACAATTTAAAAAATTGAAAAAAATTTGGTGTAAAGTAGACACTTGAACGAAAAAAACCTCGGTGACAAAAATTTTTTTTGTCGATTTTTCAAAAAGTTACATCATTGTTAATTAACTAATTTTTTTCCAATCTCTGTTTTTATAAATTACGGCATAACATTTTTAATAATTGATCTAAAAATCTTTTCGCTTCGTGGAGCTCTTCATGTTTATGTACCTTATAAAGTTATGCAAAAAAAAATAATTTAAGTTAATTATTTTGTTAATTATAATTTTTTTAAATGAACTAAAAATGAAATTTCTAAAAAATGTTATTAAAAAAAAATTTTTTTGGTAATGTATTATTATTGCTGTTTTTGCATCTAACATAGGTATTAATTATCATCGGAAAAATTTTTTTAACGTCATTTGTTAAGAAATTATTTATAAACAAATAGACTATTTTGGGACTTAAAAAAAAAATCTTTATACCATATTATAGCATAGGTGGAATAATGATTTTTAAAAAAAAAAAATTCTTAAATATTTTTTTTTATATTTTATAATCGATTTTTTTTATATTTCAATTGTTTAAATAATTAGTTCAGAAATTATATTATTCTTAAAAATAATCACTGACCCTTTTCAATAGAATAACAGAGAAATAATTTTTTTTTATAAATAAATTAATTGCTTATTAATTTAAAAATTTGTTATAAACAAATAATATTAACCGTTATATTTTTTTTCGAAAACTCCAAAAAATTCCAAAACAATCATATATAAAAAAAGTTAAGAAAATTTTTTTTTTTGTATTTTTTTTTATTTTATTACAATTTTTTTTTTCTAAACTTTTTTATATATGGTTGTTTTTGTAATTATTTGAAGTTTTCGAAAAAAATATAACGGTTAATATTATTTGTTTATAACAAATTTTTAAATTAATAAGCAATTAATTTATGTATAAAAAAAAATTATTTCTCTGTTATTCTATTGAAAAGGGTCAGTGATTATTTTTAAGAATAATATAATTTCTGAACTAATTATTTAAACAATTGAAATATAAAAAAATCGATTATAAAATGTAAAAAAAAAATATTTAAGAAAATTTTTTTTTTAAAAAATCATTATTCCACCTATGCTATAATATGGTATAAAGATTTTTTTTTTAAGTCCCAAAATAGTCTATTTGTTTATAAATAATTTCTTAACAAATGACGTTAAAAAAAAAATTTCCGATGATAATTAATACCTATATTAGATGCAAAAACAGCAATAATAATACATTACCAAAAAAATTTTTTTTTAATAACATTTTTTAGAAATTTCATTTTTAGTTCATTTAAAAAAATTATAATTAACAAGATAATTAACTTAAATTATTTTTTTTTGCATAACTTTATAAGGTACATAAACATGAAGAGCTCCACGAAGCGAAAAGATTTTTAGATCAATTATTAAAAATGTTATGCCGTAATTTATAAAAACAGAGATTGGAAAAAAATTAGTTAATTAACAATGATGTAACTTTTTGAAAAATCGACAAAAAAAAATTTTGTCACCGAGGTTTTTTTCGTTCAAGTGTCTACTTTACACCAAAATTTTTTCAAATTTTTAAATTGTCATTTAATATTAAAAATAAATTGTTTTAGGTGATATACCGGCTTTTTAGGCGGCGCCTATGCCGTAACGCCCTCGCGGAGCTCTATTTTCAGTATAAAAAAAATAATATAAATAATATAGATAAAGTTCCGGGAAATAATTCTTTTTTATTGGAAATTTTCTCCTCTTTCAGGATCTTTTTTCAAAATTCCTTAAATATTATTATTTTTTAAGTTATTAACGAAAAACTAAATACCTTTTTTATTTTTTTTATTTTGTTAATAACAATTGCAATTTTTTATGTGCTAATATACCCTTCAAAAACATTTTTCTAGACGTCATTCCGAATCGAATGAGCCATCGCTCATATTTTTAGGAGCTTTATTTCTATTTAACACGTTTTTGAACATGTTGACTAGACTACATAGGGGGACGAAGTAGTTTTGTTGGCTTGTACAATGTTTCACGAAGAAATTAGGTTCATTAGATTTCGTTATAACAATGCTATTTTTAACAACCTCGCTTTAACTAATTGTTACATTTATTCTCCAGGCTGATTTGTTTTTTATTTACGATACAAATTTTAAAACATTTGTTATTATCTTACAAACCTTGACATAACAATAACAATCAAAACATCATAAGAATTATGATGCAATACGATCCAACCGTGTGAGAGTGATGTGCGTGCACAAATGTAGCAGATTCATTTATCAATAAACTAGTCTCGGTCCCAGCTCCGCCTACGTGCGATCAGGTTCCCAGTTAATGCTAATCTTCTACAGAAAATAACAAACACAACAAAATTGTAACGACAATGTTGAAGAATAATGCCATAACGCAGTGGCGAGCGGCGGCGGGCGCGACAGCGGAGGCGCCACACCGCCGCTTGTAGCGCGCTACATTATTCACGGGCGTCGGGCACACGTTACCAACACCTCCCATATCATTACAGTGCAGCGCCGGTGTTATTACTTATCGACCACTGTTTACTCATCTATTATGAATAGCTGGTGTCGGCGCTTTATAATACGTATCCTTCGGAAACGTTACTTTTTTACGACACATTTCTAGTGTGGCTTGAAACTTGTGTGTCGATTGGTTGGAAAGATGTGCGAGAAAGTGTAGTCGACCATTGGTTAGGATAGCCGGGTGGTACCATCGTGAGCCGGTCCTGGGGCACAGCGCAGCTCGCACGGGGTTCACGTGCCCTGCAAGCTGTGGCGCACGCTACCGACGTCCAGTACATTAACATCCTCGCCTCCCTCCGTGTAGCTTCCACGTGCGGTTGAAACGAGCTGTAATTGAGACTGCTACTACGAAGCCAGCCGACGGGCGAATATATGCGAAAGCTGATAGCGAGCTGGTCGATGTCGGTAAAAATGGGTAATGCGTTCTCAGACGTGTGGGTGTGCCGCCTCCAAGCTGGGGGCGCGCTGGGCGGGGGGGAGGGGGCGCCGCGCCGGCGGACAGCACCGGCTGTGAGACGACGCGTCGCCGTCTCACGTCAAATAAAAGACGGAATCTATTAATTCCTATCCATTATATCCATTTCGATACTACAGCTAAGCGAAAAAATTGCTTTTTAGATAATTTTTGAAGACAAACATTAATTGCATTTCATATGTAATGAAATGACTGCGCCTCGAGGATAGTAATACTCCTGACTATTATTGAAATCTGCTCTATGAAGCTTTTGACATTCCAGTTGAGTCTCATGAAGCAGCCAGCATCACAAACTTTGTCGTGTGCGCTGCACTTCGACAAGACACTATTCACTGTCTACGTCGGTGTTATGTACAAATAGAGCAAAGCAACGTATACGAAATGAAAATGCTTTATATACACACAAGCGCTAGCGAGCTGTCTGCGATGCAGAAAATCATTTTCAACGTTCGAAGACAACATGTGCTAAAGAACAATGGATTGCATCGATAAGAGAAAATCTCGACGAGTTTAAAGGATACACGCGGTTATAAAATTAACAGTTCATAAAAAATGTAAAATCATTGCGTTGAATCAGTCATACATGATATCAAAACGTCTCTTTTCTAAGCATAGAACCATAGAAACGAATGTGGACGCGGAACATACACACCAAGCGCATCGGTTCCGTGCGCGGACCCTTGCAGCGCAGCACTGGCGCGGCGTGCGGGCGCTGCACGGAGAACTGTCCGACGCCGGCCCGACTCTCGTGCGAATAAGGTACAAACTTAGCGCCCAACAGCTGTCCTCTTGGAAGGCACGGTATACATATGGGAGCTCTGGATACATTGGATGGAATTGGGTAGTTAGGGTATCCATCGTCGTGAGTAGTGGCGGTACTTGGCGGAATAGAGCTCGCAATCGAGATTAAAATTTTGACGGTTACAGTTCCTCAACCTCAGGCACAATATTTGGATGTTAAAAGAAAACATCGTGAGAAAACCAGCACAATAAAATTTTCTTACGTATTTATAAGTGTAGTCTGTCAACTCGTTCGCACTAGGCCAATGTTGGACAAACGTAAATAGAATGTTGTTTTTCGCTTAAGATGAAGTAATAGAAGACCAAGCAGGCCGGTCGCCGCCGGCAGCCCAGCACGGCCGAGCGCGCCCGCAGCGGCCGGACGGCGCAGCGCCGGTGGAGCGGCGGCTCCCATTGTTGCCAAGCGGAGTGCACCAAACGGCGGCAGAAATAACCGGTCTCAGTAGATGTGCCGTTTGAGCCAACATTGGTGCCAAATCACATGATTCACATTTTAGGCAGGTCACGAGCGACACCCACTTGCGCAGAATTATTGTCCGCGGCGGATACGAGCGCGCCGCGTGACCGCCGAGCGCCGCCGCGGCTCTCCCGCGCCGAATGTGTGTCAGCGGAGTGGTGCGCCGGTGCTTTCGTGGGCTATTTGTGCGTTCCGCTCGGCGCGTGTCAATGTGACACCACTTTAATGACTAAAGTCGCGCCGAGGAGACCATTAATCTTTCGTCAAAATAACTACGCGCCTCTTGATATGCACTAACGCCGATCACTGTACAATTCTACTCTATAAATTTTCTCTGCGGTTTCTGGCTGTGCGCGGGTAAACAAATTAAAATAAAGCGACGCCCGCGACTAGTGTGAGTGTGGAGCGTGCGCTGGGGCCGCGCGCCCCCCGCGCCTGCGCCGCTGCGCCTCGCCGGCCAGCTCCACCAAGTATCCATTGTTCCAGTAAAAACCCTTAAATTTATTCATACTTTAGAGCGTCAGCGATGTATTCGGAAATCATTGTTATGTGAGCCTATTATTTGCCAAGTCAAGGACAGGATGTCTATGCCGAATGCCAATAAAATCAGAAAAAGGTTCATGAAATTCAATGCATTGACTAAGATGTGGCCGTCTGGCGGAGCGGACAGCTTGGTTAACGTAGGACCTCGAAAGACCTCGAAGTGGTTAATGATATTAATTTGTTTATCGATTTATCCGGCAGCACGGCGCGGTAGCGGTGAGGGCGCAGACCTGTGGGCTCACTGCGAAGCGACCCGAGCGCTTTTTCACAATGAAGTAGTCGTAAAAATAAATGCTAGCGGCCCTCCTCGGTTTCGCATTGCCTGCACAAATCTTAAACTAGCCAGGTGACTCTTGGGGTACTTATTATCAATAATTCAACAATGTATTGAACATGTAACAGTACGTCATTGACAGACTTTGTTTTGAATTTAGTCTATTACTGTTTCTAGCCTCAGTAGGCTGAAGAGTTGGCGGCGCACCCGATGTCGAGTGCCGAAGACATTCTCAGACCGGTGTCTGCGGTGTTGTTGTCAACTTTTAATAACACCTTTTATGTTGGAAGACGAGTTATTACCCTTAGGAAAAGACGATACCTACGCCGGGTCCGTTCCAGCGCCGCCAGTGTTGTTGAGGACGGGAGTAGAACGAGCCGCGTGCCGGCACCTCCCGCCGGTATATACCCCTATACATTTGGTTGTAATAAAATATTTCCATATAAACAGCGAGTTGGTACGATCAGGGGATTGGATCCAGCCCTACGGGACGCCTATCCCATAAGTAGTTAATCATAAAATTGTCCGTTAGCGCTAACACGATGTTGAAGTCAGACAATGTCCTCAAGCATCGCTCGGGCCGCGGCGGCGGCGGGTGCGCGCGGACCGCTCGCGAGGAGCGCACGCTCATTCCGATTACTCTTGATAAAACGGCTCATTTGCAAAACGTTCTAATTCATTAATTCAGTTGATGGCGAGCGCACTGCCGACTATATATAGAACTAATAATATTCAGTGCTTCCGTGTCGTGTCGCTCTCGAAATAGAGAGCGCGATAAAATGCAGAGGTGAAGGTCGCGCGACCGCCCCTGCGCCCGCTCGCACCAACCTCGCGCCCGACTCCATCCGATACGCACCGCCACACACTACTACACACCACCCAGCACGCACCACCACACATCACCACACCAGCACGCCGCGACACATCACCACACATCACCACACCACATGCCACGCCACGTCCCATGGCGACGAGCGCATTTGCATTTTTAATGTCAAGGGAACGGAATCTTACTTTGCGCCGCAACTCATGACGTTCCGATATAAAAAATATACTCGTATTATCATTATAATACAATAACCCCAATTATACCCCTCTGCCTTGTGAAAGAGGCAGTAGTTTCGCTGGTTTACCCTAAAATTTTCAAATACATATATAGCTGCACTGATGATTTTGGCATCAACAAATATGAAACCGATTTTACCGCGTGCCACTATTATAATGACGCGGAAATGTATAAAACGAAGAACACGTTGAATATTATCCGTACTACGCAATAAAAGTACTAAAGACTATTATTCCGACGAGCGTAAACGACAGTAAACAAACGTTACGCCACCGCTAAGAAGTTTGAACAAGTGCAAACTTTATGCCAAAGTAACCTATACTAATATTATAAAGAGGCAACGTTTGTGAGTTTGTAGAAAGTAATCTCCGACTCTACTGAACCGATTTTGAAAATTCTTTTACCATAAGAAAGCAACGTTATTTGTAAGTGTCATAAAAATGATAATTATTTTTCGTTGTAGCCCGACTTCCGAAGTAAGTCGGAGAAAAAACGGTCGGAAGAAAACGTTTTTGCAAACGCTGCCTTTCCCATGGGAGATATATAGTTGAGTTCTAGAGGAAGTTGTGGAGTTTGATAATGCCTACAAAAAAGTCAGCGGTAGCATATGTCTAACTTTTAGGATTGGTTCACTATAACCTCTTTTATGCTATCCGAATTTGTTTTAAAACAAAACATTGTTTGTGATGGTGTTTTTGTATATGTCGCTGCCAACTAGCTTATTCAGCCATTAAATTAACAGCCTAGCCTGTTTACTAAACGGCGCCGTTCAACTAACGGCCTGAATGATGTTCAGCCATTTCATCAAACAGCTAGGCAAATGACTTGGAGTCAGTGTTCGGCATTAATCAATTAACTTTTAATTGAACTAATCAAATGACTAAAAAATTAATTGCAATTAAATTAATTGCAATTGAATCAATTGCAATTACACATTTAATTGCGTGTTACAATTATTTTTTTTAATTGATTGATGAAATAATTAAAACTAACAATTATTTTTTTTGCAAATTTTGTTCAGAATGGTGGTCCGGTTCTACAACCAGATACATATACCCTTGTTAATTCAAGTGTTAGTAAAAATACTTGATAAAAAATTAATTATTAATTGTTAACTTTTAAATTTTTTTCGCAAAATAACTAACACTTGATCAATTGTTAATCGTATAAAACCATGATTAATAATTAATTAGTTGTTAATTGCTTCCACTGTAGTTAACAACTAATTAATTGTTAATTTTTAATTGTTACTTTAATTAAAATTTGCCCAACACTGCTTGAAGTGATAACGTTTAACAATTCGCCTAGCCTGTTCATTTAAATTTAGTTCCCCTTTCTGCCACCTAGCGCCGAAACAATTTTTCCCAAATTTTAATGAAAAATAATACAATGGAAGAATTTAGTAACAACAACGATGTGAATTTAGTTGTAACTGAGCCGAGCAATTTAATTTTTAAATCTAATTTCGAGCGATAAATATATATCACATTAATTATATAATTTTTCGTACGAATGGTCTAAGCATTAGCCAGCCAGTTTATTAAATGTTATAATATGGGGCACGGCTGAGCATCATTCAGGCTAGGCTGTTAATTGAGTGGCTGATTAAGCTAGTAGACTACGACATATGGATTATATTAATCCTTATCTAAATAAATGCATTATTTATTATAAGTATTCATATAAAATAAATTTGTCTTTTACATCATCTGATTTTAATGAGTATCTTAGAAGACCTCGCAGTTTGAAAATAATGATCAAGCGCACAATAATGATGCACAAGTCGTCGACCAGCGGGTTACTGTTTCACGCTCAACAATTTGACCGATTGTATGATTTTTGATGTTCGGAAAGTGAGGAGACGTCTTCTCGTCCAACATACCTCAGTGCCTGAAGACAAAAGTCTTCAATAGTTGTGTGTTACCAGTGATGACTTACGGCACTGAGACGTGGCCTCTCACTAAAGGCGTCATGGGACGGCTCAGGGTCACTCAACGAGCTATGGAGAGGGCTATGCTCGGGGTTTCCCTATGTGATCGAATCAGAATTGAGGAGATCCGTAGGAGAACTAAAGTAACCGACATAGCCCAACGAATTAGCTCGTTGAAGTGGCAATGGGCCGGCCACATGGCGCGGAGAACTGATGGCCGATGGGGCCAGAAAGTTCTCCAGTGGAGGCCACGTACTGGAAAGTGCAGCGTGGGACTGCCTTCGACAAGGTGGTCCGATGACCTTGTCAAGGTCGCGGGACGTCGTTGGCTGCAGGCGGCTTCCGACCGATCCCGGTGGAAGTCATTGGGGGAGGCCTATGTCCAGCAGTGGACCAGTATTGGCTGACATGATGATGATGATGATGATGATTATTTTTGGATAATGGACATAAATAGAACTCTGAGGAGTTAAATAGACTACAACTTTTTTTATTTCTGAACTCAACCCTGTAGTCTACGCGGATGAAGTCGCAGGCAAAAGCTGGTGTAGTATAAGTTGCGACACATAAAAACAAAGGTGCGCAGTGACTAGTGTGCGGCGTACCCAGCGCGGGCGGTGCAGCGCGCGCGCCACGTAACGGAACTAACAACATACAATTACTATTATTTTTGGACGAAAAATATAAAACGTGGTGTCCGTGCTAACACGGCCATTAAATAATCTCTTGGATTAAATATTTATAAATAACATGGATGTGTGTATTACTGACGCGCGAGAATATCATTAACATGTATGCATTCCGATACAATTGAAAGGTCGGTTGGGCGCTATTACGCTTGCCATAGTTTGTGTGTGATCCTGGACGATGTTGGTCACCGGTGCGGGGGTCGCGCCCGAGCCGCCCAACGTTATCACAACTTAGCGAACAATTCCTCACCCGTGTCCATCTATAATATAATATATTTTAATGTAAAACAGTAAATGGGATATAGGTAATTATTGCTTGTATCTTCTTCATCTTTACATTTATAATGTTTTTAGTTCTATAAAACTTGATTCACACAACTTGCGATCCAATATCCGCCTTAACTTGCATTACTTTGCTCCCCGAGGCGCTCACATGTACAATATATCGATATGTATCGCAAATCGCAATGGTTAGTACTGCGTCAGTGCAAATATCATATTTTTGCGCGTTATTTGTAGTTCGTGAAAAACCTTTGAACTCCGTGGATATCACGAATGACCAGTAATTGGCAGAATATACACTGATATAGTTAGTTTCTATCATTTACCGTCAGACCTATATAAGAGGCAAGCCACGGACTTGAAGCGGACTCACGAATCCAAATCACCATTGATGGACAACAAGTGTCATCTCGAATGAATAGCTCAACATGCCGCCGCTAAGAAGTATGAACAAGTGTAGAGCAGGTCGTGCGCGGTGCTCGCCACACGACCCCGCGGTCGAGTGTGCGAGGTGCAGAGCCGCGCCAGCCGTGAAAACAAAATACACTAAGGAACGTCAGAAATAATTTTCGCACGAAGCACGCGGCCGCGGGCTTTTTATTTTTATTGTAAGGCCGCGGTGCGTAAACACGGCGCTGCGCACGCGGCCGCCACGCGCCGCGCCCGTGCCCCCGCGTGCGCCACACCGTGCCCCGCGTGCGCCACACCGTGCCCCGCGTGCGCCACGCCCGCGCCACCTCTACTCCACCAGGAGCACCAAACACAATCGACCATTTATTTTGTATAGCTGACCTGCGCCCACTTCGTTGGGCAGTAAACATTTTTACTTGTGATTAAATTATGTTTTCGGTTCGTTAATACTCCTCAGTTCGGTTAATACTGAGTAGGTACTATAGTTTATTTCCTGAATGCCAAAACTAGGGTTATATTTATTTTCATTGCCTATTTTCTAGTAGAAATATCACTCAATATATTATGGCACAGTCGCAGTTCCATAAGTATGTCGATATTGTCTTTTTCATTATTCTTGCAAATTGTTTGCAGTGATGGCCTCGAGGTTTAGGCGCGCGGTCGAGAATCTCGGCGGTCGCGGGTTAGAACCCCAGGCACACATCTCTGACTTTTCGAACTTATGTGTGTATTCAAATTGAATTATCACTTTTTTAACGGTGACGGAAAACATCGTGATGAAACCTGCACACCTAAAAGTTCTTAGAATTGCTTAGGTGTGTAGTCCGCCAATCCGAACTAGGCCAGCGTGGCGGACTATGGCCTAAACCCTGTCAATGGTAGAGGAGACCCGTGCCCAGCAGTGGGCGTATATGGGTTGATGATGATGATGAAAAGAAAAGAGTATTTTGTTTTAAACATGCTACTGCGAAGGTGACATTGCATAGCCTGGAATTGTACGCAGGCCCTCGTGATCAAATTCTCCATGATTGTACCTTGGAATCAACAATTCCGGTGTTATGTCTTGATGTCGATACATGATGCTTTAGTAGCTGCGTGTCCATTTTTTATAAACATAACGTCCACACCAAATTGAAGCCAATAAAAAGCAACAAACCCAGCACTGAGTTTGGCGCCCGGCTTCAAGTGTTGTTATTGAGCGTCTAGTGGAACTGTCGCAACACAATTGGACGACGTCGATGTAATGAACTGAAACAATGTGAGGAATCGTGGTGCGCCGCTACGGGAGCGGACGCGCGCCATCTCACGCAGGAATCTGTCGTCCATTCTATAACACTTTACTGTAAGTGTAAAGCCATAACGAATTCATTTCAGTCATCTCGAAGCAGTTTTTGCACATGTTATCGTGTCGCGACTGAACTTGCACAACTACTACGCGGCCAGCCTCACCAATATTTTACTATAATCAGTTTGTGACCGTTTCTATAAGTATCGCATAAAGTAAAACGATCAACGGGCGCCGTTGGTTTGTTACTGTTTCTACCAGAAGCAACATTAGTCCGGCTATCGTACAGCGAGTGGACGCGATACGCGCGAGAGGAAGTGGCGCTCTCCACTACGACGAGCGTCGGCTAGATGTAGAATGATCGACGATCACCGTAATATATTATTTCTTTAATTTACAGCGCATCGACAACGCGTCATGAAATCAATCAGTTAAGTCATTACTGGCGAGTCTCCAAATCGCGTCGGGAAAAATATTCAATTGTAGCCGCGGCCTCGGCGAGTCGCCGCCAGCGCCCGCGCCGCCGCGCACGCGCCCTGCCCCGCCTCCCGCGCCACGAGTAGAGGCGAGCGCCGCAGCGCCGCACTAAGCGAATTAGTGTCAGTCCGCCGCCGAAGCCGTACCTGGTCGCGTGACGCAATGGCCGTAATGCACAACCACCCGCCGACCAAAGCCAATAATAGAGCTGCGTGTAGGACTGGAGCGCGCGCAACGCGAGCGGTGCACATGAGGCGTGGGGCGCCGCCTCGCCGCACGCACTCGAGTCACGAGGAGCGCGCCGCCGCCGCCGCCGCCGCCGCCGACAGCGGCGTCACGCGCTTGCACACCCATCACATTCATTCAACATATTCTGCCGATAGAAATAACTCGCATTGATGAACACAACATGGGCACGTGAGTTCTTCGCGTAGGTGCGAAACGCCACTGACGTTATCTGCTGGCGGTCGCTGATATCCATGCTCTCATCCATAAGCACAAATGCTGTCTTACAGCTTTGCACTAATGCAACATGAACCCTAATTCGAACCTGCGGTTTTTGTCCTCCCACGGGGTTGTTTTTTTTATCGAGGGAAAACCTAATTATAGCTCAGTGGCGGTACTTCCATAGAAGCCCAAAAGCCTGGCTTGCCTTACATGATTCCGAATTTAAAAATGTAAACTAGATTAAACATTAATAAAACACAAACAAAAAAAAATCATCCAAAAACACAAATTTACGTAAATTTAATAATTTACGTAATTTTTCCCGCGCCGCCATGCCGCCGCGCGCCAAATCCCGGCCCATATAATTTCAAACAAACACAACGCGGGCGCACAAACGTCAATACTCACCATAATAATCATTAGAGAGAGATAGGGCGGGCTTTACCGCATGTGTTCCCTCTCGCTCGCACAATGTCAAAATTTCTATTGGATTTTGAAAACTCGACGTAAACAAGATACCGTTATTTTAGCAATTAGTATGGAGACAAAAATCCTGCTTTGCCTCTGAACATCGTCCCATTGGGAGCGCGGTGTTGCACGCTTAGTAAAAAGTAATGTATTATAATAATAAAATTTATTTAGAATAATACATTTTATTTTATATGTTTATTATTTTATAATATTGCGTGTGATAATTAATTCATTTTAGATGATATTATGGTGAACTTGTACAATTTTTTTTACGTTGGCAATATTAAACGTCGGTAATAAGTAACTTCACAATTTGTCAATTGTCATTGAGCGAATGACAACAACTTTGAATTATATTGGTTTTGTTGTTTACATTTTGAATACTTTAATTATAAATGAGCGTAATGAGTTATATTGTTCCTTGCGATGGTTTAAAGTGTGTGCAAGTTTTACTCTTCGAGGATAAGGTAAGTTTATTAAATTATACCGAGAAAAAACAGCTTGTTAGTAGTTCAAAACCTACACCGGACTTGAGTATTTTGCAAATTAATAAAAGTAAAAAAAAAACCTTTAATAGATCCGTGTATCAAACTAATTGGATTGTCGGATGTTACCATACAAATAGGCTACATTGCTGGTGTTGTATATATTTTTTTAATGATAAAAATGTTCGGAATTCTAGCGGATACAACGATTTAAATAATATTTATGATGCTTGTAAAAGGCATTCAAATTCACAAAAGCACTTGAACGCGTTAATTTCTTTTCATAATTTTGGTAAACAGTGCATTGAAACATCGATTTCTTGTCAATTATCTAACGAAGTTACAAAACATAACACTCGCGTTGATCATAATCGTAATGTTTTTCAAAGATTAATAGATATTATTTGTCATTTAGCTCAACAAGAACTGCCTTTCAAAGGACATAATGAATCTCAATTGTCATTAAATAAAGGAAATTTCCTAGAACTCGTGTCTTTACTTTCTAAATACGATAGCGTATTAGAAAAACATATGCAACAACAGCATGGCGTCAAAGGAGGGCCGAGTTATTTGTCCAATAAAATACAAAATGATATAATTTATTCCGTGGCTGATGTTTTAAGATCGCGTATAGAATTTGAAATTAACACGACACAGTTTACATCAATAATTATTATTGATGAAACTCCCGATATTAGTAATAAGTATAGAACCGTTGTGCATAATATTAAGATTTTATTTAGGCAATAATATTCGAGATTGTTTCTGTCTCTGAAAGTCGTACATCAGAGACATTGAGTAAAATTATTTTAGATTTTTTATAAAAACATGACTGTATCGCAAAATTAGTAGCACAAAGCTACGAACAAACATTATTTTTATTTTAAAATAGAAATTAGTTTATCATATTATGTTCAACTTTTATTTAGGATGTAAGCACAAAACCAGCTCAAGAAACAGTGTTCCTTCAGTTCATTCGCTCAAGAAACCATAAAAAACGGCTTTTCTCAAAGCCACAACTATTTCCTATAATACTATCAACGAGTTTTGAAAAAAAAACATCGAGGTACCACCATTACGATAACTAAATTACGGTTGCTCATATCGTGAATGTAATTGTAACCAGCAGACCAGCAGTAGGTAAAATTACAATAATAAAAAAATGGGCTTGCCCTAGCTTGAGACCCTAGGCACGCCACTGTTATAGCTCTATCTCCCGCCAAGCCTCGGAGGAAGGAAGCAGGAAGCGTATGACGGGGTTACTGGTGTTCAATCCCGGCGCGCGGCGTCACGGTCATGTCCGCGCAGATGTTGGATTCGGGCTGGCTCCCAAGCCGGTCCTTAACCTACACCGCCGCGGCCTCCGAGAGCACTGCTCCTATATTTCCTTCTGCAAGGAAACATAAATCTGCCCGACACGCTGCTCCATTCCGAGGAGCTAGAAATTGAGCAGGGCATTAGACCGTGACTCGACAGTTGCACGGGCCGACGCCCTCACCGCCCCCCCCCCCCGGCGGCGGGGGCGAGGGGCGCGGAATGAGCATTGCGCCGCGGAAATGAACCTCGCTTCCGATATCGTGGGGTTGCCGGCAAACTTAGGCCACGTTGAGATCTTTTCATTCCATTGTCTTGCACTAAATGTAGATTTTTAAGGCAATTTTTTTAGGCACAGGTTATCTAATTGTTAAGTCTTCATTAGCGCACATATTGATCATACGATGGTTAAATTCAAAAGTCGGTATGTAGTCTCTTGCCAGGATGACTGGTTTATTTGACTTGACCAAAAGACTTCGGTCTAAGTCAGACATAAATAACTGAATAAAGTCGCGACCACATTCGATCGAAAGTGTGTGTGGACGGCGGGTGGCAAAACATTCCCGCTACGTTAGAAGATGCCATTCTCTTCTAAGTTTA
The DNA here is from genome assembly GCA_030295005.1 of Cephonodes hylas. Lineage (NCBI taxonomy): Eukaryota > Metazoa > Arthropoda > Insecta > Lepidoptera > Sphingidae > Cephonodes > Cephonodes hylas. The sequence continues at coordinate 16,690,970 of AP025360.1, forward strand.
GTAGAAATTCACTGTTTACTTTGTTCTGACGTTGATATCACTACATAGTATAAAACAAAGTCGCTTTCTCAGTCCCTATGTCCCTTTGTATGCTTACATCTTTGAAACTACGCAACGGATTTTGATGCGTTTTTTTTTAATAGATAGAGTGATTGAAGAGGAAGGTTTATATGTATGATATATATATATATATATATATATAACATCCATTAAATATTATCAGCATTCGCATATTATTAGCATCATTGCACCCGTGCGAAGCCGGAGCGGGTCGCTAGTTCTCATATAAACTGAGCTCATCACTTAGGGAACTGTAACTATCTGCATACATCAGTAGTACCCATCACTTCGGAAGTACCTATTTCTTATAATTCCAGGGATTGTATATGCATCCCTGAGAAAACTAAAGTTCAATTATGATATTCCGGAAGTATGACACGCGATGAACTTAGCTTATACATTACTCTTGGAACTTAGAATTGTGGAAACGTGATTTCCTATATTCTCCAAATCCTTTAATTGTCATCAGTTATGCCTTAGTTCTTCTACGATCTACTGAGCATACCCCTCTCCATAGCTTGAGCCGTTTAATAAGGCCATAGTGAGAGGCCACGTCTCAGTGCCAAATGACAGCACTGGCAATGAACAACTATAGAAGACCTCCGATTTCAGGCACTGCGGTATTTTGGAGTAATTGAAATAAGTAATGTCAATGTCGGTCTCTAGACTGAACTGAGTGCAGCGGCAGCGTCACGCCTATCTCACGTTTTTATGTAGCAATTTTTGTTCCGCTATTTTTGTTTGTATTTATTTTTGTTGTACATATTTTTGGAACAATTTATAGGCCTTATCTACAAATTTATTTTTTGTTTAAACTATCATACAAAACATAATATGATTTGTCTCAGATAACGCCTGTTTTTATTTCTCCCAGGAGAAACTTTATAATTTATATAACAGAGTATTGTGACACGCTGTTCAAGTACCGCGGAGTTGACGCAATCATGTATGAAATAAGGCTGTAAAAGTTTCTGAACAACACCATTACAATATAGAGTCTGGTTTAATCTGAGAGAGCAGTGAGCAAAAGTTTTAATAGCGATCTGTTTCCATTTGTATGGAAACATCGGGTGAGGGGAAAAAGTTTCGCAAGTGGAAACAGTTTTGCAGTTCCGATATCGGTGGGAGTGAGACGGGAGCGGCGCGGGGACACCACGCCCGGGCGAGCGGGCTCGTGGGCTCTCTCCTGCCAACCTACCGCGACCCATACGCACTGGAGAGCGAGACGCGAAGCTCGCGAGCTGCCCTACTGCATGCACTACGTCTACGTGTCAAGTATATGTCTTATATGGGAGTGTAGAGACACAGAGCTGTGATATGCACTTACCGCTACTGCGAGAACGAGCACGGCCGTGACGCCGCTTACCTGCAACAAACAACGCAACGTTTACAATTTACATAAACTACGAGACAAACACCGGTGGCTCGCGGTCGCGCCTGCGAGTGCGCGCTGGCGGCGGGGCGAGGCCAGCCGCTTGCCTGCTGCCAACCGGGGCCGCTCCAGCCACCTCACAATCCTCACGACCATATCATGTATTGCAGCAGGTACGCCCTTTTAGATACCACCGCCAACGAACTCGCGATACCAGTAGGATGACAAAAAAGGCAAGAAGCGAAGCGCTCCTGTAGCTTGGCAAAGGCACGCCGACTTAATAAGTAGTTGAGCTACCACGTCGCGCGAACCGAGTCGCATCTGAACCCACAGACGATCAATGGCGAGGTGTTACCGACGAATATTTTCGCTACTACTGATGCGATTGTCAAATCATGCATCGTTTCAACTCTAAGTAGCCGTACCTACATGAAGGAAACTGGTACAAGTTGTTAGATCGCCATGTGTGGTGCGCAGTGACCGGCACTCGCCGTCTCGCGCTCAGCCGCCCTCCATACTACTGCGCCACGAGGAGTTGTCGCATTCTCTGCGCATCTCATAGTTCGTAGTTCGATCGGTAGGGCACAACGGTAGGTAATTTAGCAATTCATTAAACTACTAACAACGTTTTTAGAGCGGACGATAAGTACACTCGTAGTACACGTCCGATATTCCCCGAGCTGCGGAATGGAAAATGTAGGTACAAGGTTCGGTGTGCACAGACATTGTAATGCAACGTAAATTTTGAAAGCCTGTCTTGATTGCTGTCCTTAGAAATAGAATAAAAAATAGCAGATCCCTGATAGATCTGAACGCAGCGCTTGTCATGAACTGGAGATTGAAAGCATCCGTTTAGTCGTACGTCATCGATTGATCAACAACTTTTTTATATTACGTAATAGTAACTAGCAAAATTCCTTTCATGTTGTAAACTTGATGCGAACGATCGTTGGTTCCGTTTGGAGAAACTTCGACATCTACTTCATTGTTAAAGCAGCGGAATTGGCAAATTACGCAAGAAGGTGTCCGCGTCTCAACTTTATTCAATATGTCAAGTTCCTATTGAATAGTTCGCAAACTTCAATTTTTGTTGATATCTAGAAAATTCCAATTTCCTCACTAACGACCATTTAAACTTTTAGGGTACCTTGTGAGGTCCCAGAAGCCTAAATATTGATGTGTAAGCTAATACTAGATGGTTAATATAGTCATGAAAAATCTTAGAATTACAAACAAAAAAAAGGGAAAATATTCTAAGGGATTTCTGAAAATGTTGATGCTATGAACATTGTTTTAGGCACTCCGTGTTATAAATTTTTGCCGCGCTTTTGCCCGCGCCTCCTCCGCGTAGACTACAAGGTTAAGTTCAGAAAGAATTTTTCAAATTGGCCCAGTAGTTCCTGAGATTATTAAACAAACAAACAAAATCTTCATAAAAATTTAAATATTTCCAATAAAAAACCTACAAATATTATCGTAAACGTTGGTCGGACGAGAGAAGTACCGCTGGCACGAGACTCGCGCGGTGCCCCGTCAGCGCGTGCCGAGTACAATGGGGTCCACATGTCGCCAGGTCTGTCCATCTTCCACCCTGTGGATTGGGGGTGTAAGAATTCCGCCACGGTATCCCCTACCTGTCGTAAGAGGCGACTAACAGGGGAAACTGGGGTTGCTGGGCGTACTGCGGGGGCGGTACCCTATGATAGCAACCCCGAGATTGGCGGCAGAGGGCGTGGCCTCTTAACTGTCGCGGACGTTCACAAAAGGTGAACGTCCAAATCGAGTAAGTGGAGGGCATACCAAGCCCTCCCAATTTGGAGGGGTCCATAACTGGACGGTGCGCTGGGTGGCAGCGGATCATTTAGGGCACGTCTGCCCTGAGATGCCGTAAAACCGCCCTAAATGCGCGTGATGGTCACCGAGAGGTTTTAGTCGGTATGCTGGCGTAGCCAGAGACCCCGACATACCCCTCAGGGCCTCCCCCGAGGTACCGAACAGGGGAGCTTAAGGTGCTTTCCTCTCGTAAAAAAAAAAAAAAAAAAGGTCTGTCCATCTCGCTCCCGCCAGCCGAGCGCGAGGTCACTACACATTCACTATTCCTCACTCTTCTGTCATACAATAGTAACTGGAGTTATGAAACATGATCTCAACATGCAACACATTCCATACTCTTCATTAGCTATTCCGTTTGTGGTTCATTACTTCGTTTAACCCATCAAACGAAAAAGTGGACAATTCCCTAGGAACAACACTTTGTGCTATTATTTTTCAAAAGTAAAGTAGAGTATCTGCTCGGTTATGGCGAGATAGGTGTGAGTGAGCCAGTTATCCCGAATGTCAATAAAACAAGATTTCCTCGCGATAATCGATAAGTATTCGGGCAGTCCGAGATTAATAGAGGGTCGAATCGCGCGAGTGGGGTACTGGTGATGAGCTGACAGTGCATAATTATAGAGTGCAGCGCGAGTGCGGCGTGGGCCACGCGGCGCGCCATTGTGCTGCACTATAAATACATGCCGGCGGCCGACACTCGCGCGCACCACCGCCGCGCCGCCGCACCACACCCAGCGACACGCCTCGCCGCAGAGACCTTACACTGTTTCTTGTATCGTTACATGTGTAACGGTTACTTTTCAAAGTCAAAATACATAAAATGATTGTATCCCTCTTTTTATAGGACAGGACCGTGGCGCAGTTGGCACCAGCTTGCGAAAGAACAAGCCGTGGATTCGAACCCCGAACCGACACAAATGTGTGATCTACAAATATTTGCTCGAGTCTGGAATGACGTACTTATACAAAAGTCCCCACTTGGTTTGTTGCTGCCGCATCCTTCCTTCTCCTTTCATACGGTTGTGTTCGATACATTTATGTTTGAGAAACCGCAGCTGAGTGGCAGAGCTCCTAATGCCGGCGAGTGGGACAATCTCCGCGTCACTCGCATTGCGGCTGGAGGGAAGTCCATCGCGTCAGCCTCTTGCTTTATACACACGCGTACCTACATAGGTACATACATTTCTCCCTTAACGTATTCCAATGCTGGCATTAGCCAAACATTTTGAATTCAAAAAGTAAGTAAGTAGATATATAGTTCGAATGTCTTAAGGGTACCTACGTGCTGCGAGCAATAGCTAGTCTATACTAATCATAAAAAGAGTTATAATTTGTGCGTTTGCAAATTTGTGAGTTTGTGACGTTGTAGAAAGTAATATCTGGATGTACTGAACCGATTTTGCAAATTCTTTCATCAATAGAAAGATACATTAATTGTGAGTGTCACAGGCATATAGCGACATATATATTAATCCGAAAAATTATAAGACTTTTACGTTGTGGCCGGAATCTGGATTCGCCTAGAAAATCGGAGAAAAAACGAGCGAACGTAACCGTTTTGTTACAAACGCTGCCTTGCCTGGGAGATTATGCTTGAGTCCTAAAGAAAAGTTTTAGAGCTTGATAATGCCTAAAAAAAGTCAGAGATAGCATATGTCTAACCTTAAGGTAATCCTTAAGTGAACCAATGTTCACTATAACCTTCTTCTATGCTAACTAAATTTGTTCTAAAATAAAGCATTGTTTGTGAAGGTGTTTTTATAAGGATTATATTATTAATCCTTATCCAAATATATGCAGTATTCATTATAAGTATTTAGTTTAAAAGAAATTTGTCCTTTACATCATTTGATTTCGATGAGCATCTTAAAAGATATCGCAGTTTTAAAATAATGATCAAGAGCGCAATAATAATGCACAAGGCGCCGAGCGTCGCGTTATGGTTTTACGTTTAATCAATTTGACCGATTTGTATGATTTTTAGTACGGACATAAATAGGACTCTAGGGAGTAAAATAGACTACAACTTATTTTCTTTCTGAACTCAATCCTGTAGTATACGTGGACGGAATCGCGGGCAAAAGCTAGTCGTGAATAAAAATGGCAATAATTGCGACCATGTGTGAGTGTGTGTGACGGTGTGTGTGTATGTGTGGGCAACGAGACACGGATTACGCGCTGAAAACGGATGAGTGTCAAGTAGCTGCATTCTTCGTCAACAACTTCTACATCGACGAGCGAGCTACATCGCATATCAAAGTTTTAATGTTCCCAACGCTGCTTCTAGGTCTTGTGGCAAAAGTATGTGCCGTACAATGTAAAGGTTCCTTCTACAATTACCGCATAAGGATTTTGGTGTTACTATAGAGTATTGAGGAATAAAGAGTAATGTTGTAATAGAATATGAATCAGTTCACAGATAGGCTTTGAGATGGTTTAAACATGTATTGAAGATGTTGTGGATAGAACAATGGCGGTGGACAAGCACATAGCCAAAGGTCAAAGCATTTATTGTGGAGAGTACTATCCAATGGAACATTGAAAGATGTGTGACACGGTTTCTGTTAGTCGAGTGCCCTTGCCTCCTCTTGCAGCAAAATCCTTCGGAGTACATAACCCGTCTGATTGTTTGAAAGACCTAAGTTTGATACAGAAAAAACGATAGTACTTAAGGAACTGAAGTAAACGAACTATACACTGGAACACCTGCTTGTGTGTACTTGAGCCGACGTCAACGCACTGCTGAGTGTAGGCCACAACTCAAGTGAATCCCTATATTATTGCATTATAGTGAAGCTGACGCGACAACCGAGGCACCATCATATTGTTTAGTGGGTCAGCACAACTACAATCATGTGTCAAGCATTTGTAACAATCGGGAAGAATCGGAGACGCCAATAGTTCCCGAATTTAACAATGTAGTGTACAGAACACAATAAAACTAGATCTCCTAAGTGTCTGGCATGATCTGGAAGCAGAGGACTCATTCCGTACGTAGCAGGGGCATATCCGAATGTACTTGTGACATATAGATATTCCCTCATTTTTAATGTAAATAACGAACATTGTAATCCGGAGTATTCCCAAACTGTTGAATCGCATTTAAAAGTAAAACAGTAAATACTATGATGCCCACACACACACACTCCGTGTGTTCCCGAGGGAGTCTGTGTGAAAGGGTGGCGGGGGTGGGGGGGGGGTCGTGCTGCCTGCACTTGACAGCTCTCATCCCCGATGTTCAAGCCAATTAGGTTTCTGTCTCGCGAGCGGCGATAGTGGTCAGTGTGGGCAGCGAGCGCCTCCGCCGCGCACACGCCGCACGACATCCAGTCTCACTTAACTGTTTCACCTTCTTACCGAATATATACGTATTGAATTCCAATTATTAACATCTTTCTAAAAACATTATGGTAAAGCAACGTATTGATCTTCGAATATCTTCCTAATTGTTTCACTTAATGTCTCATTTTGTTTTTATTTAGGGGGATTTAATAGTTTAACGAATTCGCGATTTAAATTATTAATCTACTAAGGTAATAGCAACGGTGATCACAAACTCAGTGGCGTTAAAGAAAATTTCGATAAAAAATAAAAATTGACGATTTCCATACAACCATTACATGTAGGTACGTAGTTTGTAGATATTATTTGTATTATATTCTTTAACGCCAGGAGGTTTGTGATCATATTAGATATTACCTGCCTGTTTCCGGTCACGGTCTGAATACAGCCTGTATACACATAAAACTGGGAGTTGGGAAGTACCGTATTTAATTTTTAAGGAAATCATGTTTTCTAATTGATGGATCATTATCCTACCTGTACTAAAACATGTAGAATTGGAAGCGACCGAGCTAGCGCTAAACGGCGGCTGGCGGCGGCGGTCAGCGCCAGATATGAGGTAAACACTCGGGTAAAAGGATTTGCGGCCGACGGTTGAATCATCCGCTAGGCTTGTTATCGCACTTTAGCGTGACATTTAGCGGAGTGCACGGTTGCGGTTTTCCTTCTGAACCTTATTGCGAATCATACACACAACTGTGTCAAAGAACAGGTATCGAACGAGGCCCGAACAGCTTCTGTACGAGTGATGGGGCGGCCTCGGCAACATTGTTATTCTGCTCCATTCACTACGCTTAAGAGCGTATAAACAAATCGCCGCTCGCCGAATTTCAACTCACACCAACGTAAATGCCGGCACACATCGACGTGCGGGGGACGGGCGCTCGCCGTGTATAACACAACAGTGGTCAGTGACCGAGATCCTTAGCGGTAAACTCGAATTTCATAAATGGATAATAAAATGAAAATATCACATATAAAATTGTGATTGTTCTAATCTTTTACATACATTATCTATACTAATATTATAATGAGGTAACGTTATTGAGTTTGTGAATTTGTGACGTTGTAGAAAGTAAATTCTGGATATACTGAACGGATTTTGAATATTCTTTTACCAATCGAAAGCTACGTTCTTTGTGAGTCTCATAGGCTATATATTAGTCCGATAAAAAGATATTAGTTATTCGCTGTGGCCGGATTTGCGAAGTGAGTCGGAGAAAAATCGGTCGAACGAATGGGTTTTCTGCAAACGTAGCCTTACCCATGGGAGATATATAGTTAAGTCCTAGAGAAAAGTTGTAGAGCTTGATAATGCCTACAAAAAAGTCAGCGGTAGCATATGTCTAACTTTTAGGATTTGTTCACTATAACCTCTTTTATGCTAACCAAATTTGTTATATCATAAAGCATTGTTTGTGAAGGTGTTTTTATAAAGATTCTATTAATCCTTATCCAAATAAATGCGTTATTTAGTATAAGTATTTAATTTTAAAGAAATTTGCCCTTTACATAATTTAATTACAATAAGTATCTAAGAAGATATCGCAGTTTCAAAATAATGATCAAGCGCGCAATTCTTTATGTACAAGGCGACGCGACGGCCGGCACGTTACGGTTTCACGTAATTTTTACCGATTCGTATGATTTTTGGTATGGCCATAAATAGGACTCTGAGGAGTAAAATAGATTTTCTTTCTGAACTCAACCCTGTAGTTTACGCGGACGAAGTCGCAGGCAACAGCTAGTGTTATATAAAATTTAAATTATACAATGAAGTGAGAAATTACCCATAAAAGTACATTTAATTACGATATGGAAAGTACTGTTATTTATTTTGATTCTCTCATCAACCCTTATACGTCCCACGGCTAGGCACGGACTTCCTCTACCATCGACAGGACTCAGGCTACAGTCCTTTGATTTTTTCCTTTTATCTATTTCGTTCGTTGCGTCGGCGAATTGTCAAACAAGGCGCGGCGTCAAAGGTGCCGCGGTTTCAAAGGTGCCGCCGCGCATCGCCGGCCGCGGTGGCGTTCGCTTGTTCAATTTTATTAGTTCGTCGCATTGAGCTAATAGTTCAAGAGCTGGCATGAATTTTTGGGTATGTATTGGAAGCAAGTTGAAAACTTGTCATATATATTATATCCCAACACGGAACTGCAGACCTGGCTGGTAAGTAGCGGGGCTAAATTAATCACTAAATTTAAAAAAAAATCTAAAAATAAATTTAATTCAATATATGTTGCAATATATGTATGTATGTTGTAGTTAAATGTTGAAACAAAAAAAAAATATTTTGGGGTTGATTTAGCCCCGCTACTCATAGCCAGGTCTGCAGCTCCACATACACATACATAACCTCACGTCTGTATCTATCCTCCATAGGGGTAGGCAGAACTGCATTTCTGCAACCACATTTCGCCAAGTATGTACCAGTCCCATGTAATAGGGGCCGAGCCTATTGCCGTTTTTCGGGCACATTTCCAGACTCCGTAATGCTACTGAAAATTTGCTAATTGCAATAATACTGCCCGGCGCATACTTATACCGCGAGACCACGAGGCAGTCTGCAGTTCCGTGTTGGGATATAATAGGAGAGCTATGACAAGTTTTCAGCTTGCTTCAAATACCAACCCAAAAATGTATGCTAGCTCTCCTACTATAATATTACTACCTACAGAGATAATCAAATGACCAATGACGCAACATGGCGTCCGCGAAATATTTTGTTTTGTTCTTTGAATCTTTACATGTAAGTTTACTTATTTATTTTCGACGTTGACACTAACTTTGAAATGGCCTAGTCAACACTGTCTCCGCTTCCCACGCGGACGCTCAGGGTTCGTATCCCGCTTTTGACTATTTTGTTTTTTATTACTTATTTACTTCTTTTTAAATTAACTATTTTAATAATTAAATAAATTCAATCGAGAAAAACATTGTTAAGTATTAAATTAATTTTAATTTACATTAACTATTATACTTTCTAAATTATAAAGCAGCTAATAATTATGGTATTCATAAATAATATCCACATTTATATCTATCATTAATTATTTAACAAATTTTTCAATTATATATTATATATGAATAACATAAAATATTATTTGGGTATTCACCAAACCGGTTTCGCTCAAGCCTCACCTCCAATATTAGAAACCAATTTTTTTTATATTACACGTAGGTAGTGTATGTTCCCCAAAGTTGAATTTATTGTCGTTACCTTTCTTATTAGAGTATAACCTCTGGTCTGGGCCAACTTGGCAGTCTATTTGAAGGCTTCACAGAGTTTATAGCTTTCTGTGACTTACTGTTTCGAAATTATATCAAATTCAAAATAAATTGTTTAAAGAGTTTTTAATAAAAATGTCTGTGAATCAAGATGTTACTAGTGCACAAACAGCTGAAGAACAAGTTCCTGATGATTCTATGTATAGTGAAAGTTCAAAAATGAAATTAACAGTGGCAGTTGAGCATTTTAAAACTTTGCTCCAAAAAATAATTTAACAATGTCACAATGTTCAAGTTCTATTTCCTATGAAGCAATGTTAATGGATGAAGAAATCATTTAATTATTAAAATGGTTAATTTAAAAAGAAAAAAAAAGTAATAAAAAAAAGAAACATAATATGCGGTATTCGAACCTTGTGTGTCCGCGTGGGAGGCGGACATACAGCTAACTAGGCCATTTCGCCGTTGGTGGCATTGTCGAAATACGCAGTCTAGTCCCAAAGTGAATTTACCACACCGTGCCCTCTCCTTGTAAAATTCGTGTTTACATTTTTATTTTACGTCAATTTCAAATTACAGCTAATGTTATCAAATTTTCCCACCAAGATTGCACTCAACCTTGAGAACGTTAGTGTCAGTTAGAACTTTGAGTAAAATAACCTTAAAAACATCGATACAAGGACGGAGCCCAGAGTGACACGTCCTCTCTCTGAAAGGCCATGCGGCGGACTGATTTGCTCAAGTCTGCGCGCAGCGTTTTATAGCCCATTTTCTAAAATTTATTAAAAAAGCAATAAGTTTGATTTCTTCAAAATAAAAATTGTACATTTTCAAGTATATGTTCTTCTTTCATAAAAAAATATTGCTCTGTTAAATAAAGTACCATATAAGGTTTAAAAAAAATATTTAGAGACAGTAATTTCTCAATTATTTCGAATGCTTTAGATATTTTATTACTCGAAAACTGGAGCTAAATCTTAAAATGTTCGTAACTAACTTTTTGCTCGGGGATATTGTCTATTTAATAACATTTTATTTTCATTACATATATTATGAATTTAACAAAATTTTGAGCCTCGAAAATGACTCTAAAAGTGAATTTTGACGACCTTAGCTCAGTTATCTTTTTATTTATCAAAATTTACGAAAAAATCTTAAAATGTTCTTAACTAACTTTTTAGATGACAAAATTGCCTACAATAAATGGTAATTTACAAATTTCTACAATGGGTCTTTCATCAACTTTAAGGGGTTCGAAAAGTACTGTTTTTGCCCAAATGACGCTAAATTTGTATATACGCTCTTAATATGTAGATAAAAACAATATCGCTCAATGACTTGCAAGTTGGTGCTCAATTAGTTATTTCAGTGGTGGTAGCGACGTGGTGGCAGGCCGGGTGAGACGGCCGGTGCGGCGTCGCGGCGACCTCAGCGCGGTGGAGGCGGACGCGGAGGGAGGAGTGTAGAGGGCACAGCGAACACACACGCGGCGCACATAGGCCAGTTCCCGCTGATGTAATTGAGTGTGACACGGGCGGCGCGGTGTCAGCCGTATCGCTCGCCGATGACCCCTCGATAACCCGCCAGCGTTCGTACATGGTGTTACACTCGCACACACGCACCATATCGTAGAGTGCGGCGTTCAAGGTGGTGGCGCGGTCGGCTCTCGTCTCGGCGTGAAGGTGACCCGCAGTCCCGCAGCCTGCCGTGGAGCTGCCCCGCGTCGCCTGCGCACCGACACTGCTCGCTCGCGCCGCACCCGGAGGATGCACGAACATGCCACACTGTGCGGTGTCCCTACACCATTCTTATACGTAATCAATGTAATAATGCGCATAATAAAAATGTTAACGTTGTACGTACTAAAATAACTGCGGCGGTCGGACATTTATCTCGAAAGACGACATGTGGTTCGGAACTCGAGAGATCACGCGGCTCATTCACCACGAAATGGAAATATTTGAATGAGTAATCATATTATTTGATCTCAATGTGTAATGATCGTCATCAAAATAATAACAAGTAATTTTGATAAAGTTTAAAAGCTAAAGACGAAATTATTATTTTTGCTTTTCCAAGGTTGTCTTTCACAAAAAAGAACGGCTAGCTCTCGTAATAATTAAGTATCTGGTCGTCGGATAAGCTCCGACAGCGCCGGTATCGGCGGACATGGAGTAGCCGCCCCCCAGGCCGGTACAAAAGGGTCACTTTGTAGAATCATCGGAGATAGTAATCTTCGCTTCCTATCGCGCTTTATCTGCACTCATGCTAATAGTATCGGTGCAATGTACTTCTTCACATACTCTCCTAACGTGACTACGTGGAGCGACAACCACGACCGCACAACACACATTTCTGTGCACCAGTAATGGTTTAACTCGACATATAAATAGATACGTGAGCAGCGGCGTACTCTATTATCGTCTTGGGAGTTCCCTCTCGGTGGACTTCTGACAGTTTCCGGGTTTCCGTTTGCTCTAAATCTGTCTCGCTCCAGATACCAAACTCGCGAATTAACTGTGTAAATAGTGCGATGTTAGCGCAGCATGTACAGCCGCGCACCTCCCGCCCCGCTCCAACCTACAGCATCACTACGACGTGATTTTAGTATAGAATAGCGCATGGGCCACTAATTTGTGTATAAAAAATGTATCCACCGATATTGAATGACACAACATCCGTTGCGGAGTGTGAGAGCACGGCACACGCGCCCCGCGCCCCGACTCGCTGCTCATCTCAACAGGAGTACATATATGAGGAGCTTATGAGCGATAAGTTATGGCCACGAAGGAGACGTCGCCCCATGGCATGCCGGTGGAGCCGAGCCAAAGATTTAGAACATCCGGCCCGCCCTCGCGTTTGTGCTTCGATAACTGGGAAACTTAAGTCATTAAAATCCGTGACGATTTATATTTGCATCCTATGCGTACATTACGAATCCAAATTAAAAGCGTATTGAGAAAGCCATTAATGTCGTAAACGAGTGCATTGGTAGCGAGTGAATTAGCGGCGACTGCGGCGCGCCAACCGGCTCGTATGGTCGCAGGCGCACCGTCACCTCCGCGGCTCCACGCAGTGCGCGCCGCGCGCCGACCCGCGTCTAAAGCGATGAAAGACGAACGAAAAAAACGAGTCGCTGCGTCTTGCTCAACTTATAAATACACAAAGACGCGGCCGAAACTACGAAAAATATATTGCGGAAAAAAACATTTTTAAAATATGTCTTTTTGTTGACAGCTGACATGTGGGAAAATTCCCAAAGAGAGGTGCGATCACGTGGTTTCCAGTGTGTCGGCTCGAGTGGCGCCGTGGGTCGCCCGCACGGCTCGCGCGCTCGAGATGTGTCGCCGCCGACACCCGCCGCCGCGCTGCTCCCCGCGCACTGGCGGCGACCGACGCGTTCCCCAGTATTGTCACGTGAACATTCATTGATCTAAAACTCTAGGTACTTATCTGAGTTATTTCCGGTTGCGGGTTTATTACTTCCTAATGCGATTCTGTGATAGCACCATCGCTAATGGCCTCTAGCCCCTAGCCCCCTACACTAACGCCAATGCGTCAGTAGAATTCGTTTCTCAATAGAAAGGGCGTGAGCACCAGGGCTGCCAGATTGTATAATTGGATACAAATCTTGTATAATCGGATGGGGTATTGTATCCATGACCACTTTGTATAATACGATACAAAGGCATATGTTCACATTTTATCAATAATTTCTGCATTTATCATACTAAAAAAAAAACAAGGACTATTTTGGAGGGCCCATTTTCCGACCATTTGATTAACTGTTATCCCAAAAAAGAAAAAAAACAAGAGCTGTATATGGTGCTATGGTTATGTATAATGCGATCTAATTTTGTATAATTGCAAATACTAAACCGTATAGCTGCGATTTATTTGCTGGCAGCCCTGGTGAGCACGACGGTCGGCATCCATCAATCGGGTGGCTATCCATTTTCTGTGCATTGTTTTATGTTATGTATAATACATCCTCGGCGTGGACGGTTAATTCGTATCGCAATACAAACTGAAAACAGTGTTGTCCTACGGCCTATAAACACTTATTTCGTAAAAGTTAGTGTAGGTGAGGACGCCTCGGGGCGCGCGAGTGAGGGCACGTGACTGTGCACACCGCAAGTGGAGCGTCACACCTGCGCAGCCTCTTCTAATGCAATAAGCACGATTTCATCACACATTTTTCACACATGGCCGTGAACACGAGGAGCGCGCGGTGTGAGCGGCGCGCTCGCAGCTACAATGGTCGCTGCAACACATTGTCACATGCGCCGGCGGCCCGCGGGTCAACCGACAACACCAAATGCTCTGTTTAAGTACGCAATGACCATTTGGAAGATTTAGTCCTATTCATACATAACACACTCAGATATGTATTTTGACATAAAAAGCAACTGTCTTTAGATAAAGGTGAAGCCACGAAATTAACGAAACCCTCCCTTTACCCGCACCACCCACTTGCAAAGTAAAGATTTTATTTTATTTACGTATGTATGTATAATTTAATAGCTCTGTTATTCATCACTGTACAACAATTTGATATATATTCACTATTTGACAATACAGACACAAAGCATAATTTGATATGTAATACTACGCCGTCCACTGCAGAACGCAAGCTTCCCTAAGGGAGCGTCAACCATCCTTAACACTCATCTCATCCATCCGTTAACTGTAATTTGATGGTCTTCAAGTGAATAAAAATATAATAGCAATGTATATTTGATTTGTTGCAGGCTGTTTGTTGCGCATACATTGTCAAATAGTTCGGATTTATTACCGCCACCTTGTGCGCCTCAAGTTTACTGTGCTAAGCGCTTTTACAGCGTGTCGGTTTAAATTAGGAAACACCTCGAATTGTGTATTTTGGTACTCAGTCTGATTTACGTTACAAACATAATTATTTACTTTTCGAGGTAGACTTCGATGTACCGCCATGACGCATTACAAATGTAAGATAAATTTCACTCAATTACATTGCGAATTTTTAAATTTAATACACGGATAGAACTGTAGACCGCACGTCAAAAGATGGGATACAAGGGGGACAACGGTTGGGGCGCGCCAGAGGTGCAAACCGCAGGCACAACTCCGCAATTCAAGCACCGCGGCTGTATCCGGGCCCCTGTCTACGGAGAGTCCATCACATGGAGAATACCATCAATCCCAATACGAAATATTCCATGAAAATAGAGCACATCTTAAACAAAGCCGCGATCTAAATATTCCAAACGTTTGTCCTTCCACATTTAGATCGGAAGAGGTTGGTGGTGGCGGGTGCGGGGCGCGCGCACGTGCCCGAGTGCCGCCGCCGCTCCCGGCGCCACACCGCCTGCTCCTCGCGACAAGCAGAGCCGGTGTCTCTGCACCCTGCTACAGTTCGCGTTCCCCACCAATATCACGCCATACTGGATGCCGCCCGTCTCTGATACCGAAACACTAACACTTCACTTTATTTCTATTTCAAACTAAATGATAAACTATCACGAAAATTGAAACAATTTAATAGTTATTAATTGCTTAATCTATACGAATATTATAATAATTTGGAAGTCGTATCTGGTATGTTATTTTCATATAGATGCCCAAAGTGACAATTACTTGTGTTTTATATAAAGTAGTATCTATAATGAATCTTTTGTTATGGTAGGTACATAGAAAGACGCCGTTGCGATCCGCTGGTAAGCAGAATTACGTTGAAGTATGTATCGGCCGGCGCCGGGAACGTGGTCCTTCTGCTATTGTAGTGGTCCCTCTCCTCTAATCGTAGTGTTGGTTTTATTTGTGCCATTGATCTTCGATTGTGCCAAATGTCTTTATGTTAGGATTTAGGAAACAACGAAACATTTCGTACACATTTCATGAATACTGTTTCATTTTAAGATTATCGAAAAATGTACCATCATGGTAATACAAGAATTTGACATTATTCGCTGGAAGTATAATTTTCACATCGGTGAATCAATTTTTAACATCGACTCGGTGGTTTAGGCGTGAATGCAATCGAATAAAGAAATAAACTTACCTTCGCATTTACATTATCAGTAAGGAAGAGGAATTCGCCAATGTCATATCTTACAACTCCACGCTAATCACCGCGCGTCACACGATACACGATACACATTCAGATGCGCGGTAACAAAGATTAGTATCTTTATCTTGTTCATGTAAAAGAAAAAGCCGAGGTATTTGTTTCAGTGTAGGCCTGAACGTGGCGATTTAGACTAATCTAAAGGAGGGCACGAATGATAAAGTGGACTATGAAAAAGAAAAAAAGAGATTTTGGAATTTGAGACAAGGGCTGAGAAGAGGGAGAGGATTATCCGTTGTGAGTGTCGTATTAGATTAAATAGGACGCTGATTGCGAAAACACTTGTTCCGTTACTATTACGGATGACGAGATGCATTTCTGTCGCACAAACACTTAGATCCGAACCAAATATTTGTAGGTATGTAATAGACCGAAACATCAAATGCTTCATCAGCTGCGTAAAGGAGCTTGGGGTTATCGATTAATGTTTGTATGATATCAGTCGAGACCTTAACTGGTCTGGGAAGAAGTACGAGCAAACTCTGCCTTGTTCCATCTGAACAGTCCTCATCGCAATTAAGGTCGAATGTTCATCGGGAGTTATTAAAAAGTTTGCTAACAACTTGCTAAACGAGTTATGCTCTAGATTAATTATTTCGATTAAAAAATATGGAATTCCGATAAAATAGTGTCAAAGTAACTAAGCCAAGCCAAGTAGTGGCTTCCAAAATAACAAAATCGGTCCAGCGAGCTCGCGTCATCTTCCCCGCGCTGCACCACTCGCCTGTTCATTCCAGTCCTGTTGCTTTTCAACCATTTGTAAAGATATTAGTCATTACTAAACCTTTTTTTCTCGATGACTCGTTGGTTCCATTGTGTACATACACTGGAACATGTGATCGGAAGTTCCTGGGTTCATATTCCCAGAGTCAGCAACGTATCATTGGGTGTATCTGTTGCTGATTTCTGAGTAGCATGGAGTCCGCAATGCGCTCGCCATCCGTGGAGTGCGGCTTGAAACAGCTGGTGAATTGTGGATGTAGTGTGTACTAACAGGAATACTACACCACCCGTCGGGGTGCAGCCGCGGGGTTTGTTACTGTATTATACCTATCTGTAAACAATTGCGCAGTATTGTCGGTACGGACCTAAAAGACTCAGCTTACATTGACTTTTGCAATGGTTGCTATAAAGTATATTACGAGTAAGTACACTGAAAGCTCATATTTCGTGGCATTCTTGGTCGTTTGTTATGAGTTAGATAGTTATTTTATAGCACAATAAACAATAGTGATGCAACGCAACTTTGTTTTTTTGTTAATACAGGTCGAATACAGACGAGTCAAAGGTTACTTCTGTAGTAGATATTGCTCGCTCGTTTGCTAATCTAAGACCCCGCTATACATCGACCTTCACCAAGCTGCTTATTTGATGAAACTTATTTTGTTTAAATTTAATATGCCAACAAATATATTGCATGTGGGTTGTCTTACAAATTTCAGTCTAAAATATGATTAATGAATAACAAAAAATATATATATCATTCTAAAGACTCCATAGCCCGGAGACGTGCCCACGGCAGTACGCTGGCCCTCTAATACTAGAATATAACGTACGTTTGTATAATTTGCACAAAACCTCATAAAATTGCCACTTCCGTATATTGATGTCCGTAACCGGTATTGATTAGAGATGCTGCTTTCATTTGACTCTTATTTTTTACTACCAGTGGGTTCCGGCTCAGCTCGGGCGCTATTTTAATGTCGTTCCTCCTCCTACGGAAACATTTTGCCGAGATAAAAAGTACGCTAAGTACGTTCACAGAACCAATAAAAATATAATCGGTGCGGCGGATTTGGTCTACAACGTAACAAGCAGACAACTATACTAGTATGCATAGATACTGCATACATACATGCAATTGCATAGTTACTTATGACTATAATACTAAAGTACTTTTTATGTCTTTATAGAGTTAAACTTGTTTATAATGTAACTTTTGTTCATAACTTTTGTTGCAGTTTGAAGAACAAAAAAGTTACAGATAATTTTGTGCCCAATTACTTTAAATCGCTGAGAAAGGCAAGTTGAGGTTTCGCACATGCATATATCTTTATTCTGAGCATAGGTCGATATATGGAAAAGATATAATAAGGTAAACGGTGACTAATTAAGGGTTTAATTGTTTGTTACAGTTCGATGAGATCAGGAGATCATGTGTAGTATTTTAAAGTTCAAGTATAACTTTGTATCACGTCGTGTATCAACCTGACGTGTAAACGGCGGGGAAATGGATTCTCTGGCGGTGGACAACGGCGGGGGACGGTCGGTGTTTGGCAGCTCGCGTGTCATTTGTTTGGACATCTAGCACTGTTAGATGTGTACCGGCCCTGTTGTTACTGCGGAGAGTGTACGCCTGATGAAGGCACACAAATATTTGACTGTATTCTATGTCACTTTAGTTCACAATATACAGTACATATTGTAGATCGCACTGTAGGAACAAAAACGGTCACTCATGTAAAAAATAAGTATCCTATTGACGCCGACACAGGGCATTTCTCTGTCGTGGTGCATTGCTGGGCCATTTCCCCCACAAGTTAGTACTCTGGTAAGCGCTCGGAGCCATGGACAGGAGACTCACACTGGCGCTGTGTGCGGACGGGGCGGCGGCGCGGGGCGGCCGGCAGCGGCGCGCGCCGTACGCCGCGGCGCTGACGTCACTGCGTCGCGCCAAGGTCGACCAAACAAATAATTTCAACGTAAAGCCGAGTCCATAAATAGAAACCCGTTCCGTTATCACCTGTACATACGTATCGGAACATTCCGCAAGCGAGCCCGAGGTGCGCTGCGCCCGCCGCCACGTCTGATTACAGCTGAACACTAATCAAAACTGGGCCATGATGCCATGTGAGCCCCGGCGGCGGCGCGTCACACGCTTAATCACCAAATATGTCGTAATAGTAAGGCGCGCATTACGTTTGTGAACCAGATCAGTCAGTGTGAGCCAGTTCTCGAACACACGCACGCTCACTCTAACTAACGCACACTAGTCAACAGACACATTGACGATGCCTTGCTGTAAAAATCGTTGGCTTTGCTTATGTTTTCATTTTCTTGTAAATCCGTCGCAACCAAAAATATAGCGTCACATTTCCTTCAACTTAAAACGCCGCTCAAGAGACGGAAAAGAAACACGATTTTGGCTACGATAGATACTGGCAATTTTTTTTAGGTAAGGTGCCTTTTGTGCATCCTGCGCGGCGAACTGAAATAGAATCAAGTAAGGTCTATGGCTCATCCAATTTTATATCCAATATTATTACTTTAAAGGTGGCCTTTTACCATGGAACGACACCAAAGGAAAATAACAATTAGGTACACGCTACTTTATTCCATTTTCATTCTTCCTAAGTAGCTTTTTACAACTCCACCCCAGTCGCATTCGCGTGGTCTCGCGTCCAAAAAGTATCTATAATATTATGTGCAGACACCTGCAATGGCTTGCAAAAAACATTCGCAATGAAAAGTTCCAAGGCATTTTGACACAAATAGCGGTGGTCGACACCTCTGTTTTGTACTCAAAATGCGTCAAATGTAACTGATGCATGTTTATTCTAAACACGTAGTTGCCTTTTTGAAGCTCGGATTCCACGGAATGTCCAAGCGCCACAGGCCGTTGCACTGCTCGATCGCTTCACGCACCGTCGCTGACGCAGTCCATATCTCAAAGTGTGGTCGACACGACGAGTGTTGAGTCACCGGGCGGCAATGGGCGAGATGACGTTACGCGCAATTCGGCGTAATGAAACTGGTGGGCAAGTGGTGGATGGAGAGCACCCGAGAGCGGCAGAGACTGGCGCCCGGCAGCGACACCCGCGGTGATCCGGTTAGAGCCGCCGGCTAATTCTCTTTGTAACTTTAGAGCCGAGCCCCGAGGTGGCATCCCAACACCGCGCCCGCTTTTGTTAACCGGCGAGGAGAATCACCATTCTGCAGCTCTATTCATTTTTACACACATACATAAACACACGCCGTATTCCCCGAAGGGGTAGGCAGAGGTTCATATCTGTCAACACATTTCCCCAGAAATATATCAAGCTCATATAATATGGTGCTGGCATCACCAATGTCGCTGTGAAACGACGAACAAAGAATTGAGAAACCTGAGTGGCACAAAAAATTCTTTATCTTTTCAAACAAATCACATTCATCAAAAGAACTCTTTTCCAGTCCTTATCAAACATACACGTAATGGTTCGATGCGCGACTCGACTTCGATGTAGATATCAATTTTATATGTATTTGTTTCAGAGTCTCAAGATTCGAGTACGGAATAAATCCATGCTGATATTATAAAAAAGCTCGTCTATAAACTTGTTTCTAAACAAACCTCCCCCCTTTCCTACCACCACCGCAACTGTCGTACATCCAAGTCGACAAGGACACGCACCAAGCGGTGCAGCTCAGTTACTAACTATTGGGAATGTTTCTTTTCCTCGCAACGAAAATTAACCTGAAGAAAGGACTGAACAAACACACTGCGAACGATAGGTCCGGCCCATCATCTAAAAATGGACAAAAAAAAAGAATAAAGGGTTTATTTCAAATCGTAATCTCGAACGGATTTGCGGACAACAGCTACTTTAAAATAAATTAAATAGTCTTTTGCTTATCATTACTTCTGTACTAAAGCGTATCATTTATTGTATTCGTGTAGATTATAGACTATTACCGGACTGATCATGTTGGTTTCTTTCAGAACATTTCATGTTGACTTCGCCTGTACCTGACATTGTACAACGGTGATGTCAGATCCCTGGCGGATGGTTGGTATTTTAAATGAATATTAATTTACAAAAAAATGTTTGTTACATTGTGGTTGTTACAAACTATTTTTTTCATACATTTCCCTATCACAATTTAAAAGTAGTGACTCATAAAAACAGTTGATGGCCTCGACGTTTAGGCACGCGGCCGAGAGTATCGACGGTTGCAAGTTCATTTACTTTAACGTTAAATGAAAACATCGTGAGGATCGTGTGCAGGTTGCACACCTAAAAAGTTCTTAGGAGATTCTTAAGTTTGTATTTCGTGGTGAACTAAGTCCTAAATCCTCTCAGTTTTAGATTTGATTCTGATTGTTGTTTCCCAGCAGTGGGACATATACGGGCTAATGTTGCAAAAATAATGATGAATGACACATATAACTCTTATAAACTAAATACCGAAAACTGGTTACTGCCTCTCAGAGAACTAAAACATCATAAACATCATACCATAATCACCGTGAAACTTGTTCTCACGAAGTCTTCCTTCACCGTTAAAGATCTTGATAATTCTTTGTACGCATATCTATAACTTTTAAAGTCAGAGGTGTCAGGTTGGGTTGAACCTACGTCCGTAGAGATTCTCGAATCTCGACCGACATTCATAATATTTAAAATAACCTTTCGATTGATTGGTTGCGTGGAATACTAGTATAAATCACAATCAGAAAAGTTGGTGATTTTTTGCATACAATGTCGACTTGAAATGAAGTGAGTTTATACGAGTCCAGGGCCTATGGCGCTATTTACTTCAGTCCTGCTGACCACACAGGTCTAATAGCTTTTTGACAAAGTTAAAAATACACTGCACATACTTATTTTAAAGATGAGTAGCGTGAAAGACTGAAGAATAATACTAATTAGAGCAATGAGGATACGCTTGTCGATTGAATGTAACATTGAAGATTTCGTGGACGAGAAGCGATCTGCGCGATGTGCGCAGTGGAGGAGTGTCGCGGCGGAGGCGCTCCAGTAGTGCGCGTGTTATCTGGGCCGGAGCGGCGATCGCGAGCACGCCGCGCGCCCGCGCTGGCGCATCCATTTATCAAGTAAGGCGCAGAGATAAGCGCGCCCGCGATAATTACTGCGCACAAACAGAGTTCCGCTCACATGCGTCCTACATGCCAGCCTCTGCGCCGCTCCGGGGGCTGAGCCCAACAGCGCCGTCGCCACTGCGACGAGACCCTCACACAGACCCCTGATAGGTGCTGCCACAGGCAGACGACGATTTCATTTTGTGCCGAAGCCAGGGGATTTAGAAAAGTGCAGTTTCATCACCACGTGTATTTTAATTCCGTTTGTGAACAGCACGACCGTGTTGACTGTATGTTGGTGAGCGTTGTCGGTGGATGTGATTAATTGACGCCTAAATTGTTGACTCAGCAAAGCGTTCGTCGCGCTACGTCTCGTCCTAACACCTTTTTATTATAATAGCGGAAATTTCAAAACGTTAATTACAAATGAACCGATCAATGTGACGATGAACCGCGAGCCGAGCATTGCGCATTACACACTTCTTCTTGAACTATTGAAAAAAAAAACGAAGTCACGCACCCAGTGGGATAGCAACGGCGTATCAGACGGACTAGGCATATAGTTATTGACCGCTTGAAACAGTAGCAAGGAGCATGGCCATCGCCCACTGACTAGTGCGCCGCCGGTACAGCGGAGGCGAGTCCGTGAACCGGAAGGAAAATGGTAGTTGATGCTTCTCACTTGGCATAAAGATTATTTGCGGGCATCGCGGAGTCGTGCCGCAGGGCGCGGTACGTTTGCCTTATCTTGCGATAACACCACCCTCCGAAAGTCATTCGGCTTTCAGACCTAAGGTTGTCGGTATTGATCGGCGACAGCTGGAGACCGCACCGGCACTCTTTCGTTTCGCACGCACCGTCACACATATGTATATTTCCGTAAAGCACGACAAGACTTGCAATGGTACGCAGTCGCCATTGATTGTGTTTCCGGCGACTGGACCCGCAAAACCCCGCGAGGGGCCTCTTCCAAAAGGCTTCGCATACGAGACGAGAAAACGTCTTGCACAGACAGCGGCGTATAGGTAGGTAGGTGCGCGAGCCGAGAGCGTGCCACCGGCGACGGGTCGATCGAACCCACGGATGCTTCAATGCGGCAAAGTTAATCGCGTGCGGGAATCGGCGAGTTCCCGAGCGGGCGGCCGCAGGCGGCGAGCCGGGCGCAGGGCGAGTGCACGCCGGGCCCGCTCCACGCGCTCGCGGCGCGCTCTGACCCACTGCCCCGGTGGCGAGCGCAGCCGAACGTCGCCGACCCACCGACCACCACATGAATCGCAATGCAGAACCCTCACCGCTGATATTCTCAATGAAACACTCACCGTTTCCGTTTATGAGGGGGTAATCGTCGTCGTGCCGGCCGATGTACGTCTTCAGCGGGGTGTCCGTAAGGGAGGGCGACGACCTGTCCCTGTCGCTCATAATAATTCACTTATAACACCGGTAGGAGACTCGATACGACAACACTGGACGGGGAGACGCGCCGGCCCCGCACACACTCGACCACGACCGACCTCCGGCCCGCGGCTCGCGCGGCGAATAAATAATTAAACGACGGCGCTCTACGCTCGGCGCTCGCCGCTCCTCGTCACCGCGCCTCCCTCCGACCGCCTCCGACCGCTTCGGACCGCGCGCGGCGGCCCGTCCGACGGGACAATCAATCTGTACCGCGGTAGCGCCATCTAGTTACACACACGAATAACTTGTGTACTAACCACAGATGGCGCTTTCTCTTCACTTTAATGTAATGCTTCATTGTTTAAAAACATCTATGCTAATATTATAAAGATGAAGAACTTGTTGGATTGAACGCGCTACTATCAGGAACTACTGGTCCGATTCGAATTATCTTTCAGTCTAAGATAGACAATTTATTGAGGAGCCCTCCTCAATAGGCTTCATAAGGCTAAATATAAGAGCATTGATCGTCTCGAGGTTTAGGCATGCGGTCGAGAATCTTGGCGGTCGCGGGTTCGAACCCAAGGCACACGCCTCTAGCTTTTCGAAGTTATGTGTGTATTCACAATGAATTATCACTTGCTTTGACGGTGAAGGAAAACATCGAAATGAAATCAGCACACCCAAAAATTTCATAAAAATTTCTCAGGTGTGTAGTCCGCCAACCCGCACTAGGTCAGCGTGATGGACCAAGGCCCAAATCCTCTCTATGTTAGAGGCGGCTAATGCCCAGCAGTAGGAGTTAGGACGTATATACATATTATGTACAAGGCGCCGGCGCCTTACGGTTTCTCGTCTAAACCATTTGACTGATTTTAGTGATTTTTGGTACGGATATAAATCGGAATATTTAGAGCAAAATAGACTACAACTTATTTACTTTCTGAACCTAATCATGAAATCTAAGCAGACGGAGTCCCGCGGAAAAACTAGTTATTATTATGTAGGTACTTCGATTGTAGAGCCTTGGGGGTTGGCGTAGGTCAGGTATTTGTCTTTATAAATTACTAGCTTTTGCCCGCGACTCCGTCTGCGTAGACTTTAGGGTTGAGTGCAGAAAGATAATACGTGAATCTTTATTTCTTCTCATAAGTTCTATTTATGTTCATACCTAAAATTATATAACTTAGTCGAATGGTTTAGGTGTGAAACCGTAATAGACTTACAGAGTTACTCTTGCAATTATAACATGTACCCATACCCACGGGAACACATTTTCCAGTATAAAAGTATATCATGTTAATTTGGTGGGTATTTATTTGATTCAGTAGATCTTGAGTATACCGATTCCCACGGAAATACTACACTTTCCGGGATAAAATGTATCCTATGTTACTTCTGTGGGCCCTATCTATCTCCATACCAAAAATCATTCAAATCTGTTCAGTAGATCCAGAAATACCCATTCCCACGGGAATACTACATTTTCCGGGATAAAATGTATCCTATGCTACTTCTGTGGGCCCTACCTATCTCCATACCAAAAATCATTCAAATCTTTCAGTAGATCCAGAAATACCCGTTCCCACGGGAATACTACATTTCCGGGATAAAATGTATCCTATGTTACTTCAGTTGGCCCTACCTATCTCCATACCAAAAATCATTCGAATCTGTTCAGTAGATCCAGAAATACCCATTCCCACGGGAATACTACATTTTCCGGGATAAAATGTATCCTGTGTTACTTCTGTGGGCCCTACCTATCTCCATACCAAAAATCATTCGTATCTGTTCAGTAGATCCAGAAATACCCATTCCCATGGGAATACTACATTTTCCGGGATAAAATGTATCCTATGTTACTTCAGTTGGCCCTACCTATCTCCATACCAAAAATCATTCAAATCGGTTCAGTAGGTCCAGAAATACCCGTTCCCACGGGAATACTACATTTTACGGGATAAAAGTATCCTGTGTTACTTCGGTGGGCCCTACCTATCTCCATACCAAAAATCATTCAAATCGGTCAAAAGGTTTAGGCGTGAAAGCATTACATAGGCAGTGTCATTTTCGCGTTAGAATATATGCTCATCCCACAGGAACCCTACATATTCCAGGGATAAAATGTTGTTCATGTTACTTCATAGGATTTCATTTATGATCATACCAAGAATCATAAAAATCGGTCGATTGGTTTGAGCGTGAAAGCGAAAGAAAAATATAGGGTTTAATACCCAATCCCTCGGGAATACTACATTTTCCGGGATAAAAAATATCCTGTGTTACTTCGGTGGGTCCCATCTAACTCCATACCAAAAATCATTCAAATCGGTCAACTGGTTTAGGCGTGAAAGCATTACACAGGCAATGTTACTTTTGTGTTACAGTATATGCTCATCCCACAGGAACCCTACATATTCCCGGGATAAAATGTTGTTCATGTTACTTCATAGGATCTTATTTATGTTCATACCAAAAATCATAAAAATCGGTCAAATGGTTTAGGCGTGAAAGCGTAAAATAAATATAGCGTTTTATACCCAATCCCACGGGAATACTACATTTTCCGGGATAAAAAGTATCCTATGTTACTTCGGTGAGTCCCATCTATCTCCATACCAAAAATCATCCAAATCGGTTCAGTACTTTTTGAGTTTATTCGTAACAAACATACAAAAATACAAAAATCCAAAAATCCAAAAATCCAAAAATACAAACCTTTCCTCTTTATTATAATAGTATAGATATAGATGTGATATCATTGTAAATTATGAATTAGCTGTAGAAAGTAAATTGAAATCAGTTCAGTTTATTAATCGAAACAAAACAAGTCATCAACAAATAGCATCTTAGTGTACGAGCAATCGTTAACTTCAAAGCACGTCTGAGTCACACTATACATATAAAATCCTTACCCTAGCGATCAGTTTTTCAGCACAAGAGTTACTATATGTTACCTTCTGAAGCCGGTCGGTGTATTGAGATAGTCGTACCGTGCTCGTATCATAATACAGGCACTCAACTCTTGTATCCCCGATCAGGTTTTTTTTTAAGTTACCTGTCACATGGCACGTGCGCTCGTTGCCGTTCTCTGTGCGAAGGGGTCATGAGTAAAGAAATTTAAATGTGTACAGTGGACAAAAATTATCCTAATCTACCATCAACCTACTCCTTAAAATTCCTACCACTGTCGCGTGTGAGTTACTTATCATCCGCCAATATACGTCGTACTGCCGGGCCTCCTCTACCATCGAGAAGGTTTAGGCCTTAGTCCATCATCCTACTTGGCGCGAAGACGGCCACTTAAAAAAAAAAAAAAAAAAAAAAAAAAAAAAAAAAAAAAAGGCCTTAGTCCATCATTGCGGGTTGGCTGACTGCACACATAAAGTTCCTAAGGACGTTTTAGGTGTGCAGATTACCTCACGATGTTTTTCTTCACCGTTAAAACAAGTGATCATTCATTGTGCATACACACATCAATTCGAAAAGCTAGAGGCGTGTGCCTTGGGTTCGTGACCGTCGAGATTCTCGACCGTGCGCCCAAACCTCATGGCCATCACTGCTTAGGGTCTGAATACACCCGTATAATGTTATAAGATTTTTAAGTCCTCTTAAATAATTTAAATATAGGCCATAAAGTGTCATTAAATAATACATGGTAGGTGGCTATAAATGTTTTAATTCTACAGACATAATATAGTGGTGACATTAGGTACAATAGTAAATGCTGAGTGAAGTTAAGTGCCATTAGTAAATCAAGTGACACAGATTCTTGAATACTCTTTACTAAACTCTATATGACGACTAATGCCAGTAGTAGAACTTATGTGATTACAGGGATCAAAACTTAATTCATCTTCTTAGCAAGCGCTTACTCCTTTAATGGTAATAAGGTGGAATATGGAACTGAGATGCCATTAGTGGATGTTAAGGAGCGAAATGCACCTTTATTTAAAATAATTGTCCTAGACGACTAGAATGCGTAAATACGCTAAATGCGATACGATCCTGTTGGGTAAAGAGGACGTGGAAGGAGTCGTGGGCAAACGCTATATATATAGTTGAACAGTGACATGTAGAGTGTAGGTAGGGTGGTCGGTATTCTTCCACCGGCAGTCTCAACCGCTGCATCACACACTCTAGTATTGATCGAGTGGTCGGGTGCGAGGCCGAGCCGCCGCGCCGACCCACTCCTCCACTACTCGCTCCTACTGCCATCTTCCTCGCCACTGTGTCACTTCAAACTTTTTTAAGCTAAGCGACCATAACATTCGTCATTCATTCCTCTTGGTTTACACACCCATAAACATACATCTATAGATTTATAAATAAATATTTTTTTCCGTAAATAAAAAGTAGTAAAACTGTATACAGCGTTCGCTAGGACTTTTCTTTTAATCAACTAACAAGGTGACCGCACTAACAGGCCTTAATAAGTCAAATTAATACATCTAATAGCATTAAAAAAAATAAAATACACGCTTTTTATCGAAAACCGAACTAAAAAATAGAAAATAAGTTTTAATAAATTTAAATTAAGAATAGTATTAAAAATTTCAATAAATATAAATTAATAATAGTGTGAATAAAAAAAATATTAAAAAAAGCGTGGGGTGCATGGTGTCAATAGTTCTAAATATTTTATTGACAGATATGAGTAGAGTGATTATCATTTTGATAATATCTTAAAAAGCACCCCACGCTTGTTTTTAAATAAAATAATTTATTTTTTATTCACACTATCATTAATTTATATTTATTGAAATTTTTAATACTATTCTTAATTTAAATTTATTAAAACTTATTTTCTATTTTTTAGTTCGGTTTTCGATAAAAAGCGTGTATTTTAGTTTTTTTAAACTATTATTTATTTTCTATTTTTTACTTCGGTTTTTTTTTTTCAAATTAGTGTATTGTCATCGGTCCTCGATAAATCTACAAAGTTTGAACGAAATGTAGTCGTTTAAAGTGGGTCAAAATCGCGCCCGTAGAAGTCGGTTACAAACATACATACAAGTGAAGCTAATAAAAAGCGTGTAAAAACCAATCATTAGGTACTCACATCAGGCACAAATATACAAAGAAAACTCATCATATATTAAAACATTTCACGAGTTATAAAGGCATGGCTAGCCTACATTTTTACATCAGTAATTCTAATTCAATTACCCTAAGTATTTATTTTCATTTCGTTTAAAATTACAGTTTCTGCCCAATATGTTTTAATTGTAAAACGCCTTAATCCCCCTTTTTCGATACCTCGGGGCAGACCGAAATGGGTATGTCGGGGTCACCGGCCGTCAAATTCAACGCGTGGAACCATAGTCCGCTTCGCTGAGTTGGTCCTTAAGCAAACTCCTACGTCAGCATGCCGACTAAAACATCTCGATGACCGTCTTCCGCATTTTGGGCGGCCTGCAGGGCAAGTGCCCTTAATTGTTTTCCGTTGCCGCCCAGCGCTCTGTTCAAATGAGGACACCTCTGCCACAGACAGATATCAGTTAATACTTATTGACTGTCCGATCATAACAATGTGACTAACGCTCGAGGATGCTGAACGCCACCTTGGTGGCCTCGAAGGAGTTTGTTAGCAACCCCGTCTGCTAAAACGTAAATTTTTACAAAAAAAATACTCCTTAGTAAGCTGATTATGTTTAGGTAAAATAGGAAATTCAAAAATTGCTATATCTTTGTAAACCGTTTAATAAAACTAAAAAAGCAAGAAGAAGGTCAAGTCTTATGTGACTACAGTTATTGGCGATGATGAATTCATTCCACTGGCGATCGAAGTCTTCTTCGACGACGCTCGGTGCGAAAGTGGGCAGCGTGCGGGGGCTGGGGGTGGGCGGCAGGCGCGGCGCCAACGCCTCTTTGCGCTGCCGGTGCGGCGCCAGCAGCGCGTGCAGCTCGCGCTCGGCCGCGCTCGGCGAGGGGCTGCCCCCGCCGGCCGCAGTCGCCGAGCTCGTCGTCGCCGAGCCCCCTGCGCCTGCTATCATGTTCTTGTGTTAGAACCGGCACGCTTCCTAATTCACCACTTGCCATATGTTGACATTTAAAGGTCCGGCTAGTGTACTATTCATAACATAGACGAAAGTGCTCTATTTCCGTTGCATGGTTTATTTACGGATTTTTCATGCGTCAATTGGCAATGTGTTATTATCCCTGGACCTCTCTTTTAAGTGCTATTGCTTACAGGTTAAAATAAAATAAATTCAACTATTATGCTTTTATTATTGAGGAAACACTCGACGTCATAATTTATGAATAATCTGAGTTCACAGCACGAACAGTAGTCCGGCCAGCAACACGGCTGCCGTCGACAGAGACAATTGTCGCGGCTGGCCGTCTAGCAGCGACACGTCAATGTAGTCGCAAACCATATCGTCCCAATTGTCAGTAAGCTCCTGAATGTTTTTGGCATTTGCTACGAGCTTGTGCCTCATAAGTCGCTTGGCTCGATCGACTCTCTCAGGTGAATCGAGCGTCACTTCACGAGCCCGCATCCACGGTCCCTCCGAGGACGGTGGTTCAACAATCACCACAGTTAGCCGTTTGTCTGTCACCTGTAGTAACACTGGTGGCTTCAATGTTGATACGTTACTTCGAACACTCTCTTTCATCTGTGCTTTCTTCAATATGGAAAGCCTTGACTTCTCGGCTAAAGACATTTCTTCAGTTACAATAGACGATGCTACCCGTCTTGATTCGCTTGTACTCGCGGTGCTGCCAGCAACGACGTTAAGAGGCGGCAAAGGCACGACCGAGAGAGCGCCCATTACAGGAGCTGGGGGCGATGGCACGGTACTTCGGCGAGTCCATGTCGCGTCGAGATCGTTGCCGAAGCTGGTAATCGTTGGAGGCGTCACCCTCGCTGAGCAGATACAAGGCTTTTGTTAACGCCATATTTCCTAGCGTGGAGAATCAGTCCGAATATGACCATACGCATAATGTTTAACCTATTTACTTACCAATGTTATAAGTGTTACTAGCAGCTTGGAGTAGGAGATTGTGGCCGAAAAAAGGCCGATGGCTTGCCCTCTATTACGAGTGACACATCGCATACATACATACCGGAATGGGGTGCAGATATGCACTTTTCTCTATGCTTATGAAAAATACTGGCGTGAATGGGTATGTTAATCTAACGCTGTTGTTATGGCAGAGAAACATATATGAAGTTAATCAGATTGAAACAATTGCAACAACTGAATATAACGTGAAAATCCTATGAAACGTCAGTCTTAAAACAGAAATAAAACGCGGGACGCCATAAAAGTGTGATACTAGATTAATTCACTACAAGGCATACCTGACGTGCGACGCACAAGCATTGGCAGTTTGCTCTTGATGTTGTGGACTCTCTTCATGTCGTAGTAGTCACCATAGTTGTTATACGCATTAGACTTTTGCTTGTTCTGAGTGTTGTCTTCCTCGACAGGTCCCATAACGGGCCCTAAAGGTTCCTGCTTCCGCTGATCGTTAACGCTGGGCCTGTCCTCTTCTTGCAGTACGTAATCCGGTGCTGTTCTGTCCTCGGGTTTCATCCGTCGATTTGGTTCTAATACATTACCGCTTGTATCACCTGCGTCCATCATTTGTTCTCTCATGAGTCGATCTCGAGGTTTTCGTCGAATAATCCGTTCTGTAGCTTGTGTGTGTCCATAGCCACTAACAACGTCGTCAATTTCTTTTAAGCTATCCTCCGGGATCCCATCTCTATTCAGTTCGAAGTAATCCATGTCAGGGTCGACGTGGTCGCTCCTCTCTCGGCTGTACTTAATCAAACGTTTATGAGATGAATTGTCTTTTCGAGACTTTCTGTTTTTTAGTCGAGGACGATGCACCAGGGAACGTCGATTTAATTTTTCTTTCGTAATCGATTCAGATTCCGGATCGTAAATCGTTTCATCATCATGGAATCGATCATGTTTCTTCTGTCGTCGTGCGAATTGTGACCTAGAATCTCGGTCGTCTGTTACTTTCAAAGGTATTTCTGATTTCCCTGAGAAACAAAGAAGATTAAATAAGAAGTATAAGGTTTTTTTATTTATTTATTTATTTAATCTTTATATACAAGTATGTATAAAGGCGGACTTAATGCCGTAGGCATTTTCTGCCAGTCTACCTTTGGGCGATGCAGTGATGAAAATCGGTAGGTGTATAGGTAGGTAGGTGTATTTTGTAATAGTACAAGTAGAAAATCTCTAAATTTACCACGAGTATCATCTTCAAACTTATAGTCTAAAGAGGCAGAGGCGTCTGGTGAATGGCCGTGGTAGTCCTCAGCGCCAAAGGCCATTTGTGCCGGTTCGTGGGCAATCTCATAGTCTCCAGGACCGTAATGCGGCATTTTAACACCCGCGTAGTCGACATAACGCACCGCAGATGCTGCAGCCGCTGCCGCTGCCCATGTCAGCGCGACCAGGGCCGCACGCGCCATGCGCCTTGCGCTTCTCTTATTCCTGCCCCGTATCGTAAAATTATCTTTAGGTCTTACGGTAAACACCTTGGACGACGACTGTGGTATGTCATATATAAAAAAAGCTGCATATTCAATAAATGTAACTACGAATTTGACGTTAAAGCATTTCGATGTGACTGTTGTGACGTACACGCTATGCATATCTCGAACCCAAAGTTGAAGTAGTAAAACTTACAAAAACTCTTTACGTGCCGAGCGATACCTATTTCTGCTTCAATGACACGGATAAAATAATGATGGAAAAAAACAAACGTGAAACGTTTTGACTTTGTCAGAGGGTTGGACATTTATACAATGAAAAATTCTCGTTAATCTTTTAATAAAAAATATTTAAAGTTAATAATGTGAGTCCATCATTTCATTCCATTGCGAAATGAAGTGACACAATTCAACTCCGACGTAATGAGTGGGAAAAACAAAAATGAAGATGACAAAAAGAAAGACGAGGATTGTGGGTGCTACGCTCAGTCACGCACCAAAAAGGCGTGTCCTCCTGTTCGCAACGTTACCCATCCATTGGTACTTCAACCCTTTGGTTATACATCAGCCTGCGTTGCACATAGAAAGAATCTTTTGACACCGCTCATTGTGATATTACTTTCAGCGCTACTATGAATTCACACAGGATGAAATGAAAGCTCTGGAAGAGTGCGATAAGGAAAGTTTTTACCAGAGGTGCCTACCGTTCAGCACCCTCCTCGCCACCGTCACGTATGCCGCTATTAGATATGGTAAGCCTTTTAATTTGTAGGAAGGTTGGCAGGGACGTTACGAAAATTTTCATAGAAGTAAGAGCTATAAGATTAATCGAAAGACTTTTAGCGACGTTCCTTCCTAAACCTTCTTACTTCTATGAATGTTTTCTCGTTTTAGGGTACCTGAATAGAAATCCACATTTTGGTGCAGTACCAAAAGTAATGATAGCAGCTTTTTTGGGCTATTGCTGTGGACGTTTATCACACCTAAAGAATTGTGATGAAAAGCTTCGTAACCTGCCTGCCAACAGTTATCTCGGCAATGTTATGAGAAAACATCACTCAGAAAACAATCCGTCTTGCAATTCCAATAAGCATCGCTAGGTATTTTATAATTTATTAAAATTATAACTATGAAAATTAAAATCTGTTAAAATGAAGTGAACGTTTTGTCTCTTGAGATATTGTTTAATAAAATAGTATTAGAATAAATATATTATTTATAATTCAACGAATTTGTGTTTAACTACTTGCTGATTTCACAACCATACATTAACTGCGTACAACTACGTACTGCTGGAAACTGACTAGTTAGTTAAATAGTTCTAGCATTAACGATTATCTAAACGAATTTATTTAGTATGACAACATTGCACCTGTCTGTCATCTCGCTGTGCGAATGTCAGTTGTCAACGTCTCAATGAATAGACATTAGGCATTTCCGCTCGGGTGTTTTGAATAAAATATTATTTTTCGGCAATATAGTTAAATAGTGTCACAATGAACGAGCCAAGGAATTTCGGCTACCAGGACGGTGCGATGAGTCCACCATATGCGCCTCAACAACAACCTCCAAACCAACCCGAAATGCCGGTAAGGTTATTTTTGTGTCCGTGTTAATTATGTGAAAATAATAAAATTTGTTGCTCCCTAAAAGTTCAAGACGTTTAAGTTTGTATCATCAAGCAAGGGTATAGGTTCAGTATGACTGCTTACGACGTGTTATCATCAATTTATGAAAATGTTTAACGTGGTGTCAGCATGAAGGCCTCCTCACCAGATATTACATAAGACAAACAAATGTGCAAGCGCAGGACAGGTACTGTTTTCTATTAATTCCTTTTAAGGAAACTCACCCAATATATATAAGTTAAATTTGTCGTATGAAATTGTCAATTCATAAATTACTGGCTTGTATCTACACTTTCATCAAAGAGGAGTGTAGTATTGGGTTCTGCACACATACAAAACTATTAATTGATTACAAACCCCATGACATAAAAGAAAATCCAGACAAAAAATAAGAAAGAAGATGTTTTCCATACAACCTATTTTATTGGTATTAAATGTGTGTGGTTTGTATTAAAAGTGTCAAAATTGTTATTTTTTCTCAGGATTGTTTTCAAACCTTAAATGAAGGATGGGCCTATTGCTTTTCATGGGCACATTTCCAGACTCTGTGCTGCTGTATAAATTTTTCAAATTGAATTTTCCAATATTCCCACTTTCTTTGACACAGAAATGTAACCTAGGATGTCTACGTCACATAGCCTATGACAGGGTAGGCGAACCTTTATGCATCAACGTGCCATTTTTTCTAAAAAATGTTTAATGGGGTCATTGGCGTGCCATCAAATAATTTTGACTTTCTGATTATTTGGAGAATAACAATAATAAATACTATCAAAACTCTTTATGAAATAAAGTAAACAAAAGAGGTACATTTTGGAATGTTTTTATTACACGCATAAATTAAATTATTGTAAAATTTGTGTGACTTCTGTGTGATCGGTGACATGCCCAAAATATTGTGTCGCGTGCCATTGGTTCGCCTACCATGGCCTATGAGATGCAGCTACACCTTGGTTCAATCAAAAAATAATAAATGTAATATTTTCTGAGTTTCAATATCGTTGAGGACTTTCTAATGAAAAACGCAATAACACTGCCCAACCATGCAATTGAAGTTGCGACCTCTAGATCACATATTTGTACAATTTAATTTAAATTATGTTGGTTACATTTACATGTATTGTAAATAAGTTTTGTATTCCATTTTGATATTAGGATTCATTCTCTTCAGTGCTTGGAGTTAATATTGTATGTGCCACTGCTGATGCTGCAAAACGTGAGTTACAGGGGGATAAGGCCTATCAATGATTGCGATTCCACCTTAATGTAAAAAAAATTGCGTAATGATCTAATTGCGTACTTGATATTCCCCTATTTGCAGAACTTTGTGTGCTTTTTATTGAAGTAGTTATTATAATTTAATATTTTATTATTTGCTTTGTATAACTTCAGATGGCACCTCACAAATTTTCTCAAGATGAAATGCGTGTACTAGCAGAGTGCAACCGAGAAAGTTTTTTCCAAAGATGTATGCCACTTGGCACAGCACTGGGACTAACTGCTTATGTAGCTGTACAAAAAGGTCAGTTGTGATAAAGCTTTGATCAAAACATGATTGAAGGTGCTTTTTATTCCCAGTAGTTTTAAGTAATATACTAAGGTAATTGAGTATTTGATGACAGATAACTATTTTAAAATGATTTTTTAACTACATTCATTATTCATTTTCATTTATATATGTTATGGGCAAAGTGATTAATGCGAGCCGGATTCATAATGCCCGGGCAATATGAATAATGCCTAATAAGAATGGGCAATGTGATTAATTACAATCTAAAGTCACCTATTTATCACATTGCCCCGCATTATAAATATGGCTACATGATGATCGGGCAATGTGATTAAAAGGTAAATTTTTATGTGGTGCTTAAAATGCCATCACAGCAGCAGTTGTTCCAATAAATAGATCACCTTATTTTTTTTACAAACTTATTTTTGATTATTTAAACGAAGCTGATGACTTAAATTATTTTATTTTTTATATAATTTGAAGCTTTTTACTTAAGCGTAAAAAGCTTTTTGTACTTTAAACTTGAGAATTGATTTTAAGTTTCATGATCACAGATCAATCCGTGTGTGGTTAAAATTTTATTTTTTAAGTTTTATTTGATTGTTATGTTTGAAGGATCTGCGGAAAACTAGCGAGTATTTTTTTTATTCAAATATTGAGACAGATTTGATTACTGTGTTAAAAGTACTAAATTACTCATAGGTAGTTCTTTTTTTTGTTTTCAACGTTATTTTTGATATTCACCTATTATTTATTAATACCTATGAAACTGATTACTAAGACTCTTTTAACTTTCGAGTAAATTTTAAGTTAAATAATCGGAGATGTGATTTCCATTTAGATTGTTAGATTTATAATTAACTTACGCCGAGAAGTATTATATTCTAATTCCTCGCTGCAGCTTACTCGCAATATCTACCTACATGTGAGTGAAAGCGAGTGCGAAATACTTCCAAACTACATTACTACAGACTACAGTTTACAAATGTAGCCCTTCGTAAATTGATCCATGTTAAACCAGAGTCTGATTAATTAAGTTTTAAAAATAAATACTAAACTATAAAACATATTTTTATTATTACTCTACCCGATAATTGATTTCATTTGAAAGTATTAAACATGCTTTTCATCACTCTGCCCAATAGGCACTTGGCATTGTGATAAATTGATTGGTTATAATCACATTGCCCGCTCTTATTGAGCATTATTCATATTGCTCGGACACTATGAATAATGCCAGATTAATTACTTTGCCCTTAACATATTTATTTTTAAAAATACAATAATATTTTGTTTATAGATAGGACTTATAAAGGTATGAAGGTACTTCTTACAAGTAGTTGGGTGGAAGTGGCTGACTTTGTTCTTCAATAAGTTGTTGCAGGATGGCATAATACCTGATGAATGGTGCAACAGCTATTTGGTACCCATTTTTAAAAATAAAAGGGACATGGAAGTATGCAACAATTATTGGGGGGTAAAGTTAATGTCAAACACTATAAAAGTGTGGCAGAGAATAATTGAGCGACACCTGCGAGAGAAGTGTGAAGTTTCACGGAACCAGTTCGGTTTTATGCCTGGCCGCAGGACAGTGGATGCCATATTCGCAATTCGCCAGTTGTGCGAAAAATACAGAAGAGCATACAAAAACTTGCATATGGCACTCATTGATCTCGAAAAGGCTTATGATTGGGTTCTACGTGAGGTTGTATGGTGAGCCCTTAAGAAGAAGTATGTGCCTGAAAAGTACCTGCAGTTGATTCGGGCCATGTATTGTAAATGCAGTACTGAAGTACGGACTGCAGTCGGTCTTACAGACAGTTTCGATGTTGGTGTTGCACTTCCTGTTGATTATGGATGCCGTTACGATAGTTATACAGGAAGAAACACACGACATCGTGCTGGTGTC
Source organism: Cephonodes hylas (assembly GCA_030295005.1). Lineage (NCBI taxonomy): Eukaryota > Metazoa > Arthropoda > Insecta > Lepidoptera > Sphingidae > Cephonodes > Cephonodes hylas. Next base: position 16,727,626 of record AP025360.1, read on the forward strand.
AGAAAGTGGCCACGAGGTGCAGAACAGATAGGACGTGTGGCGGCATTGACTTTAAAAAGTTGGTTTTAAAGACAGCAAAACATAAACACAATATATGTTTTGGGACTATGGCGGTCTTTCAAGTTCTGTGTCCGTCACGCTCGATGGAATGCCGATACCATCTGCTCCGAACTTCGCTACCTCGGGTCACTGTTGCAAAGCGACGGAGATATAGATCAGGGAATAAGGCAGAGAATCAATTTAGGATGAATGAAATTGCGACAGGTGTCATCCACAATAGGTTACTCCGGAATGCCCCTCAAATTTAACGGCAGAATAAACAAGCCCACTATAAGACCTGTCGTACTGTATGGATGGGATTGTCGGAATACGAAAAAGACGGACAAAATACGACTGCATGCAGCAGAGTTGCAAATGTTGCGATGGATGTGTGGTATAACACGGTACGACACAGTGAGGAAGGAATACGTTAGGGGAAATCTGAAAGTAGCTCCTGTAATAGAAAATATGATAGGAATCCGTCTGTCGTGGTATGGGTGTGTTATGAGAAGGGATGAATCAACTGTAGGAAAGAAGGTGATGAATATGAAAGTGGATGGATGGGCGAGCCGAGGAAAGCTGAAGAAGAGATGGCTGGAGAGCGTGACTGAAGATATGAAAAAGAAAGGGGTGAATGAAGACATGACGGCTAATGCCGGCCATACACCTACCAGTATACTTGCGCAAGACCCTTAAGAAAACTGAGACCAGGGCAAGAATATGATGAGATATAAGTAATATAGGCTTTAAGTATCGCTTGTTAGATATTAAATACTTTTCTTTAGACTAGTCTGGTAAATAGTTGAGTAACATTACCTCACAACTAGCCTAGAAGATCTTGTTTATAATTAGAAATATGTTACAAATCATAGCGCTATATTTTTCAAATTAATGTTATGGCACTGCTGGTATTAGTTAAGAACACTCTTTTTTTTTCAATATAGTTTATTTCGATTGACTAAATGCCATTGTATGACGAGTAGCTTAGATGTCATAGACTTGTCTTTATGTAGCATTTATGTTACATCATGTTCACTATTTTTTTAAGTTGAAGTTGTTTATCTGCCAATGTCGAAAATTGTCGTCGAAAAATAAAAGACTTATTTACGCAGGGTCCATATAGATCACAAATTGAAGATTGGTGAGATTGTTACATCAGCCAAACCATTATTGAAACTAAACAATACATTTTTTGAAAGTAGTTAGGGTTAGGTAGTTTTGTATGCATATTTTTATACACGTCTTAATGTAATGTGAATGTCCACACAATATTGAGAACTGTTGTTATAATATATGTGTATTTTTCTGTAATCACTAAATCGGTTTGCATGTTGATCAATATTTTTTACTGATTCAAAATACGTGGCTACCGAGTATTCATTCTATATTCATATAACCGTTTTTCTACAAGATTCTGTTCTCGATAGCTACTAGCAAAAATTTAAACCGATGTATGTGTCATGTTACACACTTTAGGATACTATTTGTTTGTTTCCTTAAACATAACTTTCAGAAGATCCATAGTTAATGTATTTTGTGATCTGAATGAATAAAATGTTTTTGTAAATGCCTAACGTTTTATTTAATTTTATAAATTTTCGAAAGCAAATTTAGTTATTTTTAATAATGACGAATGCTATATAAAACATTACTTGTGTGAGGGAAAATACTTGCATTATGTGTAAGAAGCACAAGTTGAAGTATTTTTTCCATGAGTTTGATGGTCCAGACAATAATCTCAATTTAATGTTAATCCTAGCCAAATATCTCAATCTTAAACAACTTTTAATCTAGTTATATATAAATATTTTATATCCATATAAAACTACAGCTTACTGCAACATGTCGCATGAACTGCACATGATACAGTGGGTGCGTCGGTGACGTGACGTGTAACATAGTATTGTCATCGCTTCAGGTCATCTAAAGCCGAACCCACGTTTCGGAGCGTTCCCGAAGGTGTCGCTGGCAGTGGTGGTGGGATACTTCCTGGGCAAGCTGTCGTACCAGCAGGCGTGCGCCGAGAAACTTATGGCGCTGCCGGGCAGCTACATCGGACAGCTGTTGCGCGAGAGGAGGGATGGAAAGATAGGAGGGTGCGCAGCGAATGTGTTTAAGTTTCCGTGATAACCGGTGTGTCGTCGGTTGCAGCCACGCGAATGAGCCAATAACTGTTCCTCGCAGGGCGACGCCGCAGACGCACGCGCCCACCATGTTCGGCGCGAATCCCAGCGACATCTACTCGGACGCGGGGCCCGGCAGCTCGCTCGACCTGGACACCGACCGGCCCTTGTTCAGCGACGACACCTACCGGCCAGACTCCGACGGTACCGACACTTCACTCCTCCGCTATTCAATTTCATTAACATGTCTATATTGGTTTTCTAAATTATGTGTTTATTCACGTTCAATTATCACACGCTTTAACGGTGGAGGAAAACATCGTGAAGAAACCTGTACACCTAAAAGTTTGTAGAAAATTCTTAAGTGGCCTATCGTACGACAATCTGCACTAGAGCAGCGAGATGGATTAAGGCCTAAAACCGTCTGAGATGTGGAGAAGGCTCGTGGTCAGCCCTCGGAGGTTCATGTGTTGATGATTGTGACTTGGCTCGTGTTGAGAGTGCCGTGCGCGTGTGCAGGAGCGGCGGGCGCGCCCCACGCGCCAGCCCCCGACGCGGCGCCGGCGCGGCCCGCCCTGTCTTATGACGACTTGCGTCGCAAGAACCGGGGCACATACTCGGAGCTGAAGCAGGACCCCTACAGGTACCGCACTTTGGTCCCTTTCTTCAAAGTTAAAGCTACGTATTATTAGAACATGTCTTGCTCTTATGTCTATGTTTTCAAATCCGTTAATATTCCGGTTGTGTGCATTACGTGCTCCGTTCTTGGCCAAATGATGTGTTTTTGTTGTCTACTGTTGGCGATTGCATTGTTGGGTAATGCAACAGTTAAGTATCGGTGTCGTGTTCGGTTCCAGAGTGGAGCCGAGCGCGGGCGCGGTGGCGGCGCCTACCCCGCGCGTGCTGTCGCCGCCGCCCCCCACCAACAAGTACGGCGACGCCATGGAGTGACGCCGCCGACGCTCGTGGAGTCCTCACCACGCCACTCGCTACCAGACACACGTTACCAATTCAATGCTAACATTCAATCGCATGACAACATATTGACAGGCTAGCGCACGGCGCAACAAGTTGTCGCTTCACTATTTGTGTTTTGTTAAAGATGTAAAACAACCTGTGTCGATGCTGTAATAAAGTAGACAAGAGAATATTAAAGTGTTGACTGAATGAGCACGCCGCGGTTCTCGCGTCAAATAAAACGCACAGCATCAATAAAAACACCAATGTCCGAAACACTTTATTATTTTAATAAGAATAAACTAAACGTAATGAAAACAACAAATATAATTTTTACAACATAACTAAAAACGGTTAGTCCCACTGCGGCGCCGCTCGGTGTCGGCGGGAACTCTTACATCTAGCCTACTTATGCGAATTCGTTTCATAAACAAATATTACATAACAAATTAAAATAGACCCGAACCAGTTTCGCGATGCTAATATCACATACCTGTAGAGGTAAAGTTGCGTGTACGTTGCGTGGCGAGACCCGCCAACGGATCCGTGAACATTCACGGGAACAACTTACATTAACATTATTATGTTTTCATTGCACATGGTACTCTATACGCTATCAATTAAATATGTGGTTTTACACGAGCCTATGAAACGTCCGTCAGTGGCGTGTGCCCGTAGCACTCGCCAAAATGAAGTGGACTTGTTAGTGATGTTATGCTATTTTAATATATTTAACAAGAGCACAAAGCTTACATTTGATAAATTTATTTATATAACTTATGGAATATGAATGTATATTTTTGTAGAACATTACATCTAGGCGTATCCTCGCAAAAGGATTAACGGTGCTGGTAGTTATAAGTTATTAAGAGAACGTGCTACCGATGCGGCGTCGGCATCGGTGCGCGCGCGTGTGTATGTGTGTGTGTCGGAGCGGGCTCAAGGCAGCGGCCAGGGCAGGCCGGAGAAGTTGACGGGTCCGCCGAGGCCCGCGTCCGCCTCGAGCAGGCTCATGATGACGGCCATGGCGGCCTCTCCGTTGCCGTCGAGCCCGAGCGGCGGCAGCGGCGGCGAGGCGGGCGGCGGCGTGCCGGCGGGCGGGGCGGCGGCGCCGGCGGGCGGGGGGGAGCCGGCCGCGCCCGCCGCGCTCAGCGGCACGTTGTTGCGCACCGGCGCGTACCCGCCCAGCTCCACGCCCAGGATGTTGTCCACCAGCGACGCCTGCGCACGCACAACAAACACTACCGCAACACTCTGACACACTATATTATTATGCTTTTAAAGAGTACTATGCAAAATGGACCACCAGGCAAGGATCATAAGAACAAAGAAATTGAACAATTAAAGTATTACATAAGTAATGCATGAATATCATCGTTTTGCTGTTTCCCATCCGAGAGCGGTACCTGGTGCGTGAAGACGGCGTCCTGCAGCAGGTCGGCGGGCAGGTCCGGCGAGAACTCGGAGGAAGACCGGCGCAGCGCCTCCTCGGCGATGGCGCTGCCGATCTTGTGCGACTCCACTTGCGAGTCGATCAGTCGCTGCATTTCTATATCGGCTTCTGAAAGCGCACTAGCTACGTGACCGGGAGGCGCGCCCTGCTCGTCGCCGCCGCGCTGCGCTGCACAACACGTTACTTGAACCCGACCCCGCCCTGCCACGCCCTGCCACGCCCTGCCACACCCTGGCACGCACCGCCTAGCATCTCTGTCGCAACACTCGCTGCCACACCGAGCCATGCGCTTCCGTCTCACACGCTCGCACTCACATCCAAACACAACGACACAGGTTAGTGCACGTGGTGTGAGCACACGCCGGGGCTCGCCACTCAATGTTTTACACAACACACTAAGGTGCCCCATACACCTTCAATAATATTGCACAATATTCTGATTGTACAATATTATTGAACGTGTAGGGATAATATTGAAGCGTTGCGCCGTGATTGAACAAAAGATTGAGAGAGCTTAATTTTTATTGAACAATATTTTTTTATTGCGATGTGTAGGGTTAATATTGCGCAATATATTTCTTTTTTTTTTCTTTTCAACAAAATCACCAGCGTGGCTGCCGCCAAAACTTCGTCGCCAGACATGTTGCTCGCACGAAAATATTGATCAGACTGGTTAGTCAATTTTTATTGACAGAATTTATTAAACGTCTGGAGTCAAAGGGGGTGTTCAATATTATTGAACAATAAAAAGATTGTGCAATATTATTGTAGGTGTATGGGGCGCCTAAGACACACGAGTTGTGGAAGCGCTCAGTAGGTAATGATCATTTGGTGGAGAAGCGGAACACGCGCTGGTGGCGTGGCGCTGCGGCCGCCGGGGCGTGCACCTCGAGTGTGGGTGTATGCACGGCACTCACTCTGCTTGAACATGTCGAAGGAGGGCTGCGCGGCGTCGGGCTGCGCGGGCGCGGGGGGCTCCACCACCACCGTGTTGTTCGCCACCAAGCACTCCACGTCCTTCGTCCACGGGTTTCTGAAGCGCACAAATACATTTTGCACCACCACTACACCACTATTACAGGCTGACGGTGACTATAGAACACGTATGACATTCGACTGGTGGCAATGTACTAGTGCTGACATACTTGAGGGGCTTGAAGTGCGTCTGTATGCGCGCGAGCGAGCCGTCCTTGCGGCGGAAGGAGTAGGGCGGCGTGTGCATGGCGTCCCGCTGCAGCAGCGCCGACTTGTGCGTGCGCGCCACCGCGCTCAGCTCGGGCCCGTGCACGTACTCGTACAGGCTCGTGCCCAGCAGCTCCTGCGGCAGGAAGCCCAGCGCCAGCGTCACCCTGCCGCACGCACCTCGCGTCAACATCGCACACGAACAACACGGAGACACAGTTTAGGTGAAGTCGGTGTGTTGATACCTTTGGTCGACGAAGAGGAACTTGCCGTCGGTGGTGTGCCGCGACACGTACTGCAGGCGGCGCGTGGGCGGCGCGGCGGCGCTGGATGCGCTCGGCGGCGCCAGGTCGGCGAGCGCGCGCCCCACCGCCACCAGGCACGACAGGTTGCACGCCTCGCCCTCCTCGCCGCCCTCCGCCGAGCTGGTCGCGCCCTCCGACATCTCCGCCGGCGCCCACGACTTCAAGTAGCCTGCACAGCGCACGCCCACCGAGTCATACTACTGTCTGAGCGCAGCCTCCGCGCAGCGAGTGCGGCGACGGCACTCACCCGTGCACTGCACCACGCAGTACTTCTTCTCGTTGGATTGCTTCTTGCGCAGCTTGGAAGTGGCCTCGGTCTCCTCCTTGACGGGCATGGCGGCGTGCGGCGGGTGCGCGGGGTGCGGCGGCGGCTCGAGCGGCACCTTGCACTTGATGCGGCAGAAGAAGGAGCGGCGCGCGCCGGGACACAGCCGCGACGCGCCCGCCACCACGTCTGACTTCACTGGCAACATCGCTGCGCACACACACATATTAATATACACTGCTCGCCCTCGGCGCTCGCACAGCGGCTTCAAACGATTCAACATCCGAGAACTTGCACGCCGATACACAGTGGGTGGAGTCGCGTGGAGCAACCGTCAGCCAGCACATCGCCCACAACATCAGCATCACGTGCCTACATTGCGCTCGTTAAATATACGCACAGGTGACTGAGCTACGTACACACAAAACCAACATTCGTGGAGCAATAATGGATTGGTAGAAGCGCGGGAAATCGCGAGTGGCGCCAAGTCGTGCAGCAGTACAGTAGTGTCGCGAGGCAGAGGGTGTGCGTACAAGACAAGGAACTAACTCTTAGCGTCGATGAGTCGCTCGCGCGGGCTGAGGTCGGACGAGGACAGCTGCTCCTTCACCTTGGCCACGTCCTTCGGGTGCAAGATGTCGAACAAGCTCTGGCCCAGCAGCTCCGACTGAAACATACAACTATCGATTTACCAGACCCTCAGTGCCTTTTATTTTAACATTACTAAATTTTTGTTTAATAAGTGACTTAAATTTAAAATGCCAACTTTTTGGTGGATGAAAGTATATATACGCGTTACCAGTTCAATTTGTTATAATCTGTCTGACAATTTGTTTCCGCCAATCTCCGAATGGGCTGAATCGAATAATTTTAATATAGGTAGTTAGCTAGCTAGTTTTAGTATAGCTAATATTGAGTTAGCAAACCTTCAGACCACATTTATAAAAATAAATTAGCAATGAACAAGTTGAACCGTGGTCAATGGTGTGGTGTAAGTGTGTGTGGGCGGGTGAAGGCGCGGGCACCTGTTGGTAGTGCAACATGTTGCTGACGGAGGCGGACACGTAGAGCAGGCGGCCGCGGTCGCAGCCCACCACGAGCAGGAAGCAGTCGCTGGCGGCGTGCAGCAGCAGCGCGTTGAGCTCGCGCTCCGAGAGGAAGGCGGGGCGCGGGCGCGCGGACAGCGGGCAGGCCGACAGCGCGCCGCGCACCGAGCGCAGGTGCTGCACCGCCATGCGCAGCACCGTCAGCTTGTCCAGCTTGCGCGCCATCGCGCCGCACATGGGCACCATGGCGCTCAGCTCCGAGATGTACGTGTTCATCTTGTCGCGCCGCCGCTTCTCGATCTCGCTGTGGTTCTGTCTGCGCACGACACGTCACGTCACTAGGAGCGCGCCCAGACAACACGCCACCCCCACCCACTACTTACTTCTTGTCGGGCAGCGTGCGCGACGAGCGAGAGTCGTCGCCGCCGTCGTCATCGTACGCGCTGGCCGTGCCGCTGCGGGAGTGCACACACATCACAACCACTCTACCCTCACATTACTATTGTTCTACAAACATTTACAATTCAATACATTTTAGTTCAATACCAATATTAAATTAACGTACCTACATGTATATACACGAGGCTGATTATTTTTAAAGAAAGGTTAAGTCGAACATTGGGAATTTAAAAAGAATCTTGCTAGTCCTCCCAATAAAATACAATTAATAAAATATGAACTTGTACTGAATATAAAAAGAACTTTCTTTACTAGAGAAAATAAGCTTATAATCGACTCTGATACGGTCATTGATACGGTGCAGAGAGAATTTTGAAATCCAGTGATCATTAACGTTTGCGCGGCATGCCTGTCAGACTGTGGACCGCGCGAATATCCTCCCGCCCCCTCCCGACGTTTCCGCGGGACAAAAACCATTACCTCGGAAATAAGTTCATTATGATTCGTTTTATTTTAACTAATTCATCCTGCGTATTATTTCCAAGCGCATTGTAATACGCTTGGAAATTATACAGAGAATATTTGTGAATAATTTAAATGAATATTTAAAGCAGAGGTGAACCTTTATATATGCTATTTCCTCTTTATATAACTGTATAGATTTGTCAGTCCAAAGATAAAGTAAAGTTGAAATAACTCAACGTGTGCGCAGTCAGCAGTATCCTTGGCACTCGTCGGTTTGCATTGTGTGCATCAGTAGGTTCGCAGAACAGGTTTATTTTAATGTTATCAACAATTATTGTTTCATTTTAAATGTATGAAGGTCACGACCGGTTCCCGTGCCTTCTGTAATGCATAGCGGTAACTGTTGTTGACTTCCATTGTTGGGCTGTTTGTGTATGTTATAGTAAAAATGTAATATTTTTGGCTCATATGAGTGCTGTTATATTAGAGTGACTGGGTTCTATTCCAAGATAGGGAAAAAGCGTTTTTTTTTAATAACTTAACAGTACGGTGTTTGGAAATGTGTTCGGAAAACAGCAATGGGTCGCCTGCTATTACGTGCGACTTGGCGTTGCGTGCGACTATTACGTGAAATTGTGGAAGCTTCATAAACTTTTGCATTTTGCTTCTTATCCGTACTGGAATACAGATGTGAATGTCAATGAGTGTGTGTATTGTTTTTGTTCAAACATAAAAATGTTATAGGGATTAAAACAAAGTGGTAAAATATTATTTTGAATTGAGCATTGAGTATAGTAGTAGTACTAGTTTATATTTACGACATATGGATATATTAAACAACTGAATTGGCGAGTGTCTGTGCGGCAGACGCCAGCTAGAGGTGTGCTACTAACGTGGAGCCACGGATAATCCCAGTTCTTGCACTGACGAATTGGTCGTGACTTGATCATATTATGATGAGGCAACTACTTGTCAATAGCCTAACTTCTCATGACCCCGATACTAAGTTATTCAGAAAAAAAAAACTATAACAACTTTCCATCGGAATCATGGATAGATCAAGTATTTAACCCTGATGAAAATGAGGTTAGTGGGTTTGGCGATCAGGAAAATTGTAATCTATACTAATATTATAAAGCTGAAGAGTTTGTTTGTTTGAACGCTAGGATCTCAGGAACTACTGGTCCGATTTGAAAAATTCTTTCAGTGTTAGCACATTTATCGAGGAAGGTTATAGGCTATATACTGTTACGCTACGACTAATAGGAGCGGAGCATCAATAAGGAATGTTTCAAAATCGGGGATATTTTTTTCCTTTTGAAAGCTACAGCCGCGTGCGCTGCGGAAACGGTTAAAGTTACACTGAAATGATGTATGACAAATTTGTTCTCCTTTGAAAGTTCTAAAAAAAAGTCCGCGACAGCATATGTCTATCTTTTAGGATTACTTCACTGTAACCTCTTTTATGCTAACCAAATTTGTTCTAAAATAAAGTATTGTTTGTGACGGCGTTTTTAATGAAGATTATATTAATCCTTATCCACATAAATGCGTTATTCATTCATTATAAGTATTTAATTTATACGAAATTATCCCTTTGCATCCAGCGCGCAATATTGATGCACAAGGCGATGACCGGCACGTTACAGTGTCACGTTTAAATAATTTGACCGATTTGTATGATTTTCGGTATGGACATAAATAGGACTCTGAGGAGTTAAAGAAACTACAATTTATTGTCTTCCTGAACTTAAACCTGAAGTCTACGCGGACGGAGTCGCGGGCAACAGCTAGTGGAACAATTAAATTAATTGTCTTTTAGGTAGTTTTATGTACGAACCACATAATAATAAGATATATATATTTTTAATTCTATTTATTTAAAAGTTCCTGTTGATATAAAACTTCCAGACGGTAAATATTAAAAGCTACTAAAATATGTACAGTCAAAATTTTATGCAATAACTATTATAATCAAAAATATGTAGATTTCAAAAATGCTTATTTCAGATTATAGAATATAATAAGCAACATTTGATCAATTTTTGTAAGATAACAAGAAATTGCGAAATGGTACTTATGGAACACTACTAGTAGTTAAAGTATTTATTAATTACTATTCTTAGCCGAATGAAAATGCAAAAACATATAATCAGTATAAATAATCTTCTTCATCAACCCATATACGCCCACTGCTGAGCACGGGTCTCCTCTACCACTGAGAGGGTTTTAGGCCATAGTCCGCCACGCTGGCCTAGTGCAGGTTGGCGGACTACACACCTAAGAAATTCCTAAGAACTTTTTAGGTGTGCAGGTTTCATCACGATGTTTTCCTTCACCGTTAAAGCAAGTGATAATTCCATTTGAATACACACATAACTTCGAAAAGTCAGAGGTGTGTGTCTGGGGTTCGAACCCGCGACCGCCGAGATTCTCGACCGCGCACCTAAACCTCGAGGCCATCACTGCTTACTGCTTGCAGTATAAATAATAAACAGGTGTATTTAATAAAACTAATTTGTGAAGAAAAATGTCATCTAGATCTCGTAAATTTACAATCTATACTATTATAATAAAGAGGAAAGATTTGTATTTTTGGATTTTTGGATTTTTGGGTTTTTGGATGTTTGTTACGAATAAACGTAAAAAGTACTGAACCGATTTGGATGATTTTTGGTATGGACATAGATGGGGCTCACCGAAGTAACATAGGATACTTTTTATCCCGGAAAATGTGGTATTCCCGTGGGATTAGGGATAAAACGCTATTTTTATTTTACGCTTCCACGTCTAAACCATTTGACTGATTTTTATGATTTTTGGTATGATCATAAATGAAGTCCTATGAAATAAGATGAACAATATTTTATCCCGGAAATATGTAAGGTTCCTGTGGGATGAGCATATATTGTAACACGAAAGTAACACTACCTGTGTTATGCTTTCACGCCTAAACCATTTGACCGATTTAAATGATTTTTGGCATGAAGGTAGCTGGGACCTACCAAAGTAACATAGGATACTTTTTATCCCGGAAAATGTAGTATTCCCGTGGGATTAGGGATAAAACGCTATTTTTATTTTACGCTTCCACGTCTAAACCATTCGACTGATTTTTATGATTTTTGGTATGATCATAAATGAAGTCCTATGAAATAAGATGAACAACATTTTATCCCGGGAATATGTAAGGTTCCTGTGGGATGAGCATATATTGTAACACGAAAGTAACACTACCTGTGTTATGCTTTCACGCCTAAACCATTTGACCGATTTGAATGATTTTTGGCATGAAGGTAGCTGGGACCTACCAAAGTAACATAGGATACTTTTTATCCCGGAAAATGTAGTATTCCTGTGGGATTCGGTACAAAACTCTATATTTTTTTTTACGTTTTCACGCCTAAACCATTTGGTTGAATTATATGACTTTTGGTACGATCATAAATGAGATCCTATTATGTAGCATGAACATCATTTTATCCCGGCACTATGTAGGGTTCCTGTGGGATAAGCATATATTGTAACTCAAAAATGACACTGCCTGTGTAATGCTTTCACGCCTAAACCATTCGACCGATTTGAATGATTTTTGGAATGGAGATACCTAGGGCCTAGCGAAGTAACATAGGATAAAGTTTATCCCGGAAAATGAAGTATTCCCGTGGGAATAGGTATTTCTGGATCTACTGAACCGATCTAAATGATTTTTGGTATGGAGATAGGTAGGACCCACCGAAGTAACATAGGACACTTTTTATCCCGGAAAATGTAGGATTCCCGTGGGAACAGCTATTTCTGGATCTACTGAACCGATTTCAATGATTTTTGGTATGGGGATAGGTAGTGCCCACCAAGGTAACATATAATACTTTTATCCCGGAAAATGTAGTGTTCCCGTGGGAATGGTTATTCTCTAGATCTACTGAACCGATTTAAATGATTTTCGGTATGGAGGTATGGAGATACATAGGTAGAACCCACCGAAGTAACATAGGACACTTTTTATCCCGGAAAATGTAGGATTCCCGTGGGAACAGCTATTTCTGGATCTACTGAACCGATTTGAATGATTTTTGGTATGGGGATAGGTAGTGCCCACCAAGGTAACATAGAATACTTTTATCCCGGAAAATGTAGTGTTCCCGTGGGAATGGGTATTTCTAGATCCACTGAACCGATTTGAATGATTTTTGGTATGGGGTATGTTGGACCCACCGAAGTAACGTAGAATTACTTTTATCCCTGAAAATGTAGTATTCCCGCGGGAATGGTTATTCTCTAGATCAACTGAACCGATTTGAATGATTTTTGGTATGGGGATAGGTAGGCCCCACTAAGGTAACATAGGATACTTTTATCCCGGAAAATGTAGTGTTCCCGTGGGAATGGGTATTTCTAGATCTACTAAACCAATTTGAATGATTTTTGGTATGGGAATAGGTAGGACCCACTGAAGTAACGTAGAATTACTTTTATCCCTGAAAATGTAGTATTCCCGCGGGAATGGTTATTCTCTGGTTCTACTGAACCATTGAAGTTACATCTTATAATTGCAAGAGTAACTTTGTATGTCTTTTACGCTTTCACGCCTAAACCATTCGACTAAGTTATATTATTTTTGGTATGAACATAAATAGGACTCCGTGAAGTAACAATAAAAATAGTCCTAAAAATAGAAATAAACATATTATAAATTCGAAAATAGCTCTTTCAAAGTAAAACTGTTTTTGGACGACACTTAAGAGACGAATTAAAGATTCACTTATTATCTTTCTGCACTCAACCCTAAAGTCCACGCAGACGGAGTCGCGGGCAAAAGCTAGTAGTTAAATAAGTTGATAATTAATAACAAAGTATTAGAAAGGACAAAAGTTGTATGAAATGTTTAAAGCTACTACACAAGGAATGTAACATATAACTTGAAGGCACGCAGTACTCACTAGGAGGAGGACTTCCGCTTGCGCGTGGCGCTGGCGGGCGCGGGCAGCGGCGGCGCGGGCGGCGCGCCGAGCGGCGCCTCGCACGCCGACACCTCGTACCCGCCCTCCGAGCCGCTGCTGCAACACCACGCCGCGTCAACACACTGCCTGCCTCGTGCCTCTTACAATCACTTCAACTGGTTGTATGCTTGTTACTACTAGCCATCGACTAGTTGCCGTGATTGATCGAATGGTGATCATATTATTTCGGATGAGGAATTTGGAAGTGTATATCTACATTTATTCGGTTTAAGAGTACATTTTGGCTGTTCTGTAGCTACGGGATTGTCATTCAAACACCCGCCACGACAAGATTCCAAGTCATAAGCATTCATTTTTTTTTAAAGGTTTTGACGTTGATACATCTACACGCATCTAATACCATAAAATTTGTACAACACGATGCAATCCAAAATACCCTCGATACTCATATTTTATGTTATATTTTGTTTGACTTTAAGATATTTTGTTCAAGTTAACTATGCTTGATGTCATACACCTCCAAGCGCTCATTACTCTTCAGAACGAATTCAAAAAGTCTGTTACCGTGTTAACACACACATCATGAACGCATTTTAATATTGAGAAATTGGCAACACCAGATGCTAAGCATCGTGTTTTCGACATGGAGCGTGACGTGGCGTGTGGCATCCATCTTTCGTCTCTCGGTCGACGGAACCATTCTGTCTTGAGATGATTTAAATTTTTGCCTAACATGTTTGCGGCCACGTTTGAACACCGAATGGCAAACGTTGACGACGTTGGTTAATTTCGTTTGAATTTTCACGCTGTACGTTTCAAAATAAACGTAAAACCGTGTCGCCCGAGTTTTTTTAGTTCAAATAATGGGAGAATGCCGTGACGAACCCCTCAGCTCAAACAAACTTTCAATGTAAAAGATGAATTACAGCATTTCTATACCGATATTATCAGGAGTAAGAAGTTGTGTGTGTATGTAGGTACCGATTACTGGCATCTCGTAAGATATTCAAAATAGTGACGAGCTCATGACTTTACTATGTTTGGGTGAAAAAATCATCTTAATTAATTCTTTCTTCCTTCATCCATCCTCTACCATTGAGAGGGTTTAGGCCATAGTCCACCACGCTGGCCTAGTGCGGGTTGGCGGACTGCACACCAAAGAAATTTCTAAGAACTTTTTAGGTGTGCAGGTTTTATCACGATGTTTTCCTTCACCGTTAGAGCAACTGATTATTCAATGTGAACACACACATAACTTCGAAAAGTCATAGGTGTGTGCCTGGGGTTCGAACCCGCGACCGCCGAGATTCTCGACCGCGCGCCTACACCTCGAGGCCATCACTGCTTTTTTTAATTAATTAGTATACCTATATTATGATCTTTGCGCTTTCTTCCATTTTCTTTATTGTATTTTTGTATCTAATTATATCGGTAATTATTATAAACTAACTGATGCTTTCAATTTCCTATGAAGATTATTAGATTGAAATTGTGAGGCCCAGAGAACCAGAAAGGCCTAACCAATATTTTCCGAAAAATAATTTCGGTCTATAACACACTAAGGGTAACCAGACTGGCCTAATTTTCGTTGATTAATCTGGAAAGGAAACAGGAAAGTTTCTTACGCTATACGTAGGCCACTCTGGTTCTGAGCCTAAATTTTAGTTAGTTAGAAGTTGTAGAGGCATCATAAGAATATTAGTGGACAGTGACTTCAATGAAACAGAGTTTGATCAAAATGGATGAAATATTGAGAAAAACAGTGAAAAAGATTTATGTATGAAAATGATGTAATCTCAACTCAATGTGGGTTTCAAATATCCACTAAAGTTCTTGTTATAAAAAGTATGCAATTTTAGGGAATACCTCATAAAATTAACTATTTACAAGTGAACGTTGGTCCAGACCTTTCCAAGATTATTATTAGTGGCAATTAATGCAAAGAAACGCATATATTACATGCTGCTGTTAGAATGTATGAAGAGACAAAGCAGAGTTTTTGATATTGTTATTTGGCTACCCACACGGAGCAGTCTCACCGAGATGGTACGACTATTGCGGCTACTGAGCTGTGGCTGTGTGTGAAGATGTTGTGAAGGGGGCGCGAGTGGAGTAGATACCCACTAGTGAGTGTTTTTTCTCTTGCGTGGATCGTGGTGTTGGTGGTGCGCGTGTTGGGGCTGGTGCAGCGCCTGGTGCGGCGGGTGCGCGGCCGCCAGCGCGCCGGACGAGTCGCATGGACCGCCCGCGCCGCCGCCCTCCGCCGTCATCTCATACACCTGTGCCGCGCCCGGGTTCGTGCTGCACATAACACCACACATCATTATGGATTACAGAACCGCTCCGAGCCACGTCGACGGTCACTCGACGGCGCGCCGGTCACTCACGGAATGTGCCGCTCTGGAACATTCGCGATATTTCTTCTTCATCAACCCATATACGCTCACTGCTGAGCACGGGTCTCCTCTACCATTGAGAGGGTTTTAGGCCATAGTCCACCACGCTGGCCTAGTGCGGATTCTAGGCCAATTAGAAGCGGACATTTTGTGTTTCAAGTTATATAGATCTGCGCATAGAAGCCACAAAAACAAAGTTTGTGCCAAGTTACGAAATTAATTTGGTACTGTAAGTACCTATTTGCAAGACGAAACCGAAAACACACTTTTTATTGAACTCATTTATCTCAATAAACAATATAATATTGAATACATTATATCACATCGTATGTAACCGATACAATTATGGGACAAGAAGCCGCACTTGACTGAGACCCATCGGCTTTCTAATCTTGGAGTCCAATCCTGTTCATCATCTCCTAAATATTTTTTCGGGGGGTAAAAAAGAAGCTAGATGCCCTTGAAGATTTGTTGAGCTTCACTACGCGGTGTTGTTTCCGTGGGTTCCGCTGTCGATCTTGGTGTCGAGAGTAGCAGCGGTGGCATCCTTTGTAAACAAGGTATAAATTTTCACTGTTGGCAGTTTAATTTTGATTGACCCCCTAAGAATGTTCTTTACAGTAAACTTAAAGGACCTAATATAATAGCAAGGTAACAGAAATCCCGGAAATTTATTCCACATGGTTAGTCAAATGTGTGAGAGTTTTGGGTCGAGCCGTGATGACTAATAAACTGCTGTGACTCCGCAAGCCGGCATACGCGAAATAGTTGCGACAATGGAAAAGTAGACTATGAATTAATAATTCTTCCCAGGATTTGATGTCACGCAGTGGACAGAGTAAGCTGACTGTGGAGAATGGCTAAAAGCAGTGACTAACATTTAAATCATTCACAATGTAGATCGCCGCCACTGCAGTGTGTTTTGGGTGTCAACGTAATCGATTAGAAGTTTTGGGTCCGAGAGGTGTGCGCTGTATTTAATTCCCGACAGTAACTGACCCTTTATCAACCAGGTTACTTTTTAAGAGCGGAATACCCTAAATGTGTGAGAGGACAGACTTTACAATGTATTGATCACCAATAAATAGTAATAAAAAAAAGTACAACATGCCCGAAACATAAACCGGAATTAGTTATGGTTACTACGACAGCTACAATAATATTTGCATCTAATGTCTGCAACACGTAAATTAGGCGCCACCTATGTACAATGTCAACTTATTTTAAACATAAGAAATTAAGATGGAGGTCATTCGCACAAATATCTTAAAAATTAAATTAATTTACATGTGCAAAGTTATTTCCAGCAACATTTTAAAATTTCTATTAAATTATAATATTTTATTTACGTTTTATGTAAAGTGTTACTAAAGCGGCAACTGTATTCATCAAATTTGGACTTTGTGTAGTTTGGTAGCAGTTTTTGCCAGCTTTTTTCGTGTGAACAGGACGTTCAAGAAATAATTTTAATTTTGGTTTTAATCGTGATTAAATCCTGAAGTTTTACTGAAAAAATATCGTATTCAGTCGAAGATTTTAGAACTCATGGATACGGTAAAATACTAATGCGAAAGTGATAATGGGATTATTTTGGTTAAATACTTTCAAGTAGCTACCTAATATGCGAACCTAGCCGGTCGTTGACCTATAGGGCTCTTTGAAATTTTGATCGTAAAATCGTTTAACTCAATTAATAAAATCAATTGATGTCAAAAGTACTTTTAAAAATGTTTGTTCGGTTTCTGCTATTTTTATAGCGCCCATGAGTAATAATAGCTATAACGAAGCTAAGTTTTAGGGCTTACACAACATTCAAACAAGAAGGTAGTTGAGGTCGATTATTTATCATGATATAAGATTTATCACTGGAGGCTGGACATTGCGGTATTACGCATAGTCTTGTATTACGATGTGCATTGTAGTAGTGACGTCACGTCGTGCGGCCCGCGGTATCCACGTGTGCACGCACACAGGCTCGGCGCGCACACACCTACATCCATTCACGTAGGAACGCATTACATAACATAATTAGCGTCATGCGACACCGCCAGCTCTGGCCGCGCTGTTATGTACAAGGTCGGCGGAACGCGATGCCACGCCATACAGGGTTCCGGGTGTGTGCTCCATCGTGTTACAGTAGCCTGCTGACCGGTGGAACGGTCAGTAGAGGCTCTCAGAGTGATTAATACAAATGTTATATTGCTTAAAACCTTACATGGCGTCGTCAGTTTGTGTGGACACTAGTGTTTTACTGCACAAAGTTAACTTGCCGACGACGACCTCGGACCGGCGGGAGACTACACTGGCGCTGGGTGTGGGTCGCGACTGTGCACGGGGACTGTGTCGGCTGCGAGTAAGTGCAGCACACGGCGAGCAGCTGCGCTGGAGAGGTCGCTTATCGCGGCGTGCGCTTACGTCAGCGGATATGCAACGCGGCCTCTTGCACCAAGCACACAGTTCCCTTGCGAGCCGCACAAGTTCAGTGGGTCAGTGTGCCAGTGTACCGCGGCGGCGCGCTTTGTGCATACACACAATATGAGTATCGGAACTGCAGAGCAAAGTAAAAAAATACATACGTATTACATGCAAACTAGTGCAATATGTTTATAATTATGATACGAAGAATGCTTATTATTATTCAGTTCGCCGAACTCCTGAAGTACGTCGTCCGCGGTCTCCACTTCCACCAGTCTAGATTTTACAAATTGTCCAAGCATTGTAGTACTACATCAGTAGCGAGTAGCAGAGAAAAATAATATTATAAACTTGAGGAATTTAGGAAAATAGGTTAGAATTACAAGTTGCCTGTTGTTATTTATTTACTTCCTAAGAATTACGGCTTTCAGTCTGGATGTTAAATTTACATTTACACGCCTGCATGCTTAATTGTGCAAGTGTCAAAAATGAGGCAATTACTATTGGAGGAAATATTTTTGAAGTGTAAAGTTAGGCACAGGGAGTTGCGGGCAACTCTTTAATTTATAAGATGGTTTTTATAAGGTGGTTTATAAGATTTGTCGCTGACTTATTTGCAGTCAACTCTCAGCCATTACGGCTAGCTCTATAGCATATCTATATATAGCATTATTATTTTTAATTCTTCAATACAGATGAGATTGTTTCGGTTAGACAGACGGCAAGCTTGACCAGCGAACAAAAAGAGATTGTAAGTGGTGCACGCGCAGGCGCAGCTTGCACCTAGTGAGTGCACGCGGAAGCGAGGCGACCTTGCACCGCGCCGCCACACCGGCTCACAACACATGACGCACTACACTTGTAGGAAACCAAACCGCAACACCAGCAATGAACGAGATTACTTTACGCTGGGAATATATATCAACATTTACAGCGCTGTTACAGTACAGAATTAGGAATGTATTGTTGTGCGTCAAAACAGCGCGTTCATACAATTGATGGCCAATCGGCCTCGCCAATTGATTGTGATGAGACCTTCGGCCTCCCGTTAAGTTAGCAAGCGTCTGCATCTATCAGTGCGTTCGATGCAACACGCAATTCAATCTAACTCTGAAATATATGAACCACGTCAATTTTATATGTTTTGGCATGTTTAATGTAGAATATAATAATATATAGAATATTCGTGTGCCAGCACGTTTGTCGACTTTTGTTTTGGTGTTGTGCGCACATAAATTTGGCGAGCCAAGGATAACTGTATAATTAATTACGTCAGAGTGGGAAAGTAAGCAAGCGTTAGTGACAGAGGAGCATGAACTTTGTAATATTTTTTCAACATAACTTTCAGTTAGGGTTTACCGTAAAAAGTAGTTGTTGGAAAAAACGCGTTGGCCTCCCTTACCATCACTATTGTTATCTATTATAGTTGAACAGAATATAAATAGAACTAAATATTGTCCATAAAATTTTCCGCGACAGTTCCAGGCCCTGCGAACGGATGATGTAAGTTTTAATGTTTCCTAAATATAAGTACGCTAGTTTTAATAGAACCCATTACTGGACCTCCTATTTTATCAACAAGCCGGCGTCAGGTTTGGCTTTCGAGAGATACGATACAATTATGAACTTCGCATTCGCGTGTTGTTGCTATTTCAACGCATTCAAAGTAATATGATTTTTTTTTCAGTTCAACTAAAGTTGTACTACAATATACAATGTTGAAATTTGTAATTTATATTCGTTGCAATTTTGAGAAATGGCTGTTCGTAGTGAGTTGTGTAATATGTGGTTGCTAGGCGACGTTGTTATTAAACGTTATCCAACAGTGCGCTGAGCAGTGCGCGCGAGTAATAAAACAAGTACCGCGGCGGCCATCGGCCCGTGTCGATACGCAAGCAGTCAACTGCCGCCGCGCCGACTCACGCATACTTATTGTGTACGTTTCTTCAATAGCGGAATGCACTTTACACATTCAGGCCTAGAGCATGGGTCAAAGCCAAACTCAACAGAATCTTCAGTCAATAGAGTGTTACAAGTAATTTTGAATGACTCTCATCGGTGTGGAGAAAAAGGGGCGCAAGAAACTTCGTCAGCAAAGCAATATTTCTTTTAAAGATGCATGACACAATATTTTTTGATTTAGTCGATCCGATTGTATAGAGAAACTGTGAGATATTGGTCTTTTAGGTTGATTGTTTATTCCAAAATTTTAGTTTCTGAGGAGAAGTCTTTCGTAGTATCTGATACCAACGACACAAGACTCGGATGTTAGTGAAGGGTCAAAACTATAATCGATCTTTTTTGATTGCAGTCGCAATTCAGTGTCAATCTTCTTATATATTAAAATGGATGGCTAAATGTGTTGCTAAGCGCAAATCTCGAGAACAGTTGAACCGATTGTGCTAATTCTTTTTTTATAATTTTCCTTGAAGTACGAGGATGGTTCTTACGGAGAGAAATATTTAAAAAGTTGCCTGAAACAGTCATAAAACAATACTTTTCTATATTCCCGTACAAAAAAATCGTAATAATACTCAAGTGAATTTGAACTCTAACATCACACAATAAAGTTTAATTTTTAGTGGAGGAGTTCTATAATAATAAATGAATCGTTTAATGTGCTCCTGATTGCAAATCTCCAGAACAGCTGAACCGATTACGCTAATTCTTTTTTTATTATATTCCTTGAAGTTCGAGGATGGTTCTTATGGAGAGATAAATTTTAAAAATTGCCTGAAACAGTCCTAAAGCAATACTTTTCTATATTCATACAAAATATTCGTAATAACACTTAAGGCATTTTATACTTTAACACCATAACAAATTTCCTTTCAAAACATTTAATGTTTATCCCGTCGATGCAGTTAGAGGCCCCCTTAAATAAAAAAACGTATTAAAATAAGCATTTTGAATCGACAATATATATCCACAACATTCTAATAATTGCGTATTTTACTTTTTAGATTTTAAAAATGCCGAATTGTTTAAGTAATGTTAAGGGATTGGCATTTATTGACTGACTGTTAGTCACTAACAAATATTAATGCGTTCGTTCAGAAATTTATTTTGCGTAAGTAATCAACTGAACTCCTAATCTTTTTAGTTGGTGGTCCTCTCCTAAACATCCATTAAAAATATTAATAAGTGTATATCATAAGGAACCCTTATACATCCCGCTGCTGGGCACGGGTCTCCTTTACAACTGAGAGGGTATAGGCTTTAGTCTACCGCGGAAGTACTTCAATGAAGAAAATTGAAATCGAATACATCCCATGCTGCTCAATACGCACAAGTTTATAGTCTAATTTAATCATGTCTAGCTGACACCTGATCGAAGCATTCGATTTTGGTACTTTTTTATTTCTGTTTTATTGAACTTAATATTTATTCACATATAATTAAAAATAAAAATTCAGCTAATATGTGACACGACATTCATTGACTGGAAGGGCGATACGAAGTTTGCCGGGTCCGCTAGTAAATCTATACAAACACTTACAAAAAATTAAAGCATCGTGTTTGAACTATTACTTAGTTCAACGCTCTCGTCTTAGAAACTACTGCTTTGAATTTAAGAAAATCTTTTTGAGCGGAGCAGCAATGAAAATGTGATTCAATCTGGAAAAGTATATTTCCTTTGAAGTCTTAAAGTATCGCGAACGAGCAACATCTAGTGCGGTAATAAAACCATTTTGAATGAATAAGTTATTTCTGTGCTATTGTTGACTTAGTAATAACAATTGCACAATCATATAGTACTGAGGTAGTCAGCGGCAAGTCAACTAGTCTCAGTCAAGTCTGAGTAAGCGGTGTGTCATCACTCATCACTATCCACGAAGTCGAACTTGGAGAATCGATAAGAACAAGACCGGCAGTTTGACGTTACATACTATCAGCCGGTGGCCGGGTGGAGGCAGTGTCGTGCAGAGGTGGTCCCGGTACAATCCATAGCTCTGCTTCAGGGGCCGTCTCGTTTGCGCCGATGGTGGCAGTCGCGGGGTTTTTAGTCGGTATTACGGCGCAATGATATTGGTATTAGCGGCCGCCCGACACAAATACGGGCGGTAACATCCATGCTGGGCCGGAAGGCGCCGGTGAGTCCGGCACACCGTCCGTAATTAAAATTTTCCTCGCAAAAAAAAAGGTGGAGGCAGTGTGATGAGGTGGGTCGCGTCTGAGCGCGGCCGGGCCTTGCGCACTCGCTTTAGCAAATGTAGGTACATATTTGCGCACATGTTCTAGCAGTTTGCTTAATTATTTAATTAAATTTTATTTTTTTGCACCTTTTGTTCTATAATATTTTATGTACATAATGTTTTTACCAAGGTTGAACCACGTTATGTGTGCGCTGAGCACATGGAATAAGTGTACAATTTTAGTGAATTATTTAATGATAAATACTCAAATGAATATATACAGGGTGTATTTAGACCGTTATCGAAAACTAAGGCAGGTAATAGCGAAAGTGATCACAAACCCAGTGGCGATATTAAAAATCCCGATAAAAAATAAAAATTTTGACGTTTTCCATACAACCATGGGTGTTAAAAGTATGTGGTTTGTATGGAAAACGTCAAAATTTTTATTTTTTGTCGCGATTTTCTTTAATGCCAGGGGGTTTGTAATCACTATCGCTATTACCTGCCTCAGTTTTCGATCACGGTCTAAATACACCCTGTATAAGAATAAAGAGCAAATACGCGCTATTTTTAAAATAAACAGCAAAAACCAAGGACCATATAAAATATATCGGTATAGTTTCCTGACAGGGGCGCGTCCGTCTTCGGCTCAGCGACAAATGTACAAGAGCATGTAAGAGGATGTTTTTTTAGGCGCGAAGTGGGACCTAATAACAGGTGAAACTAGGGTCTACAAATATCTAAATCTCTATTATCTGCCTAACTTGGCGATTATATTCCAAATAGTGGCCCATCCCAGCTTCACTTGGGCGTTGTGTTTTGTTATTTGATTGCACTCGCCTTCTATTGAAATCCACTACACCTCCATCTGCAAGAATCTTATGGAACTCACAGATATTACTCTTTGCCAGATGAGAAACAAATAAGTTGCAATAAAATATTGCAATTATACATTTAAATACAAGCGATCCCATCTCCCAAGTTGTATTTAACTGTGTGAAAGATTGATTAAAATCGGTTTAGTAGTTTAGGAGTTCATCGCGGACAAACAACGTGACACGAATTCTTTATATATATTGATAAGATATCCGCACATAAAGAGGTCGCAAGACTTACAAGCTACAAAAAAAAAAGTTTTATTTTATATCCGTACACAAATGCATATGATATGAGTATGTAGGTAATTTCATTGTAGCGACGTCTTATCCGACGAGGCTGTTTTTGAATAGAATAATATAATAAGCGTAGTCATATTGTGAATTTCCAAATGAGGGGTACCTTTGTATCAAATTGGTGTAATATATTTACACGTATGTGCATCATAAAACTCTATCAGTTCATTTGATGACTGCGTGGAATTTTTTAAACAGGAAATTTTCAATGCATAAAAAATTCAAGGGTCCATGTGATAAAATATCCTTTTTATATATAAAAAACACACACTCTTTTGGCTTTTAGAACAAGCCATTGCAATTGTGTCATAAATGAAACTAATTATTTATTTTCGGACAGCCCCTCTGAACGGCGTATTGCGACGTGTATTGTATAGTAGCAGTGACAGCAATAAATATCACAGTTTTATAATTACATAAAGTGGAATATTGTAGAAGAAATGTGGCTATGGAATTGTTGTAGTGGAGCTCACCTTGGCGACGAAGTGACATAAGTACGGACCGAGAGCCGTTATAATGGAGTGTTTATCAAGATTTCACGGTTCGGATATCGGCGACACTTCAAGAGCTCGTAAGTCAATATAATTCTGGCACTCAGCAGACAAGTATTCGATCATGCCGCGTGAAACTCCTAAGGGTATGCAGAATTGTCTACCACAACACTTAAACCATTTAGTACAGATTCGCAGGTGCAGTTCAAGTATACAGACAAGTTATTTGTGAAGGCATGGAGGACGTAGAAAGTGGCATAACGTTGAGTAAGTGTGAGTGACGCCAGCACGCAGCAGGCACCAGCGCGGCGCTGGGCGGGACGTGTGGGCGTGCGGCGGTGGGCGGGCCGGGAGCACGCCCCGCGCGCGGCCGCTCCCTCCAGACACAGCGGTGACTAAGCGCTGCCCGAAACGTACTCTGAAATAATGGTGAGGTCAAGTAGGTCGCTCGCTCGGGCCGGCGTCGCTCACACGCACGCCACACGCGGCACGCCCACGCCCGCCGGCGGCGCCCGTGCCGTGAGTGCCGCACACGACGGTGCAGTGGTGACGTCACGCGCACCACGTGACCCACAGCGAGCAAGCACTCGCACGGTACTCGAGCCAACCATCGCACTCGCATCAGAGAGGAGTAACCGCTTGTAATGTATTACGCAGACATTGTAATATGTTACTTCCCAACCATAATATGACTCTTGGAATAAATGATTAGGTAACACTGGAGGTTCGCATACATTTAACGGTGTTCGCGACGTGTGCATATGCTACAGCTTACGTCGCAACCTTGAAAGGTATACGTTCAGTGAGGTGACAATCTCAAGTCGCAATAGTCGTGTGACAAATTAACGTCGGGCGCGAGACCGAGGGTTGTGTGGGGTGTGACGTCACGTGGACATTGTGCATACGACACGAGGTTCGTAGTGGTCGAGTGTCCGTAGCCGCGAGGGATGGCTGCAGACAATTTGTTGTAATCGCCGTCAAATCAAACAATCAACAGTAAACACCAGTTAGCCGCCCGTACGAACCAGAGGTCACGCTCCGGGAACGGATCTATCTGCCAAGTGGTTTCATCTTTACCATCTATAGCTGACGAACCGCTGTTTCTAGTACACGTTCAAATTCTACTAATCATCACGGACTCTACAAGTATACTTGACAGTGTAACCCATTCAAGAAAGCAGCTCACAGAGTCATTACCATTCCAGGAGACTTTCTTTGTCATTTCTAATTATTTGTTCCTTTTGCAATGGTTAATGGATTTTCATTTATACTAGACAACTGTTGTTGTATATATTGTCATACTATTAATAAAATGTAAAATTTTAGCTTCTAAACTGGATGATTAATATTTGCAACTGAAATTATCGAGCTAATAAGCTTCTACGACAAAGTAACCTGATCTTAGTAAAGAGCAATCCGATAAATGTGTGAAATCGAGAATCGTAATGAATATAACACTGCGGCTGGTACATCATCTTGTACACGACGCGATATGCTAAATCCATGGCTTGGCCTTTGGCGTTTGTGACACGAGCGCAGAGACACTTTTATTTACTATTTATTACTCTGCTGTTATATACTGATCCTATCGCCGTCCACTGGTCCACAGAAAGCGCCAACCATCCCGGTCTTAAGCAGCCATCATCCATCAATAACTTTTGTAATTGTGTACATTTACGTCTGTAGCAACATTGCCAAATATGTACCTTACACATTTTATCTTCACATATTTACTTAATTGTTAAATTTTAAATTAATTAATATTATGTTTGTGTCATTTTTGTTTTTAACTTTTATTTCTGACATAGTTTACTTCTGCATTGAAGTATAACACGATCAATGCCTCATTGTAATTCACTGGTGCCCAATACACAAGTTAAATCTTTATTTGGGCACCAGAATTTATCTAAAACACTTAAGATTTGCTTCGATAAATATATATATATATATATATATATATATATATATATATATATATATATATATATATATATATATATATATATATATATATATATATATATATATATATATATATATATATATATATATTATTTATGATCAATTTCCCGCCACCTTTCTCAAGCCGTCGGACCATCGTGCCGCAGGTCATACTACATCAATTCAGCTATATAAAACTTACAGAAGTACTTAAAAACTTTTGTGACGTCTCTTAGGTTTCCTCACTTTAGCTAATCCTTCACTACAGAATAATTCAGGATAAGTCAGAGGAGTGTGTTCAAGCTATAAACCTGCGACCGCCGACATTTTTAACACGACCATACGTCAAAACCTCGAGGCCACCACAAATTTAAACGGATTCCATGAAAAAACGTAATTGAATATAATGACTTAGCCGTGTACGTCAGCACTGTGTATGTAAAGAAACGTCTGTTTCTGCGTAATGGGGAAAAGAAGTAAAACTGAAGACGATAAACATTTCGCTACGACAAATAAGTAATTGCGCAAATGCGATTGAGTGTAGAGGAACAATACGGCAAGTAAGAGTGTGGCGAAGGCCGGGGCGGCGCAGGTGTGTGGCGCTGGACCCGCGCGCGCTGCCGAACTCTGTTCAAACATTGAAATTATGCGCGAGGCCACTCACCACGCCATCTCCCTCTCCGACAGATTAACATTTTTATTATGATTTTAATGGCACGAGGAAGCGTTTTACTCGCCTAAACTATTTACATATTTTTTACATTAACAAACCGTATTGCATTACATTGCTACTATCAACCACACTTGAATCGCCTCTTCGCCAATCATCATCGGCAAATACGAGCTTGTACTCAAATAATACGAGAGACAATCGGCGGCTATTAGGGTTCATGAAATGGGTGCTGCGTGTCTAAAATTATGGCCAGCGCACGCCAAGTGACGCCCGTAATCTATTCGCTTCACGAACCTGCATCGCATATAAAAATGTATTCAAAATACTGCAGCGTTAAGTTTATGCGTTTCCTTATTTACTGAGACGGCAACGCCTGCTCAAAGACTTTGATAGCACGATAGACATTTTTCACACACAAGCACATCTGAGCTTTTCTCGCATTGAGCTTGATCAATACTCTGTCAAGAAATCACGCTAAAACAAAATACTTATTTTTAAGTTAGAACATACTTATAATTGAAGTCAAATTATTTACGCCCAACAAATATAAATTGCAAACGGTTATCATTTTATGTCGTTACGGCAATAAAGACGCCGGACTTAGCGGTCTAACATAAAATATTAAAAAATCATGAGCAAATTACCTACTACTTGCATCTTATTTGTATATCCTACGAAACAGTGTTAGAACTCGGTCGAGGTCGAGTTCCCCCATTTGCGCTCCAGTCGAAACTGACCCAAGCGTGTCCCTTCCACGTGAAACAAAACTTTAGTAAAAATAGAATTATCTAATTAAAGTAAACCTTCATAAAGGTGTAAGGCACGGATCTAACGGGTCGCCGTTTGGAATTCTGTGGTTAATGCTTGAATTTTCTAGGGTTACAAAAATCCTATTGTTTTTACTATAATTCCCATCCATCCCTACAACAAAAACCATTCAAGTCAGTCCAATGTTTTGGAAAGCGTAATAGACAAACAGAGTTATCACCTCCTATGGATGTGTGGATAACAATACATAATTTCTTAAAGAAAGTCGTAATTGGCTTATATTTTGCATACTGATACCAGTTGAAAGGCTGTTTAGAAACCGAGTTTGTTACTCACAACCACGGCACGGTAAAAATATATATACAGTAGCTTATCTTCATACAAACGGGCCAAAATCGAGTTATACCTACGCGCCCGATCTCGGCACGCGCTCGGCATGCAGGCAGTCGCGACTGTGCCGCAGTGACGAACGGACGGTGTCGTTTTAGCAGTAACCGCGCGATTTTTAAAAAAATATGACAAGAAGAATATATTGTGCTGGGTATGGTTGCATGAATTCTTCAATAACGCACCCAGATATAACTTTTTTTAGATTACCTGGAAACTCCGAAAGGTAAGACTATACAATGATTATACTTATTAGTAGGTAAGTAAGTAATTTAAGTGTTTTTAAAGGATGATCTCCCCTTGAAAAATAAATAAGCTAGACATGTAGTTGAAATGATCTCCGATTAATGTATTTCTGTTGCCGCTTTAACAACAAATACCTCTAAATAATCATACAATAAATATGTAATGGTTGCCGTTTTTTTCTCGGTACTAATATATATTTGTTAAAACACGAACTTGTTAACGAAAAATTCAAAAAACTTTGCAACTCTATTTACATAGACATAAGATTGAAATTATTTTGTCTGCTACTCACTCTAGTAGTGTTACGTGGCAAGCGCCGACGACCCAAGTCCCTTTGAT
Organism: Cephonodes hylas; assembly: GCA_030295005.1. Lineage (NCBI taxonomy): Eukaryota > Metazoa > Arthropoda > Insecta > Lepidoptera > Sphingidae > Cephonodes > Cephonodes hylas. The sequence goes on from AP025360.1 coordinate 16,755,791, forward strand.
AAATGCCGCCGAACTCACCGCGCTTGCGGCACGGTAATTCGATGGCTCCAATGAACACTCCTCTAACTCAAAATTTTGAAATTTTCGTTTTTCACGTAAATTGCTTTACTATTTAATAGTAAAGCAAATTTCACTTAATTTTCATGTACGTAATTTTCACAATTTCAATTAATTTCCACGTAAATTGCTTTACTATTAAATAGTAAAAAACGAAAATTTCAAAATTTTGAGTTAGAGGAGTGTTCAATGGAGCCATCGGTATTAACTTTTTGAGGCTAGCGGTGATTTCTTGAAATGTTTGACTTGATGTCAATTTTATTAAATACACTAATAAAAAATAACATGCATTTTTATTGAACACACTTCCATTCACAAAGTATTTCATTTATTTAGATAGAAAGTCAAAGGAGGTAGATTTATTTAAAATGTTGCGGTGCGCAGCCCTATCGCATGTTTACGACCGCGCGGCGGCAGGCCTTTGTTCTCAAAATGTGGCGGAGTCAAAATACTGTATGTAATATTTTTACCGTGACCACGGCATAAAAGTAATGAAGCACGTGAGAAAGAGTATTTGGCCGCAGTCTGCCGACTACTGCGTGGTGTGTGGCAGGTGGAGTGCGCGGTGGTCCTGCGCACAGGGCGGCACCGCTGCGGCTTCCACACTCAGGCCCCAATCCCAATCGATCGCGGCGCACAACTTTAATACAATAACATTAATTAATTTCACAACGCCACAATCACTACAAACGGCCACACGGCCGACCTCCTCCCGCCGGCCCTGACGACAACTTTTGAAGCTCTATAAAGTATGCGACGAAGGTTGCCGACTATTCCATGCCCTAATTCTCCGCGGGGGAGCGGTGTTACAATCGCTCACTATGGAGTGTTCACGTCGATATTACCTTTCCTTACCTGCCGTCTATATTTTTTAGGGGTGAAGACGACCGGTTCTCATGCAAACTATTCAATAAAATAGGGCAGGATGAGCTCGATCACATCATGTTAAGTACGCAATGCGTGAACATTGTGAAACTCGTCCATGAGGCTTGTCTGCGGCAGCGTCTGGCGACAACACCCGCTGCGCCTGCGAGGGCTCGCTGTCAAACCGATGCGGTGACGAGCGATACCATTGTGTAAGCCCACGCCACCCCACCGCAGGTATCTAATTAAAATCTCTCCAGTATACACAATAACTTTGCTACCAATACGAAGTTTTGGTGTCGTGTCTTTAGGTATATAAATACTTCAAATTTATATCTGCTTATTTTAAAAATTCATGCATCGTTTTGTGCAAATTCCACGCTTCCACGCAAATGTTAAATTTAATGCATAGGACAAAAGGCGGATAAAATTGTTATTGATTGAAAAATGCTTTTTATTTTTCAGACTACTTAATTTAACGACGATATGGAATCAAACGAATGTCAAATGTATTGTCAGGATTAAGCTATATAAGTGCGTCGGGTGTGTAGTGCAGCGGGCAGTGCGTGGAGTGTAGACGTGTCGGAGGAAGCGCGGGCCGCGGCGAACCGCAAGGACATCGCGCCACTGCGAATAAACATTCGCTTTGATTGACTTACAAACGCAGGCGCGCCCACTAATGCTGTACGGTTTCCATTTGTCGTTAGCACATTGTCGCCGCCAGCCGCCACACTCAACAACCCTTTAATCAAACCTTTTGTGAAAACAAATAAAGGAAAAAGTTGTTTTTTTAATCCACGTGCACCAGGTGCGGATTCAAGGGGGACTCGTCTATGGGCAACCTTACTAAATTCTTTATCAATTGTTACTACTTTTTTTGGGCGTATATTTCATGTCTTGTTTGAAAATGTTTTATTTTAATTTTTTTACATTACATACTTCGAATTTTATTGCAAGCAAAAATATTAGGATTTTCCACTTTGGATACATGATTGCTATGTTAGAATATCCCACCAACATCTTAATAATATTTGACTTATCTGATATTGAGATATATGTACATAAAGAGTGTATTGAGATAGTGATTGACGTTAAAAAAACGACACAAAAGAATATTTTGACGTTTTCCTAATAACCATAGGTAAATACTTACATATGTGGTTGTGAGGAAAACATTTTATTTTTTATAAGCCAATGGGTTTGTAATTACCGTAGCTAGCTGCCTTAGTTTTCGATCACGGTCTTTATATACTTGTATATTTAAAAGCGATATCTTATGGATAGTTAAAAGTGTATGTAAGAATTTTAATTGAGATCGTACGAGGAATTGTCATAATTTGGCGGCGGTAAATTGAGTGAGTGGTCTCGCAGGGCGTGCGCTACTGTAGCAGCCGTTATCTTTGTTGATACATACGGAAACATAAACCGGGAGTGAATCACGCGTGCAGCGCGGCGGCCAGCCCAGTGGTGCCGATTACCACTGTTTCTTACTTCATCAACCCATATACGCCCACTGCTGAGCACGGGTCTCCTCTACTATTGAGAGGGTTTAGGCCATAGTCCACCACGCTGGCCTAGTGCGGGTTGGCTGCACTCAACCTGCACCACTGCTTCTTATATGCCGTCAACAGGCAAGTCAAATGTTGTCTACTCGTGTTTAAACCAGAAACCCTGACAACACACGTAGGTTACAATAGTCACTAACAATTAATGAGATTTGAGGTTAGCCTAGTCAGCAACATCTTGACATAACAGTGAAAAAACAAGGTGTAAATCATGCACATTATGAGCAAGAATTGATTGTAAATTTAACGCAAGTGTCAACGCTCCATCGGAATGCTTTATGCCACTATATCTGTACGAGATAACTACAAAATTAATTCTATGTTATGCTACTACTTTAACATTCAGTTAACGTAAGACTGACTCGTTGTCTCAGGATACAGGTATGTTACGAGTCCGGGATACGATTTTTAGATCACGTCAACTTTTATTGGGCCTTTTCGTTAATAAAAACTTTTTTAACCTTCCGGTCAATGACCAAACTTTCAGCATTCGTTCAATAACCGGGTACCCGGGTACCCACATATAATGAGACGGTAGAAAAGTTATTAGTAAGCTATCTACGTGGCATGTTAAATAACTATGGACACTATACACAGTTTATAGGCCCCATGGAAGGTTCTAGACCTTTCAGAGACCTATTAGGGACTAATCGGCCCTTTAGCCCAAACAATAATTTTAAAACTTTAGTGAACAGACGTTACATGTCGGTACTACCTTAACTTATTGCCAATCACGTTTAAAATCTACTGTAATAGTAAAAATATATATACAAATATTATTAATTATATAACGTGAAAAAATATTTGGTGAAAGAAGTGTCCACCGTGGTGGCTCCGTATAAAGAATCGAAAAGGAACATTACTAGGACACCATTATTATTGGATAATTATTTTACTACTCATCCATTGGTTAAATGTTTACTATTGTGATACTTGACGATTGTCGGCATTTTGAAAAAAAATAAGGCATTTATTCCACGAGCAATAGCTTCATCAAAAACGCGAGAGGCCATTATTTACTGCGTTTAGTTTTAATAAAAAACATAATTATGTGGAGTTATGTGCCAAAAAGGTACTATAATATTATCGTTAATCCATCACGAAGCAAAAATTAGTATTAGTGCAAAGAAACAACCTGCAATCATTGAATTTTATGACGGTTCAAAGGCTGGAGCGGACACTATGGAGAAAATGCTTGGTTGATATATTGCAACGCATAGATGGCCTCTAGCATATCTATATAATATTCTCGATGTCGCCTGACTTTCACCATGTCTTCTGTATAATGACAATCATAAATGCTTGTTAAGAAATGGCATGAGCGACGATTATTTTATCGGCTATTGGCCAAAGAACTGCGTACTCCTTTTGTCATAAATCGTTCGCAGAATCCTCAAATTTTGAGGCATTTCTCAACGAAAGTGGCGATTAAATCTTTTACTGGCCGAGCTATCAATCCATATGCACAAACGGGAACAACTGGATAATCAAGATCCCAGTATTTTCAAGTGAAATAAAAAATAAACGTCGCGAAAACGAAAAAAATATGTTTAGTATGTGAGAACCCTATTTGTGATGAACATATTGTGTTGGGTATGCGTTATGATATAATTTACTTTTATTTCCGAGTAGCAGTGTATCATTATAAAAAAATAAACAATATAAATAAATAAATAATAAAAGAAAATCATACTAATAAAAATATGACGGGAATTATGTGTTTTTTACTTACTATTTTTGCTATTGCTTATAAAAAAAAATGTTTGAATGTAATAAATTATAAACTATATTATTTTTTATTTATTTTTAAAGTCAAATTGCAAAAATACTTTAAACAATTACTTTCTTTAATATGTATTACCGACGTTCATGCGTTATATTTTCAGTGGGTACCCGGGTGCCTGGTCATTGAACAAAGGAGGTATCAAGTTTGGTAGTTAATTACTATTATTACATAATTAATTATAATCATTTTTAACAAGAATTAGGTTTAAAAATACTTAAACTTTGGGGATCCAGACGGTTTTGTAATTTTTTTAAGAATAAGATATTAAATTCTATCCGCGAAGTCAAAATGGATACCCGGGTACCCGGTCATTGACCGGACGGTTAATCTCATCTCTTGTTTGTTCAACTCTTGGTATTCTAAAGTAAAACACACTTTGATGATGACGAAATCATCGCGAGGAAGCCTGCTTACTTTTAAGTTACTGGTTTTGTGACTCGCCAACATGCTTTAGGCCCGAGTAAGCCTGAGCATAAATATGCATATGCGTGCTTTATAAGCAAGGCACTGGAGGCAATTCGGTGCGTTCATTTTGAGTGCAGAGGGAGTAACATGGGGTTTTTAGCCGGTAAAAGTCCGGCATACCCCGTCTGCCTTCTGGAAACGGGGATCCAAGAGGATTTTCCTCAGGGAAAAAAAGGCCCTAGTGGCGTACTAAGGCGCAAGATATGTACTAGTTATTTACGGTGGATGAGTAAAAAAACATTCTACGCCGGAGTTTTTATATGTCGCTAGTTTAGCAGTCCAGTAATAAATGTGTTTTTAGAAGCACGGTGATATTCAACGTCAACATGTTTCTCTCACCAAAAGTTACAGTGAAAGAGTACGAGCAGGGGCCAATACGTTTGGTTAGGCGAGAGAAAATATCCCCCGTCGGCGTTATCGAGTGCGGCCCGCGGGTGCAATTAAACGACGACTTTCGCGAGTAACAGTGGGCAGCGAGTTCGTAACAAATCAATTAGCAGATAAACTTATAATTGGCAGTACCTGTTGTCTCACAATTTCTTTGTTTCATTTTTTAGCCCGTGCGTCAGTCGTGTGATGACAATGAAAATTGTACATAATGGTCGCCAGTCAGTACGGCGGGCGAACGCAACCGACTTACGCGGCAATTCCTACGGTGCACTCATATTACCGTGTTATTTTATGCATTTTTATGTACTCTTAGATTTAACAAAATAAAACTATACATACGTAGTCAATGGTAGAGGAGACCCGTGCCCAGCAGTGGGACGTATATGGGTTGATGATGATACGTAGTTGAATCCTTATTAAGAACTTCTAGGTATGTACGTAAAAAATAATAAGATTTTTGTTACTCTAACATACAAATCATGATGTATTCCCCAAACTACGCTTACTCTATATGAATTCACCATCATCGTCATCATCGGCTTTTATACGTCGTTTACAAAACAGATCCCATAATAAGGCTGAAGGACGACATCTTGAGGGAACCTGCAATCTTTAAATTTTTTAAGAATCTCTTAGGTGTGTAGTCGACGTACCCTCACTAGCCCAACGTTCTGGGCTAAGGGCTGGCGATGATATAAATGCTGCGGAAGTAAAGCAATTAAGTGGCATGTGAGGGCAATGTAAAGCGCGTGTTGAGGTTGAACTCGGCTGACGGCTGATCCATCACTTATCTGCCTAACTGTGTATGCGGTAATTGGCTACGTCACACGCACAGATGTTAGTAAACAATGAGTTAGTCTGTCGCGGCAGCACGACGTCGCTGCGTGCGTTCCCGGCACACGCAACCCTTCGCGTAATGTCGCGGTGGGAACTACTGCATCAACTATCAGAAAGGTGTCAATACCTTAGTAACACCAAACCTTTTGTAAAATATCCAAGGGACCAATTCTATGAGTTTTTCACAACTGTTTTAAATATAATGCTGAGAACATGTTTGTTTGGTTGGTTGAACGCACTTTTTGTGTTGAATAATCAATTCATAGACAGAAAAGTTATTGGCTACTTTACATCAAGGAAACAGACACTAACGAAAAATGTGGCAAAAGATATAGTCACGATTTTAATATTTAATTGCAACAGATAGCTACTAATAAGCAGCAAAGTAACAAAATATTTTAATGTGAATTGGGAATATTAACCGACATTAGCAAAATATCATCATTATCATCTGTAGACTGACGCCGAAACATCTCTAAGCCTAATAAAACTGCATATATATACGTATCTTCTTCTTCATCAACCCATATACGCCTACTGCTGAGCACGGGTCTCCTCTACCATTGAGAGGGTTTAGGCCATAGTCCGCCACGCTGGCCTAGTGCAGGTTGGCGGACTACACACCTAAGAAATTCCTAAGAACTTTTAGGTGTGCAGGTTTCATCACGATGTTTTCTTTCACCGTTAAAGCAAGTGATAATTCAATTTGAATAACTTCGAAAAGTCATAGGTGTGTGCCTGGGGTTCGAACCCGGGACCGCCGAGATTCTCGACCGCGCGGCCAAACCTCGAGGCAATCACTGCATATACGTATACAAGTTTGTAATCCTGACGGTGTAGACAGAAGCACATTATGCAATAGGAGACCTGGCAATTGCCGCTTGTTGTACACGATTTTAGCCTTCGAGCCTACTCCTAAGAATCCGAGAAGTCTGATACACATTTCTTTAAAACTCTCCGTTTTCCTACAGCGAGTAGGAAAGCATTGCGGCAATGTTTACACCAGATACTTGCATAGATACGATTACGCTTGTTACCCATTTTACAGTATGTCCGGCGCCCGCTGACACTCCACCGTGCGACGTAAAAGGATTCCGATAGCAGAGATTCTCAGTCGGCACTCGTTGTTCCTCTTTTAGTGAACAATGTATTCACCCACGGTATTAGAATGCGCGGTCATATTGATTTGAACCGATAGCATCTAGACCCGCGCGTGCGGTAGCTCTCAACAAACACTGCAAATAGTACTTGAGCTTGCATCGTCAAGTGGACAGTTGGACAGATTTAATAGGCGTTTTCAGTGACAGAATGTCATAAGTTCATGATTCAAATCAGATTTTAAACTAATTAAAAATATTTTTGAAGCCTATGGTATATTAACCAACTATCAACTCTTTTTAAAGGCTTGCATTTACATCACAGTGAAGCAGTCCAACAATATATTATGTTGAATATTTGTTCCATCATAACAATCGATTTATTTAAGTACACCTAATTTGAATATATTTACTTTTATCAATTAATCATTATTTAAAGTACTTAGTAATAAACTTATGAATACTGACATAAAATCGAATAGTCATATGAGTGTGCCTAGGTTTTAAGCTCGTCGTTGGTCGTCATGACCGCATTTCAAATTATCCTAAGCGTGTAAAATAGGAACATTCTGTTAAATCAGTAAATGAAACCGAGGGAAATCTTTCACCATTACCATATTATGAGTGGTATTAGTGGTGATATTTAAGTAATGCTATGCGTAGGCGGAGTTCCGTAGCGTGGCGTTGTAGCGTTGAGGTTAGAAGCTATTGCAAAGAGTAATCGCGTTTGTTGGCATAAATCTCATGCACTTTAGAGGCTTCGAGATCCAGTTAATCCGCCCTCATCAATTATTATCTTGTACTCGGTAAAAATGTGACGCTTAGGAACTCCATTAGTAAGTAAGTTCAGTGGAGGCACGTCATTGTTCAGTTTGTAAAGGTAGCATTACCGCCGTCACCGCGTGCAAGGGGTTACAATACAATGTAATGAGGGCACAGGAACACATATTGTGTTCGGGATTCCTTCGTGTACGCATTATTCGGTTTTTACTAATTTGTAAAAATACCGTAACTTATAATACTCAAGAGTAAAGAATCGTTTTAATGACGTTATTTTAAATGAAATCCTAATAAAACTTAAATGTATAAAATAGGGGAACCCGACCGTACTACATCATGTTGGAGTTTTCTTTGGATTTTTTGCTTAAATAATTAATGTAATTAACTTATGGACACCCAAGGCAGCAAACAGCGATCGAAGTCATGTTGTACGGAGAGGTTAGTTTTCACCGGGGCGAGTTCTCCGGCACTGCAACGAGCCCCAATACTGTTGGCGTCAGAACTCCGTAAACTTTGTCCGCGTGCTACACAACTTGTTGCGCCCAATGTAAGTTGCGTATAAAAGTCCCCTTGATAACCGTGGTCTGTCGGCGAGGTGTGGCTGCTGCCGTCTTCCCCGGTCGTCTCACATTCGCACTAATGCCATACAATGTGTCCTGTAACACTAGTAGCCCGGTGCAGCGCGTGCCGTCCGACATAAATCCGTGTACAAGTTGTAATTTCAATTGGTACGCATTGCAAATGGATGTTATTAAGCTGAGTGTGTAATGCGCGGCACTGCCGGCGGCGACGACGAGCCTCATAAGCGGATCAGTGCGGCGCTACTCACTCACATTGCTAGTGCGAGTTGTACTGGACAACCCCCGCGCTCACTCCCCGCTCCGTCCCCTCTCATCCAGCACATGATGATGTGCAGTAAGAACGCGTGACGTATTGCCTATTGGTAGGCCTGCCCCGGCCGGCCAGGCCCCACCACAATAACACGCCGACCACGACAATCGCTCCTGACCTATTTTTGCAAATGGCACGGCGAGCAAATGCAGTTGTCATTTATCTATTAGAAGGTACACATGTGTGCAAGGTTAAGTTGAATTATTTATCGCATATAAGCTGTAACACGCGAGGGCTCAATTTAATCTTCTAATTGCTGTCATTTGATGTTAATGAACATCTTCGCAAGATCCTATGCTCCGTTGGGTGCGCAGTTCACATTTCATCTGTAAACGATTGTATTGTGTATTGTGGTCGACAACGCGAGCTACGGAGGCGCTTTAAAAAGCTTGCGTAAGCTTCGCAGGACATTTTATCTTTGGTTGGTGTTATGAACCGGCTTGCAATATATGATTTCCACAATGGATGGCACCTAATTAAAGCTCAAGAAAGCCAAAAAATATACACCAATAGATTGATGAGGTTTGGGGATGTTTACATTTAGTGCCGAACCGTCACACTGATCAAATGTAGACTACATGCAGTGTGTAGTGTGTAGTGAACAGTAGCAGAATGTTAGTTGCGAGCCGTGCGCGCCGAGATAAGCGGGCGGCGTGCAGCGCGCGCACGGCTCGCAACAATCACACCATTGTGCACTAAACGTTTACACTAATCAACCAACACAAGCCGTTCGCCAATTATCAATATTACCAATTATTACTCCAGCGTTACGTATACATCACAATAAACAGCAACTACACGCGACAACACCACATACTTCCGCACCCACTCCTACCTCGCGTTGGTTTTCAGTCAGATATGAAACGGTGTTAAGAAATTGAATATAATTAGTGGCTTATTTTTATCTATTATTATTTATTTATTTTATTTATTTATTTATAGTTTTTTTTTAGTACAGGACACTATTTAATTAAGACTATAATTTTGATTATTCTGTGGAAGGTGATAAAATGCTTCGTTGTGGCTGCAGTCTACAAAACAAAATGCGGCAACCCGTTGTTAGATGGCAGGCGTTGTTCTATGTTGATTTCGATACATTCTTTCCAATGAGTGTTAAGTATTGTTATCGCACTATTTGTGTATGTACCACTATAACAGATGGATTTGCTAAACGTCGCGGCGAATTCTATCCTTAATTACGTGATATTGAATGGAAAAGTCACACGTAGTCCCTACACTAGGACGTCAGTTCCTTATCTTCAAATGTGCACGTATAATAGTAAAGCAGCACGGGCTCCGACGGCATTACTCAGTTGGTACAGAGCGTCTGGTCGAGCACTCTGCAACATTTCTATATACTAAGATGGACGTGTCTGCGCTCGCTCATGTAATTATTACCTATCATAGATAATCATGTAGATTGATTAACGAGATGCGCTGACGAATTTCCAAATGCGCAATTACATTTAGTCGAGACGTTGGGGCCCATAGACATTAAAAAATGCCTTGGTTGGTGAGTGGGTTAATAGTGGGTTCTCTAACAAGTCATCCGAGAAAATCCAACGCAAAATCTTCTTACGCAATGGACGAATATGTACTGAAACCGTTGTGACAAAATGCACCTTTTCCTACCCTTCGGGGATACAGAGGTAAGTGCATTTGTATGTATATGCGACGAATTCCTGAATAACCATTTGTGCATTTACCTACTAAAATAAAAGTACAGAAGTGAACATGCTTTCTGTGCGGCCACAGGCGCGCGGCGTCGGACACTTTGTTTGTGTTTAGATGTTATGCTAAATGAACACTATAATTGCTTTTATTGTGTATTTAAGATCGCGAGGCGCATGAGGATCATTCGTGTTGAGTACCAGTGAGTATGTTGAACCAGTCCCGCCAAAGGTCAGTCGTGGCCCGTGTGAATGGACACCGACAAACCGACCAAAACATATTCGAAATCGTTTGTTTCCATTTTTGCGTAAGGTCAAAGTTAAATTACGGACACCCGTGGATATAGCTAGGTGGGGGTAAAATTACGGCGGGTTCCAACATTTTCATTGAAATGGCAATCGTTATTCACAGTAATTAAAAAAGAATAGTCTGCGTAGGAATACGAAACACGGTGAAGTTGCGGTGTGAGGCTGGCGGCGGTCCCGGAGCGAGCCGGCCGGTGCAGCTCTCGGCTCTAGTCCGGGAGTGCAACACAACGCACAGCGCGGGCAGGCCGCGGGCCGCGGGTCGCGCCGCACGACCCCGACGCATCCGCCGAAAGACCAGTTTCCAATATCGTATTTATCTCGTGCCGCTATTATGTCATACGAGTCTAGTTTGAAAATGGAAACCAAAATGAATTCACGTCGAGCTGGTAACCTTGCGGATTTGATCGCTCCGAAGGTTACGGCAAAACGGTTTATGAGGCACATCGCTCACTCGACATAGACATAGAATTACTTGAACGACATATGTGTTGGACACTTTTAGCAACGGTGACAAAATTGGGAAGTCCCATCGGGTTGTGGAATAAGAAGGTAACTAGGCGCGCACCGAAGCAGCGTCCCGGCGGAGACAGAGTACTCACTGCGGCAAGTCATAGTGGTGGTAGTGGTGCGCGGGCGGCTGCAGCTCGTGCAGCTGCAGGTAGAACTCGTGCACCCGCGCGTACTCGCGCGCCATGCCGCGGAGGCGCACGCGACCGCTCCGCGAGCCGATAGCACCCGACTGGCCGGCGCTCGCTCCGGCCCAGCGTCGCGCCCTCCGCCGCCGCGCTGCCTGCCGCCCTCGCTCACCACCGCCACGTCGCCCGGCCACCGCCACTACACCGCGCGCGACAACCTCCCGCCTGCACTCGCCACTTGTTGGCCCGCACACCGTACACCGCACGCGACCACAACAAACTCGCAAATTAATTCAATATGACCATCACGAAACTTGCTGTCATGGCCAAGGCTGTAACGCGACCGGTTCGCAATAAATACGAGAATTATAATGTTATGTAATTGATATCAAAATTTGGTACATGAGTATTTTAATGTCTCAAAATATGTAAATATTTTTCCCGTTTACTTAGCAATTTTTTCCGACTTAAGAATATTGCAATTATAAAATTGTCAGTACCATAATAATCATGTACTGCAGGCGGGCACTACGTGTGACAATACATTTTTCAGCGTGACAGAGTGAGCGTGTGCTACGTGCGGTGTCGGGCTACTCTACATGTATAAATTGACCATTAGTCGGTCTCTACCGCCGAATGCTTTAAGTAAAAACACCGGCAGGTGACGTCACATGCACTCGAGTCCTCCCTTCATTACATCACGACTATGTGAGTCGGAGTAATTGGCTTACTGCATACTACCTCGCACTTGACTCATCACTACCTTTGATATTGATCTTTAAGCTACGACTGACTGCCACGTTACATTTATTTTTCGATATGTTTCTTTTTATTGTCTATTTGTATTCATATACACAATACAGTATACGACCAAGTACCCAAAGCTTGGGAAGAGCTTTGTATGCGGCTGACACGCGATCTATTATACATACGTACGAGAGAACTGAACATCGCGAGAAAACGATCAAAGATAAGTCGTAAAACAAATAATATTCTCTATTTACGACATTTACCATCTATGTATTCTACATTCTGCCACTGCAGATAAATGAGCAAATGTTATATCTCACATATACAATGTACTGACACCTAAACATTGGGCAGACAGACGTGTATACCCACGGTCCGACACCGTTGTTCTTAACTTGTAATACGTACTAAGTTAGACTCATCACATCTGACAACCTGATAACCCTTTGTTCGTGGTCGCCCTACCTAGCGCGAAGATGGCCACCGGGGGGTTTTGGTCGGTATGCCGGTGCAGGTAGGGTAGGATAGGGACCCAGCCCGGCACTAACATCTGCCGGGCTGGATGGCCGGTGACCCCGACATACGCCTCCTGCCCCCCTCCCCGAGGGCTGGCGGGAGGTAGAGCCATAAGCAGCTTTCCCCTCGAGAAAAAAAAAAACCCTTTGTTCGATCGTGGAACCGAACCCAGACCTCCGGATCGAACGCGCTAATTTGCGATGCGGGATCAACTGTGCCATAAGTATTTGACGTATTTGTATTCTCAATTATGTTTAAATGCCTATTGCATACTCCTAAAAGCGGACTGTGGGAAGAAAAGGATTTTTGCAAGTGTCAAACGTCATGACCGCCAAAAACTATAATCGGAACAATCGGTTCATCTCCATGGAATAATACGTACATTGCACTCGGCGATGCGTGACTTTAAAATCTTTGTAATTTATTTAACAGACGCGACATGCACATAGTTGCCTTCACTGGTGGTACATTACAAGGCGAGACGGCGCGCGGGCCAGCATCGCAGGGAGCGCTCGAACACTTTCCCTGGCTGCTACAAAGAGGCGGCTACGATATCCACGACGAGGTGCCAGTACGAGACTTTCCGCCGTAACAGGAACCAACTACACCGCTTTTACAGCTTTATGAGATAAAGTGATAGTAAAAAATATATCTCAAAAAAGCAATCTATTACTGGCATTACATATGAAAACAAATAACGATCAATAGATATCGAAAATTATGATAAACTAGCTGTCTTAACAGACGTCGTCCTGCCCCAAAAAAGCTTTAAGCGATATGCCGACAGCAGCGCCATCTACCGAGTCCGAAATAATAGAATAATGTGCCTTTATTCACTCTCTCTCCATTTACATTGGAATGACAGTGGCGCCAATAGTCGAAAATTGGTCATACCATGGTTGGTTTCATTGGTCATACATTGGTTTTTGGATATTAAGGTTTTTCTTTGGCTCATGCACAAAAAGCTTGGTTAATGATCATCACATAATTAAATGCATAGTTTACAATACTCTTAAGAAAATACATACACACACACAAACGCTCGTTTTGATATAAAACAAGATTGTACATTGTATGTTCAATCAATTTCATAGTTGTTGAAGTATCTGTAGCGCTCGGAGCATGCAACAGATTCCAGGAAAATGGAGCAGAGTTCATACAGCTGTATGTTACAGTCAAAGGTCAATATATAGTCTCTTTCAGAAATGACGCGTTTGTCCAAACGACATTTCACCAAACTAACTACATTCGACCATACCCTTTTCGGGAGTAAGTATGTATATTATTGAAACCTAGAAGTTGTTATCGTGTGGATACCCCTACTAGGTATAGTATAGTTGGTGGTAACCAAAAAGGAAATTTAACAAGGCTAAACTCGTGAAAACTAGTTTTAAATAGAGAAAACGCGTTGTAACTGAAAACCCACAAAAGTTTAAGTAAAATTTTAGCTTTCTTTGGTCATGCATGGCATTTAGTACGGCTTGACGCACGTTTGTCTCAAGTCTCACCAGTCACTCGGTATTTGACTTGTGCTAAAGAAAATTCGATAAATAATAAAGACTAGTGCTTGAACATCTCTCTTGAGCCAGTTGCCCATTAAAGTATGTAATGTAAGTATTTGAATATGTTTTACGACATGTTGTAAAGGCTGTGCGAGTGGCGGCAGAACGCGTCGTTCGTCTCGGGACCAACTTTATCTTACACTCGGCGCCCACCATGTAAATCACTATGCATTACGAGAAATTTAGCAGAGGTCATTTCAAATCGGCAAGTTATTTTCTACGTACGTAGGTACCTATATAATAATAAATAAAAAATATGTTTGTGGGACCAAAGTCTACAAAATATACATATGAATTATTTCCGCACAGTACAGAACGAGTAACGAGTGTGCCAGAGAATTGTAGTAGAGCACGGGCTCCCCGCGCGACTATATGAGGCTTTACCTGGAACGGGAGGTTCGCGGGACGGCAGGGTTTCGATGAAGCGTGGAGTCGTATTGGAAATTTAATTAATCCATGAGAGCCGGCACGCATAGTGGCGATGACGTAAAATTAAATTAACGATGTTCCAACAAACATTGAGCTGACAGGCTACACGCAATGCGCTTTAAACCTTTGTCTCATTTCATGGAACCCATTATTATGTAAAATTATTTGCACTGATATGTTAAGCTGACGAGTTAGTTTGGTTAAATGCGCTAATCACACGAAATACTCATTGTAATTTTGTGTTAATTATGAAGGTATTATTACGCTATGACCAATAGAAGTGGATCAGCAATCTTAATTTAGGCAAATACGGAGGAAAAGCATAGAATCTTTAGTTTCGCATAAGAAGTTACATTCAAGCTCTAGTAACGTATTTAACAGCAATTTCACTCGTGGTATCGAAAAAAGATGTCACAAATGCTGACGTTACTTTCACAGAGTTTCAAGCTTTTTGACCTCTAGTGTCAAAAATTGCGGAAGTCTAAGCAACGAGTTTAGGTGATTATCTATCTATCAGTTCGTGACGAATTCGCAGTTTGAATTTGATATTAATAAATTCTGTCATTAAAACTTTATACTTTTATGATTTCGATAATTACAACATCCCGAGAAGCATGTTTTTGTGGTATAATCGGATCCGGTAAATGTTTTAATTGAAATTGTAGTTTGTTTGGTTTGTAAATAAACGATATTTATAATTAATGCGATATTGTCCGTTCACCTTTGAAATAAGGCGCCGTCCACGTAGGTTACAATTAAACCAATCGTTCTAACATACCAAATATATTGGTCGGTAACGAATAAGGTCAGCGTACGTAACACTTAGTACTGAAGTGTTGTCACGGACATGTCGCCTGAGTAACATCGACCACATTATGTAAATGATGGGGGCATAGTTTGGAGGCAGCAGTATCGCACATTAAGTTAGTAATGAGTGGAGGAGGAGCGGGCTGGAGCCCGGGCGCTGTCACAATGCGGAGTGACGAGGTCGGCGCGCAACAAGTAGCAGCGGCACTGCTAGTGCGGACACAATGCTCGCCGCATCCTCACAACACTGACGTTTCAATTGCTATCATGCGGCGGATTGAATCTACGCGATGTATATGCATTGCAAACGACGTGACTATTTCACTATTTGAAAACCAGCAGGATGCCCGTGCCCTACTTTTGTAAATGCGCCGTGCACCCATCTACCGAGTATTGTGCCTTAATTGGCGCAAGCAAATTATACGAACGATTTGTTATTGATAATAGAGGAGTTTTTCAAAGCATGAAAAACGGGAACAGCTTTTTGGATATTTACGCGAAAGACGCGTGGACTTGTAGTTGAGTTATTCCCGCTGCAATAACTTTGTTTAAGTCGAAAGCTTAAGAAGCGTAAGTCCAGGTCTTACAATGGTGGCGTGCCGTGGATGTGCCAGGCAATTTTCATGTTGTTAATGTGTTATTTAATGATTAAAAGACATTTCATTGTGACCGTCGGCGTGATGTCTGTCGTGTGCCAGCTCAGATGTACGTCAAAGGTCCCGGCGAGACGGCAGTAATGAGCGCCGAAGCACGTTCCGTTTCATTGGGCGCTATGTGCCTCCACAATTAGCTTTAATTTCCGAAACTACACTGATCGGTATATATGAGCGATTATTACACATTTCATGGATATTTTATAGTAACTACGATGATATGCAATATAAATGATAGTTTTCAGTAAGCTAGTTTGGCAGTAATTTTGGGGTCGGTTGGGGGAAGGGGGTGTTGTTGGTAGGATTATATTAAAACAACCGTCAACAACGGTACGCAGATTTTGTTAGTGCTATTTTCACTCTAATTAATAATATTGTACGGAAAAATGTGAAAATATGCATAACCAGCAGATTTTAGCCAAAATATGCAAATGTAATAATCCGGTCTTTAATATAATTGGTAACAAAAATAGAACTAGTTATATTTGGCACAGACTTGATTGCAAACAAATTTAATATTCCTAACGTATCCTACTATTATTATAAAGGCGAAAGTTTGTAAGTATGGATGTTTGTTACTCTTTCACGTAAAAACTACTGAATGGATTTGAATGAAACTTTACCACAATATAGCTTATACATCAGAATAACACATAGGATACTTTTTATCCCAGAAAATGTAGTATTCCCGTGGGAATGGGTATTTCTGAATCTACCAAAGTGATTTGAATGAAATTTGGTATAGAGAGAGGTAGAGCTCACAGAATTAACATGGGATAGTTTTTATCCCGGAAAATTAAGTATTCCCGTGAGAATGGGTATTTCTGGATCTACCAAATCGATTTGAATGATTTTTGGTATAGAGGTAGGTAGAGCTCACAGAATTGACATGGGATAGTTTTTATCCCGGAAAATTAAGTATTCCCGTGGGAATGGGTATTTCTGGATCTACCAAATCGATTTGAATTAATTTTTTTATAGAGGTAGGTAGGGCTTACAGAATTAACATGGGATAATTTTATCCTGGAAAATGTAATCCCGTGGGATAAACATGTTATAAATGCAAAAATAGAATCTACGCAGACGGAGTCGCGGGCAAAAGCTAGTTATTACATAAATTGAAAATCGGTGATAATTTAGAGAATTCTTCTAGATACTCGTAATACGATAAATTGATGAAAGACGTCACGGAGTCGACGACAAATTTATTTTTGTAGAGAATGCTTGAGAGCTAATCGACAATTGGAAAATATAAAGTAGGAATGAACTCTCCGCCTACAGGTCTAGACAATGTAAGGAGTGCACACAGCGGAGGGCTCTCAGGCCCGTAATAACTCGATGGAGCGTAACCTACTCACGTACAACAGACGCTCAAGGACGCCACTCTTGTTCATATAAAAATCCGATGTGCATCCCGTTGCTGGACGACAAACCTCACGTTTCTATCGTTTGCTCCAGAAGCGGATCTGTGAGAATGATTATATATAAATGGGTCGTGTAGTGGTCACGTCTTTCGCAAGGATTACAACCGCCGTCTACTCAAAGCGGGCTACTAACCGAGCTAGCTGAAGGTTGACGTAGATACGGTTGTCAGTGTTTAAGCGGCATTTGAAGGGTTCCGGTATTAATCCAGTGCTCCTCCCAAGGAGCTAGCATCAAACGGGTTAGATTGGCGGTCAACCATCTTTATCTATCCCCCTTAAATTTCCATTACTTTTTACTCCAGTTTAATTATAAAATTAGAAGAGCATTCGAAGTATATCTACGTAGGTATAGTGATTTGATGAATGGATGCGACTCGGCAGAAATCAAATGGCAGAGCATACAATAGGCTGACGGAGCGTGAAAGCAGTCGGCGCCTGTATCAATACGCGGGAATGTCTGTCGCCGCGGCCGAGCCACACTTGAAGCTCCGCTGGACCAGATTAATGGCGTTACACACCGTCGAACGTATTGTAATAGCGGTAATTAACGGACCTACACTAGGAGCATGCAAGCGATTTAGATCTTAGGATTCCACGGCATCGAGATACTGGGCAATGTTCAGTTATAATAAATTGAGATTTGAAGAAGGTGTTGCTTCAATTCTTTTGGACTTGGAAAGTTGCTAATAGCGCCTACATTTTGCTGACATTGTACGGAGCCCCGGAAAGCCGCCACCTTTTCAATGTAAAAGTTGAGCTTCCAACCAATCTCCGCACTGAGACAATTTAATTTAAATTATTCTTTTCAGAACTAAAAATGTTAAAATTATTTATGGACACATTTACTTAAATAACCCGGAACTATTAACACCACAATTGGGACAAGTGGTCCGGTTAAGCAGGTCCAACTTCGAGAGAGAGGTCAATCGTCGAATCCAACTCGGTTGGGCAACGTTCGGAAAGTTAGGAGACGTCTCGTCCAATATACCTCAGTGCCTGAAGACGAAAGTCTTCAATAGTTGTGTGTTACCAGTGATGACATATGGCACTGAGACGTGGCCTCTCACTAAAGGCGTCATGGGTCGGCTCAGGGTCACTCAACGAGCTATGGAGAGGGCTATGCTCGGGGTTTCCCTACGTGATCGAATCAGAAATGAGGAGATCCGTAGGAGAACTAAAGTAACCGACATAGCCCAACGGATTAGCTCCTTGAAGTGGCAATGGGCCGGCCACATGGCGCGGAGAACTGATGGCCGATGGGGCCAAAAAGTTCTCCAGTGGAGGCCACGAACGGGAAAGCGCAGCGTGGGACGTCCCCCAACAAGGTGGTCCGATGACCTTGTCAAGGTTCCCGGTGGAAGTCATTGGGGGAGGCCTATGTCCAGCAGTGGACGAATATTGGCTGCCGATGATGATGATGATGATGATGATTAACACCACTAATATAATGTAGCAATAATGACATTACATACGAGTTCATTATGTAATACTCCAACATAAATTATATGTAAAATAATGAACATCGTGACGTTATATTCCTTTTCCCCCAGGTTACATGTTATTCCTAGTAATGTTATTTTGTATCAAAGTTTATTTATAAATGAGAAAGTTATGAAGTGAAGCCGTTCGGTAAAATAAGTTGTATATTTTCAGTGGGAAAAACAACCGTTCACGTAACGAAATCTGTGAGTAAGCGACGCGCGTGGCTGGCGCCGTGGAGAGGAGACGCACATAATATAACTGGCCATAACTTATCCCCGACGCTGATAATCACCTTGCATTGCTTTATAATAGTATTTCGAGAGGATTATTTAACATCAAAAATATGCCTTGGAAGTCGATAGGAGTGTAGATACTATTTTTGAGATATTTATTTATTTATTTATTTATTTATTTATTCGACCAATACGGTTAAACCAATTACATTAATCGATAAGATAGGTACAATAAAAATCATAAAATTAAATAAAAAATAAACATAGAACAGCGAAACAATTATAAATTAACAACATTATATAAAATTATATTAAATTCAACAAAATATCAATAAAATTTCATTAAAAATATACAAATCACAGTCATACATCACACATTCAATTCACAATACCGCAAACATTCCAACAAAATCACCTTCCACTCCTCTGTAAAAATATCACAGTGTGGTGCACTGTCCAGGAGAGCATTGAGCGCCGAGAGAGTACGCGGTATTGGCGACCTGGCACGAGCCACAGTACGACACGTTGGAACTGCGAATAGTCGGTGCCTCCTTCCCCGTGTGTAACCGTTAGGAACGAACAGCCTACATAGCTCGCCACTAAGGTCAGGAGCATCTACCACACCCCTGAGAATCCTGCACATTATTATTATTTGATCCCTCCATCTCCTTACCTCTAAAGAGTTGTAACCGAGGCAACCCAACAGATACTTAGTGGGATACATGTATGGATAGTATGTATAAAGACGTTTGTACAGGTACCTCAGAAAGGCTTTTTGGACTTTTTCGAGCAAAAGGCTGTACGTACTCTTATAAGGATGCCACACACAGGAACTGGCTTCAAGCTTGCTACGGACAAGCGAATCAAAGAGCAATTTAATTGTCTTGCCGCTTTGAAAATCCTTTGCGTTACGAAGCACAAAGCCCAGACGTCTAAAACACTCTTTGGTTACAGTAACAACATGGTCATGGAAAGTAAGTTTCTGGTCGAAAGTCACACCCAGATCCTTCATCGAGCTTACCCTGGACATTTCATCAGAACCCAACTTATAGTTGAATGCAATTGGAGATCGCTTACGACTAAAAGTCATTTGAAAGCATTTAGAAACGTTGAATTCCAATTTATTGTCTACACTCCAACCATAAATTGCATCAATGTCGTTCTGAAGTGAAACGCAGTCTTCGATAGTCTTAATTTCAAGAAAGAGTTTGATGTCGTCAGCGTACAATAAAACTCTAGCGTGCTTAATCACCAAGGGAAGGTCATTGATCATCATTATGAACAGAAGAGGACCAAGTATCGATCCCTGACTGACTCCGGAACGGGTGTGGTAAGGCAGTGACTCATAACAACCATGTCGTACATATTGCTGACGATCACGCAGGTAGTCAGCGATAAACCTAAGCATCCCCGGGGACAGACCCAGAGAGGAGAGCTTCTCAAGCAACTTGTCGTTGTTAACCCTATCAAACGCCTTCCGAAAGTCAAAGTATAGTACATCCACCTGTAACCCACGATCAAGTCTGGTGGAGATGTAGTCTGTCAATATGAGAAGATTTGTATTGACCGACCTTCTTCTCCTGAAACCATGCTGTTCATTACACAGAAATGGTTCGACCTGTCTGTAAATTTTTGTGTAAAGAATATGCTCAAATATTTTGGCCAAAGTTGACAAAATAGCGATCGGCCGATGTTCTTCAACACAAGATATATTATTAGAGTTTTTTGGTATGGGCGTAACTCTTGATGTTTTCCACTGGGAGGGGTAATGACCAGTTTGTAGGGCTTTGTTGAAGATGTGCCTAAGTGGTTCAACAAAAATATCCTTATTTTGTTTTATCAACCAAGGAGGAATAGCGTCAGGCCCTACTGAGCTACTAGATTTTAATTTTTCTATTCCTGTCTCAACATCAACAGAGGTGATTTTATTGATATGAACGAATCTGTTCAGGATAATTGGGTTTTCATTTAAGTTTGTTGGGTTCAGGCTCGGTATATCCGATAAAAACACACCGGAAAAGAAACTTGCAAAGGCTTCAACGGCCTTTACTCCACTGACAGACTGACCTGCATAATTAACTTCAGGTTCAAAACCTCCCTTGGACCGTAAGGAAGATATATGGCGCCAAAACTGACGGGGGCTGATTTTGATGTTCTCTTCCATACTGGCCAGATATGACTTATACGCTGCCGATATGCGAAGCTTTAGGTCGGACCTCAGATGAGAAAAAGGTTGGTATGCATCTTGGGACTGAGCGTGTTTCCAGCGACGGTGTAAACGTAACTTTGTTTTGATGTCTACTATAATATCCTTAGTAAACCAAACTGGATAGCGTTTGTTCGGCACACCGTTACGTCGTTTCTTGGGAATACAGACATCAAACATACTATATAAGGTATGATAAAAGCAGTCGACGGTGTGATGTGCATCCTTTATCTTATACATGTCATCCCATGAAACCTTGGAGATCATGTCATTTAGTGACATGTAGTCCCCTTTCGCAAAATTCCAGTCTTGGCCATTACTTACTGCGCTAGGCTCGAGGCGATCTGAATGTCGAGTTGCGAGGAAACTAACAGTAATGTCAAGAGGAGGGTGGTAAGCGTCAGGTGGCACCAATCCGTCCGCAGCAACAACAGATGTCTCCCGGATGTCATTGCTCTCCCGTACCAGTACAATGTCTAACATTCCACCGTGTACATTACACACCACATTTTGATCCAACAAATTACAATATGATAAGAAATAGCAATAATAATTATTTACATTTACTGAGGCACTGTTAAGATTAATATCACCATAAATTAAAATTATACCCTTCAATGTGCAGATAAAGCTTTCTATTTTGCAAAACCAAGCCATGTAGTCCTTATCACTTGCGGTTGGCTTAATGTAAACTACACACACGTAAGTAGTTCGACCTCGCCATACGTAACTTGCCCATACGTCCTCACCACTGTCGGTTTCGAAGTCTTTACGGCGGTGAAGCACAATGGGAGCGCGCGCGGCAAGCAAGACTCCGCCGCACGGCGTACTCCTGTCGCGCCGCACAACACTCCAACCTGGACTCACGAGTTCAGAGTCTCCAACGGAATCGTCGAGAAACGTCTCCGTAGCAGCAACTAAGTTATGTTCGGATATCGCAAGATTATTACGCCAAGTGTGCAGCTTGGTTTTAAGTCCTCGCACATTTTGATACAGCACATAAAAGTGAGCGTTTTTACTGCTCACTGTTTCCTTCACGAAAGGGCTGCACACTTGAGGATGGAGCCTTACCGGACACCCTTGTGCCAGTGGCTTTCCTGTAGTTGATCCATCCTTTTATCTTGGCGTTAACAGGCCATACATTCACCGAAAAGCATTTTTCGTAATAGGCCACTGGTATTCCGATCTTATATGACTTGTACTTCCCTTTTGGTTTTAGTTCTTCTACAGTGCACGACCCAATAGGGCAAAGTTCCTTTAGGTAAAGCGATACTTCATCGCGACTGGAGGCCATGTTCCATAAGTGTAAGTATTTTACAGGCTCAACTGCTCTTAAAGATGTAACAGCAGGCCCAGCTACACCAGACAACGAGAGACGAGTTCTTTTCATTGGTTCCCTTACCTCCGTCCACTGCTGGCTAAGTGTGGAATGATTTTTTGGACAGCCAGTTATATTACTAGTTTTAGGTGTTGAGGGAGAGTGGGTGTTATGAGCTAATGAATGTACGTCACTTTCCGGGTTGTTGACTCTTTCCGCAACTGCAATGGAGCTTGATACGTTTGGTACGAGTACTTTGCCTCGAGATTTATCCCGCGGTTTACTCGACGATGGCTTCTTTAAGGTAGGTATAAGTAAAGGTGATCGAGGCTCTACTACATTATGAGAAGTTCCGGTTTGCTCATTTGCTTCAATTTTCGTATAACGTTTGACTACTCGTTCAGCATAAGTATGAAGTTTTTCGTCAAAGGTGTTAATAAGAGAGACTGCAGTATTAAGTTGGTCTTTCAGATTGTTTAACTCTTGCCTCAGGTAACGTATTTCCGTGAAAAGTTCATTGGGTTCACCACTTATGATTTCTATTTGATTAGTCAACCTTTGTGAAGATACGTTTGCGTCTGGAGGCACTACGGGCGTAGTACAGCGGCATTCAAATATAGATTCTCCCTTGCTTACTGCTAAACGGCATACAGTGCAATTCATGGTCAGGAGTAAGTATTAACAATTTAATTAAAGTATAGTATTAATTTAATCAAGCACTACTATTCAGCCACCCAGTAGTATGTCTTCTCCACAACCTCGCTGGATCGCCTCTAGTAGCCCCCTCTATCGTTGGAGAGCTAATAGATGCGAATAATCTTTCGTAGATCAAGAGAGTTGATTGCTACTGCACACTAGATGGCAGCACAGCTCGTACGAATTTAAAATGTAACGTTCAATCGTGGTACGTCTTTTTCAATTTTTTTCTTAATAATGTGGTTTTCCGAGTTATTTGGAGAAATAACGACCCACTAACCTTCTGTGGCACTAGTCTGATGTTCTCAGCGGTGACGAGCAAATCACTAAAAAGTTCTGAGTTCAAGAAGATCACTATATTTAAAGTTCCGATAAATACTTTACAACACTGTTTCACTTTGAGATAACACTTGCAGTGGTGCACGAACACTTAATCAGTAGATTGATAAATGTCATATGATAAATTTAGACACAGAACTATTTTTACTATAAATTCAAAATTGCAGCCACAAAATAACTGTTTACTAAGAAGCCACATACGTGAGAAAAATTAAATAGAAAGAAGAAAGCTGCAGAGAGCACCGGATGAGCACATTTAACTAGGGGATGATCGCCACATTATAAATTTCCAATATAATTTACTTTTCAGCAAGTGTGTGCGCGGTTCGGGCATTTTTTAAAACATTCGTTAAAAACAACGAAAAATTAATAGTAAACGAACTTACCGAAAAGTTACGCACGAATTTAACGTTATGGAATTTGAGGAGCAAAAATAAGACGAATATTAACATAAAAGCATAGCAATATGTTTAATTTGTGGGTCCAGTTAAAAAAATCTGAATTTTAGTACTTTATATCACTTTCCCGTCAGTTGGATAAGCGATGTCCGCGATTTCGCATGCAATGACGTGGCTCCAGTGCGCCTAGGACATCCATTAGCTATCTCATACAACGTTACTCAATAGTCAATACCATGTAAACAAAACAATGTAAAGCGAATTAGCGCCAATAGCAGGCTTTGAGACGCGGAGGTGGCGTTCCACATGGGTCTATGATGTAACACTATTATACATGTGTACGTACAATGAAATGTGTCGCCCTGAATGCAACACTGTCGCCCCTTCCCCGCTAAACTCGCGATACAGTTAAATATGACACCGACACACGTCATTACTTACATTACATCGATTAAATTAATAGCATTATAAGTGATTCAACTTGGTGCTTAGGATTTACGACAGCTTTTTGGGCAAGCGACACCTAATCCATAGAAAACTAAAATCTTAAACCCTAATAAACAAATCGGTCAAAAACTCTATCTTTTGCTATTTGAAATACTTGTACCTAAGTTCGAACTCGTTACCAGTCAGTGCCTAGCATTGTGCACGATTATCGACTTGTTGAGTTTTAAAAACCCAAAAATATTAAAAGTCTTACGTGCGAAGAGTTTTTCCCGCTTGGGAAACCGATTATGACTAAGCGGTCAATATCCACCAGTTTGAGAATCCTTGTTTAACTGGTGAAAGCGAACATCGTTTCAGAGACAAGGAGTAACAACACATTTAGTCTAGGAGCCAGTGAAAGCGGAGACGTACAAAATGAATAAATGGGAGCAGTTCCAATGTATATGCGATTAATGTGTGGATGCGAGCGACGTCATTACTGGCCATCCTTTGCCCGGCCGTGGAGTCGGCTTCTACAAACGGCGCCGTGGCTTTGTCCGACAGGTTCTCGCATGCCATCGGCATTAGTGCACTCGTTTGTGAAAAACAACTGAACTCTGAAATTGGAGCAGTCTGCGCGGGTTTACGTGGACATGTACTATGCAATAACATTTACATCAATTTGAGGTATTCCAGAAAAAGTAAATCTAAATAAATAATGGAACTGAAAGGAAAGTTTCGGCTCAATCATTTACTGATTAAATGCTGTTACATTGTGGCTTAATGGGCGACGTCTGGTATTCTTTTAAGTAAAACGTACATAACTACATTTAATGTATGTATATTGACAATAGATCAGATAAACAAATGCATGCCTATGAAAAGAAAACAGTAGAAAGCTCATTTTTTTATAATATAATATTTAAAAAATGTAAATGAAATAAAATCACATCGTTAAAAATAACCTGCCGTTGTACACAATACACAATACCTCGCCAACCCGCCTGCCAAGCGTGGCGAGTATCGGCAATATCCCCCTCATGATCGAGACTAGGACCAGGCCCCCAGTCCCCGGCAGCCCCACTATTCCTGGCTACGGTAGCGGCCATGGTAACGGTGGGGCGGGGGGTGCTAAGAATCCCCGGGTTGGCCCCGGCTACCACCCCCGACGACGACTGGCCCTGGTAACACACAACATACGCACGTTGAGGACAGACGAGAAGATTGTCGAACTGGAAGAAGAATTGAGCGGGTTACACTGGGACATTCTGGGGTTGTCGGAAGTCCGCAGGATTGGGGAGGACACGATAACCCTCAAGTCCGGTAACCTGCTCTTCTACCGGGGGGACGACCAACAGTCCAGAGGAGGTGTCGGATTTCTCGTCCGCAGGTCTCTCATTAACAACATCGTATCCATCGAAAGTGTGTCGAGCAGGGTAGTGTACCTGATACTCAGAATATCCAAAAGATATTCGTTGAAGGTCATACAGGTATACGCGCCGACCTCGACACACCCAGATGAAGAAGTAGAGGAGATGTATGAGGACATAAGTCGGGCCATACATACTTCTAAAACCTACTTCAATGTTGTTATGGGAGACTTTAACGCAAAGTTGGGCATGAGAAGCGATGCGGAGTTGAAAGTGGGGCAATTTGGACATGGGCAACGGAACCCCAGGGGTCAGAGGCTGGCTGAATTCCTGGAGAAAGAGGGACTCTTTGCGATGAACTCTTTCTTCCAGAAGCCGCCTCACAGGAAATGGACCTGGCTGAGCCCTGATGGTTCCACGAGAAATGAGATAGATTTCATCTTGACGACGAAACGACGGATATTCAGTGATGTCTCTGTGATCAACAGGGTGAAAACCGGTAGCGATCACCGAATGGTTAGAGGCTCATTGAATATCAACGTCCAATTAGAAAGACGTCGCTTGATGAAGTCTACGCTACGACCTACTCGCGCCCATATCCAAAACCCCGAGAGCTTTCAACTCGAGCTGAAAAATCGCTTCGAGTGCCTGGAAGAAAACCTTGCCGTGGACGAGTTAAACAGCGGTTTGGTAGAAGCTGTCCATGCGGTGGGATCTAAGCATTTTAGACCTCGCCGTAGAGATAGACCACAAAAACTCTCGGTCCACACTCTTGACCTTATGGCCGAACGTCGATCTATGGCGCTGCAGTCTTCCGAGGATGCCGAAGCATATCGTCAGCTCAATAGACGGATCTGGAAGTCCTTGCGACACGATGTCCGTGCTCACAATACTGTGAGCATTAAAGAGACAATAGAGCGGAACGGAGGCTCCAAAGTGTTTGCAAGAGACTTGTCTATTGGGCAAAGACAGTTGTCTAGGCTGAAGACGGAGGGCGGCCGCGTAGTGTCGACGAGGGCAGAGGTTTTAAGGGAGATCGAGAGGTTCTACGGACAGCTTTACACCTCGGTTGCCAAGCCCGCTGTTCGCTCGGCCGAAGACCCGAGAGCCGAGTTGATCCGCCACTTCAGCGATGATATCCCGGACATCAGCCTGTGTGAGATTGAGATGGCCCTGAAACAACTTAAGAACAACAAGGCGCCGGGTGAGGACGGAATCACTTCAGAGCTTCTGAAAGCGGGCGGAACGCCGGTACTTAAAGTCCTTCAGAGGCTCTTCAATTCCGTTCTCCTCGAGGGCTCAACGCCAGAGGCATGGAGCAGGAGCGTGGTGGTACTGTTCTTCAAAAAAGGTGACAACACCTTGCTGAAGAATTACAGGCCCATCTCGCTCCTGAGCCATGTCTATAAGTTGTTTTCGAGGGTCATCACAAATCGTCTCGAACGCAGGTTTGATGACTTCCAGCCGCCCGAACAAGCTGGTTTCCGAAAAGGCTTTAGCACCATAGACCACATCCATACGCTTCGGCAAGTTATCCAGAAAACCGAGGAATACAACTTGCCGCTTTGTTTAGCGTTTGTGGACTATGAGAAAGCCTTTGATTCGATCGAGACGTGGGCGGTGCTAGAGTCTCTCCAGCGGTGCCACATTGACTGTCGGTACATCGAGGTGTTGAAAAGCATATACAGCAACGCCACCATGTCGGTCCGAGTACAAGATCAGAGCACGAAGGCTATTCCACTACAGAGAGGCGTGAGACAGGGAGATGTTATATCTCCGAAACTGTTCACTGCCGCGCTGGAAAACGCCTTCAAGCTCTTGGAGTGGAAAGGATTCGGCATCAACATCAACGGCGAGTATATCACACACCTTCGGTTTGCCGACGATATTGTAGTCATGGCAGAATCGCTGGAGGACCTTAGCACTATGCTCGAAGACCTCAATCGAGTCTCCCAACAGGTGGGTCTTAAAATGAACATGGACAAGACGAAAATCATGTCGAATGTCCATGTTGTGCCCACCCCAATCGCAGTTGGGGGCTCGACTCTCGAAGTTGTAGACGAATATGTCTATTTGGGACAAGTGGTCCGGTTAGGCAGGTCCAACTTCGAGAGAGAGGTCAATCGTCGAATCCAACTCGGTTGGGCAGCGTTCGGAAAGTTAGGAGACGTCTTCTCGTCCAAAATACCTCAGTGCCTGAAGACAAAAGTCTTCAATAGTTGTGTGTTACCAGTGATGACTTACGGCACTGAGACGTGGCCTCTCACTAAAGGCGTCATGGGACGGCTCAGGGTCACTCAACGAGCTATGGAGAGGGCTATGCTCGGGGTTTCCCTACGTGATCGAATCAGAAATGAGGAGATCCGTAGGAGAACTAAAGTAACCGACATAGCCCAACGGATTAGCTCGTTGAAGTGGCAATGGGCCGGCCACATGGCGCGGAGAACTGATGGCCGATGGGGCCAGAAAGTTCTCCAGTGGAGGCCACGTACTGGCAAGCGCAGCGTGGGACGTCCCCCGACAAGGTGGTCCGACGACCTTGTCAAGGTCGCGGGACGTCGCTGGCTGCAGGCGGCTTCCGACCGTTCCCGGTGGAAGTCATTGGGGGAGGCCTATGTCCAGCAGTGGACCACTAATGGCTGATATGATGATGATGATGATGTACACAATACAAACAGGTGATGTTTTGCGCTGTGTGTGTATCGGGTATCGACCAATTAATAATTGCGTCGGCCGGTGACCGGGAGTACAGTCGTAATTGTCTTTCAACAGTGGATACTCTAATTGCATCGCTCCCCGATACTCCGTACTGTCACTACGGTAATTTTGCGATGCAACTGATAGAAGGCGTATTAATAAATATGAAGTTAAAAACAACAAGTTAACAATATCAGTATTGTTTTCTAAGCCTCCCTTTACAATAACAAATAATATAAATCAGTGAGAAATGAGGAAATGAAAGACGCAAGCTATGAAAGTCATACTTTCCATGGAGATTAGGTACGTACTACGTATGCAGACCGTGGAATAGTATCCGGGCTCTCTGAAGCACTGCGTTATCAATAGATATGAGAATTGTTTGTTGATGCACCTACGCCGACGGACGTGTTGACACTTTTTGCCACAAAAATATAACTCAGCCACCCATTGCTACTTGACACCAACAATCCATCATTGCAGCTGAATAATGTTCACGTTGCACACTCCTCACTAGTTGTGACGCGCCTACACGGTCGTGGCGCTTGTTCAATTTTGTGCGCTTTTCAAAGCTTTCACGTAAGAACATATTTTTGTGCCTTCCCCTTGTGTAAAGCTAAGAAGTTGCTTTGATTTTGCCAAACTACATTTTCTAAAGAAGACAGTTTTTTATTAACAAATTAATGCGAAAAGTAATTAACGAATTCAACGATTTCTGGTATGAATATACATAATATTATGTATATTGTTACCACCGAAGTAAGGTAGTGTACTTCTCTTATAATGAGTAATTAAGACAGAAGTCTTGTTTTGATAATTAAAAAGGCCGCGTGAAACTTTAATTGATACGTGCACCTCTTATAAGACAAAAAATTAATAAACAACAGATAGATTTCCTATAAATCGTTGGAAATTTTAGCTCTAGACAAAATGGTAGTGAGATAAGCACTTCCTTCGTGAAAATAAATGAAACACTGAATAATATGATCAGTGGGAGTGCGCCGGAGGTCTGCCGTGGCTGGTCTGGTTGGTAATAATTGCTCTGGGTTTGCGGCTCACAGATCAACCAGACATCGTACACCGGACACCGAACACCCGCCGCTGACATCGGAAACCGCGATGCCCCTCGGACAAGTTTAATTATTATCTTCTCCGAGACGTTATTATTAGAGTTTCGTTGGCTCTTTTATTGAACAAATCGTAGAGGCAGCCGCGGTAGAGTTTTGACGGAGGGACGCGTTCAATGCTCCACTAACAAAATGTTTGGGTGGAGAGCTACCTGTCGCCGACCACTTGATCCTATTACAAATGCAATGATATTCTGCATTGTAAAAACACTCTAATTAATTGGCCCCACACCGTTCAGCTATAAATTACTGCCAATGTAATGTAAAATACGAGTAACAACCTCGTGCGTAGGTATTTTGTAGTGACTAGAGTGCCACTAGAATTACGAACATAATAAAATAGATCTTATACAAAAGGATACAAATCAGCAGGAGGTTTTCTCTAATAAAATAGATAACTTTAAATTCAAAATCAATGACAATGTAGGTGAATGTCGGTCCACTTCGTACCTGTGTGCTCATATTTAAATTACTGCTTGATCCGGTCGATATCGGCTACTTAGTGAAATTTAAAGATATGTATTATTTTAATCTGCGTGATTGGTACGTTATATCGAAAGCTTTATTTATCACGTAACACACAAAGGTTTGTTTAGTTTAATGTGTTAAGTGAAGGCAAGTTGGAGGGTCAACATGGGAAGTCGATTTATATAGTAATGTTATCGATTGCAATCATCAGCGGATAAAACTATGCCGTCTTATTCGTTACTAGATACAGACATCAAAATATCGGCTGAACTCAGACGCCGTACACTGGCATGCGTCACTATGACAGCTTTACTCGTAGTACCGGTATGTGTAACCTACGGTTAACAATCTCAACCCGGTATTGTCAGTTGCGATAGTCGAAACTCGAAACATCGAGAGTCGAGACAGACATCGTGTCCCATATCTGTTGTGGATGCTGTGTGTGCAACTATACTCTCTATATCTTTGTTAGGACCGGAATGATCTTAATTGCTGAGACACAATGAGGAGCTACAGTGCACACATCGACGCCTATCTTGGCGCGAATTTGTCCACCAAAAATAGCCTAAAATTTGTAAATAGACTTCAACCGAATAAATAAAACATTTAATCTGATCTCAGAGTTAGTCGCTGATTATTTAATAGACGTAATATAAAGCGCAAAATTATAATATCTTGCAGATTACATAAAGTAGTAACTAGCGATGTGGAATACACTAATACATTACATAAAAAACTGCAAATGACAGCGTTATCAGTCACGGGCCACGGCAATATCTCGCAGACTTAAATCTGTAAGTTTATCAAATGATGTTATTGAAATATGAACAGCTCGCATGTACATGGCAGAGTACAAAGTCGAACAATCGTCTAGTCGGAGTTTAGCGTAAGCATTGTGACGTTAAGGAGAGTAACAGTAGAGTTGTGAGTGTGTAGGCTCAAAGCTACGAGTATAGAAGAGGTCGGACATTGGATACTGGACTACTTGCGTCGATCTACGCATAATCTATGTTTATTATTCATCGAATCTAGGGAATTACAACAATAATGCGATAAAAGTATTTTTGTGAAAATATATTTGTATTTTTGTTTGTAAATTTCCAAATCAATTAATTTTTTGTTACTTCTTATTTTATAATAAATGTTTAAATTTCTCGAGATTTTTTCAGACTAGAATGAGTTGGTTTATGAGAATATTTTCTAGTTATTTAACTTACAATAGAAAAGTCAAATATATAACTTAATAATCTTAGATACTAATATTATAAAGAGGTAAGGTTTGTGAGTTTGTATGTTTGAATGTTTGTGAGGTTGTAGAAAGTAAACTCGGGGTCTACTGAACCGATTTTGAAAATTCTTTTACCAATAGAAAGCTACGTTCTTTGTGAGTGTCATAGGCTATATATTTGTCCGAAAAATGATAAGACTTCTTCGTTGTAGCAGGATTTGTGAAGTAAGTCGGAGAAAAAACGAGCGAACGAAACCGTTTTTTGCAAACACTGCCTTACTCATGGGAGATATATAGCTGAGTCTTGGAGAAAAGTTGTAGAGCTTGATAATGTCTACAAAAAAGTCAGCGGTAGCATATGTCTAACTTTTAGGGTTGATTCACTGTAACCTCTTTTATGCTAACTAAATTTGTTATAAAATAAAGCACTGTTTGTGAAGGTATTTTTATAAAGATTATATTAACTCTTATCCAAATAAATGCGTTATATATATTTAATTTAAAAGAAATTTGCCCGTTACATAATTTGATTTCAATGAGTATCTTAGAAGATATCGCAGTTTCAAAATAATCGTCAAGTGCGCAATAATTAATTATGTACTAGACGCCGGCCAGTGCGTTACGCTTTCATGTGATTTGACTGATTTGTATGAATTTTGGTATGTGCATAAATAGGACTCTAAAGAGTAAAATAGACTATGACTTATTTTCTTTCTGAACTCAACCCTGTAGTCTACGCGGACGAAGTCGCGGGCAACAGCTAGTAAGTTATAAATAATAATGACTAGACGAAATATTAAAAAAAAAAAAACAAAAATAAGAAAGCAAAAGAGTTAAAAAATGTTTTACACCGGAGCAATACAATCTTTGTAGAAAGTAGGAACTTTATAAAATTTTTAGTCAATGTTTGTATTATGGTTTATTTGGAGGCAGGTAGTTTAGCAAAGCGCGACATTAATACTTCCCCGAAGGCTGCAATAGTATTAACAGTGGCACCTCGCGTCGTTTAGACTGATTTCGCTGTGTACGCATACTCGGCGCGCCGCCGCTCCAGACAATATCCACTTCCATGCTCATTTGCAAAATTGTTTATTGTTATTATGTAAGGAATATTACGTCACATTGATTTACATGGGATTGATGAAATTGCTTAGTTTACCAAACCCACGAGGCTCAATGAATATATTTCATAAGATTATAGCAGACGTGTATGTGATGTGAGGCGAAAAGGAAACAGAAATAAAGATCTCAGCATTATATACATACATACGCCTAAGCGTAGGAATAACTTGAGTTAGTTAGTTTTGTTGTGGATTGCGGTGGGACCGGGCAGGCATCCCGAGACTAACCGAATCTATCGAACATTAACCGCACCGGACAGATTCGGGTACAGCGTTTACAATTACTTATCAAACATGATTGGCAAACTTTACAAGACTAACAGCGGGGCACCACCGGGCCGAGCCTAGGGACTTGACACACTAGTGTGCGAATACTTACATTAATTATTAATATTGATGACTGTCCAGACAGGACAGAAATTTATATATTTTTATGTTAATTAAACGCGAAAAGTGAATATACTCAACTTCGAAGTGTGTGTTCCACTTCGAGCATTAACATGCTAGACAAAGGCGAGGGCACGCGATATGTACAATGCTATAATCGAAGCAGTAAGTAAAGGTACGACGAAACAGGTAACAGTGCCTTTTTATGCGCTTCCTCCCAATGACGTTATAACTTAAACATTTCAAACTTCACAATAACGGGCAAGGTCATATTAATAATGCGAATCCCTTACTTCACTATTACGATAAAGGATACTTTTCGTTGCAGGGCAATAGAAATTATTTTAATTTTGAGTGGGCGGATTGAAGTGCACCTGGCTCCACAAACAAATGGAGACGGTGGCATACAATGTACGCAACAATCGCTATGGATCTAGGGTCGGCGGCAAGGTCTCGGCGCAGCGGACGTCGCTCTCGCGAGGGGACGCGCGCCTGCGTCCACTTTGCAATGCTCATATTTCATTATACAACGATTCTTCACTATGTGAAGACAGCAAGCAAAGGCGAGGGAATCACCTGACGTCTCTTCGACAAAGCACATGTAGTTCCTAATTTCCCTTCGGAGTGAAGAAGGGTACATCGTGCGCCTTGGAGATCTCGCCCAGTGAAGTGTATCAGGTGTCGAAAGCGACAACTAATTGACCAATTACAACTCGTCGAAAAGAGACCTTCTCGGCAACGGTTGGGACGCTGCCTCGGAACTATATTTGGTACGGAATTGAACTTGTGCGTATCCATAGCGAGGGGAGTATTATCACTACATAGTAAAAAACAAAGTCGCTGTCTCTGTCCCTATGTCCCTTTGTATGCTTAAATCTTTGAAACTACGCGACGGATTTTGATGCGGTTTTTTTTAATAGATAGATTGATTGAAGAGGAAGGTTTATATGTATGATAACATCCATTAAATATCAGCATTGCACCCGTGCGAAGCCGGGGCGGGTCGCTAGTACCAATATAAATGAGGCAAATAAGAGCGACCTGTCCGGCATATCTAAAGGTTACGTCGTATGCACGGGCGGGGTTATTTTGAGCGGGCGACGTCTGTTTGCGAAACAAATTCCGTGTTGCACGATAATAAATGTGTTTGTATTTGTCCATTTGGTTCCTCTATTGTTATCCTATTTATTTGATTGTTTACTTTTGCGTTCGCACTCGGTCACTTACTCTTGATGTAAGGCTAAACAAAACCTATCGCTACGAATTTTATAATTTCTCCTTCTTTAGCTATTCATATCCTCATGGACTTTGAGTTTTGAGCGTAGATAATAAACAAACTCATAAATAGTACCGACATTAAAAGTATATTGGTGCGCACCTATTTTTAATTGACAAGATTGAACCGCGAAAGACTTGAAACTCCATAAGACGAGGAATAAAATAATGAAATTAAATAGAACAAAAATATAATAAAACGGATGAAGTGAGTGCGCCGTCCCGCGGCGAGGACCTGTTGCGCGGGTCGGTGTGTCGGTGACAAGGGCGTCAGCGCAGCGCCACCCCGCGGCACACGTCTATGCCAAAACTTGATACGGCTAATAGTACTTGTTGTTTATACATAAACACTACATAGATACGCGCTCCCCCTACATTCCCTCGACATCCCGCACTAGGCCAGCGTTTTGGACTATGGCCTAAACCCCCTAAAGTTGTAGAGGAGACCAGTGGGGAGCGGCGGGACGTATATGGGCTGATGATGATGAGAGACGCACTCACGCCTGTATTCCTTAAAGAGGTATTCAAGGGTTCATTTATGCACTCACATTTAGCCAAGTACTTTCCATCACCCGTAATAAAGGGGAGGCTAACAACCTATTTCGGCTACAAATTCATTGACTGTAGGAGTGCAGTTGGCGGCAGGCGCCACATCACATACTTGTAGCATTCGCACACACGCCCCCTGTCGTGATAGTGATACCTCGTCGGACGCTCAAGTCACAATCTTTATTGCGATATAGACGGGACTACACTCACTCCCACCTCCAACTGTTATTGCACTACCGTAATAGCGGACTTAGGGAGATGTTGCCGTTTTACATGTTGTTCACATAATATAACTCAATGTGGTCTGGTACTTTGTAAAAACGGTAAATAACGGTGACCCAGGTGTCAAATTCGGAAGAAATCACTTCCTGACCTTATCACTTCTAATTTTTCGCCCAAGTTGGATTTTATTTATAAACACTTTACAATTGACGATAACTTTAATTTAAAGAAAATTTGGGAATACGATAACTAAGATGTGCTAAATTAAATCAACTTTATCGGAAATCAGAAAAGAAGCTGGTAATGATAAAGCACTTTGTTGCTACATTTCTATTCGTCAGAATGTACGCCAGAGACTTAAGAACTCCGCCGACACGTGGACATATAAATCTCAGTTAAGAACACGATTCGCGGTTTCTAGAATTATTCAGCTATGCATGAGACATCTATGGGAAGCAGTTGACACGATATCTCCACGTAACATTTGTAAATTTATCCAAAATGCCATGAATAATGGATAGACAATACATAACAATGTAAAATATTTCACATCATATTTTCGAGAATAATTTCCGAATGGTCTATTTGAATGTTTCTGGAAAGATTCACACGCACACTAACGTCTCACCTCACTGCACAGAACACAAAGCGTCTAGCAAAGTGAAAAACAACGAATATTGAATAATGTGACTTTGTTTTAAATGTACCGTGCTTACAACCAAACATATAAATATAGTAATTATTTTTTTCATCATCATCACCAGCCTTTCACGCCCACTGCATCTCCTATGGCACGTCACGGGGCTCGATCTTCGGCTCTCATCCAACCGCTGCCAGCCACCTTGCGCTCATCGTCACCCCACCTAGCCAGAGAGCGTCATACGCTACGTTTGCTGAGCCGTGGTCTACGCTCCAGACCTCTTTTCTCCCAACAGAAATTATTTTTAACATTTTAAACACTCAAAACGGTTTTTAAGTATCTATATGCGGATGATTCAAGATGTCATGGGACAGGAGGATAAATATTTCATCCGTCATATGTGCCGTGTTAATAAATTAGTCATAATGTTCAATATTGAATTGGAAATACCTGGCGTGGCGGTACCGCGTCATGGGGCACGAGGCCCGCGCCCGCCGCGGCAGCCGCGCGCTCTACCTGCAACCAGACCGACCACTCAAACCTACAACATTGATCTCACACTCAAAACCACACCACATACTACTTCAGCTTTACCTCTTATTAATTCAGAACAGTTGAATTGTCAGCGAATGCTATCCTCAAAACACGATCTCATTTCGAGTTATTGTTGGTTATCTGGCTTGCCTATAAATAGAACCTAGGGAAGTAACATAGGTTAGTTTTTACCCAGGAAAAAATATTTTTTTATTCTCATAGTTGTTGATTTAAGCATTGTACAAGTAAACGCGTGTTATAAAATGTTCGTTTCTGAGTGGGATCATACTCGGCTGGTGAGAACGCGGACGGCAACTGAGATTTGCGTAACGCCATACGTAATACGACTGCTTCTTTTACACCTGATTTGATTGACATAATTAGTATCAACCAATAATGTCAATCAGTGCAAATGTTTGCGGAAGAGTCACGAGGAGCTGCAATTTCATAGACACGTAAATTACATTTGTAATTCGGGCTTGAGGGTTGAGGACGGCGGTTGTTCGTGGATAAGCGATGCGCGAGCGTTGTTATTTTGAGACTTAAATTAGCAACAATGATCCCTAAATAAGAGAAAAGGCAAACTGAGATCATATATGTGAACGCTTAAATCAAAAGAAAAACAACAAAGATATTGTTATCAATGAATACGACGCTTTAAATCTTTTTCATCGCGTAAGTAATGAGTGCGCGGAACATTTGATTGCTGACGTCTGTATATGTTTGTATGTGTGCAAGCACAGCATAATTAAATTACATAAATGGTTTGTTATGTATCACTTACCGGTTGGGAAACTTTATAATTGTTAATCATGGTGTGTGACGACTTAACGGCACATTAACAATCTGTTAATATTATGAATAGATATTGTTTGTGAGTGTGGATGGTCGGGCTAATCTCCGGACCTACTAATCCCATGTTGAAATAATTATCACCGAGTGCTATTGACTTTTTGCTTTAATGAATGTATACAGTGTTTAAGTGTTGTTGAAAAAGCGGTTGGCAAAGGTTCATTACGACTGTAATGATTCATGTGCGCGTATTTTTTCCTCTGGAAGCCAATATCGGACGACTAACGAGCTTAATCGCCAGTTAACAAGCGGCTGCAGGCGGCCGCGGATTAGCCCGCAACGTTACATGCTCCAGTACCCGCTACAGTTTTATTTGCTGAAACGCGGCAAGTACAGCAAAATATTGGGTTTATGACGTGAATATTCACGGTGAATTCGTGCTAATATTTATAATCAACCCCTCAGAGTTGGCGGTAAGTTGCACCTCGCGAAACCCTGAACGTCCCTTTCAATGATAAATCTTTAAGAGAACCACGGAGTCCAAAAATGTGTTAGGAAAACGGCCAATTGCTCGCCCCTCTTTTGTGGGAATATTGGTACATAAAATATGTGCAGAAATGCGCTTTTGCCTATTTCACTATACGTATATGGTAAAATAGATAAATAAGACAGAAACAACAGACAAGTTCCTCGGTAATTCTTGATTTATCGTAAAAGTACAAAAAGTCGTGCACTGCATGGAGTGGTACCTACATATGTCGGTGTATACTTTTTCCGCAGTAATTTGTTTGGGTGTTACTTTACATCGAGCTTGCTAAACACGGACACCAACAACATCATGTCAGCATGTCTCTAAATTATTTTATATTTTTTATTGTTATTTCTTAACTTGTTGAATATAATCCGGTAATACTATCGGTATACTATCTAAAGGCGCAAGTACTAACATTGATTGAAATAGAATCGTGTATAAGAGTATATTACTTGAGTAAGAAAATCTGAATGCTTGTAATTACATAATATATGAAAATTCAAGTGTACAACCAGATTACAGTCAATGTTGAAACTGGATCTGGTACAAGTCCGCCTAGCCTCACTAGACACCATTAACATTTTGTTAATTAATTATTATATAGGATGACATTGATACAACCTACTGCCGCTGTGGAAAACAGTTTTTTTGAAACACTCTTTTTGTCATATTAGTTTTTTTTTCTAGTATTCCGGTTCTAACAGTTATATCTAGTTAATTTAGGATGAACTTTTGCTCAGTATTATAGAGATTACATACACGTTACTCAACAACGCCAGTTTTCAGAAAATGCTCCTAAAAAAAGACGGATATTGAAGAAACTATATTACAGGTATACAGAGTGAATTCTATATCCACATTTGTAAAATACGTTAATAAGAAGCGATACAGCTAGAGCTGTGCAATCGGAAGGTCAAGCCGGAATAAATTGCTTATCGTTGAGAAACTAATTAATGTTGTGTAAAGGAGCAGAGCGGCGCAAGACATGTGCCGGCCGTCACTCATTCCTCGCATTAAGTTACTGTACGCTTGTCGCCGAGCAAGCACTCATCACACATCCCACTCCGACCAGTAATTAACAATTACATCAAATCACCGTCCATATCAAATTACCAGTCATTTAAATGTTTTGCGTCGTCAACGTTCAACTGGTCATTAAGTATTTGTCTCGATAACAATTGAGCAAAGCAATTGTCAGCGTGGTGCGAGTGCGACACACACGAGTGACTCGGCACAGTGGACGCACACCATTCAATTCATTATTGTATTAACCAAAATTATCAGTTAAACAGGAACTTATCATCATGTTCTTTATCTATCAGCCGCTATCGCCTTTCACTTCACTTCGTTTCTAAATTCCCAATCCGCGACAATATCAATTTGATAACATAATGTAATATGCTGTAATTAAGAGTGCATTTAGCGTTTTGATTTCGATAGGAACACATACAAAGTCTACCTTTGTACATTTCGGAGCAGGAGGTGTTGCCGGCCACAATATGTCGGGGTCTACGACGGATCGACAACTTGGCAACAATTGGTATTGGCCCCTTCGACAGCAGAGAACGGATATTGTATTAACTTTAGGTAAAACTAACTCGTAGAATATGATGAACGTTATATTGTTAATTTTTAAGTAAACGCTTCCAATAAATAGGGGTATGAAGGAATTGTATTCAAATTGAATTATCACTTGCTTTAACGGTGAAGGAAAACATCGTGATAAAACCTGCACACCTAAAAGTTCTTAGGAATTTCTTAGGTGTGTAGTCCGCCAACCCGCACTAGGCCAGCGTGGCGGACTATGGCCTAAACCCTCTCAATGGTAGAGGAGACCCGTGCTCAGCAGTGGGAGTATATGGGTTGATGAAGAAGAAGAAGAAGATGAAGGAATTATGCCGTAATTATATTGAAATTATAGCCAACCCCTTAGTAGGGAATACAATGTATGTGCTCAATTACTTATTGGATATACTCAATGGGTCCTGAAGTTTAACTAAAAAAATGTGAACCTCCTTCATACAGTCGCGGTCATTAAAGAAACTCCGGTAAAAATAAATAAATAAATACTCGGATAAAAACCGCCTTTTGATTGGCTCTCCAGCATCGCCTGTATGGAGTGAGGAGAAGAGCGGTCAATGCAGACAGGCTGCACCGCTCCATAATGTTGATTTCTAAATAACACTCATCTCCAATATTTTTATCCCTATGTAGTACATAATGTACTAGACGCCATTAATGAGTTTCAACTTGTCATCATGCGCTTTCAACTTGTCATCAAGCAAATTTACTTTGGTATGTAGAAAAATCTTACGAATGAATTAACCAACAAGATGTGTGATTATGCATGCATGTGCACGGTACACGTAACATAATGCAATCGAACGATCGACACAACTCGCCAGTGATTAGCGAATATTTTTGTATCGATAATGTTACTATGCTTTGCGTAATTAAAGGTCATATGTCAAAAACTCTCTCATTGACTGTCATTTGTAGGCAACGTATGTATGTGTTACGTAGATATAATTGATCGATAGTGTGGTAAGTGTAGTTTGACACTTCACGAAACATATTAGTGCATCAGGAGTAGCGCACGGTCCTGCCGCCGCGACGCGATGCAGCGCTCTCATGTGATTAATAAGCGTTGAGTATTTTTATACCATGACTCATATTTCCTAGCAATTAGCTATTGCACATCTAATGCAGCCGCGGTCGGTTTCCTTGTACAACTCATATACATGTTTGCTGATTGCTTGCTGCTGCGAACAATACTTTATCAAATGTTCAAATATGATTTAAAAAATAAATTGATATATTTATAAATCTGTTTTCCATGGAGCCTGAGCCCCTGTATATTAAATGAGGCCCTCTTATTTATACCTGACTGTATTTAGAAACATTATACGTTATTTTTTTAAGTTTCTTAGAAATTCTCTTAAAGGAAAACAAGTTGTAGGAGTTTCTTGGTACACGAAATCCTCTTGTCTCAAGACGTACGGAGAGCTTCTTAGTAAAAGAAAATGAGAATAGTAAAATACAACAACACAACAAAAAAAAACATGCCTCACGCCTATATTCCCCGAAGAGGTAGGCAGAGATGCATTTCTGCACCCACATTTCGCCAGGTATGTATCAGTCCCACGTAATAAGGGGCGAGCCTATTGCCGTTTTTCGGGCACATTTCCAGACTCCGTGCTGCTACTGAGAATTTTCTAATGGAAAAACCCAATAACACTTTGCCCGACCCGGGAATCGAACCCAGGACCTCTAGATCGCACGGCACATACTTGTACCACGAGACCACGAGGCAGTCAGTAGTAAAATACAATTTGTGTGTAATATGATTGTGGTGTGCTATGAATGTGGTATCTGGTGAGGAGTAGCAAGGGCATGTCGGAAGCCCCACGAGTGCCGTGAAATTGTGTGTCACCTGCACAGGTGCGCGAGGCGCCGGGCCCTTCGCCGGATATTATTGATCACTGCTGTATAAACCTACTTACTATGTGTGCCTAAATTTCACCTTGAGTATTCAAATAATTAGTTGTACAATTTACCGTTGGGCTAAATCTTTTTACATATATTGTTTACTTTTTTACATATTCCATTATCCCAAACAAACCCAACAATAAAACACTTACGGCCTTACCTTTATACATTAGTTAATACATATTATATCAATAAAGCATGTTTTAATTTGCGTTATTGATAGTCTGTGACGTTGGGGAAAACGACATGGTGCATATTTAAACTCAGTCATTTTAACTATAACCGTAAATTAAACTGAAACTATCTCATGGACTGCAATCTCCATGAGAATGTTCCTACTCTATGTTACAACCTTCATATTTATGTTAATATTTTTTGTTCTTATTTTGTATGCATTAAGTTCGGTGTCTACTACTCGTCGAAATACAAATAGCCCCAGTATTGTAAATGTTTTTAATATCCGCTCTCAAAGCTTAACTCCGTTGACTTGCATCTTTTCAATACAAACAATGAACATTTTAATTTCCGTGTGAGCAGTTTATAGGTGCACTTATTATATGATTATTTGCTTATTTTCTTAATATATTTTTCTCGGCTCCATATGGAATAACCTATGCTTCCGAACATCCGACATTGAAAAGTAAACAATTGTAACAGAAAGCCAATAGCTTTTGATATGAAATTAGTATGTATCAACAATGCAGCTTCTTATTCTTTATTTCCTTATATTAACATTCAAACATATTTGTGTTAATCCTTATTAAGTCTATACAAAAACAAATCAATTTCTGATTGCAAAAAAATGAAGCCGTTTTTAAACGGTTTTATAGTGAAAGTTGTCTAGTAATAGCGTCGCGAAACATTTTTACTGAAACTATCTGTTTTTAGTCCAAATTTGTAATTTTATTCAAAATAACTCTATTGAATACGGAAACAAATAGTAACTACGCTATCGTTGTTTGACTGTTAATCGCGTATTATTTAATTGAAACTTGCACGTGAGGGGATGTAGATTGCCGTTGGGGGAGGGGGGAGTAGTCGATGTTCGACGGCATATAGTAGTTATCCCCCACAGAACAGATAATCTTCACAAGTACCAACATTATCATGTACGGGCTTAATGAGGAAAATTGTACGTCATTAAAAGGACTACGTGCAGTTGACCTAATTACGTATTTACACGTTATTCGGTGATTTAACTTTAAAGGAAAAATATTAAATTTGTTAAAACAATATTATGTAATTTAATTCAGAGGAACAGAAATGTGATAAGGTTTTTCTGTAGCTAACTATTGAAAATAAAAATTAAAATCTGACGAGATGATGCCTTTTACACCAATCGTACAGCATGTCCTAATGATCGGTGCCAATGTCATAATGAATCTCGCTCGTTTAATATTAGTATTAAAAGATTACATTAAGCTTGGTAACATCACCGTCGTTCCCTTAGCTTGATAGTTTAAGTGTTGTAGCCCGGATCTGCCTTCGGAGTCCGACCTAAGCAAATACAAGCCACATATGTTTGAGGTCGGAGAGCACTCCAAGTTGCAAACTTTTTCAATATAAATAAAATATCGATGGGTGTAATACGTACTCATGTTGTACTGGATAGGTCAGTATTTGTACTTATAATATACTTACATAGTTATTGTGCATGTGTTAGATTTCATACAATCAGACATAAGATCATTTTTTTAAGGAAATTAAATTATTTAATATCGTAAATATTTTTTTCACACTAGTGTATAGAGATACCAACCCTGTAAAAATTGTTTTGGTCAGACGTAATGAAATGACTAAAAAGAAATCGCAGGACAAATAACGGAAATAGTTTGCGTCATCTTAATGTGAGCAGCTGAAAGCTGATATTAAATTCGCCAAGACAATGCAGAATTATATTTAGGCAGACGAATAAAAAACAACGTCACTGTCGTTAGGAAAAATACTTCAACCATTGACTTATGTTACAAACATAAATAATAATAGGACAGCGTGCATCGGGATTGAAAACGTATAAATTACAGCCACTGCTATGTAGTTATAAACGAAAGGTACCGATATAAAACACTGCAGGAGACTACTGCGCTGTCCGACCGACGTAAAATTCTATTAAAAATGTTCAAAAACGGAGG
The DNA here is from genome assembly GCA_030295005.1 of Cephonodes hylas. NCBI lineage: Eukaryota > Metazoa > Arthropoda > Insecta > Lepidoptera > Sphingidae > Cephonodes > Cephonodes hylas. Next base: position 16,798,939 of record AP025360.1, read on the forward strand.
CAAATAAAAAGGGAATCGTCAGTACCGAGGTCGAACGTATGTATTTTCTTGTTTTTAAGAGGATTATGGGGGCTTCCAGCGAGGAACACTCATGCCGCTTGCGCTGACGAAGTCCCAGCGTTATACGAACTATGTTTGTTAAACAACCTTATGCGCTTCGTATTCGTATGATTCTCGTCACTTTGTAACCTAAATGAGTAAGTGTGTTTATTCCCGAGTGTAATTTTTTTTTTTTTAAGTGGCCGTCTTTTTACTACAGGAGCACATTTTATTACAGGGGTGTTAGAATATATTAAAAAGTGGTGTGTTCTGTGGTGTGCTAGTATAAAAATATTGATCATAATGTTTTTCTATACAAGACTTGCAAAATGACTGCAGTGGCATCTTATGACAGGAGATAAATCGGGATTTTCGTAAATAAACATCTCTTATCAGTTGAAATAATAAAATCGACCTATTGATAAGACTTGCTAATCCCGAAATTCGTCGTTGTCAAGATTTTTCTGATGCCAGCTCATATTAGTTTAGACTGGAGAGAATAGATTATAGAAACACACATTCAAAACTAGTTAAGATATCAAAACTAATTTATACTAAAGAGGCCTACAAAATCTACACACATCCGGTTTCCACACGCTTCCGGTTTGTGGCGTAATTTGCGGAGTTTTGGGAGTGTTCAAGCTAATAAGTTGATGATGAATATATTACGAACATGTTAATGTTGGTTTACACCGACATACGGTCCAGGCTGAGCTTTGGCTGGTTGCACACTGCGAGGCCGCGAACTATTCACTTCACCATAAAAATATGTTATGCGTCGGCCTTAACTTAATATTTCAAAATTAAACGTCGGTTCAATGTTAATACCATAAATGAATCTAACCTTACTCTTTGCTCACTTAAATGAAATAATACCTATCTTTCGCTGATATTTTGATGGCGTAACATACTGGCGAGATAAATATGAAGTCCAGTAGCTTTTTAAGCTATGATGACTACGCTCTAAATGGCGATGTACAGATTTGTTTCCCTCGTGCCAACTCTATAGTATCATTTTCCTAAAGCACAGTAGTTGTTTTTTTACATTTTTTGTTAATATCGCGACTGTGCCATGCGATGCGCGCATGCAAAGCGATGTTTGTAGTAAAACAACTAAGTACATATTCATTGTTCTTAAAACATTTTTGGTGAAAGTGCCGATGTTTTTTCTTTATAAATAGCGCGCAAACTTTGTTAAAGTTACGTATTTTTTGTAGGTATATAATATATGAATAGTACATGGTTCGTTAAATGTCCGCGATTTTTTTACTACATTTTGCGATACATGCCATCTGCCATCTATGTTGTTGTAATGCATGCTTACAATATTTATTTTTGGGGATCTGGTTGCCTGTGTATCTAAAATTATTATTTTTACAGGTTTTCTCTCAATAGAAGAAACATTGTTCTGTGGGTTATGTGTTCTTTACAGTAACAAAATCTACAAACTGACACACAAATGAGACTATTAAGATATTATTCGCAGTTGCGCGCTTTATCTTGATTTATTTGAAAAGCTGCTAGAGTGCCAGAATGGAACGGCATAGGCGTGCGCACGAGTCGCGATAAATAGTCAAATTATGAATCAAATGCTGAAATGCACATAAAAATGATGTGTGCTCTAAAGCCACAAGCATTTGTGTGCTGTATCTATGAATAAATTCATGAATTATTGAATAACTCTGGAAAATGTAACATGACGTAAACACAATCACATCTATATTGATCTAGGTTAAATAGAAACTACTGGAACTAGTCACTACAAAAATACTCAAATTGAGATACAGGAATAAAATCAATCATTTGTAAAGCAGGCAAACATCCCTCACATATTTTTACTATATAAATGATATTAAAAGGAAATTTAAAACACTTACACACGATACTAGCGTAAACACTAATACAAATGTATATCAGGTTTTAGAAAATTTCAATAATACAATAAATAATAAGGACATTACACAATTATTTCAATTGTAATTTTTTTGTTATTAACACACTTATCAATAGCAACATCTGTTTTAAATGTAACCCATATATACCATATATTGAGATTGCCAGTCAAAATTAACTATGTAGTTTTGTAACACATATTCAATAGATAACAAATGATTTTTTTTAACAAGGGGTAAGCGCTGCCTGCTTTCAGTTCAGCCTTCCAGGGAGCAAAGGAAATCACTTGACCTTAGCAAATTATCTTTTAAATAAATAGATTAATAACTTTTGACAACACTCAATTTATTAGCTAACTAATAATCAACAGAAGAAAAACAAAATAATATGTAGCAAAATGTTACAATCTTCTGGTCGCACTTATTATAATTTTATGATCTAACCAATTTACAAGTAACATAAGTTACTAAAATTGATAGTGCCTCCTGAAGTGAAAAATCCTTCAGAATGGTCCATATTAGATATTACGATAATATTATTGGGCATCAATATTTTATAAACTAAAGTAAACAAGAACTCAATTAGCGACTTGTATTTAATACACAAACCTATTAACACTTATCAGTGGTGTATCTTCATAACCATATAGACAAGTTAAGTGGTAAAATATATTCAATTCAATACACTGTTCCATCAGACCCAAATACTAATGCTATACATACTATTAACATATTCCAATGAGAATACTAATAGAAAGTAAATCCCTAAATGAGAACATTAAAATACTGTACAGTGATTATAAATACATCAAACACTTACCTGAGTATATCATGTGTGAAAAAAAACACAGGGCATGGAATACACTTATAGGAAATATTCCAGATGTAGATCTGATTTATCAAATTGAAAGGTCTTTGTGGCTATGGTGGTACTGCTACAATTTTTAAAATTACTACATCCCGCGTAATTGCAAAAAGTTTTGACTTGTAAAATTTAAGCACAATGGTACTTACTGGCCACGCTTAGATGAGCTAGTCTCTTCGAGGAAATCGGCCATTCCTTGCACAAAACCATGGAAACTTCACGAAGTTTGACTGGCCTCGCAACTCACTTAACAATATTGCACTTTCACAGAACAACAATACTACGGCAGTTCTTTACCATGTGGATATCAATCAGACCATTAAAGTCCTCCACTGTATATGAAAACAAGTTTAATTAGCTATAATTAGAAAATTACTCGCAATAGAAAAATACTTCTCGTTGTCACAAAACTTTCAAAGTGTCAAAGTCAAAGTAGTTGCGTTTTGTTGCTCCTCACAGTTGTTAATATATGCAAATAATTTTTAAATAGCGTCAGATAAAATTATAAAAAAATCATTCGCTGTTACGTTTATATTGCATTAATCACAATTTTTTTATGCATTTTATATGTGTTACATTTATTCTTAGAAAAAAAGTTTAAATCCGTCTTTAGCGTTTCACTACTTGTAGATAACTTACAAATGTTGAGATAGATGGCGCTATAAGAATTAGTATTTAGAATGTAATAAATGTAAATTCTCCAATAGATGCTCATTCATAGATTCATGCTGTTATTATTAGTGCTTAATAGCTATGTACAGTAAGAACTATGATTATTCCATTGACAAAAAGAAATTGACACATTGTTTTATCATGAAATTATATGCCAAGAAGATATTCAAAGTAAATAAATGGTCCACCCAAAAAAAAAACTGAAAATAAATTGATGTAATATAGGTTATCACGATTTAACATTATATTATATTTATACCAATTGTGACGGTCTTCATCACCATTTTTACACTGAATAGACGAAAATAATACATTCCATTCAAAATATATGGCACTAGCGCCTTCTCACGGAAAAGAAAAACGGCTTACCAAACGGTACCGACTAAATAGTAATTAAATAGCACGTCCTAGTATTATGACATTATGTATAAATAGCTTAAATACATCTTAAGCATGCTTTGGCCGTCCCTATTGCCATGTGACAAAGCACTGCCCTGTGGCAAGGGGGCGTTAGAATCTCACCACGGTATCCCCTGCCTGTCGTAAAAGGCGACTCAAAGGGGCCCTCGGGGTCGCTGAGCGCGCTGCGGGGGCGGCGCGTCCTCAATGAAAGTGACCCCGAGCGGGGCGGCGGCACTGTGGCCTGTGTACGTCGCGGGCGCCCATCCACAACCAGGGCGCCCAAACCAAGCTAGTGGGGGCGTAACTGCGCCCCCTTTTAACTCCGAGACGTCCGAGACAATTACGTCTCGGAGGCGCACCGGGCGGCTGTGGTTAACGGTGGGCGCCTCTCGCTCACGTACCATGGTCGCCCAACTTGGCGCGGAGATGGCCACCGGGGGGTTTTGGTCGGTATGCCGGTTTAGGGACTTCGTTAGGGACCCAGCCCGGCACTAACATCTGCGCGGACATGACGTCGCCGCGCGCCGGGCTGGAAGACCGGTGACCCCGACATACGCTTCCCGCCCCCCACTGCCCCCGGGCTGGCGGGAAGTAGAGCCATAAACAGCTTTCCCCTCGATAACAAAAAAAAAAAAAAAAAAATGTGACAAAGCAGTTTAAGTCAGTCACGTGATTTACTAAAGCATAGAAATACGGCTATTAAATGAGGTAATTTATAATAAAATAAACTAACGACAGATGATTACGATACTACCAGTTGGTGTGTTATGTTGGCGCTATCTGTGGTTACAGTTCTGGCTATTTATGACTGTCGCTTTTACGTATGCATTGCATTTCTATTGTAAGTTCTATGTCTGTAATCCCGATATACGCTTCTCTCCCTGGGCTGGCGGGATGTAGCCCAAAACAAGCTTTCCGCTGGAGAAAAACAAATAAAAAATCTTTTGAAGAGGTTTCATAGATTGAAAAGAAACTCCACAAACAAAAAAAAATCACAGTAGAATAGTTTTGACGCCTACTTTGATGTCTGGAGACGTGTCAATACTAGGACTGTTACACTATCTTCTCAGTGGATTTCAAAATCAAGTGGGTTGTCAAAATGATATCAAATGTCAATCGTCAACTGCTTAACCCGATTACAAAATATTATGCAGCCTAATTTACAATTTAACGGAATTACCGATTGGGGGTAACTACGAAGTAAAACGAAACATACTCACTGAAATATTAATCGTAGCCACTTGTACGCTCTACGCCACTCGTAGACCCACTACATAACCGTAGAACGGTCTACGGTGACAGGACGTCGTGTGCTACACAAAGAAAGTACTTTTAATGAATTTGGAATGTTAATTCTTATATTCAATAATAGAGTGAAAATGGATTGTGGAACATTGTCATAAATCCGATTTGGGCTTTGCCTGTTTTTGTTCTCTTTGTGCCTACTCTTTTGCTATCGTAACGTTTTGCGCAAAATTGATGTACCTACTGAGTTTCACGAATCCTCGAAGTTGATAATTTTTTCGCCACAGTTGAAAGACAGAGATTGCTACCAAGTTCTAGAAAAAGCAAAGCTCGGGGCGCTTGGAATTTTGGATAAGGTACATGCGCCTAATAAGGCCCATTTTTTGTAATTGTTAAATAATTGTAAAATGATTCTTTTTTATGAAAACAAACTTTATCACAAAATTCTTTATTTATTTATGAATAAAATTAATGTACAAATCAACAAGTTTAATTAAATTTTTAAACAAAAACAATAGTTTTTAAAAACCTCTAAATTGGGCCTTTTTAGGAACATAGGTCCTTAACATAGCCCGATATCAATCAAGTAATTAATAAGTGCTATCAAAACAAACAACAAGCTTATACTGAAATATTACCCTAAATTACGATATTCTTAGCTAATCAGTTTCTCACAATAGTTTTTTTGGTAAAAAATTGGGCTGTGGGCCATCTTAGGCTTAGGAAAACTTAATAAACGTATAAAACTAAAATCTGTAAATAAAATCAATAAACAACATTTTTCTGTTATTATTTTACCGATAATTAATATTATAAGCAACAATTTCTAAAACAATTGACAAAATATTTTTCTTTATAATTTCGGTGGGCCTTATTAAGAGTGTAAAAAAGTCTGTGAAATTTACTTATATTTTAGTACCATTCTGGGCATAAAAAGTTCTCTAAATAGTTCTTAGTTATACCTCATTCACGATAAGTTGATTCTTTTGGCAGATGTCAATTTTTCTGAGACATGACTTTGAAATAAAAAACGTATTATTTTATTATTTTAATGATTTGATAAATAAAAAAAAATAAATACAATACAAAAGTCCCTAAAGATATAAGCGTTATCCAAAAATTTAGAGACTTTATTGCTTCAAAGTAAAATTAAAATAGGAATACTGAAACTAATTGACGTTTGTATAATGTTACATCGTTCGGACGGAAAGGGACGTAACATCGTTCATATCGATTGCCACGTCGATAATTTTATTGAACGCTATGATGATCATGGCTGTGCTCCAGTTTCTTAATAAAAACTGTTTTAAAGATAAAACTATTTAATTTTTCAACCTTAGTTTTTACATACTGCGTTATTTTTGGACCTCCTGTCAACTTAAAATAGGTTGTTTAGACCATGAAACTAAACAACTTTTCCAAAGAAACATGGGTCGAAACGTGATAAATAATTCGACCCTCCCATAGAAAACTGCTCACGTGGTCGATTTCGTGTAGAAGGTCTGAATTTTTTTTTTACTTTTCGACCCGTGTTTCTTTAGGGAAGTTGTTTATTTTCGTGGTCTAAAACACCTATTTAAATTTGGCGGGAGGTCTAAAAATAATCCTGTTTAAATATTAAATAGGTACTTATTATGACCCACCACCGCTTATCTAAATAATGTTTTATATGTCGAAAGTAATAAAGAATTTCACACATAATGCAGTATTTTAAAACGCAATATTTTTGAACTTCTCGATATTTTCTGTTTCCCATCATTAGTCGATATGCCAAAAGAATCAACTTATCGTGAATGAGGTATAGTCCGACACATTCTTCGTGGTATTAAAAAAAAATATTAAATCTAAAATTTGACCAAAAAAACTCATTTTCTTCAAAAAAATATGACATCCGTAGTAATAAGGCCCGGGCCATCTTAGGAACCCCTGTGATGGGCCTTTATAGGCACGTTACCCGGTAATAATATCAACTTCTTTTGAATTAAAATTAACAAAGAATTAAAACAACACTTAGCTTCTTAGGAATGCCCACAAATCAAAGTAACTTTATACATAAAAGAAATTACACAAATAATTAGTTTTTCAAATGAAAATTAAAAAATATTTTGAACATGAGCTTATAAACTGATAGCCGTTTGCAACGTGTTTAACAAACTGCCAAATACAACTAAGATGGCGACACCCTACCTTTCAAATACACTTGCAGTTTTGTCTAAGGCATTAATAGAACATGGGTGCAAAATTTAAACTAATTCTACTTAGTAACTTCTAAAATTTCGAAAGTGGGCTATCTTAGGAACCGGGCCATCTTAGGCGTAGGTACCTTAATTATCATTTAAACTCTAAAGTGTGTTGCTCCGTGTCTTCTACATTGCTACCTGAGTGGCACTTTACAGTCGGCTCGCGTGAAATTCGACACAGGTTGTTCCCCCGAACAACCAAGACCAGCCACGCTTTTGATGGCCTCGGGGTTTAGGAGCACTGTCGAGGCAATAATGTCGTCGGTCGGGAGTTCAAATCCTAGGCACATTTGAACTTTTTAAGTTATGAGTGCATTGACAATGAATTAAAAAGTACTTCAACGAACAAGAAAAAATTATTGAAGAAATCCACCAAAATTCTACAAACTAGACATGATTCAACCGCACACCGACGTAGAAAGCAATCAGCGCCTCCTCCGTGAGACCCACACACGCAAGCCCTCAGTAAGCGCTGTATACGTCGGTCGCACATTGTCGCGCGCGACCCCGCACGTACATAAGGGGGCGGACGACGGGCGACACGCAGGGCTGACAAACAGCAGTTTATCACATTTTATAATCCATTCATAATCTCACGCCTGTTTTCCCCGAAGAGGTAGCTGGAGGTGCATTTCAGCACTCATATTCCGCCAGGCAAATTGATACTAGCCGTCAGCCGTGGAACTGATGTTAGACGAAAAGCTAGCTTGTATTTTAATCTGAATGAAAAAAGTCCCTTGAATGGGCCATAATACATCCTAATGCTCTAACATGGTATTTAAATGTTCATCACTTTGACAGTGATGAACACTGACAGTGATAAAAAAAAACTATATAATCTATTGAATTAATAAATACGTAAAAAATAATGTGGAAAAACTACTCATCAGCAACCCTAGTCGCTCTGCGCCCAGAGCCACCCTCTACGAACATAATACGAGATAACCACCCTCACATTGAAATCTCGTTTTAAACTAACGCCATCTATTGCGTTCGCTTTCCAGTAGAATCCTGATTTAGTAAAATAACATGCTCCTAAAATTATGAGATCTAATTAACTACAATGTTTTCGTGAAGCAGTTAAGGAAAATATGCTGTATTGAATATACCTACATATAAACCTTTATGATACGAATTAGACGTTTCATAACTGATTCAATAATTTTGTTTATAACATAAGTCTCACCAATAAGGTAATTAATACTTTTCCCTTTAAATCAATCAAATTATAACTGCATCCACCTTGGTAAGAATGAAACAAAACAGCTCCATCTAGTGAGAGATTATCTCTGTTAGTTCAGTTGTTTCCTTCTTTCAGTGTGTGACAAACTTATATACTCCGTTTCCCTTTTATATACCGACTGGGTTCTCTTACTTCGTGTGACAGCGAACCTACCTGCATCCGACATTCCACGGCTGTAAAGGAGATCCGACCACTAAATGCGACAAGAAAAATAGCAGTTGAAAATTGCCAAAGCTGTGCCGCTCGCAAGTTCCTAATAGATTAGTCAATAACAGGTAATGTAGATAATTTTGTTTAAACTGATAACTGAAAAGTTGGGATAATATTAAGACGTTAAGTATGTAGATACATTTTTTGAATAAATGTTCCAGCAGAAAATATGGAAGTAGGCGTTAGGATGAAGACACAGGTCCCTTTACAACCTCCGAGAAATCCGTAAGTGCAGAGGAAATCTCTGAAGGTGTGAGAGAGCACAATCCTGAATCGCGGTAGTGAAGTTTCCCGGTGGGAGCGGTATATATAGGGCAGCCGCCGTCATAGAGGCGAGGGGTCCGTGGCTCCGCAGTAAATCGGTGCATGACCATCTGCTACAGATACCCATGGCCGTTCGATGCCGAAGCCAGTGACCACATTCGATATTGTCTTCGAGGTGCTCTCCTGGTGAGATCTAACGACTCAACACAACTGTGAAGCCAATTTGACCCCTTTTTGTGATTGTCTTTCAAAATATTTTCCCGCAGATAAAATTGTAAAGCAACTACCTACGAAGCTTATGAAGCTAGCTTTGCAGCGAGTTGGGTTAAATAACTGAAGTCGATAATTTTGTAACTATATCGATAATTGCTTAGTTTGAATCCATAGCATATGAAGAGGTTCACGAACTGTTGTGTGTAGCAGCGCAAGTTCCGGGAGATGTGCCACAAAAGTGCCAACGAGCACGATATTTGTATCTTTAGTTGGAATATACCATGACAAAGAACGACTCTGTTGCCATTTTTAGCGAAAGCTTCCAAAGTTAATACTGCTAAAAATTACCTAAGAGAAAAACCTAATAGCCGGTCTTTGTTGGTCCACAAACTTATATAGCACATACCTGCTTGTGACCTACGTAAATAATAATAATTCATCCTGCAAATTAGAATATGACGAAAACTATAGAAAGCTTACCCATTTATTATACATGGATGATAAAATGTTATACGCAATCACAGAGAAGGACTAAGTAGGTTTTTGCTAAATCAACAGAAAAGTTTTCAAAAGACATTTGCATGGAATTTGGGAAAAACAAAAATCCTAAATCTATCATAGGAAATTAAGTCTTTGTATCAATATTAAATAGAAACGGATGGATGAGAGCTGCTTAAGACCAGGATAGTTGGCGCTTTTTTTTGGGGAGGCCTACGTTCAGCAGTGGACGGCGATAGGCTGAGTATATACAATATACATATATTAATATTGTAATTGGTTGGGAAGAAGCAACACTAGAGTTTCTGGCCCATTATTCTCTAGTGATGATTGCCTTCCGAACAGGGTGGTAAAATTTGAAATGACTGAATCTCGTTTTCCTTACAAATACGTACATTTAATAAATATGATTTTTTTGTCAAATGTCTTTTTTGAGGATTTTTTTAACGCCGATGGGTTTGTAATCGCCATTCGCCGTAGCTATTACCTGCCTTTGTTTTCGATCACGGTCTCAATACAGCTTGTACCTATTGTCTGAACTGTCAATATCATTGCATTGCACAGGCGTTCTCTACGACTAACACGGGATAGACCAAAGTTTACCACATTGACCTGGGTTGAGGACTATTCATATTAAAAAAAATAACTTGGGCTTCTTTTAGAATGCGGGTTTCCTCATGATGCTTACCATTATGAATTTACGTTAATATATAGGCTTTTATAGTTGTACAAAAATATATTTTTCAAAACTGAGCAAATTATGTCTAAGGCCACCCAAAAGCAAACGTCTAAACTTCCTAACAGCTTTTAATTTCTTTTAAAGAGTATATTTTTGGGTAGAATGTAAGAAAATCCCTTAGGCATTAAGTGTGACACATAAGTATGTTAAATGTATGAAATAAATAATTAATAGTTAAATAAAACAAACGTTTATTAATCCAACGCGTAATTTGGCATTTATTGGTCTACAGTAACAATTACTTACACATACTATAATTCTTTTACAATTTTACTGAAACACGTTTTGGTATCATTTGATTTAGTTATAGCTCGGCGATGTTACATCCACTTCCAATTTGCCTGTGTTAATACCAAGTTTCATTTGTCCGAATGGCTATTGTTTACACTCAACACAAAACTACACATCGATGTCGATAAACTAGACACGTCATATTCATTTAAACATCCACATTTATAATTTGATAGAGGTGAGACGAAACAAGTAAAGCGACAATCATTTCAAACACTGACTTGGAGGAGCTAACGCATTGCATTATCTGACACAATAAACCTATTCACATTGAGGATCTACCGACATCGATAAAACAAGTCGCATAAACTACAGTATCCGGGTCGTCAACGTGTCTACACAGTACTATCTATCGTATAAGTGTGTAAATATTTATTTTTATTCTTCACATCGAATGCGTTCTAGTAAGACATATAATATGTAAATATCGTACACTTGAGAAACGACAATGCTTAGGCTAATTCTACACGTCTTTTCTTTATAACATCACATCACAAGTCCTATGAAATTCCATCAGTCGTTTCAGCGTTCACTGCAAAAATATGGAAGCGCGATCGCCGCGTCCTTTAAGTACTCGCAATATTTAAGTAGGATGGAGCGATCGATTAAAAACCAATTGTTGTTGTTTGAAGCATGGTATGGCTATACGATACGACGCAATGATCACGTTTCCAAATAGTTACAATGGCTCCGCGTACAGTGCACAGTCCACGATGTCGGTCCCGTGTTGCGGCGGTTGTCAGTTTATTCCATTACAGAAAGGACTCTTCATTACATGACCAATCCTCCAATTAAGTTATTGCTTCATTTGTTCCAATAATGTTTTAACTGAGTGAAAAGTCAAAAGTATTGGCGAGTTGTATTCTAAATGAAATGTTGAACCATAGCCATGAAGTGATTACGCTCAGTGGCACAGCGTTCATATCAGCGATGGTGTTCCAATCGAAAAGGGCCGAGCCTCACGAAATATCAATTTAACCATTACAATTATGCGGACAACAGTACTTTCAGTAGAACAATATATTCTATTTAAACGTATTCTATATAAATTTAGAATATAAGAAAATAATAATTTGTAAATCTAAAATAAAGCTTTAAAAATCTTTGAACATAGAATACTATGTGTCAATACCGATAATTTTATTTGACATTTATGAGATGGTTTTTCATATAATTTATGTCGTGGTGAAATGTTGAGTTGAATCTCGTTTATATAAAGGGTTACTGGTTAAGTAGACATATTCCTGTTAAGGGTGTATAGTTTACATCGTGTCAGACTGATTTGACTATGAGACACCCTATCTTAAATCTAGCCGTTTTCCAGACATTTGAATTTTTTTTTACAATAATCTCCCGATTCTCGGCCATCAGCTTAGATATTTAGAAAGTTAGTTTAATCAATATTATGATTTGGTTTTTAGAGGCCAAATAAGATGCTTTATGGTCTCAATAACCAATAATGCACAAAAAAAGAATAAATAAGTCGTTGTAGACGATTACAACTTGAAAAAAGAAAGGAAAGTATATTTTTCTTTAAAGGATGTATAAAAATATGTATTTTTATGTGGTATATACTTTTAGGCACATTTGCAACAGAGGCCCCATTTTTAGAGATTTTTAGAGATTTTTAGAGATCCTTTCAAGAAAAATAAACTTTCAATATTTCTACATTTTTTTGCTTCATGCGTCTACAACTACCAATTTATTCATTTTATGTACAATATTGGTTATTGAGGTCAAAAAGCATTTTATTTTAAATGTAAAAACCAAATCATAGTAATAATAGACGTACTTATTTCAAAATATCTAAGCTGATAGCCGAAAATCGGGAGTTTATTGTAAAAAACAATTGAAGTCAAACATCTCGAATACGGTTAGATTTAGGATAAGGTGTCTTAAAGTGAAATCAGTCAGAAACGATCTAAACTACACGGGAATAAGTCGACTTAATCAGTAACCTGTATATTTGTCAAATATAATCAAGTGGAAGGTACATGGCTACTGAAAAGAGACATAAGAGTGAGATAACCAGTAGTAATAGTAACCGCGCCGAGTGTCTGGAGGTGGACAAGCACAGTTGAGCGAGTCTCGCGCCGCGGCGGCCGCGCGGAGACCTTAACCTAATTACATCGCGTACAATAAATATAAATAAACGAGTAACACAATAATAGCGGTGAGTTTGTTAACGTACTAATATAAATGCGTTTGGAATGAACACAGTATGTACAGCGGACCGGTACAAACAATGCAATAAACACATCACCTTAAACTTACAACTTAACAACTACATTCGTGTAAACTGATCATAATGTATAAAAATTATTGCCAACATCGGTGTTAGTAATAAATAATTTAAAATCATCAAAAACTTTTCTTTAACAAATATCACGTACAAGTATAGTAAATCGATTGAACGTAATAAATACACCGCTACAATAGTTAGTGGAGCAGTTACAGCGGGACGTCACTTGGAGTGCACGCGCCGACGGCGACATGTCGGGCGAGTTCGCAGTCTCGTGGTCCGGAGAGGAGACGAGGCGATTGGGCCGGCAGACAAGCAGCTTTAATTCATTTTTGTTTCAATGCACTTCACATTATTCAACATGAAGGCGAGCGCCATCTCTTTGGCACTAGTAATATCTAATTGTAAATAATTTTTATTCTACCACAATATTAGTGTGCGTTATGTTGACATCGGAATCGTGTTAAACTCCCGTGTCGTTCATCTCGGCGTTAGATGAAATGTTTGATGGTTGCTCAATTTATTTTACGTTTTTATTTACACATTAAATAGAGGTTTATTTTAAGTTTATTGTAATTGACCAAAATGTGCGTGCTCCAGTCAAACACGGTACAGTTCGTCAATTGTACTTATACTGAAAGTAACACAACCGGGTTCATATGGCGTGGTATTGTCGATCTGTTGGACGTTACGTTCCATGAGCGGCGACTGAAGTTACATGAATGGAATGTACGTTGGGAGTGACGGCGCCGACCTCCCATACTACCGTGCGGCTCCTACACGTTCCCTCGGGGTTATTCCATAGGCCTTAGTATCCCTCCACCGAATTCATCACCGATATCGTCGCGTGTAGGGGAATCTAGGGTTGCGACAAACAGCAGAACATCGACTATTCTAACAATAACATACATATATTTCACGGGTGCGTCTATTGGTGTGTGTGTGGGCTAGAGGGGAGACTGGGGAGGTCTAGGACACTGTACTAAGTAAGGTGTACGGAAACAAACACCAGTGTAATGACGTGGCTGGAGAACAGAACGTTGTGCACTGCATGGCACACTTTACTTCTTCGAGTTGGAGGAGCTCTTGTTGCGGTTGTCTTGCAGCGGGATCTGAAAACGTAACATATATGTTTAATCCCGAAAAATACACATATTAGTTTATTTGTTGTATAAATTGATGTATTATCTAGACTCCCTGCGTGAGATTTCTAAAAACTTTTTTACATAGGGAATTATAAATGTCCACGCAAGGTAACGACTCGAGCCCTAACCTCTAGGGAGTCTCTCACATATATTGGCGAAAAATGAGTATTAGAAAACCTGTATTTATTATTTTCTAAATCACAAATCTATATCCATTCTATCATCATAAAACTTTATTTTTGCCAAAGTGACACCGCAATGAATTAAAGTCATTTAGAACAAAGAGAGTGTCCATTGGAAAAACATTAGAAATGTTTCCGCACCATTCAACAAACTTATACCGGCGTGAACGTGACAGAGTACCAACAGTCTAATCATAATGTATTGTATATAAAGAAGTAGACATCATACGGTAGCTCGCTGGTCCTCCATGCGGCCGGCCTGCGCCCTCATCAGCAGCGCGAAGAAGTCGTCGTCCGGGACTGTCTTCGGGCGCTCCTCGGGCTTCGGTCGCGGCATCTCAGTGCGCTGGTCCTCGATGCGGGAGCCCTGGGGAGATTCCAAATGTACGTTTGGGTAAAAGCTATATAAAACGCGATGATATGAAGGAGATCATTTATAAATTGCAAGTACAACAGAATTGTAAAATGTCAAATGAAATTTATTACTTTCGTATTTCAAAATTGCCTTCTGGTTGTAAATAAGTATTCATTGACAAATGTATTGCTTAGAATAAATGAAGACATTAACTTGAGCGTCGAGAGGCCTAGCATAAATGATCAATGCACCGAGAGGAATGTTTATTTGAGGTATTAATGATTTGGAACTAAAAAGTATCTAGTATTTTGTGAGATCCGAACAACGTGTATAATATAGGATATTGAAGTTCTCCAGCACAATTGGTGGCTACTGTTTTGATACGCATTATAATGGGCACTAAAATAAAGTTACATAAAACAAAGTGAATATTTTCGAATAACATACCTGCACGCGCGCAATCATCTCCAGGAAGTCGTCCTCTGGCTTGGCGCTGGCGGTGTGGTGGTGGCGCAGGCCCGGCAGCGACGCGCCCTTCGCCTCCTTGCCACCGGCCGGGGGCAGGGGGCGCAGCTCCGCGCGCTGCGAGTCCATGCGTTCCGACTGCAGCTCCGTGATCATGTCCAGCATCGCCTCGTTAGAGCTGCAACAACCACAAACACACTTACTCATATACTCCATGTCTAAATGGCAGCACGGTGGTCTGAAGACTTGAGAAAGGTGATAGTAAACAGATGGATGAGAACTGCCTCAATACCGGGATGGTTGGCGCTATCTTGGGGACGCCTACGTTCAGCAGTGGACGGCGATAGGCTGAGTATATATACTTCATTTGGCAAGGATTGAAATGGATTTTAGAACCTCGGCGTGAGCAGGACATCGAACAGATGTGGAGAACACTTGCAAAGTGCATAAATTTTTTCAAATTTTTAAAAGATTGGTTTACGGTATTGCGTTTCAACGTTTGTACACAATTATAGGGCAACTAATGAATTTTTCAAACTAATCGTGTCAAGCACGTTCGGTAGCTTAAACAACAAAACTTAACAAGGAATTTTACTTGTTATGCCTTAAACAGATATTGTAGATATTTCGAAAAATGTAAAATGTTCGCGGCGATTCGTGCAATATGGTATTAGACGATTTGTTGTTGCCGAATCTTATCAAAATAGGTCCAGAAACGGGCGCAATTTCATCACTACAGAACATGAAGATCGATAATAACTGAGAATCTGCGAAAAACATCTGAGCTCGAGCTGAGTTTTCAATAGAAACTAACCAAATAATTTCTGTTCGGACTACCCGCAGAAGGCTGCTGGAAGCTGGCTTGAAAGGCTGTAAAGCCAGAAAGAAGCCATGGCTTTCTCACGTTGTAAGAAACGTCGAGTTTCATGTTTCACCGGCGAAGACTGGATTAATGTTGTTTAGTCAGATGAATCGAACTTCGAGGCGAGTTGTCAGTTTAATGCACTAACAAAGTGCTTTTAAAAAGTTATTCAATTATTCAAAATTCAATATTTCTTTCTTTATTGCAGATTTTTGACATTCCTGTTGTGATATTTGTGCGTCCCTGAGTCGGCAAAGAATTTAAGCCAGGGTGTGTGATACCAACGGTAAAACACGGCGAAGGAAGCATAATGCTCTGGGACTGACCGATTCAGGAGTTACCGAATTGTTCCTGTGCGACAGTCGAATGAGCTATACAAAAATAAATGTCCTCGAAAATGAGTCGCTACTTTCTTTAACAAAACTTTTCGGCGATATTAATTTAGATGCTGATACATTTCAACTGGATAATGCGCCGTGTCACAAATCCTTTTGCATTATGGCGTGTTTCGGGAAAATTAAGTATATCTTCTGGACTGGACTGTTCAGGTTCCGGATGGAAACCTCACAGAACATGCGTGAGTCAGGTGTTACACAATCAACAAAAAAGAAGAGTTGAAACAGTGCCTGCGCTTCAAATGGAATGCTATAACCACAGAAGACTAATAAGTTAGTTAGCTCTATTCCAAAAAGAATATTTGCTTTGATTGAAGCTAAGAGTGGACCCATTAAGTATGCTTTCTAGCCATAAATGACAGTATAAAATCTTGTAAAATTATTTTATTTTAATTTGATTTAATACTCTGCACAAACTCGAGAAATGGCATGGGTTCAATACTTTTGGCCGAACCTGTAGATTGAATCAAAATTCCTAAATTTGTTTTATATTAATCTTACGAAACTGCAATTTCCAGCAAAGTTTCTTCGTCGCCAGACAAAGGCATAAGCAAAGGTGCTTTACTGTGAATCGGAACAGTAGATCGGAACATCTCGTAATGATATTATTCGACAATGGCAATGTTATTGGCATGTGCTATGAGTAATTTGTAGCGCGACGGTCCTCGCGTACTAATGAGTCGTGCAGCGCGGCCGAGCTCGCAGCCCGGTGTGGCCTGCGGAATGTCGTGAGAAATGAATTTAGCGGGCGCGGGCGGTGGGAATTGCGTAAAGTATGGAATTATGCGGACAAGATGACGCCGTGACGTCACGTGACACAGCCACCTCGTCACACATTCGCACCGGGCAAAGGGCAGCTTCCACAAATAGAAAGCACTTGGGGGGCTTGACAACACACATTAACTGTTGGAAAATAACTCCTTGGCAAGGAGCTTTGCCAAATCAAACCTCATTTATATTTAGTAGAACTAATTTCGAAGCTATATTTTTAAAAAGTTAATTGATTTTGATGTTTACTAACATTCTTTACCTCAACTCTTATACTTTTCCATTATATCCGAGAACACCTAAAATCTACACCGCATGTGGACGATACCGAATGGCTAGCATGTGACAGGTTTCAAAACAGCCGCGTAAACGGAATAAGCGGACGTAATGAACTTAGGCCTCCTATGTGGAGTCCTTTGGTTTAATTACAGCGGTCGACGGTCAATGTTCATGTCGAAGCAATCTACTAACACAAAGAGATTCAATTTACACACACACACACACACAACCCGCAATAATTTTGGACAACACAGGGCACGAACAGAAGGTGTGTCTCCGTAAGGATAGGCAGAGGTGCACACAGCTGTGCACACTCCCAAATATGCTCGACTCCTTACTAAAACCTAAATGTCGTCCGCATGCCACATTCATCATAATATGAAAGAAACTGTATTAGGATATTAAATACAATTTTAATCCATTAAAATATTACACGGGAATATTGTAGTTTCGACTACATTTTATTGCATGCATTAATAAAAAGTGATACCTTTGTTCAATGGTAAAATAACGAAAATTTTAGGCTAAATGAAAAAGGAATATGTAGGAGTGGTTTCGCGCGAGATTTAATTTTTGCCATTTGTAATTGACGCGGTGTCGGGCAGTTTACAATCCGCACGCAATACTCGAATGCCACACAGCTCGTATTACCAGCAGACCCATAACGAACATCACACTAATATAGTTCCCGGGAAAATTCACGCCAGCTTGGTTAAAAGCTTAAAATGTTGTGTATAATAATTAATCGAAGTTTTGCGTTACTGTTTTCCTGCTGCTGGTTGCTTGAAGTAACAAGTGTATCCAAGAGTTACTGAATTTTCGCGGCAATGTGCGGCAAATTGTATCACATCATGCACACTATATCACCATAATAACTCATCCAACAAGTTTTTCAGGGTAACATCGCTACGCTACGTCTGATACCCAAAAATTAAAAAAAAAAAAAAAAACGGCGGGTAAATATAAAGATCTATGAGCTCGCAGCACATTTATAGAACCACATATAAAAATCACTCAAAAATTTATTTGTCCGCAATTTAAAACATAGTAAAAAAGTTTATATCATTAATAGCGCGCAGTTAATAAACGATAATAGATAATAACACAATAACACTTCGATATTGTCCGCGATAAAGTTGACAAATGGTACCCCTTCAGCACAATACAACACAAAAAAAAAATAGGGATAGCGTATGGGGTGTTATGGTACGTACTCCGAGTTGGGAAGCTGTTGGTAGGCCTTCATGTCGGCGGCGAGCGCGGCGTGTGCAGCGGCGGCGGCGTGTGGCGCGACCGAGCGAGCGGCAATGACGCGCGGGGCGAGATGTGGCGGCCGGCACCACTGCTTCACCACATACACTGCTGCGTGCACTACGAGCCTAAGGGCCGCTACAGACGACCGATTGCGCGCTGCCACTCAATTGGCACACGTTTGTGGTCGAAGAAATACGAATTAGCACTTTTGCGGTAATTGACAAAATTTCTTCCAGAGCATATGCACGAAATACGTATATTTTCCTTATAACTTTTAGGCTATCTATTGGCGTTGATATGAGCGACGTGTTCAAATATTCGCGTAGAACGTAGTAAGTCAGAACAAGTGGCCGGTAGACGGCGAGCCAACGTATTGACACGGTTGTTGTTGGAAAACGGTGTCGAGTTGCCGACTCATTGTGTAGATAGGGAGATGATGTCGCGATAAGAGACAAGTGTCCGCGCGCTGTACTGTCATAATGAAATCGAACGCCGGTGAGCGCGACGTGCGTACACCACTGTTCCGTACTACCTAACTACCATTCACATACTCCACAATTGTCTCGGAGATGTATTTCCTATATTTCTAGGAACTGAAGCAAATTAGATCCCATTCATTATATTTTTTGTTAAATCACACGAAAATCTAACAGCAAGGTTAACAAATGTTGACTACATTAAATTTACGTGTGTAACTCCGGAGTTAGGCCTACTGAGATTAGATGTAGAAGATTTATGTGAGCTGTGTCATGGAGGATTTTCGGCACGGAACCCCAATGTATGATGATGTGATACGAGCCGCCAAGAGGCTAAATAGCTTTACAATGTGACCGAAATAGCGGCGCCCTTGATTACTTGTTACCTGCCGCCAACCTATTAGCATTAACATTATCGACAGCCAGACTGACCGCGGAGCACTCACACGTCACGCACTTGTCACACACAAGTACTTGGGCTACGGGCTATTGCTGATAGCTCACATGGGTTATTTTTATCATAACAATCTTTATCATGCCGCACGAAGGCCATTGTCCCATGTGGTGTGAAAAAGTTTAGCCTTAGTTAGTGTCACTGCCACGTTTCGGTTTCTCTTTGACGTTGTACACGCAGCGACAAGCGTTTGTGTTTCGGCGTTCTAGTTTTCCTTTTATTTTAGCGTACAATCTGCAAACACGAGCACGTGACGTCGGGTCACCAAACGACATCTGATAGAATGGCGTGCCATTACTGTTTATTTTTATAAAGGCACTTTAGAGAGATTGCACCTCGACTCCTTTTAAGGCTCTATCCCACCACTCACCCGCCACTTAAGGGATCAACAGCGGCACGCACTGTGTTGACACCGAGCGCAGGAACTCGGTAAATCAAAAAAAGATATAAAAGAGAAACAAAGAGTGGTCCACTTCCGCAGTAAAGCAGGAGACAAAACACAATAAGTAAATACAAAAGATAAATAAAGTTGTTTCAACTAGACGCAATGAACGCAGCGCGGGTTAATGATTATACGATATTAAATGGCCAAAGGAAACAAAACTTCTCTCGTGTTTTATAAAGTGTAGCGGTTTTTTCCTTTCCCTCCCCCTCTCCTACCTTCTTTCCCTTCAAAGCCGTCATTGTGTAACACCCCCCTTTATCACTTCTTCCTCTACAAACTCCATGACGACTCTTATCACCTACCTGTCCATCTCTACAGCCCTATATGGATTCCTTTATTGCCGGCTCTAAACTAATGGATATATGCAATTTGATACGACACAATGCCGCCTAGAGGAAGTATGTGCGGCATAACAAACAAGCGATTTAATGCATGGTATATGTGGCTATCTACTGTAATATTATGTTGTTACACTCGTTTACAGCACGCAAGCATTATGGTCACATCGTATATACGCAAACGCGATGTGTTTGTGCCGGGCCGCGGTTACTTTTTTTTTATCTACAATGTTTATAATAATATCAATATTGAGAAATTATTAATCCAGTATTAACATAGGAAGCAGTGATGGCCTCGAGGTTTGGGCGCGCGGTCGAGAATCTCGGCGGTCGCGGTTTCAAACCCCAGGCACACACCTCTGACTTTTCGAAGTTATGTGTGTATTCACGTTGAATTATCACTTGCTTTGACGGTGAAGGAAAAACATCGTGATAAAACCTGCACACCTAAAAAGTTCCTAGAAATTTCTTAGGTGTGTAGTCCGCCAACCCGCACTAGGCCAGCGTGGTGGACTATGGCCTAAACCCTCTCAATGGTAGAGGAGACCCGTGGCCAGCAGTGGGTTGATGACGACGACGATTAACATAGGAATAGGAATTTTTCTCATGAATCCTATATTACATGCACGCAATCACAGTTCTTTCATCTTAGCGCTGTTCCGGCGACCTGTTGCTTTTGTTCGTGACATACCTAATATTTATAGAACAAAATAAAAAGACACGCAAATAGTGTAAACTTTAGTGATAAATATAATACAGAGAAGTATTATCTGATTGGATTATCATCTCTTCAACGCGTCAAGCGACACACGCATGTCAATAAACTTACATCGCAAGTCAATTACTAGAACAAAACACTTACATTTACGCTTTATCTGATAGTGCGTTTTATTTATATGACAGCAAAATGTATTTTTATACTGCTTCGTAGTTCCGCGGTATATGGACAGTTTAAATATTCCTTGGTCTGCTTTATTGACAAAGGAAAACAACGGAAATAACTTTGATTGTTTGTCATTACTGGGTAAAGTGGTGAGGGGTTGTCGCGTATCAGGTGTGTGGTATTGTGGACGTGGCGCGGCCGGCGGCGCTGCCTACCTACTCAGTGGGCCGCAGATAAATTATGCACGTGTAGTTCCTGCCGCTATGTGACAATTATACCGCATTTACTACTCACCGCCTGCTTGTTCAAATACAACCATATCAATTTTGCAAATTTGTAGGGGAATATTACGTTTGTACGTTTCCAGCATATATTTTGTTATATATGACCAGGCAACACATAACTTCGAAAAGTCAGAGATGTTTGCCTGGGGTTTGATGCTGTGACCGCCGAGATAATTGACCACGAGCTTAAATCTCGAGGACCCCAAGATATTTCACTATAACTATGATACACTAAATATTTTGATAAGTAGAACAATAATTCACCCGACCTGTGATAAAATATACAAATATAAAAGTATACTAATAATCCCTCTATCATATATTCAGCCCCCGCCCCTCAATCGAAATGCACCCTTCCCTTTACATGACCTAATCAAAACATCAAACAATCGATGCCGATTTATATTTTTTGCAGCCAAAAATATTTCCATTTGATCTGCACGGGATGGTTACTATATCCCGCTTTAATGAAGTGTCTAAACGTGATGTGAAAATATTGTGAAATATTTTTTATAAATCCGAGCGGTAGTTGATGACGCGGCCGAGCTAACTCTATTAGCTGTGAACTGCCCTTCACTCTGTGGATATCGGTTCAACTCGTAAAGGTAACAGCGTTACGTTGGCTAACCTATATTCAAAAATAGTTCAGGTTAAATCCAACAGGTATTTCTTGTGATCCTTGCACCGAAATAAACGAACGCTTTAACTTTAAAAGTAATATTGTTTAATGGAATTAGGATTAATTGCCCCGTAGTCGAAATACGACCTTATTAATTTTCAAATCTTGGGGAGATAATATTACTAAAGGATTTCTAGATGTGCAGGTTTCATCACGATGTTTTCTTTCACCGTTAAAGCAAGAGATAATTCAATTTGAATGTATACAGTATGCACACATAACTTCGAAAAGTCAGAGGTGTGTGCCTGGGGTTTGAACCCATGACCGCCGAGATTCTCGACCGCGCGCTTAAACATTGAAACCACTGCTGCTTACGCACACATAACGACGCTTAAATTAACCGAATAAACCTAACGCCTCATAAGTTCCAAAAAAGGCATTCAACGTCAACTATTGTGATCTAACGTTACATATAAAAACACCAAAGACGTATTTTTTAAGTTCCAATAACAGCACTTAAGATCCCATGTGTTCCACTAACAGCACCAATAGCAACCGATGTACCACTAATGGTAACTTAAGTTTCTTTTGTCGTAGTCGTAGCACCTAACGTCAATCTAAATCGTCCAATACCACGTAACATAGCCTGAGTTCAATATCATCCAAGCCGCAGCGGTAGAAATAATATCATCGGTCAAAGGGTTTAGGCGTGAAAGTCGAACCTTTATGAAATATACCCATACCGTAGGAACAAAAATTTTCTTTAATAAAAATACAATGTTTCTTCAGACGATCCCATATTTTACCAAAAAACATTAAAGTTGATTCTATAGTTTTTGTATTTACATACTAACTACAAATATACAAACTTATTGTCTTCATAATATGAGAGTAGATATAGATAATAGCAAATCAAAAGCAACATTACACAATAATTATAGTTAATTGAATTGTAGTACAATTAATCTGAAACCCAATAATGTAATTTACCCTACATGAAGACCAATTTGAATATCAAAGATCTCTGACCCATTTATTGTGTTAAGAACTCCCACTATATACAACTTACTATCATATTTCATTTCATCTGTATTTTAAAACTCAATAGTCATTTTAAATCAAACCTCATCCTTTTTTTAAGTTCATATCTAACAGTACAAAGATGAGTCTAAATGCCATTCTCTGCCAGTCTCTCTACCCAAGGTGATGCAGAAATGAATAGTATGTGAATAAAAATAATAATTTTAAAATTAATAAGAATTTCTGAAATAAATAACATTATCTTAATGAGCATCCCATTAACTTTGAAAACAACACCAATATCAGTTTTACTTTGTAAAGCTTCCCCCCCTCTTACGCCTTCCCTACTCCTCCCCCTACATTCCTTCTATTCTCCTACTTCAACCCATAAAATCATTTATAACCTAAACATTTGTTTCCTATTTCTCATAACCCTCCCCTCTACTTAATTGCACCCTTACAGTCCTCCACTTTTCATTAGCTAATTTCAAGTAAGTTAGCTACATCTGATAGTAATATAATCCCATATAATGTTTTAAATTACAGTGTTCACCTTTATTAATTGTCATAATAACATTATTCATCAATTATATAGTTCTAGTTATTCAAAACAAAGGGGAAAATATATAATCAAAATGAACAAAACCATAACAAAATTTTGAGTAAGTCTCATTAGGTCCCAATGTTGAGACTGCATTTAACTTTGACGGTTATGGAAATTTTGTGAATGTCAATATAATTACATATAACATAAGAATTTGTAGCTACTACTCCACATAACTTCAGACTGTGTATCAATATAAACACCAAATCTTATCTATGTGTATCAGTTCCATATATGTCCAATTCTTTGACACGGGTCTTCGCTACAATTGAGGTGCAAATATTAAAATGATAAAATTTCCAAAAAAAATGAATTTCTTGGTTTGTAGGTTACTTACTAAACCGAACATAACGGAATAAAATAATTTATTTTATTATTTAACCTAGATTTAATTTCAACTAAAATCCGTTTAGGAACCAAAAATGTTTTTCACAAATGTCATCAATCTTTGTTATGAGTATTTGTCTCATCGGAGAAGGAGTGTATGTGCCAAAGTATAACACATACCCAACCCGTCTGGCAACCCGCACTAGGCCAGCGTGGTGGACTACGGTCTAAGCCCTCTCAACGGTAGAGGTGACCCGTGCCCAGCAGTGGGACGTATACGTGTGGACTGACCTGGCGTTTTTGTTGCCGCTGCTGTGGGAGCGCTGCAGCTTGGCGCCGAGCTTGCTGCTGGGCCGGTTCTCCTTGTTGTTGGCGAGCGTGGCGCGCTGCTCGTCCATGCGCTCCGACTGGCAGCGGCTCAGCAGGTCGAAGAACGACTCCACGGGGTTCTCCTCAGACTCAGCGCGAGACATCTCCTGCTTCATCTCCACCTCGGAGTCTGACTCCTTCTTCTTCGCGTCGGGGGTTATCTGGAATTATTTGATGTTGTAAATATATATACATATTCACGCACTACATATGGTAGATAATTGTATTTTCTGAAGATGTAGACAAAATTCCATTTTTACATCATTGCCGCTTTTCGGACACAATACCAGGCGACTTTTCCTATTTGAAAAAGCCCGGTAACGTTTTTTCTGACTAGACGTCTTAAGATGTCACGACACTTGCTTGTGCGGCGAGACTATAGCTCGACTGAGTGTTGCAAATACCTGAATAAGAGAGAGTTGCTCCATGCTCTGCCTGCGGACGCGGAGTGCGTTGAAGGGCGTGCGTGGCGGCTCGTCGTCGGCGGGCGGCGGCGCGGCGTGCGCGGGCGGGGACTCCGCCTCGGCCGGCAGCCCCAGCACCTTGCGCAGGTCGCTCGTGTTCATCTGGGCAGTCGCCATGCCCAGCACGTCGCCCAGCTGCACCACACACATATACACCTTTATACACTACATATTGGTTCACACACACATCTTCAGCCAAAGGACGTCCACTGCTGGACATAGGCCTCCCCCAGACACTTCCAATGTGTTCTATTCGTAGCGGTATCTACTACATATTCATTACTTCCATTAAATCACACACTGGACACCAACCCTTCGTGCAAACTCTTTGTTATTAATTTCCTCAAATAGCCTATGAAATCAATACGCGAGCGCGCAAATGTACATTTTCCACTTGATAAATGTTGAACGAATTGCATGCGGAAGTTATTTTTCAAGATTAAATTTATTGCGTATTAAGTTAATTTGCTTTTTATCGAGAATCACTTGTTGCTCAAGTTTTACACTTGCTTCAAGTTGGTTGTTCAGAACGTTAGCAACTTGGAGCGAAGTCGGACAAAGGACAAGTTGAAAAGGTTTTTATGTTGATGCGTAACTGATGTCATAGTATTTTTGTTATAAATGATAAATGAGGAGTCTGGGTAACGTAGAATCGCTTCACACAATATTTTTATACGTACTTAATATAATTTTTAACTTTTTTATCATTTAAGTGAAGTTAATTTATTGCATATAAGCATATTATATCGTGATTTACGGGGTTTTCAAATGCTAAGAAAAATTGATTTTAGTCAAAAATAACGAAATAAGATTGTTTCTACAGTTGAATATTTTATCTCCTTTGTACTTGGATATGATTGGTTGTGCTAAACCTACTTGTGTATCCCTGTTCCACTATAAGCTGTAGTATTTCGATGTCTTTATACATTACAAAAATCAATCAGTAGCATCAGTACATAGTATAAAACACAGTCGCTTTCTCTGTCCCTATGTCCCTTTGTATGCTAAAATCTTTGAAACTACGCAACGGATTTTGATGCGGTTTTTTTAATAGATAGAGTGATTGAAGAGGAAGGTTTATATGTATGACAACATCCATTAAATATCAGCATTGCACCCGTGCGAGGCCGGGCGGGTCGCTAGTATATATATAAAAAGAGCGATTCAACACTATAACTCAATAGTTCGTAAAGTTCGTTTAGCCATACTTTTGAATATAGTAAGACTAATACGTTATTTTATAATCACTTAATATTTTTACGTACCTGGGAGCACAGGTTGCACTGGTCGAATTAAGTAAATAGGGATTATTGATAATTCCTTGCAGCACGCCCGGGCGGCAGGTCAAGTTATAACTACATATGTCATATATATGAATCTCGTAAGCGCCATCTATTTAAAAGGTCAGCAATTTATTATATCATATGTGTACTAAATTCCACTATTTTATAGCGTTGAGATATGAACATGCAATTATACGAGATGGCGCCCATAAATTAATTTTCGTTTAAATATTTCATTGAGTGGAAAATTGCGGGAATGTTTTTCGAAACAAATTTAACGTGAAATGAAAAATAATAACAACTGCTTTTTTACCGAATTTCGTGCCAATAGCCAAGCAAATTTAAATAAGTACACAAGTAATTGAAGCAAATAGGAGAAGATTTGGAAAAATAGAAATAAAAATATGCGAGAAAATTAAAATAAATAACGACTGGACTATAGATCGTAGCCTTACCTTGAAGTTTTGGTGGAACTGCAGCGTCAATAAATAACTACGATTCGGAATAGAATAGATATTATGTGGGAGCACGCCCGCCCTACACTGACGTGCAAAGCGTGCACCGCACGCGGCCGGCCTGTCCGGGGGGGGGGGGCCCACCGGGGAGGGGGGGGGGGTCCAAACAAATACGATTCAAGCAAATATGCAGGTTATTCTGGGACCATATTAATGTATTTATTTACACATTTTTTCAGCTGATAAAATAGCAAATTTTAAAATTTGCATGATATAAATAGAAATATTTTCGTTTATGTAGGATCCTATCGTTTTTTCTTTAAACGTGTACCTCGTATGTCTGTTATATTTAAAACCCATTCTTGGTCACCACGCGTTTAAGCTATTTACAAAAAGAACACATCGAAAAAAATTGAATTCCCCACTTACAACTAGAGTTCCCTCGTTTATACAAACATATTTTATAACCCGGTCATTACCTACAATACAGTTTTGGATATACATGATTATGGAATGAAATATAAACATGTGTACGTCCGTGGAAACATAACCACAGGAGGGTAAACTTGACCATTTAACATAAAAATATCAATTATATTGTTACATACATAATAAAAATCATTTTAAAAACTTGTTTTGTCTAACCAGAACTAATTTTTATCGATGGTCATTTATAGAAGAAGTTAATTCTAATATTTAAAAATAACTGGCCAAGAGCGAATTGGACTTGCGCACGGACGAAATTTTAAGCGTTTACCTGGGACTGTTTAACTTCGGGCAGAGAGCAGCAAAAATATCACTGTTTTGTTTAGGGTCCCCCCTAAAAACCTATTTATTAGAATTTTATTAATTATAATATCATTAAAGTAAATATGCAAGTAAGTTTTTTATAAATATTTCAATTGCCTACCTGTTATAATTTATAGATATATAAGGGGGCGTCCATAAATTACGTGAGATGATTAAGGGGGGAGGGGGTCGAGTTAAATCTCATCTAATATCACGTTGGGGAGAGGGGGGTCTCGACAAATATCACGCAATTTTTTTTCTGATTGAAACAAAAAAAAATACTATTTTGGTCCATTAAATCCAAATTGTATGTGCATGTTTAAGATTTAATCTTAAGCGTCATCGTAATACGGTTAAGATTAACACACACACACACTAATTCATTCGAAAGACAATAATTTCATTCATATTTCGACGTTATACATCTACTGAATGTCAAACCACCAGATTTATTTTATACCAAATAGTTCAATTTAGTTAAGGGTCAATGTAGCCCGTCCTTTGTTTTCGCGCCACTGTCAGCCGTATTTGCGACTCGATGAACGAGAGCGTAGGTACGAGCTGAGTGGCAGCGACACACGGACAGGTTCTTTTTTTTTAAATCAAAGTAGCTAGATTATGTATTCTATTGTTAAATTTTTATTACATTTATTACTCTCAGCAATATTGATTACTAGTCTTGACTAGTCGTAAATAAAAACACGAATCAAATTGTTTTTTTTTTCTTTTTACAATAACAATCCAATGCGTTTACGTAAGAAACCCACATTCCGAAAAATCTCACGTGAGATTGGGGGATGGGGGAAGGGGTTGAATAAAATCTCACGACATCTCACCAAGGGGGTAGGGAGGGACAGAAAATTAAAAAAAAATACCTCACGTAATGAATGGACGCTCCCTAATTTATAGTAATATTAAGTTAAGTCGAAGATAAGTTGTGGGGGGGGGGGGGGTCTAGGCAATGGTTAATTTTCGTATATTTTCTTGAATAGCTTGGAAACTATTTCTTTTAAAATTCCATAAAATACATTTGAGATTACATTTCAGATAGAAGACCATTCCATATGATATGTCACACTATGCAGTTTTCGAATTTGTTTTGTAATTTTCCACCTTCCTTCCAAAAGTGACCGCCCATACACAGATTTTATCTATTCACCTATTCTTGAGTACTAAATTTCAACTTAATCGGTCCAACAGATTCAGATATATTTTTGTAATGGACAGACACACAAGTGATCCTATATGGGTTCTATTTTTATTAGATAGACTAGCTTAGACTGACTTTTGCCCGCGACTCCGTCTGCGTAGACTTTAGGGCTGAGTGCAGAAAGATAATAAGTGAATCTTTCATTCGTCTCATAAGTGTTCAAAAAAAGTTTTACTTTGAAAAAGCTATTTCCGCATTTATAACATGTATATTCCACGGGAACATTTAATTGCTACTTCACAGGGTTCTATTTGTGTTCATACCTAAAATTATATAACTTACTCGAATGGTTTAGGCGTGAAAGCGTAACAGACTTACAGAGTTACTCTTGCAATTATAACACATTACCCATACCCACGGGAACACATTTTCCAGGATAAAAGTATATCATGTTAATTCGGTGGGTCCTACCTATCTCCATACCAAAAATCATTCAAATCGGTTCAGTAGAACCTTTTAATGTAGTCTAGTGACAACCAGAATAGAAGTGTGTAACTAAAAACGGGTTTAATATGTAACATAAACATTTATAATTTGATACATTTTGGGGTTTTAAAGGGAATGAAAAATTCTAAATGTTTTTATTGACAGATGTAGAGACACAATGTATGTCACACATCACGAGGCTGCAATGTCATATTAATCATATGATATTGGTTTGTTACAATGTATCCATTTCTTTTTTCACTATGATATCATTTGTATAATCTTTGGCTGCCTTTTTTCTTAAAACTGTGGCTGGTGAAACAATGGTATTTATATTATTAACCTTAAAGCTCTCTAACAGACATTTTTGAAAGAACTTAGTTAATGCGGAGTAGTTACTGCAATTGCTAATTTTTTACCAAATCTGATCCAAAAGTTCTAAAATTTAAATCTGTTTCAAAAATTCTTACATCATCAAAGTCAAACAAAATTGTCATTAATAAAGTATAAAAAAAATACAAAGCTTTGTTGTTTTTTAATTTGATTTTACATGTTTCTCCCCAGTTATGGGCCACTAATTTTATTATTAAATAAATAAATCAAATGATTTAATAATACCTCGATAAAGTTAAGTATTTTTTAAACATTTAGAAATATCACATGGATTAAGATATTCTTTTTGGCATATAAATATGGCCTTTTATACATAACATACAGATTATCTAATACTATGCTAAAACTCTAAAGAAGGGGTTTATTTTCTATAAGTAAAAGAGCAAACTGTAGTTATTGAAGTATGCAAGAAATATTGATGGTCAGATGTAGTTAAACTTGGATTTGAATTGAAATAGTATATTGTAAGAAGGGAATGGTGCTGTGGGATAAAGAAAAGGAAACCAAAGAATAAAAAGGAGGATAGAATTAAAAATTGCTTGTAAGCACCATGCAAAGACTTCAAACTATAACAAATGAAAGTATATAGTGGAGGAGTATAAAAGATGAAGTAGATATATGATAGATAGCGAAATATACATGTAAACATGCAAACAGTACAATTCTGAGCCCATACTATGTTACAAATTTATGATTCTGGGTTCGGTTAATAGTTACTATGTACATATTTATAAAGGAGGGTTATTGTTTAGCATTATTTGTTACAATTTGAGCATTATTACATACAACTATTAAACAATAAATACTTATTATACAAATGTATGTTAAAAATGCATAGATATAATGTACAAAATATTCAGCCTTACATTGCTAAAAATTGCTATGTATGATTAGTGCCCACGAGTCATGTATCGGATCATTTAAAATAAACTGGGTGTATTTAGACCGTGATCGGACACCAAGACAGATAAGAGCTACAGTGATCACAAATCTATCGGCGTTATAAGAAAAATCGGCAAAAAAAATGACATTCTACATACAAACCGTATATACGTGTAATACCCATAGTTGTATGGAAAAATTAAATTTTAATTTTTTTTCAGGATTGTCTTTAATACCATGGGGTTTGTTATGACTTTAACTAATACCTGTCTTAGTTTTCGACCACAGTCTGAATACACTCTGTTCATCCTGAACATGCCTAGCGTGTACTATGTACTGAGTAGTAGTATGCATAGTGACCTCTTTGGAGATGTTGTAGTGCTCTGTGGCGTAGTAGAGCGCCTTCTCGTGGTTGCCGAGCGCGGCGTGCGCGTTGCCTAGCGACCAGCAGGCGCGGCCCTCGCCCACGCGGTCGTGCAGGCGGCGCGCGGCGGCCAGGTGGCGCGCGTGGTACTCCTCGGCGGCGCGGTACTCGCGCAGCAGCGTGTACGTGTTGCCCAGCGAGTAGCACGCCTGCGCCTCCACCGCCGCGTCGCCCAGCTCCTCCGCCAGGGAGAGCGTGCGTCTGACAACACATCGTACGTCACTAGTGCACCAGGCGATGACGCGTAGCCATATGTATTGCAATAGTGTAAGAATTACGTTTATACAAGTCATATACAAAACTCAAAATAGCATTTCTATACACACATAATATAAGACTCCTAAAATACTAGAATGATTTTGCATTTTGCAATTAAAGAGTACCAAACTCTATTCTTAAGTCGAAATATTTATATAGAATTTATCAATGCCAGCAACTTTGAAATATGATCAGTAACATCAATAAGATTGCCCTTTATCACATGAAGTATAATAGCAAAGCAAGTAACTAATGTACACTTTGTCGTATGATCGTCAAAGTATATTCGCAAGTACTAAATTTATATAAGCAAAAGATGCGGAATACTCCTCCTGACATACGTGACCATACGTTTAAGTTACTTGAAAGGACAGGCAAAGGCACAATTTCAGATTCCAGGCAATTACTGAGAATGTATAATGTTCTTAGATTAGATTCTACTATATGTTGATTAGGCCTATTGGCACCTTTCCCAATAACACTTTGCTCGACCCGAGAATTGAACCCAGGATCCATAGACAGTACAGCACACAGTCGTGTCGCGACACCACAAGGAAACTTTTGATGAATGAAATTCTTAAAGCGCACAGCTAATGTTAACTGTTTTTACACTTGAATATATAATTAATCATCAAGGTTGCATCTTGGACATTTAGCGCTAGCAGATATTAAATCTATTTCGCTAAGTGTGTATGAATTGTAGTTTTAAAACCATATCAATGGCATTAAGTATAACTCATTTTGTATGTATTCCAACACTCGTGAAGTATTTGTTTCACATGAGAACACAACGAGAGCAATGTAGAACTGGCGCTATGCAGTTGAGTAGAAAGTAATCGTTAGAGACTGCATGTGTTGTATAACCCGCGATAGCAAGGAATTCGCGTGGATTGCGCAAGCCGCCGCCCTGCTCGCGTTACATGTGCAGCGCAGCGCTTCTTGAGTTACCCAACACTCGTAACAACTGGCATCTTGTTCACATTGCATTTATATTATACCAGGGGCGAGATAATTGCCGCTTTTCACAAAAAAATCTCAATAACACTATGCTCTACCCGGGAATTGAATCCGCAACTTCTTTGAAGAACACAGGCGTGTGGTTATGCATGTATGTAATATAGTGAAGAAAAACATCGTGAGGAAACTTGCACTTGAATTTTCTCAAGATTTTTTTTTTGTGTATAGTCCGCCAACCAGCTCTAAGCCGTCATGGTGGAGCAGCCCCTTAACTCTTTTCAGTTGCAGTGGAGGCCGGTGCTCATCAGAGGCTGTGTAAGGGCTGACGATGCCGATGGTGCATTGCGTGGTGGATGCGTACTTGTAATGTTCGGCGGCGTTCTCGAACTGTCCGAGGAAGATGTGGGAGTTGCCGAGGTTTGAGTTGGCTCGGCGCTCGGCCGCCTTGTCGCCGAACTCCTGCGCGATGTGCAGCCGCTCCGTGTGGTAGCGGATGGCGCGCGCGAAGTCGCCCAGCAGGTAGCACGTGTTGCCCAGGTTGCCGCACGCGCGACCCATCGCCTGCCGGTCGCCCACCAGCCGCATCAGCTCCAGGTTCTCTCTGGAGTACAACAACACAAGTACACTTAACATGCATGGAATAAAGAAAGCAGCAGAAGACAATGTTCATCCTTCTATTTCACTTAACAAAAGTATCAGGACGGAATTGCGAAAAACAAATACTAGAAATTTCGGAAGCACCCTAAACATGAACAGGAAGCATGGTGGACTAAGACCTAAACACTAAATGATAGAGGAGGCCCGTGCCCAACAGTGGGACGTGTATGGGCTGATGAAGAAGAAGAAGACCCTAACTATACTAGTGAGAGAGTACGTATGTTTATATGACTTACTCGTAATAGGCGACGGCTTGCATGAGGCAGTCGCGCACCTCCTGCGGGAAGTGTCCGGGGTCGTTCTGTCCGACGCGGCCGAGCTGCTTGCCCTGCGCGTGGAACACGTTGCCCAGGTTGTAGAGCGCGCGGCCCTCGCTCAGCCGGTCGCCCAGCGCGCGAGAGATCTCCAGGTGGCGCTTGCAGCACTGGATCGCTTCCGTGAACTTGCCCATCACTTTCAGCGTGTTGCCCAGGTTGCCTGACGCTTTCGCTTCACCCAGTTTGTCATTCATTGTCCTGGGGACAAGCAAATGGATTTTTGTGAGGCAAGAATGTAAACTGTTGATGAATTATTGCTAACACACTGGATGGACAAGTTATTGAATAGCAAACCATTAATTTTATTATTACGCTAATCTTGTATTCATTTGGTAAATTGAAAGGTAAATGGCAAACAAAAATGGTGATGCACTCTGATTTAGCATTTATAAGGTCTGTCGTATTGAAAAGAGAAATATGACCAAAAAATCTGATGAAAACATTTTTAAAGGCCCGTACGAAACAAATAAAAGTATTCTCGGGTATTCATTCAAAATTAAATATTTAAAAATTCAATGTGTTTACCTAGCTAACGTCAAATCATGCTTGTGATACTGCATGGCCTTGTTGTAGTCGCCTAGGTAGAAGTATGCGTTGCCGAGCTGGCTGTAGATGGCGCTGAGCGTGCGCAGGTCGTCGGTGCCGGCCTGGATGGCCGCCTGGAAGAACGCCACGCCGGCGCGACAGTCGCCAGCCTTGCACAGCCGCTCGCCCTCCAGCGCCAGCTCCAGGCACATCGAGCCGCCATCGCAACTCTGTACATACATCCACACATTCATTATTCATATTACTCTTGCCAAAGTAAATAGCTTCACTCTCTCACACCGAAACCACTGGATCGATATGCATCTCCGGTATAGAAATAGATCGGAAGGGACACAAGGTAAGTAATTTTATAAAATTGCACCGGAGCGAAGCTTAGCTCCGCCGCTAGAATTCAATTTAGCCTCCGGCCATGAATTTGCCGTCACGTAACTGAGTTTAGCGCTAGCACGTAATGTAGTTAGTAACAGAATTTGCAGTTAAGTGCTGAAGCGCCAATTACTTTGACGGCGCTTGCAAACCAAGTTTGTATGAGGTAGAATAAATAGCCACAAACTATCGTCGAAATAAGTGAAAAGGTCAAATGGTAAAATAACTGTTTCGTTATCTGAAAGTACATTATAGCCTCGAGGGTCCCGAAATACATCTATGATCTTAAGTTATGCCTACTTGACCGTAATATTCAGTTTTGTATGCATTCTTAACAATTAATAGGGCATTTTAATGTTAACATCATAGGGAGACCTGCATATCCTACGGCCTTCAACGAACATATACCTTTATTTAAGGATGTAGCTCCAATTAAATTAAAATTTTAATTCTTACCAATAAGTAAATGAGTAATTATATTACTCATGGGATTTGTTATGACTGGCCATAGAACAATGCTGCAATGACATTAATTGAATGATAAAAAAGAAGTCACGACGGATTTGAGGCTTAGGCATACGGTCGCTAATTTCGGCGATCGTAGGTTCGAACCCCAGATACACATGTCTTAAAAATGAACTGTCACATATTCTAACGGTGGAGAAAAACATAAGCAAACTTAGGTGTTTTTAAGAATTACCTGCAATAAACTAGCATGGTCGACACAAGCCCTAAACCCTCCCAGCTATAGAGGAGACTTGTGCGCATGGGATAATGATCATGTATGATAAAAGTCAACATTTTACTGTCTTTCGTCTATTGTCAATATGTGTATTATAACTTCTTGAATTATAAATGAACTATAAAAACCTATCATCATTATCAGTCATTCATAAATATAATGCATGCCCCAACTGTTTGTTCATCAAACATTTCATAAGTATTATGAGTTACCAACCAAGTATATGATGCCACTATAAGCGCCGACATTTCAGAGATCATGAAATTTTCTCTACATGAAAATTTCTTATTCTCATAGTGTTGTTAATTTGTGTTAAAAATATAATATCATACAATATGAAAAAATCTTTGTTATTTACAAAGATATCAGATATACCCACAACTGTAAGGATATACTCTGCAACTTAAGCATTAGATTAGCAACTCTATCATAGGTATACAGTTGGCAATCTAAATCTTTGAATGCTTTCGAATAAACAACATCCCATCAGTGTTGCATTACTTTAAAACTTGTACAGTATACCTATTTATTAGCTATACTAGGACTCATGTATTTCCTAGCTACTTGTTTGTAACTAAAAATTAAACTTTGTTAAACATTTGAATTTTGGACACTAAAAGAAGACAAAAACAATAATAAACTTAACAAAAGTTTTGTGATAGTATTGAAGATATTACACAACCTTCCACATGTCGATAGCGTCGTAATCCGACCGCATAGAATACTCATCCGCAACAAAGGAAATATATTAATTATGCATTTACGGTTTATGTCCCCAATACGCAATTGATAACTTTTGCCCTAGGTCCAATTTTGATGAGATAAAATAGCGACATAGAGTTTTATTCGTAATTCTAAGTGGAGCGAGCCGCTCGATGAGGTGTTGGAGCCCCGAGTTGCACGCCGACGGGAGCGGTAACAGGTCACGGCTTCCGTATTAGGCACCCCACTAATGACTCACTTAGCGACGTAATTTACAACGGGAAATCGAACCGTTTATTGTTCACACGCGTATTTGTCCACATTCTACACGTTGTTCGCGACTTTAATCAATAAAATTAACAATGCTCTTGTCGCATATGTATCGCTAATATAATAACACCACTTACCTGTGCATCGGTCGAGAGATTCTCGGCACTAGCGCTTACAGACATCTTTCTTCAGTTTTGCACAAAACAACAAAACTAAAACGATTACATAAAAGTATTAATTTTTTCTCATACTTATTGTTTTCGTTTTTTATTTTCTTTTTATTGGGCGTGTACGACAGTTACGACTTGATGCGGTAGCTTTGTTGTTATGGCATAACTCCGCTATTCAATCTGCGTTGGAAACAATCATATTCCACAGACTATAAATGCTTGAGCAAATATTTATTACTGTGTTGCTATATGCGCGAAATATTACCCTAAAATTATTGTATGTTCAATGGAAAACGTGTATGTTGTTCAAGATATCTCGTTAATATTTTACTTTTAATATTTTTCAAATGAAAATATCACTGTCATAGAATGATTAGACTACTTAATTTCATTTAATTTTCTCTGGTATTCTACTGAGTAATTACTACTGTAGTTTAATGTAAAATTAAACTCTTATATATCCCCGAACGATTTTAAATATTGATCGTATTGGCCTGAGGTATAATTATTTGTAAATACCTCTATAATAATTAAGAATATCCTGGTACTCATTAAAACCCTAATTCATTTTTCCTTTATTTTTTTTTGAAAATAAAACTTTTTAGACACCCTTGACTTAGGGAGTAAACTGAGATAGGAAGTAAAATACAGTGTTTCTTAACAACGTGATTATCTTTTGTGCTCGCACTCGTACCCCCTCATTTCGTGTTCATTAAGACATAGAGGGAATTCGCTTGGGCATCAGCGTTCTATGTGTATTTTAATATCTGTTTATGAAAAATACAACTCTTCAAGTGTGCCAAAAATGAATACGTAAATTGTCGCGGTTTTCTTCTCCCAGACATCTTACATTCGCCTTATTATATTAGAGCCAAAAAAATTTGAAGGTTTCATTTTTACCACGTGTGATTAGCATAGGTACATGTATTTTTTTTAATTATTTGTTATTTGCTTCTCCTTGAATTTTGTTCTCCTTGAAAAAATATTATGCCACTTCCATTATCAAATGTTTCATTGTTTTATATCAGCTAATGTTAATACTTTTAATAAAAAGTGTAGCTTTTTGTTTCCGTTAAAGAATGGAATTATTCATTTTTAAAAATAAAAAAGTAAGATTTTAAAAATTTTGTGTTCCAGTAGACAAAAACATAGTTAATTTAATAAAATACTAGTATTGTATTTACCCTATAATGTGGGTATACTAGAACATCAAGGCTGGCAATCTAGATAGACTATGGTACAAATTTGCAGCTGACATTCTGTACAATTATAAAGATCTTTTAAGCGAACTGAACTGAATTGTTTACCCCACTTGCAACTAGATGGCGTTCTACTTTCTGTGAGAAGTATTACTTTCTATTAAAATATTTTCATAATACATTGTAGAAATACATTAAATTAATAAATATTATCAGTAAATCATTATTTTTTCAATATAATTAATGATTACTTAAAAATAATCTGAAGAATAAACAGCACACGAACCATGCATAGAGAGCAACAGATAACATGGATAATTCTTTACCTATCAATATAATGTTTATATGTACTTTATAATGAACCGAGAATCAAAGGTCAAACCCCAAGTACACACTCTTGACTCTTTGAAGTTTGATATGTAGATATTCACAATGAATCCTCACGACTCATTTGCGACTATAACTGTGAAGAAAAACATCTTACCTGCTATGGTACCTGGACACTTATTTAGAATAGCATCTTTCGGTGACATAGGAACAGCTTTATAATGTTAAGTTATTTTATAAAGTGTTTAAGACTTCAAATAAAAGTGTAAGACTATTGAATATTGTCAAATGTTTCGCATATGGAGCTGCTGGCAATAGATAATAATGACGATGTAGAGTGAGGTTAGACTAGCCTACTAATTGATGTGGATGTTTGTGATATTATTCCTTATATTGCGAATATCAAGACAAAGTCATCTTGATAGTTTTACAGAAATAGAGTCTCGGCGGTGCAGGGCAGGCAGTGCGCATGCTCAGTCGCTACACCCTGTATATTTGCATAGTTAATGAGAGATAGCTAATGGTCGCGCCGTCGGAGCAACCTTCGCAAACTCAGCAGCATGAAACTCGAGCCCAGTATCAAAATGGGATTTGTCGAATTTACAAAGTCATGTCTTTGCAGTTATTCAGAGCGTACTATTCAACCAAGTTGTCGAGAACCTTGTGGCGCATTAATTATACTTATACTACCTTGTAGAACGAGAGGCCGCGGGTTCGGTCCTTGATGCAAATGATTGTGTGATCATCAAATACTTATTGGTATGGTCTACTAGGTTTTTCCGTAGGAAATCTTTTAGTCAGTAGACCAATACTGGTAAATCAAAAAAAAAAATAAAATGTATTCTAAATACTTTTTAAAAAATTATGTGTTATTTTGTATCGAAACATAGTTTTTTTAATATTATAGTATTTTATTTAAAATATCTGTAACTGAACATTGCGTATAACTGAACGTGTCATTTTTAGTCCAACACAGCATGGATAGATGGCAATGCCTTCTTTTTACTAATGTAAAATACGGGTTCTAGAACAAGCACCGTTGACTTACAAAAAATACAAAACCTAAATAATAAAGACATTTGCATAAAAAGCTGTGTAATACTAATCCTTACATAAAAATATTTTAAAAATATAGCACCTATATAACGTAGAGTTCTACTCCCGAGGAGCA
The DNA here is from genome assembly GCA_030295005.1 of Cephonodes hylas. Classification (NCBI taxonomy): domain Eukaryota; kingdom Metazoa; phylum Arthropoda; class Insecta; order Lepidoptera; family Sphingidae; genus Cephonodes; species Cephonodes hylas. The sequence continues at coordinate 16,837,526 of AP025360.1, forward strand.
ACTCTAAATGAGTTGGGGGTGTAATTCTGAGATCTAATCGAAAAAAGTTAAACGATAAAATATTTATTAAACTAATTTTGTATTTAGTATAATAGCCTGATAATTGTTTTATTTCATCAAGCGCTTGTTTTCAATTGTATTGTACTGATATTTAAATGAATAAATTATTTAATCCACTGAAAGTTTGGTCAAGTTTATGTATTTAATTTAAAATATATTTTGTCTTGTAACGCAGTCTATTCAAATAGAAAATTAATATCAAAAATGTTTTTTGCGCTACAATATTTAGTCAAATGTACGATTTTTCATAGAGCGCCAATAACTTATCATGCCCAGGGATTACTCAGATACTAGAAATAGAAACAAAACTATAAATTTAACTATGGTTACCGTCACATATCTGGCAATGGAACAGCAGATAAACGAGCAAGATAGGCCCATGTAGATGATTTGTGCCTCCGATTAAAAAAACGTATAGGCTGATTTGGAAATAGTTCTTTGAAGGAAGATTATTATGTAAAGGAATATTGTACAAAATCATATAGCTTAAGAAAAGCCAATTTCTAAGGTTTGTGGGATCCAATTTTGTCTAGAATAGAAATAATAATACTAATGAGATAACCTTCCGGACACATTCCATTAAACAGTTTTATTCAGCTTTTTTTTTTAAAAAACCCACTGCTGGACAAGAGAGAAGGCCTTCTCTATAAGTGGGTTATAACTTATAGTCATAGTCCACCACACTGGCGTAAACCGGTTTGGCGGAATACATGCCTATGAAAATCCGTAAAACATTTAGATGTACGTAACTACAGGTTTCCTCAAGTTGTTTTCCTTCAACCTTAAAGTTAGTAGTAATTCATTGTAAATTTATACATAACTTCGGTAAGATCGGATGCTTGAGCCCGAGGTTTGCATTTGCAATCGGCGAGGTTCTCGATCTCGCGCTGAAAACTTGAGACCACCACTATTTCTATGTTTGGTGAAGAATTTTATTCGAACAGGTGAACCAATATCATCGCTTCATTTGTTATCAAAAACATACAATAGACATTTCAAACATAAGGCTTATAGACGATTGACTTAGTCACTTAGACAAGTGGAAGCTCTTGATAATAATCTTTGGATTTGGAAATAAAATCGTCGAATAAATATCCGACACAAGCATTTAAGGAAGAATACACAAGTAGGTGTAAAAAAGCTAAATAACAACAAATGTTTAAAAAAAAAAAAATTGTACCACAAGCGTGTAAAAATCAATGAATGCATTCCCAGTGCAAGTATTTCGCCTCGTGGCGTGGCTTGCCGCGGTGAAGCATCAAAAGGCACACTTGTACACACAGCCGTACAAACGCGTATACCTACAACAGTTATGCATGCTTACCTCCGCTCGATTACCGAAATCAAAATCGACAGATATCGATACGGCGTGGTTATTTTGTTGAAACCTACGAGATACACAATGATGCGCTGTGTCGCGGGACATGGGACCTTATCTATGCACGGCAAGGACGATAACGTGTTGGTGTGGGAGGGCCGAGGCGGAGTGACTTGCAGAGGCGCGGTGGTCCTCGCCACAATCGGCGACCACTAGCGCGGAGCAGCGCACAGAGTAGGCCCCGGTGCAACATACATGTTGCGCAGTTTATCACAATTACATGATATGTTATATTTTTGTTGCTTATGATTGGTATTGATCATCTGGTATAAAAGTACACAAAACTGAATCCAAAAATTATTTATGAGTGATTTTACAGTTTCATACACTGCTCATTTTTTTGTGTGGAACAGCCCTGCGATGATAACAGTTTTAAATGTCGTTTAGTTTTGTACCGCCATTTTCGCAAACTTTCTAAAATGATCTAATTTTTTTATACTAGGTTTTGTACTATGCTATAAAAGAGCCCTATATAATTTTCGTTTTGGTATTTAGTTAGACATTAGTACAAAAACACGTCTCGAGATAAATAAATAATAGAGTTGTTTATCAATATGATGAAAAGCCATAGATACCCTTAATGCAGTATGTGAGGAATTATTTCCTATAAAACATTACATATTTATGATAAAATAATAAATAATTTTATGTAAACAACAGCGAATGGTGGGGATTTAGGTTTTTTTTTTATCACGAAAGGAAAGCGCTTTAAGCTCCCCTGTTCGGTCTCCACTTGATCTATTTGAACGTTCGCCTTTCGTGAACGTTCGCGACAGTTAAGAGGTCACGTCCTCTGCCGCCAATCTCGGGGTTGCTATCATAGGGTACCGCCCCCGCAGTACGCCCTGCTACCCCAGTACCCCTGTTAGTCGCCTCTTACGACAGGTAGGGGATACCGTGGCGGAATTCTTACAACCCCAATCCACAGGGCGGGAGGTTTTAGGATAATATTCATGATTGCGTGGCGCGGTCTCTGCTCGCGGCTGACCTGCGTCGGTATTATGGTCGCTGGCGACGTGAAAAGGCCGGTATCGGCGGATGATATATGGAGAGGCTATGACGCGCTGCTTTGATGGCCCGTCAATATCTGTTAGAGGCTCGAGTGGACACCGGCCCTTACCGACACGCAACCACCCATCAGCTCTGAGCCCTCGGATACGGCAATTCAAGCAATCTACGTTGGTTAACTACATTTCTTAATATTGCGAGAAATCATGGGTTCTGGATTGTCATCATCATTAGTCAAAAAATGGCCATTGCTAGACATAGGCCTCCCCCAGAGATTGCCAAAGTGTTCTATAGCAAGCGGCCTGCATCCAGCGGCTTCCCGCGAATTTCACCAAATCATTGGTTCATCCTGTGGGTGGAAGTCCAACGCTGCACTTACGAGTACGTGGCCTCAGAAAGGTTCTTGAGGTAGAGATCCGTAATATCTACATAATTATCGTCATCAGCTTGTAATTTTGTGATATTAAAATCATGCTCGTACATAAGTAGCCCATAAAGTCAAAAGATCGGCCGAAAAAAACTATAAAAAGATCGGCTTTTCATCCATTAGTAGCAAGTTTTCTATCGTATTGAGCCAAAGTTTCCTACGCAATGTGAGAAACTTTTGGAATAACGCGAACGTTATTTTTATTTGTCGTTACTCGTTATGTCATGTATTAGTCATTTATGATCTATCGAATTCTCGCAAGTCAAATTAACCGTACTTGCGCCAGTTATAAATTTTAAAATTGTAATTCCTCGCCAATTTATCTAATTCCATATTTACCCTTAACCTAAAAAGCCAGCATTCAGAGAAACGGCAATTCTTTTGCCGTTATGGTGGTGTCATAAATGTGCAAATCATGAGAACGTAGTGCCTACTCCGATTCGTTTCCGAGTTGTGTGCGCGAGGCAAGCCGTGTGCCGCGGCGGGCGGGCGCTGCGCCGGAGAGGCCAGAGGTCGGCATTCTTCAGCGGAGGTACTCACTCCGGAAAACCTTTCTTCGTTATTGTACTAGTACTTTGTCCATACAGCAACTTGGAAAAGTTTCACTTGCTCCCTTGCAGTTCCCGGTGCAACTTGTGAATTGAATAATAGCTCGAAGTGGTTGCATCAGCCAGTCAGTAGCCGCAATCTCGTTCCGTGTTTGCAATACATTTCCCAACTTCAGCGTAAATACCAAGTATTTGCAGAATCGCACTACGTTTGCGACATTATCAAACGGCACGACCCCCTCTGTGTTTCAAGGCTGATCATTATTTCTGTCAGGATTTTTGGGACGAGAAGTCGCTAATAATAATTTGCATGGACAATGCTTACAAGATATAGTAGAGTTGTACAACAGTAACTCTATTACACAGATTGCGTAGACCGTTTGGGTTCGTGCCAGTTTTCTCGCAACTTTAAAATTGAATGTTATCTTTGCTTTCGCAGAATCGCTGTCATTGCAGTGTCCCCTGTGGGCGTAGTTGAAGAGGGTAATTTTGTTATGAGTGTTTTAAAAGGCGATTCATTGTGACAATAGACGTTGCATCAAATGTGTAAGCTGATTAGTTATCAATTAGAGTCGCGCGGCGGGGCGGGGCGCGTGCGTGTCGCGTGTGCGCCGCCGCCACACGCCGCGCGCGTGCCACACGGGGCTCATCGCTGGGACTTCCTCCGGCACTCGCCCACCTCTGTTAACGCATTATTCTGCACCCCCGGCTATGAGCAAATGTTGTGCCAACTCGCGGATGTTCAACAATACATCCATCTTTATACATATTGCTGTCAATTTCATTTTATTAGCTGTTAATTGGGTCGGTGCTATCTAATTATTTGTTGAATTATTGCTCGGAGTGTACATTATGCGACTTGGCAGCTCGTAGGCAAGGATTCGAAACGTGCCGGTTTATATCCTAAGTGTGCAAGATTATACTCTTCTGTTTAACTTCTTTTGATTCATTTCGTTGCAGATGTTAAGGTAAGTTAGACCTCGATTTACGCTCATTGGGTTGCACTTCTCGGAGTCATTTGGTGAAAAGTAGAACTTTCTAAATTGACTCGGCCTTACGCAACTTTGATATTTTTGACATTAATTATATTATTTGATATTAAGACCAGAAGCAGTTGTACCCAAATCTACCTTAAGGCTAACAAATGTAAATAACACATGATTGTCTTTATTCCTCAGCAATCACCGGCTGTGGGATTAACATACGCTAATCCGGTTGCCGCGCATTAGTTAAACAGCGCGCCGCGAGACAAGTGCAAGACTTCAAAGCACGCCCTCGTCGTCAATCTACATAAGGGCGGAAAGGGATTTGGTATTTTTTATTCACTTCCAAGCCCGCATGTCGATGTTTGCAGACTCAAATGATGTTAGCATCGGCGGAGGGGCCTGAGGGCTGCGGGCGGCGGGGGAGCGGCGCGGGAGGAGGGGATGCTATCGGCCCTCGCTGAATTATCCCTCTATTGTCGGATTTAGTTCGGCGGAGACGTGTGTTTCTATACTCTGTGGAATATATTTGTTGCAACTTGTAAGAAGGGGACGCTGGCGACTGTATTTATCATCAGCTCATTATCACTCGTTATTTGGTTTGTAATTGTTCTTTTATTGTGTTATGACATGCCTGTCAATGTTAACGATCCATTACCCATTGTACAGAATTTGACGGTATTTGTGTGTAGTTGTACATATAACTAGAATACTTTATTTTAAGACGATGCGGTACAATCCCAGGAACTAAAAAGCCAGCCCCTAAAAGGAAATAAGCTTTTGACATGCTGGCACAAACCGTAGTACATATCATAGCACAGGACCAATGGACAGATAAAATATTTTCCTGACTGGCATATGAAGATGGACTCTCTCAATAAAGGCCCGAATAACAAGATTTTATAAAAGCGAACCTAATTATTCTTATAAGTCTATCGTAGTCCACTGCTAAAAGGAGGCCTCCTCAAGTAGGCGCCGACTATCCCGGTGTTGAGCAGCCGTCATCCATCCGCTACCCGCAACTTTTCTGATGTCGACGGACGATCGAGCTGCAGAGCGTCCCACACTATAAAAATAAATACCTATTGAACTAAATTACCTAATAATAGAACTCCTAAATTAGGATCAGGTCAATGTCACATAATTGCATATATTTTAGGTACACAACTTCATCAAAATTTCTTGTGTAATACACGTTATAATCATGAACAGTAGTCGTTTACAATACTTGCGTTGGTATTATGGGTTACAAAGAAAATGAAACTACGTCAAATTAACCATATTTTACAGAGAGTTAAAACAAGTTTCAGTATAGAAAGCGATCAGACACGGTAATAGGGACTACTTTGACCACTCAATTTATTCTTAGTGATCCTAAAAAGTGCAGCTGGCCAGAAGACTAAATCTTTTTGAAAGTATGTGGCGCCCTTCTTCCACAACGTGACATCTCGATGGACGTTGTGACGCGAGTGACGCCACACCAATTTACGAGTACTTAAAATGTATTGCCAATTATATTAAGTATGATGATGGGGTGAGTAAAAGATAATAATTTAAATCAGAGCCTATTAACTAGTCGTAGATTTGCATTAAACTTTCATTTTTACAATCATCGTTGTAATCTGTGGCTAGCGTGACGTAGCAAGGCTGTAAAACGTATAACCATATGCTTTTATTAATTGGGAACGTTTGCTATATTCCACTAAGACAACCGAAGTTTGCGTTACATATTTGACATAAACATGCGTTTTGCCAAGTATCAAAACTCTGGGCACGCACACAATCGTCAATTGCAACGTGGCTCGCATGAGCGTGATTACACAGGTCTAATTCGATTAATACAAGTCGGGGGTGCGCCGGGGAGCAGTCGCCGGGGAGTCGGGCCGGTGTCGTCCCGGTGTCGTCACGGTCCCGTCGGGGAGCCCTCCGCTCCCGCCCCTAATGACATTTGTCTCTTGATTGCGTCGCTTGTGATGCGTCGCCGTCACGTCGCCGTCACGTCACCGTCATGTCACATCCTTGCGCCTTATTACCATGTTTATTGTATGCCTCCACTCCCATTGATACACTAATGGCATATAATGACTTGCGCCGCTTCAGCAGCCTCGCTAATCCACTCAGTGGAAAGTAATTATGTAGTTAGCATTGACGTCATAAGGTAACAACTTTATTGATTAGTGGACTGCACAAACATAAGACATGCTCTTGTAGATGAAACTTATGTGGTTGGATACTTCGCGATTTTCTTTCCTTCACCGTACGCCGAGATTTTGTCTCAACCGCCAATTTATCTTCAAAGCCATCACTTCTTTTTGCTTTGGGTAGCGTGTGAACATTTCGTTACTAACAGAGTGAGCTCACGGGAAGTTCATTGAACGTGTTGTCAACAAGTCTCCATTGAAGGTGCTATCAGACTATCAATTCCATTAGGAGATATGATTTCATGAAAGTGATTATTCAAGAGTTCCATCGGTAATAACACTAAATTAGGTGCTTTGTGAGAGAAAACTGGCCACTTAACTTCGCAGCAGAGGCTCTGCCATTCCTATGAGCAATAATTTAGCTCAATTGCCGTTTTTGCTACTGAGATTTGAATATTTATTCTAACTTTTCTGTTGCGATGATTCAGGCGATATTAAACGTGAATGTATGGATATGGACGTGGTGGAATCATTTAATACTCAGAAAGGAATGTGGTACGTGTGGGCCAGTTATTATTTTATAATAAAATCAAATAATACATTCATAATGTCAAATACATAATTTAGATTCGGTAATTTCAAAATGCAAGCAAGCAAGCAGTGATGGCCTCGAGGCTTAGGCGCGCGATCGATAATCTCGGCGGTCGCGGGTTCGAACCCCAGGCACACACCTCTGACTTTTCGAAGTTATGTGTGTATTCAAATTGAATTATCACTTGGTTTAGCGGTGAAGGAAAACATCGTGATGAAACCTGCACACCTAAAAGTTCTTAGGAATTTCTTAGGTGTGTAGTCCGCCAACCCGCACTAGGCCAGCGTGGCGGACTATGGCTCTCAATGGTAGAGGAGACCCGTGCTCAGCAGTGGGCGTATGTACATGGGTTGATGAAGAATTTCAAAATGTAGATTGTCACTCTAGCCAAAATTGAACCTGAGGCCCTTATTCGGTTCCATGGAGGCTATATTTTATCTAAAGTTCATTGATATAATAATTGACTAAGTTTACGTGGATATTTCAGTCACGCTTTCCTAATGGGAAAACCCATTTCCCCAACTTGAATCTGAACCCGGAATCTTGTGCCCAAACATTTGCAAAACGATGGAATATAAAATTTACGTGGTAAAGAAATGAATAATTTGTTGAAATTTTTAAAAATACATATGTTTCTAAGATTGAATGAAGAAAATATTTTTCTTTATATTAATGGATAGGCGGCAAATATAACCCCAGAACGGAATACACAGCTAGTTGATAATTATGTATCTCGCTACTGATTAGTAGAACTTAGAGAATGGCCAATAAATACAAAGTTATTGCAGTGAGTTATGAAGGCGACGGCGCGGGGTGGTGGCGACCTGTTCACAACGAGTGTCAGCTGCACCCGCGCCAGGTGCCTTCCCTGATTAGTCCAGGAGTGTTGCTCGTAAATCCCGCCACAATGCGCCATCAAGCTAGCTAAAGTATCGGCTTTGTGTCCCACAATGAACAGCAGCGCTCGGGCTCCGCCGCCGGCCGGAGCCCTGCCCGACGCCCAGCACCATCGTAAGCGAGGATTTATTCCCTCAACTACGATTTGTTGATGCCTGTGATTGCGATATCGACTTTAAATTGTTATTAAAGCCACTGTAATTGTTTTGGGAATGAATCAAATATTTTCTGCTGCTATTTTCTAAGGTGTAATAAAACAAATAAGTTAAATGATGTAAACATTAATTTGGAACATAAACCTAATGTTTCATTGTCGCTTTGTTGTCTTGTAGGGTTTTGAATTGCGATGAAGGAGTTAAAGTAGACTTGTAAACAAAAATCATAATAGCGCAGGATATCATTAAATTAATATTAAATAAGGGATTTAGAGATTTGCAAACTAGTGTACATATGTATGTGGATGTTCGCGAGCGGGTAGTGTTGTGTGAGAGCACGCGCCATGCTTCGTTACCAATAAGCATGATTTAGCAGGTCGGGCTCACCGGGCGCGACCAACGCGATTAGTCCGCGCCCCGCCGCCGCCCTGCCGACCGCCACCAGCCCTGGCCAGGTTCATTACTCCCAGCCCAGCACCACACACATCCATCATTGTAACCACCACACAGGATGCCTAAACGGATCCGAGTTAGCTTTTTTGGGACTTACTAGGCAGAACTGAGACTTTGAATTTAATTGCCTCTTTACAGAAGAATTTATTTTTCATGTTAAGCCTACTGGGTAAAGCTGGTGATGATAAAACCGATGACAGTAAAACAAGGCGCGTAAAATATTTTTGATTCAGAATTGTGCTTCAATAATTTATACATTGTGACGAATATGTGTGTGTGTGTGTGTTGGTGCGCGTCCGTCCCGGGGCAGAACTAAAAGGATTTTAATAAAGCGGCCGATCGTAAATCAAAATTTGATCAAGGCAATACGGCAAAAAGCGAGGCGGCCCTCGAGTGTCGACCCGTAAACCGGTGCCGGTCGATGATAACGGCTTAAAATGTTGTCGGATGTTGAAAAACTCGGCTGCATTATGAGGTAATTTATTCGCTGCACATCTACTAAATATCTAAGTATTACAATGAAAGGTTTTAATGCGGCCGGCGGTGCAGCGCCGCTCCACGCCGCTCATTCACACAGTGTGTGCGCCCGCGCCGCCCGGTACCGACGGAATAAGCCTCACACTACACTCGGGCTACACTCTTTCAAATTATTTCATTACAATTCATAAGGATTTACAAATTATATACGAACATAGCTTTCTTATTGGAATCAACAGCCACCAAGTTTATTTTAATTGCACACCAATAACGAGTCTTTGTTCATTTTTTTTAAAAGAAAAAACATATTTTGTTGCCAATATTATCGTAAAATAATTATTAAATTTAACAAGTAAGTACGTTTTAATGTTGCACGTTTTTCTTGTAGCAAAGTAACTACCTACTGCCGGGTTCACAATAAATACAATTAAATATTTAAATAAACAGTTCAATTTGAAAGGGGCGTGTAGGTATTCACCGCTGAGTGAGTCTACGCACGATAATGTAAAATTTATTCGTAAAGAAATCGTAAATTTTTGATAAGTTATCTCCCATCTAAAATACTGCACAAAGTAAACATATACGCAAATATTTTTAATTAGTTTCACCATTGTGGCGGGGCTTGTTGCTATTGTTTGTAGTGCATTGCAAACAGATAAAGCCGCAGTTCTTTTTATTAAGTTCTAGATGTACAGATAAGGTGTTGTTCCATCGCTGACGTGGAAGAGTTATGGCGAGGGTGAGGACCGGTTCGTTTCATTTAGGCTCAATATATTAGACGTATGTGTTTTGGCTGACATGTGCGAGAGCCTGAAGGCTTGCGGTGCTGTCGGTACATGTACGAACAAATAGCAATAAACACGAGGCTCCATATATCTGTCGCCGCTCGGCGCGCGCTGTTATTTACGGCGGCGGGCGAATAAATCGCGGCGTGTGTAAACACAGCCGGCCGCCGCCCGCGCCCCGCACACGCCCCGCACCCGCTCCGCACCCGCCCCGCACCCGCTGCGCGCAGGTCGGACAACAGCCACCGTACCATCAATCATCAACGCCGCCACCAGCTCCTCGCCGCACTGCTGCTGGGAGCCAGACATCGTGCTCCTGCGACGACAAGCTCTTGCCGCGGACCGCGGTCCTCAGCGCAATGTGTGTTTTATTTCAAATAATCATGTCTTACAGGGATTTAAAATTGCATACGAACACAATGTTTTTGAAAAGTGGTTTTAAATTCATTGTGATAGGGGGCAATCCTATCATTACGTTTGACACTCTATCCAGACTTCTTGCTTTGCCAAGAATTCTTAAATGTTTGAAGATATTTTCATAGCCCTTAAAGGGGCTATAATAATGTTGACACACAGTGCTCTTCATCACTTTAACTATTTTCGTCAAAATTCGTGCGATTTATTGCACCATCATCATGAACGTTATCATCAAGACAACTTACTGGCCCTCGTATCATAGCCAAACAAAATTTATCACAATGTTTTTAGTCCGTAGGAGGCTGACACCTATTTCGACCCAGAGGTCAATTGCGACTCAAACTCTCGAGCGTGGATTACGTCAGCCGCACGATAAAACACCGATTACACGTCCAGACAGATCTGCGGTACGAAATCTATACGTGTTAGCCAATTTGTGTATCTCAACGTATAAATAACGTTTATCGGTTTTTGTATCTCCTGACAGCCATTCACTGGTCGATGTTGATGCCTGTCGATATTGAAGCGCGGTGCTCCACAACTTTAGCTGCATATTGCGAAATAAAAAGTAAGTTAACGTACGGAAGAAAAGTACTTGTTGCTTATTCTATAGGGGTGGCAAACTAAATAAAAATATATCTATACGGCTGGTCACATATTGCAGCGCAGAAGCCAGTAGATTCAGGAAACTGTTAAATATATTTTTACATTTGATGACAATTATTGTATCCCAAGTTATAGAATACTTGGATTAATAGCTGTCTGTAAATGTTATACCAGAGTTTACCAAAGTATGGTATTAGCAATATGACGGACTAAGATGTCACTGCAACTAGTCAGTGCAAGTAACTGAAGAAGGATCTATAGAACGATCCAAAACATAGGAGGTTTGCGGCTTTTGAACACCGGTGGTAAGATAGACAAGATTTCCTAGGTTATAAGATAGGTTCAACAAATAACCCTCATTAAGAAGCTATGAAGAACACAATCATCTTCACACTGGTAAGCCCCTGCGTCCGCAATAAAAAGAACCTGCTGCTAATTTCAGCACATACACTTTCAGTTTAAAAGACTATGTAGCAAACCGAGTGCTTGGGAAGTTTTCCATTTTGCCGTTGATCAGGAAGCGGAGATATAATGACGAAACATATCGTGGGGTTCCACCAGTACATATATTGGCACAGGTTCCGTTCAGCACGGGCGCCAGTAATGATCGCCGTTTCGAACCCACCGATGAATATTAAAAAGCGTCATTCAAAAGGATCACAGTAACGGCTCTCGGTTGGTCGGGTGACAATTGTTTAGCATAGCGTCGGGGAAGCGCTGGGCGCCGGGTGGCGGGTTCGATTCCTGCTCATCAGCGGCCCCGGTGGCGGTTCATTACGCGTTGTGTTATTCAAATTTATTCAGTTTAGGTCCACCGGGGCCGCGCCGGGGACCGCACACCCGTCCAATATTTATTGAAACTGAACAATAACGCCACGCGAAAACTGTAAGACTGTTGCTGAAATTGACAATATATTTATGCACAAAGATCTATGTGTGTATATGAACGTCATATGTGAATGAAATATTCACTTCGGGACAGTTTTTTTGTTGAGCTGGTTGTGGCTGGGCAAAATAAAAATATCTATTTTCTATAAGGTCTGAGAGAATACTAGGCAAAGTATGACATCAAAACAAAAATACACACAGAAGTAAATAATGTTGTGTTACAGTCGCTTTTAAATCTTGAGGAACTCCTAGAGCCTACGGGTCTAGACTCTAGACCCGTCTAGGCCCTAGGGCCTAGACCGTTTTCGTAAAAGTTCAAAATTTAGACTAATATTAATTGGTTACATTTAAACTAGTAAGTACATTTTTATCGACTTCAAAAAGTGTGATGTTTTAGTGACCAAAAGGTATGTTTATTTATCTTTCTGTGTGTTTCTATGTCGCCATCACCTTAGCTTTGTCCGAGTTGATGGAAGTCTAAGAAAAACTTTATCATAACTAAGACACCCTCTCTACTACTTTCTTACTTCTGCAGCTGCTAATGGGGCCCGATGAACCACGGATTAACCATTTGATGTTGTAGCAACCTCGCGTAGGCATGAGGACTTAAACAGTGCATATTTTCACAGGTATAATTAGGCCCCACCTAAGAAAAAGGGGATCAATGTAGCCTCATGCAGGACAATAATAGACATCCCACACACTTCTTTACACAGAGAATGTTGAGGTGGAAAAGTGCAATATCGGCTGCTGCACACTGATGTTGCGGTAACAGGTCGCAGTAAGGATATTGCAAAGTGGCCACATTAGGATAAAGTTGTGGCCGGCGGTGTTTGCGAGAGGTGTTGGTGAGTCGGGGCGGTGCCGGCGCGGCGAGTTCGTTACTCTTCTTGTGCAGTAACGAAGTGTTTGCAGCCCGCGGGGGCAGGTAATCTAATCTCGACCCTCCTCCACCTTACGTTACCTCACCCCTTCCCCTCCCCCGCCTTCGCCCTCGCCCCAGCATCCCCGCCGGTACCTCCTCGCCACGTCGCTGAAACTGTAGCGTTTTTCCCGTTGTTTGTTCCAGTATCGGAGGCCAGGGCGCGTGACTGGAATCCCTGCGGATGATCGATACGTGCGCGTTTTGTGAAACCGTTCCGCCCGTATTGGATTATACCTCGCCGGAGAAGTGATTGCTGCCTGCACGCTCCTAATCAACTTCGCAACATTCAAATGTGTTTGTTGTTTTCATATTCACTTGTTTTGTGTAGTTTTGACTGCTTATAGAGCAGAACACTTGAAATATCAAACATACAATTTTTTTTTAGAAAGTGCGCTTTGTTGTATGGGTTGATGAAATAGTTGATCTCAATAGTCACATATAAATTCATGACACAAGTATAAAAGTGTCACACGAAATACGAAATTTTCGTAAGTACGGCACGCGTTTTGGCCGCTATATTTATGAGCATATTGTCAAAACGCATCCATTCAGTGCCGTGTGACTAATAATAACAGTAATCCGAGAATAATAGTGCTACGACACAATTATTCAAATGCATCCGCGGTGATTAGCGGTCGGCGAGTGGGCGCGAGGACGCGTGCCGACGTGCTCTCACGCGCTCCATTCGCTCGCTCATTCGGTCAATGGCGATTCATTCACTCCCCGAGAGCGAATGGCCAAATTGCGAGGCGCGTGGCCCTTGTTAATTCCACCCGGGGTACTGGGCTGGAAATGATAACAGTTTGTTATTAGCGAATTCGGATTTATTCTTGGCGCCTTAGAACTGCTCACATCAAACGGATAGAATACGCATAATTTGAGGATCACAGAAATTCCTTTCATAATGTTATGGCACATAATGTCTATGTAATGGCAGAGGTTTCTGTTTTAAATTATCACCGAGATGAAATAAAAAAAATCTACTCTCATGACACTTATTCATATATTTAGTTTATTAAAGAAACTTTAGGCATTCTAAAACATTCGGAAATAAGATGCGGTGCTTGAAAAGTTTACATGCGGTTACGAAACTGGATTTTTGTAATATCACAAATGAAACGCGACAATTGGTATTTTTCTAGTGATATTTCTACAAGAAGCCCCTTTTGAGAAGAGAAGACACACACTGCTGGGCACGCGCCTCCTTTTTTACTCTCCAAAGAAAATCTTAATAATTTTAAATGATGCAGATTTTCTCATGGTATTTTCCTTTACCGTTTAAGTTATTGGTAATACATTGTGAGTAAACATATTTCTTCTAAAAAGTCAGAGGTGTTTGCCTGTAGTTTAAGCCCGCGACAATCGAGAATCTCAACTGCGCGCGTAATCGTAGAGGTTATCACTACTATGTAAAGGAAATAGAGGGTTTTATTAATTCCCTTTTCTTACCCAGCATCAGAAGCTGCCGTCGAACGTGGTCCAGAAGCCAATACAAAAACCACAGCCCACTCCGTTCAGTAGTTTAATGACCAAATAAATAAGAAGTAATAAAGCACAGCAGATGCAATATTTGCTCGGCGGCAGGAGTATCGTTGTTAAGTGTGTAAGTCGTTGGGTGGCGGCTGGCTCCCGAGGGATATCGTATTAAAAACAATAACACATACAATTGATCACTAAACGCTACGCGCTGCACGCTAACTGCTCCCGCCGGACCGCCACTGATACTCGCACTGCACTTGTTTCACTAACACTTCGCAATCTCAATTCTATTGTTATTCCCTTTGGGTTCCTTTTGCAATGTCATCGGTACCCTCGGATTAAGAATTGCTAAAATGTTGCTAAAGAATGATTGTTAATGACCTCTGTTTACTTTGGATAAGTATTGTCGTGTTCAGCACCATTACTTTAATGTAAGTAGTTGTTAATATGAACTAATCGTCATAGCGACATGGTAGTAGAATTAGTAGGTAATTTAAAAAAAAGGGCCATATAAGTAATCATTTCTTACGAATATGAAAGGAAAACTCTTATACATATTACAAGTTTTATTCCGCAATATTTTCAACTCTTTGAAAGAAAAGTAAGATGCGACATTTTAGCCCCTCACAATCGCAGTCTGTGCGAAATCCAGTTACCGATAAAAATATAGGGGCTGTAGCGTGTGGGGTGGCGGCGTGGCGGGGTGGCGGGGTGGCGGTAATCGCATCGTCCGGTCGGGTGCGCGCGCGCCGCCTAATCTCGTTGCCGTAATGGTCTTAAGGCGCACAAGGGGCTGATCAAACGCTGCAATTTGACGCGCCAAATGTCGCCCACACCACGCAGCCCGCTGCTCCTTTTGCATCACTCAGCCGCAGAAACTTTTAGAAGCTAGCATGAATACGTCCCAGTTTAAAATGCTCATCCTGTCAAGGTGAAATAGTAACTTCTTTCACTCTCATAGTCGATGTGACAATCTTCAATTTTATCAAGTTTATAAAATGACTGCTAAATTTTCCCCTGCTAATACGGGTAGCTAAACATACAACAATATTGGCACTTACATCAAACAGAAGAATGGAATATTTGCGATAAATAAACGACATGATCAGTGAACGCTCCCTGCGCTGCGACAAGCTCGTCGGCAAACAAACGGAACGCCGCTCCTCTGGAACTACATTCATTGTGAAACTTACCGTTTCTCTTTGGTATAAGGTTGAATTCAGCGTGCAGTACGTCGTTATTGTAATCAGTTCAACAAACAGACAAACAGAGTTACAATAGTGTCGCTGTTGATGCAGTTGTAGCACGTCGAGACACGGGAAGTCGCCACACTTCTGAACCGAACATGCGGGAACCTCGCGACACAATACAAGCGTAAACAGACATCGATTCATGAATAAAATCGTTCATTAACAAAATTCATACCTGTTAACTCAATTTACTTTTTTATAGCCAACCTTAATAGAGCCCTTTGCACTTAATAAGCAAACCGTAAAGTAAGTTATACATCGTTTATGTCCGAGTTTCATAAAGGTCATTTTGAAACCTTTATAAATAAATTGTATTAAATTTTAATGGAGAAAGAGTGTCTTAGTTAAAATTTTTCATTTACCTTTTTTTAGTCTATCGTAAAAGCTCATGTCCGAAACGTATTTGATAATTTACGATGGACCTATTGTTAATAAAAGCCTGCAATTTTCTTAAGGATAGAATAAGATCGTTGGGATAAGGCAGTGGATATAATTGACTTCACTGTCATTGTCACTTTTAATTCGGTATCAGGAATTAGCTGTCCCTATTTTATCGGAAGTATTGATTTTTTGTATCCCTTAGAATGACAATCTCAATTTTTGTCCGTGTAAGTGTTAAGAAGCGATTTGGGTGGAAGTCCAGGGCAGGACTAATGAAATGAGCGACACTCGAGTGCAGCCGAATGGAGCGTGGCGACCTCCCGCCGCGCCGACTAAACGTCGTTAATGCTCCCACGGCGGCCCTCAGCCCGGCGCTGGAACACTGGGACTCCACGCACAATCCTGAACAAATGAGCCATTAATAAAATACTCGAGTTGCAGAAATGTTTCGTCACCGAAATGTGAATATGTAAATAAACAGAATTTGACGTAAACCGTGGATCCTAATCGGTTTATCTACTGTCGAGAATTCAGTGCGTATACCGAGCCGTGGCGGATTCTGTGAACAGTGGCAATCATTAGCATTGTCGATTGTTATTCGGCACGTACCTGACCGGAGTAAACAGCGAATTTGTAGCAAATTTGATGAGCTCGGGCGTGGGCGAGCCGTGGGCGCGTGGCTGTGAGCGGCGCCCGGCGTCGGTTGCTTAATGATGCGCCGAGCGTCCGCCGCGTCAATGGGCTCGGACAACCGGCTGCTGATTGTTAATTGGAGCCCTCCCCGGGGAGCCGCGCGCCCTCGACCTCCCTGCGCCGCCCTCCGCGCCGATACTCGCGGCACAAATATTTACGGCCGAGCGAGCGCCGCGCACGTGTAATTGAGTTATCATCTGCTTGTACGGTTTTGCTGATGGTTACGCCGCACACCACCTCCGCTGGGGATCGCTTCCCGGCACATGAGATATAAGCCCCTGTTGTTGGTAATATTTGTCAAGTAAGTGTAAGTTGGCGTTTGTCAACACACTAGCGAGCAAGAGATTTGCTAACGACACCGGTGCATGGAGCCTTGTATTACTTCCTAGATAATATCTTCCCGTGGTCCCGTAACTCTGCGCCTTGTGCTATGGAGGTCCAGGGTTCGATTCCCCAGTCAGGCGAAGTGTTATTGTACATAAAAAAGAAAAGTAGAAGCACAGAGAAAAAGGGCAACAAGTATGCAGAACTGCGCCCTAGTCCTTGGTGAAATTGAGGCCTGAGTGCATAAAATACAATGAAACTTTGCACGTT
Source organism: Cephonodes hylas (assembly GCA_030295005.1). Taxonomy (NCBI): domain Eukaryota; kingdom Metazoa; phylum Arthropoda; class Insecta; order Lepidoptera; family Sphingidae; genus Cephonodes; species Cephonodes hylas. The sequence continues at coordinate 16,854,663 of AP025360.1, forward strand.
CAGCCGTTACTAGAACCCTTCTCTAATCCATTACAAGCCTACAGTCATAGTAGCCAGTAGGTAGATATTAATTCATTCAGACTGCCCACACTTGTTCTCCTTACGTCACAGCGTTAAAATGTATCATGAACGTGATGTAGGCACAGTCCGTTGATCTTGACACTGGGAGGTCGGCAGACAGGAGTGACATTGAATTATTCCCTCCGGCGGCTCGGCGTGACGCTGTCTGCGCTAGCAGTGTCAACACACACTGGACACACGGGTGCTACTCGTAATATGTCATAAGACATACATAATATACAAGTCCGAGCGTATAGTCAACGGAGAGCTTGAGCAGTGATGGAAGGATTATGGTAGCTGGTTTGTCAAAAGGGTATGAAGGGATAAAGTAAACGCAATATGTCGTTCGACTTAATCCAGATGATATGATCTAATTCTTTGTACCAAGGATAAAGTTCATAAATATTATGGACTAAAAGTTATTACAAATGCCCAATTAATGATGTTTTTTTACTTATTTGCTAGTTTGGCCAAAATGATCGAATGATTTCAAAACACTGTATACAATTGACAGTATTATTTTTTCTTGTTCTTGGAGGTTATATGTGTCATCTTAACAGAACTCTTGCCTACAAGTTTGTGAAACGACACACGTAAGATCGAGAGAAGAGTAAAAATTGAATCCATTTTAGCTTTAGATTATTCCGACAAGATTCTTAGCACCCTAATTAGAATATGACTGGTAGTATTTTTTTAATTGCCTATAGTTAATAATGATAACTAGGACAAAACGTTAGCATGGGTAGTGTGACGAGGGCAGCGCACGATCTGTTCGAGAGGGTTAGTGTGACAGGTCCGGACGAACATGTGTGGAATATGCAAGGGTGTGATTACAGGAGAGCGATAGTGGCGAGTGGTGGCGCACCTGGACTAATTGGGGTTGCGGAGGGTGGCGGGGCGGCGGGGGGAGAGGGTGCAGATTGACATCTCGCGGCCGCAGGTGGACCGCGGAGACATTGTACGTCAATACAGCATTGTTGTTGTAGTTGTTTAGTCGAACGTACACGCATTATCGGTTCAGTTTTTACAATAGTTTAGATACCATATCGCCGATTGTATCACTTAGTTACGTTTCGCTTTAATTAGAAATAATGGCACGATTTAAATACGCATTATTGTACTCAGCTATTGATTAACCTAATTGAACCTATTCAGTACAAAATATTTTATACCTATTCTCAAGTTTATCGATGTGAAGCTACTAACTACCTACTTTATATTGTCGAGTTTTATTTCAAATTAAACGAAACACCGCTAATTGTTCATTCAAGGAATTATCGGTTTGAAACTTTCCAATTGGTATCAATCAAAAGTTTTGTGTCGGAATAATTTACGGAAATTCCAATTCGCTGGAAATAATTTGTCGGTCGGTGGCGCCGCGCCGCCGCACCGCCGTCGCTCCTCGGCGGATGAGCGGAAACATCTCCCGCCTACAAATTACAATTGCAAATTTGCGATTTGCTTTCTCGCTTAATGAAATGAATCGATCTTTCCGGCGGACGCGCGGCGTTTCCGCTCGCATCTAAATATTCGCCAAAAAGCCTTTTGAAGGCTCAAATTAAAAGTCCGCAGAGTTGCCGGAAGCGGCTCTCGGATATCGGCGAAGTGTGAAAGGCGTGTAATTGGTGCCCTCCCCTCCCCTCGCTGATCCCCCGCGGGGCGCGCGCTCCGGCGCGTGCTGTACCGACGCCTGGCGCGCACGTACCATCTCTACTGTTGACGCTTTACTCTTTTATCTCAAAAATTGCTCTGCCATGTGCCGGGTGACGTGTACACCAAAACCAACACTCGCGTCGAGCACTGCTCTCACTAGTAGCGGAGTGCAGTCGACATCGGGAAGTCGGTGTTGACATTACCATCAAGTGTGAATTTCCTTAAATTCAACACGTATTTATTGAACGCGACAGTCTCACAAGCGGCTCTCGCAGGTCCATCTTAGACCTCGGCTGAGGAATGTTACAATGCACAATTATAGGTGTCCTCGCGGGATTATCCGCGGTGTAAGGGCGCGGGTACTTGCGGCGTGATTACCCTCTCGGGCGCGGTGGAGGGCCATCGTGCTCCGTGCGACAAGTGTGGTGATTGCGAGCGCCTCATCCCTCATTACGTACTCACGCTGCCGCCACTAAGCTCGTAATTTCCCTTTTTGTCACATGACATTGTCTGTGTGACGGTAATCCGCAAAATTCTGTTCCTTACTACGTCGCATATTTTATAACATTTTATAGTCAATAATAAATTGATAAATCATTTTAGCATTAGAATGTCTTATTAAGTTAGGGTATTGTTTAACAATATTTTTGACAGCTTGAGCCTATAACAAAAAAAAAATAATCTTCACATCTCAATGGCACAAATCTCGCTCGAAGCACTGAACCGTTAGAGTTATAATGTAAACCAATACGATTGTTCCAAATATTGAATATGCAGCCAATCATGATGGGAATAAATAAATGTCTTTAGAGTTTAAATCGACGTTTATGATTCTTTATGATTTATATACCAATTAGTTATTTGTTAACTATGATATTTTAATGTCTATAATAAAATCAGTTTTTTTTATTTCTAATTGGACTGTTTGGTTTTTTCATGATTTTGACTTTAAGAAGTGATATATGTATTCATAATGAATTATTCACGTATTTTAAAGGTGAAGGAAAACATCATCAGGAAATCGGCACCCTTGAAAATTTTTAGTAATTTCTTGGGTGTGTTGTCCGTCAACTATGACTAGGGTATCGTCGAGGCCCAAGGTGCCCCATACACCTACAATAATATTGCACAATATTCTGATTGTACAATATTATTGAACGTGTAGGGATAATATTGAAACATTGCGCGGTGATTGAACAAAAGATTGAGGGAGCTTAATTTTTATTGTGCAATATTTTTTTATTGCGCTGTGTAGGGTTAATATTGCGCAATATATTTCTTTTTTTTTTTCTTTTCAACAAAATCACCAGCGTGGCTGCCGCCAAAACTTCGTCGTCAGACATGTTGCTCGCACGAAAATATTGATCAGACTGGTTAGTCAATTTTATTGACAGAATTTATTGAACGTCTGGAATCAAAGGGGGTGTTCAATATTATTGAACAATAAAAAGATTGTGCAATATTATTGTAGGTATATGGGACGCCTAAGGTCTAAATCATTTCGATTGTAGGGAAGGCCTGTGCCAAGCAACGAGACATATGTGAGCTGATGAAGGTGACGTTGATGAGGGAAAAATATTTAGATAGTCAGAGGAATTGTCTCGTTTGTATGTTACATAAGTACCGAAACGATTTAACAAGGTCGTTCAAGTATTACTTTAGGGCTTCCATCTTGCATAACAACTTATTACAAGAAGATTGAATATGAGAAAAAATCGATATTTTCGTCGCCAATTACAATTAAGAGGGGGTTAGAAACCCTCCGTGTTTTAATACATCTATACATGACTCTCCCGCCAACTCTATCGGGGATACAGTCATTAATGTATTTTCATATATGTATTTTGGACTTGAAAGGTCAAAGTGATTACTTAGACAATGTACCTATATTGGGTTATTTTTAATTTTTTTAATAGACATGACTCATGATGTTATTGTAGGTGGCCGTAATTGTAAAATATTATGTAAATATGTTATTCAGCTTGCAAAATGTGGTATGTTATTACTACATGTCACACAAAGTGGTTAAAATCATTACTTTGCAATTGACAAATAATAACATTCAGTCATTCTTTATTTAACAGAAATGCATTGCCTATAGGCATCGTTCTATCGCTTTTGAGAATTTCCAATCGAAAAATTCTAGCAACATTATTTCAGACCCGGGAACCGAACCCGAACCTCTAGACCGCATAGAGCACACTTGTACCGCGTGGCAACGAAGCATTCATATAGTAGGTAAATAAATCGTACCTAATAAAAAATTATGTATTAATTGTTAGTAGGTACTTTCTTAACGTAGCCTTTATGTTTTTCGTCGTTTCAATACATTTATTAGGTGTGTCTTTAAAAATAAAAGAAATATGCATGTAACCGTTCAGATACCAATTACACATAAGATGATAAAATTGAATAAGGCCAGTTGAATCCCAGAATACGTTTTACTTCTCGTGATTTCGAACCGTATACGAGTAACTGTGTGAAGTGGCGAGTCATCACTAGTCGCCAGATGTCAGTGTTATTCATATATGATTACAAAAATTCCCCATTATTTCTCGGTTACTCGAATACGCTTACGTATAAAAGAGACAAATTTGAGTTGTTAAAACATTTTCTGTTGTATCTATTGTGGATAGAATTAACATGTTAGTGGTTCCTGCAGTTCTCTCAATAAATGTCACACAATTCTTTTATTTGTTTTATTCACAGGAATAGAAAAAACATGTGAAAATGGTGAACGTTTAACCGTTACGGCGGCGGGTTTAACCGCGTGACAAGCGCTGCGAAGCCGGACGCATGCACAATGCGCTGAAACATTGTCATCCCTCCATCCCTCCATTTTATACCTCCCCCCGTCAATCAACATCCCAGAACTAAAAGTCCGTGTGCAGTTTTAATACGAGTTACAAATAGAGCTTTGTTTGGCAGTGAGCAGGTATCAAGTCTGTTACTCTCGATGTGAAAATGTGAGTTCTCTAGTGTTTTATAGCTACTACTAGAGATCTCGGAAAGTTGTTAAATGATCGTATATGGGAGGATATAAATTTTTCAATATGTCTCAATTCTGAACAACCCCGTGGCACCGTCGGCTATGGCTACGTTGAAACGGGAGGCCGCGAGTTCGATACCCGCACCGAGACAAATTTTTGTAAGTTCCACAAATATTAGTTTCGAGTCTAAGTGATTGTGAGGCCGAAAACTTTTTAACAGTTTCTTATACCCACGACACAAGACTTGTATTCTAGTAAACGGTCAGAACTGTGTATGTGATTTTTGGATAAATTAATTTATTATTATTACATTGAAAATCGATGGTACATGTAGTAAGTTCTTTATCTCGCAGAAGGTATTTAACAAGAATTCACTTTACTAGACCAATAAGAAAAAATTAAAAGTAGAAGGCAATACGCTATATAATATAGTTCGCTACTTTTAGTACCCATAATTTACACAACGTTAAGATTTGTCCTTCTCTTTTTACAATTCGATTCATAATGATAACGGTAATCATGAGTCAAAAATTCAAAGTTGTACGTAGCAACCAACGTAATTCTTCTGGAACCATGAATGTTAATAAGCGGGGATCACTCGATACGACGAGAGCCAATTGTTCGTTTCCCTTCACTGACTTATAATAATAAATGCACTGGTCTCGTCGACGTTCTGATAGCGGTCGAAAATGACTCAGATCGATACAAGTAGAATGAAAACAGTTTCTTAAGACACACATTCAGAATCTTGTAAGAATTACCTTATGGAAATCAACAAGAATCTTGCAATAATCTGTTTAATGATCCAGGTTCCGCATTCAGGTCAATTAGGATAATATTTATGCCTTCTGCTTAGACATGTTCTACTTTTGACATGCATCAAGAATGTTGTCGCAAAGTTAATAGTAAATTAAATAGTCTAAGCTTTCAAAGTTCTAATAATAACCTAATAACAAGGCTTAAAGTGCAGTCCACAGGTTTTAATCGATCGTCTAAACCCAAGGGTACTTGTAACCTAAAGTTAACCTAAACAAATATTAAGGTGCAAGCTTATAGACTCAAAATTACAAGTGTAGAGGTGATCGGGAATGTTTGAAGGAGGTGTATTTTTGCACATAATGTGTGGTACGCGTGGAGTGTAAATCTTATGAAAAATGCCTCGGCGCGTTGTCAGGAGGCGCGCGGCCCACGCTGCCGCCAATCGCGCGCCTCTAGATAATTTATGAGGCTACAAGTCTCTCGATTCCTTCGCCATGTTGTGAGGGAACTCTTTAAATCTGTCACATTCAACACAAAGCCGCTGATCACGCCGCCACCTTGCTTAATGGCCGTTTGTATGTTCGCATTTATGTGCACATACGTTGAAACTAAATTCAAGATATGTATTTGAGATTGATAGGTAGTTAAAACACAAAAGTCGAGCTCTTCATGACGAAAGTGCATCTAGTAAATTGAGTCTTCTTGAATATTTCACGGCGGTTCCTTACATTGAGTGAGCTGTATAATAATTGGCAAAGTACAGTAGTAATAAATGTGTTATTGTACAGCCGCCCCAAAAATCAATTGTATTCGCTAATGTGAGCAAGACATTCTCAGTTCTCCTTTTTATTTACATTTCGTCAAGAGTAGTTATCACCGATAGTGAATATTGGTTTATTATCTTAATGGAAACAAATAAGCGTTAATTGTTTGATGCGAGGCTCGCTGTGCCATCATTGGTGGTCGATATGTTTCAATCGACAATTGGTAATTGAATACCGATACGTCACGCAAAAATCCGCTTGTCGCGGAGGGGGTACGCTGGGTGCGATGCGGCGCGGGGTGCGGGGGTGTGCGGGGAGGATGTGAGCGACGCTGGTGCTGCAGTACATCGGAGCGTGTACATAGCGTGCGAGCGAGTGGCGGCGACTCCGCCCCGCCTTCGGGCCGCGGCAGGCCAATGGGCGCGCGGAGTGCTGCGGGCCCCGGGGCGGCGCCGCCACCCGCCGGCCCAGCGCTCAGTCGAAAGGTGTATGTTGCGCGGTGAGGTCGCGCCGCGGGTGCAGCTCTCTGCGACAGTGTTGCGCGGGCGCGGGCCATGCGCCGCAGTTGACGCGCGACCACGCGCGACACACCATATTGTTTTGTTTTGTGAACCGATACCACCACCGCAGCCAAAGTGTTGGGCGTCAAAGTAGAAATGAAGGTGAGTGCACCGCCTCCAATATTATATTCGTATTCCGTGACGGCTTTCAGGTATGTTTCCCTCGGGATCAAACGTTTGGTGCTTCTGTGATGTGCTCATGGTGCCTTTACAACATGAATTTCAAGTGAATAAGGTTACATGATTAATCAAATTTACTCATAAGTTTGTGTTTAAAGATTAATTGATATTTCTCGGGATATCAAATAACATATCGTTGCGTGTCTTCATTCTAAAAAACATTCCTTAATCCACAAGAAGTTTATTATGAGCTAACGCATCCGGTAAGAACAGCAATTTAAATTCCTAGAAATAGTTCAATATTCACTCGGACATCGAAAAAATTCCAGTTGTACGCCAACGTGCACTGAACGGCTTACATTTGAGCTCTGCGTGGGTCAGAGCCGGCGCGTCACGCCTCACCACTCGCAACATTTCGCTCGTTCCTTCCGCGAGTTTCTGTGACTGCTGGTAGAGTGGAGGGTTTCGGGCGGTTGAGGCGCCCTCGATGCCCGGCCGCCGTGAACAGCGCGAGAAACTCTCTCATTTTTCCTTTTATCTCCGCCAAATTAACATTTGGACCATAAATTAAACTAATTAAGCCAGTTTGTTTCACCTCTGTTCTCGGAATTGTTACAACTTAATTGACGTGTTGTTAATAATAACAGTAGATTACGGCAACCTTCATAATTTACTTTATTATTGGAGGAAATTAGTTCCCGGTGTAACTGAGCCGTGTATTGTGCTGGTGCGGCGCAAGTAGGCGCAATACTAACCGCTCCGTCGAGCGCTGGCTCTAATGGAAACTATCACTCAAACAAGATATTATGAAAAGTTCGGACAATCAGAATATGGCTAGATTACCTTGAATAAATATTTGAAGTACCTCCTGTAACTAATAAATTCGAATATTTTCCTAAACTGCACAAACTTCTCTACGTAACTTGACGAATTTTTTGGTCATAACATTAGCTACTTGAGTTTTTGCAATTCTCTTCAGGGATTAATGACTTGCATTGGTACATCTTTAAGTTAGGCTTATGGAATGCCATCGCAAATAGAAGGCATGATAGGTACGTAATAAAATTACATAGGGACTTTTGCATGTTTATTTAATACCTTCTATATTAGATCAAATGATTCATTTTCTTGGCAAAAATTACCAATAATTTCATCACGACATTGAAAAGTCAAAACTATAAAAAACATCATACAGTTGACTTAGAAGTATAAATATATGGGTAATATTTATTTAAGATGAAAGATGGATGTATTGTTACGACGTCGATATCATAGACATTAAATGAATTTAATTTATTTCTGAAATGCTTGTTGCAACATATTTGATTATACTGTTGCGCTTTGTAGCCTCAAACTCGGTTATAATTTTTAACGTAAAAATTAGGTAATAGAGATTTTATTTACAAACAATAATATTGTTTAGTATTATCGTTAGTAAGAATTAGTTATAATAAACATGTTAAGCTTAGTCACCTTTTGTTAAACAAGGACTTAAAAAAGCGGAAAATATGACAAGGGGAGTAAAGTCTAATTATGGCCTTACTCGGAGAGAAATTTTGTCGCTTTAAGTCGATTTTAACTAAAAATATTACTCCAAATTAACTACATCAACGCTCCATTTTTAGGAACCTCTTAAAAGTGTAGTCCGCCAACCCACCCGGTCAATGTGACTAGGAGTTAAACCTCAGTTGTAGAGAAGGCTCGAGCCGAGCTATGGAACGATGATGAGGCTCTGTTACTAAAACTATTGTATAATCTACAAATATTCACTTCGCTACTGGTATAAATCAGTAATCACTTACATACATACCTACATATTATTTGTTTGCAATGGAAAGTTCCGTAGGTACACAGATTTTATAAATTATTCAATAAGGCACAAAAAAGAATCACGATTTTTGAATAATTTAATAAATCTAGTTTGTGAATTGTAGTCGTCACAACCACTTTAATATGCGCGAGGGGTGTTATCACATTTAATCACATTCATTGATTTTTTGAAAACATTTGATAGTAAATACACAAACCATAGTCACAAATGTTACTTATTCTGCGGCGGGAGAGATTCTAGTGTTGTCCAAATATCAGTGGCGGTACTTCCTAAAATTCCGAATAATAATCCTAAATCTTTATTTTAAAAACGAATGACCTATAAATGGAAATATCCGGACAAAAACTATTGTCAACAGGACATTACACAATCAACGAGTATTTACACTAATATGGAAGTGCCGCCGCTGGACATGTAAGAATTTTGCCAAAGAATGAAATGGCCTAAGATTATTTCCATCAATGAGCTCAAAGTGGAATTGATCTAGCAATGTTCAATAATAGTTTTTTTTTAAACAAATTTGTTCTCGTGTGACTGTTGTTATAACCCGATATAAAACAATGCAGCAATATTGAAAAATTAGCGTATTAACATTACGTGCATCGGATTATTCAAACATAATCCAATTTAGATAAAAGTTATCGCGGTATTGTTGTTTCAAACGGTTGTAATGCATCGTAATCAGGATGATTTTAATCTCACATTTTTTGTTACTAGACAGAGCATAAATAATAGGTATACATGAAGTATTTTTATGTACATTATTCATGATATTACGGACAAAGTACAAAATACAGCTTGAAATTATAATTTTTTTATAAGTTTACGTTTCGCCTTAGAAAAGATTTCAACGACCTCCCGTTCACATTCATCCACGGCAAAACAATTTCTGCATTCTTGTATTCAGTATTTATTTATTAATTGTTTTCCTTAAGCTATTTATATCGTGAACTGATATAAATTTAAATGAGTTAATGATGGTGGACGATTCTTATCGACCTTCATATGTCATGGAGTATTAATACGTCGTACCGATAGTGCTTCATGTACAATATTAATTTGTAACCGACTACCGAGTATATAATTACACAGTATATTCTGTTACTTTTCTATGTCGCCTCGCTTTATCTCGTGTTGGCGTGTAAGCAGTGATGACAAATGGCTCGCAATGGTGAGCTAATGATAAAGAATGCGCTCCCGAATATATTTGTGTATGAGGCAGCATTGTGTTGGAGTTAAGTAGTCGGCAGTGGCGCCGTGTGGGCCGCGCGGTCGCAGGTTCGGCGCGAGCGGTGCTGGGGAGCGTGTTGTAGGTAGTAATCCTCGGCCGGCGCGTCGTGTCAAATCCGATTAGTGTGCGCCGGGTGCTGGCGATAAATCGTGCGGCGGCTGTCGGCGGCGGCGGCTCCGCGGCGCGGCCAGATATATGGCGGCGGCCGCTTTGGGCCCTAATGTGCGGCGCGCAGCTTCACACGGTGGAGCGGCCGGGGCCCCGCCGCGCCGCCACACACTCAATGACCATATTAATGACGCGCATGCATCAGCGCGCGCCCGACAACTCTTCCTCGAGGACGGTTGTCGCAGACTGCGCCTCCCGCCGGGCCCCAACGAGTCGCACATTGTCGTCAATTAATGCCTACCCCAATTGCTGAGAGTTGTGCAGATTACGCCAAGAACTTGCTTCGATTGCGTCGAAGAAGCGAATCGGTTCAGGATTTTAGATATATCAGCTTGAAATGAAATGGCAAAAATAACGACTTTGATTCTGATGGCGTTGTTAATCTATAATCATTTATTGCGCTACTGCTGGGTCGGCGTTGGATAATAGGGCGTTACTCGCTCGTCAGGATCGCTCTCTGGGTGTCACCACGTGACAATAGCATGTGTCGCCCAGTGGTTCTCAGGGCACAAACAATGAGTCCTGTGACGCGAGTGGGTCGCGGGCGTGCTACCGGCGGCCGGCCGTGCCTCGCCGCGACCAAACTACTCACCAACATGGAGATGACGCGGGCACTCGCAGGATGACGTACAGGTGACGAGGGAGTGGGCCGGTGTGTGTTTATTGAATAAACAAGAGCGCGGCCGGAGCGGGCAGCGCGGCTTTGTGACGCGATGACGAGACGAATTCTACGCCGACGGCACTGGGGTTCCTCGCGCCGACAACACCAACACCACGGAACAGTCACAATCTTAGAATGAAACGCATAGATACCAATGCTAATGATACTGTACGTATTTTGTGCCTTTCAATAAATGTCCCTTTTTAGTATTCATGATTAGATTAAATGATAAACACTCATTCAGCTCACGACTGTATGGACAGAAAATTAGATTGAAATCACCGAAACCAATTACACAAATTATTTATATCCCGCAGGCTTGGTAATGCTGTTCGGTACATTGACGAAACGTGATTAAAGGTCGTTAACCCCAGGTGAAAGACATTCCAATTGCCAACATTTCCATGAACCCTGAATAAGGAATTTGTTTATTTCTATGCTATCATTAAGCAATTATCCTGGGGTGAGGTCTATTATTAGTACCACATTTTCTGTCACTACAACTTTCAATACCAGGCAAATATATTATTTTGTGTTTGATGTAAGAGACTTTTAAGATGTTATAATTGCAAATGATGACGATGGAAAATTTAGCACAAGCTAGACTCGATCTCTCATAGCGCACGAGACGTGAAAAGTTTTAATCTATTAAATCTATAAAATACTCATTTTAAGGCGATGAAGTACAAATTAAATTTATATCATCGGGATAGGGATACACTTATTAGTAGTAATCCCAAATACGATGTTAACTCATGCAAGTTAGGACAGGCTACAAGAATTATTATGCAATAAGCAAATTAATCTTTACTATCAGACAGACGCCCGTTGTTATGACATTACTTTGGAAGCGCCCAGTTTTCATTCCGATTCCTACTACATTTTCTCATGCTAATCGAATGAAAAGGCTTATAACTTAAAGAAAGCTTTTTAAGTGGTACTTACTCGTGTTTGCCGAAGATCCCTGTCTCCTGCATATGTACTATAAAACTGTGAAGAATCTAATGAGAAACAAGAAGTAATTAGTATGAGCACGGAACCCGCAGGTGCTGGGCCGACTACGTGGTAATAAGCCGGAGTGTCCACGTCGCCGACAGCGCCTCACTAATCAATTGTCCTCCGCGAGCTCGTAAAGACCTCCACAATAAAAAAGTGTAACAAAACCAAAACCCATCTGGCGTTTGATTGTTAAAATATTTAATTTAATATAGGTATGTATTTTTTGTGGCGATCTTTTGTTGCGCGTCCGAGTTTCTCTACAATGTCGTATTTCCCTTTAACAGACTCGTGTGAACTCGATTATGGGCCGATTTTTATTATCATCGGCCGCGGTGTTGCGATGAGCTCGGTTGTTGTCGGGACTAGGGTTCGATTGATTGATCAATTCACTTGCAATAGTAAATCTCAATGTTAAACTTTTATTGCCAACTAAACAGTTTAATTTTTATTAAAAAATCAAAAATCATGAGTAATTCAAACACAGTTAAAGTAACGGTCTCAGTGGTGGTGATGTAAGTGGGTTTTGTTCCATCACGACGTCTGCAACGGTTCCGGAGCTGCATTCCTCGGCGGAAGGATTGCGCGCCAATGAACATCACGATCCATTCCTAACGTATTTTTAATTATTCCACAAGATTTAATGCATTGCGGCGATATTTCTTACGACCTCAAGTAGAAAGTCACGTCCGCAGATTTATAGCTCCGTGGGCTCATTCATTTGCACCATTATATTACTGTAAGTATTTTCGGCACGCATCTCGTCCAGTTCCACCGGTACTTCGGCTCGAGTATGGGACTGCAACATTTGTTAAATTGCCACGAATAAGTATGGATTAATAAGCGGAGTCGCGGCTCGTATATAACCTACACAGACCCGTCCTGTGAAGTTCAACCTTTATTCATGTACAGTAAAACCTAGCGGTCGAGACTCTGTTGTTAGTTGCATTAAATAAAAAGAGTTTGAATATAAATAGTGAATTCGTGTCTCGTTAGAAAAACAATTGCCTCATCTAATTGTGAGCGACCAACATTTACTATGAAAACTAACTGCAAATTACAAATAAGTGTTTGGATTTTTAAAGGTATAGATGAAATACATGAATAAGATCAAGAGAAGAGATAAGCGTTAAAAAATGAAATTAATATTTAAAATGACTGACGTCGTAGTCGGAACAACTTTCTGTATAGAAATTGATAAAAGGGTGTACATTTTGGACAGATGTACTTTTTTATTAAGTCCTTGTGCCCTTTTTAATGCATATCTTTAAATTTAAGGGATCATTAAGAGTTTCTTTTATAATCAATGGGTTTCTCCCATTTCTCACCATATGCTGGTTTGTTGGGACACTTCACAACGGTAACATATATGTATGTATTATACCGTTTAGTCGCCACTTTATCATGTGAATAATTTGTATGTTATTGTTTTTTTACAATTTTAATGTTAATCTGCGGGTGAACACGTTAAATGCGAGTGTTATACTACCAAAGTATTTTAAAAGTTGTAAAATTTTTACAGTACCTGTTGGTTCAATATCGAAGGCAATTTTCTTTCGAATACTCGTACACAATATAAGTAGCGTCTTTTTATTGTTGATGTTAATTACGTCATTACATTACAAAACTTGCTCTACACCCGAACTGCTATAAAACGACCATTGTAATCTGCATAGTAGTTGTAATTTTTCAGGTAATTATGTAAACACGCTGTATAAGCGCCGCTATAGGTGTCTGCTGCAAGTTTAGTGCGGACCAAATAGTGACTGTCGAGAAATGAGTGCGAAAAATTCTCGTTAGTCGCGCAATTAAGTGTGTTATAGTTTTGATAGTTTATATGACGAGGATGCAGTAGGCGCCAGGTCGCGAGAGCGCGGAGGCGCACCTGCCGCCAGCCTCACACGTCATCTAGCCGACTAATTAACAGCGCAGTAGGATTCGGTGCGGCCCGACCACTGCGTTTTATTGTCGTATTGCTGCGCCTGGGAAGTTTTCGTTAACTTCATTTCGTATAATGATACCATTTTGTTTCGCCGGAGAAATTTTAATCAAGTTGTAATGAACGCTCCGATGTTGATTGGGCTGTTAATTTTTATTCACCACTGAGACAGTTGGCTCAACATCACACGCGCCTGCTTATGTACTAGTCTTTATTGTCGTATCTACACTGTTATAATCACAAAAATCATTATAAGTTCTCGTAAGTTTATGCTGTTCTATCATGTCAGTGTTGCAATTGTTAATTATACTGGACGTTGAGACTGTCGACGCGTAATGTCTCTTTTGTAGTTTTAGTACTTTCTCTTGATTTTCTTATCTTATCTATAATTTCTTGAGTCTCATAGGAGATACAAGTTTGATAATTTAATGCAAACAAATCACTCTACCCACATAGAGTCTACAAAGAGCAAGTATTTGTAAACCTATTGCGTCTGCCAATTTATTCATATTTAGCGGTTAATGTGTAGGCTGTTTTGTATGCATTTGTATATGATTAGATTCGATTCGTATCTCAAATTGTTCTTCATTATATTGATTAAACTGTCGATATCACCGATCTTCGAAGGACTAAGTTAAACTAAATATGAGAATTTTCATGCGACATGTGAAGCTTAAGCTCCAAGGCAGGCTCCTTGTAATTGCATATTATATAGTTTGCAATATTTCACCATCACCATCATCTACCTAGATATATCCTGCTGTTGGACACGGGTCTCCTCTACCATTGTTTGGTTCAGGCTTTAGTGCTTTGATTAATTTGAAATTAGATTTTCAATTATCAAACGACGCATAATATCACCGCTAACCTTGCATTTCAGCAGATTAAATTACGCAGGTTTCAAAAATATCAAATAGCGATAAATTTATTAGTAAGTAAAGTAAACTATATAGCAACAACTACCTACCTCATATTCTTAACGCAATCCTTATTAATATTATGGTCGGAATCCCGTTATAATGTAACAAATTAGTAGTGAGTCCTGTATTTTGTCTCTGAAAACTACTTCCTTTGATGAACGGGATACAATTAACTAATAAAATAATTATTATTTTATGTTTAACCCTTTCGATTTATGCCTGATTATATATTTAAAAGAAAATATTAAATATAAATATAAGTGTGCCAATAATGTCTAGCTCTATTTAATTATAATAGATAGGAACTTTTCTCCTTTACCTTTTATCATTCCAAAATAAATGTAAATCAGTTATTACATTTAAAAAAAAACTTTACCTAACTAATGTCCATACTTGTTCAAAGATTATTTTATAGAAATATACAAAATGAAAGTGCAAAGCCTCTTGTATGTAAAGGATCAAACAGATGTGCGATTGAGACACAACTTCCCTTCGTACGTACACAGATACAGAGATCACTCTGCGGCAGAGTGACGTGTGTCATTTATCTGCGGGCCGTGTGAGCCTCGCGCCGATACCCTTCAGCCTCGATGGCCGCTCTCGCTAATGTTTTATATTGCACGCGATTATTTCGTAAATGATTCGTGAATCAATCAACTTCGCCTTCACATCGCATTGTTCGACAGTACTCGATTATTACGTGTGATTGTAATATTTGCGCAGTTTATTCGTAGCTGGTTGTTTGAACTCCCATGGAAGCCAAAAGCGTTACACGTTAAATGTGTTAATGATGTCTAGTGGATATTTGTTTATTGTGGGGTCAGGATATTCTTAGTTATGTTATGTCAAATTGCTTTTAGCATACAGGGTGTATTCAGATCGTGATGGGAACCTACATGTCCATCCCCGGTTGCCTTGGAGAGATCGCCTTTGGCGATAAGGCCGCCTTTTGTACTTATGTGGTTTGTTTAATGTATGTCATTTTACTTTACTTTGTGTGTACAATAGAGATTTAAATAAATAAATAAATCCATACAACTATCGGTATAGAGGAAATTTTTCATGTTCTTTCAAAAAGTTCTCCTAATTAAATCGTTTGTGTTGTCAACGTCTGTTCGACGCAGCTTAATTTATGAACATGTCGCTCGCGGGAACTTCACGTATGCAAAGTTAAAACAAAGTTTTGTAGATACCAATTAGTCACGGAATATTTAAAACCAATGATATCAAAGATACTGTTTTCGAAATAATAAAGTTGGATCAAGTTTAAATTAACAACAAAACGGGATGGGCCATAAAATATTAATTGATTGATTAAAAACGTCTTTCTATAAAGTCGATGATTTTAATAGCGTTGTGGCTATTTACTAGCAAAGCTGTGTCTCACAATAATTAACATAGCTCTCCAACGCTATGAGAGAGAGGTCGATTCACATGTCACATCCTCTCAATGTTTCTGCATGTTTTGTTAATACTACAATTCACAATAAAAAGCTTTCTTCTAGATATTAACACTTACAATTTTTTCTATGTCTGACTTGAATGAATTTATTAATATCTCTTCGTAATAGCGTCGTTTATTTTGGAGTTTGTCTAACGTAAGATCCTTGTTTGTTAATTCTAGGCCCAAACTTGTCAATCGAATCGTTGTTCTCATCCTACACTCATTTGCCCACTATCTTAAATTTCGTTTCTAATGTATTAGCAAGATATTAATATTGAATTATATCATTTTTGTACATTGTAATTATTTTCTAGTATATTAACTCGTATAATTAAATAATACACCAACGACGGAAAAATTCTGCAAACGGGAAAAAAGAGCCTGGGTCACACAGTAGGCAGCACAAATTCTTATTTTTGTATCATAAATTGTTACACTTCGTATATTAAAGAGTTGATGAATGCGAGTAAAAATTTATGACAAATTAAGTGTAGGTATTTTAATTGCGTGTTTGTTCTTAATAAAGTCGTAGACCGGCTGAGGCAGTGGTCAAGTAACTTTTTAGAGTAAATTGAATCACACTTCAGTACTTTTTAAATCTTCAATTAAATTATCAAGACATCGTGTGGGTAATAAAAAGTAGGTACCTATATTATTATGAACACGGTATCGGCACTAGTAGCGAAGACTGTCTCATTAAAAATAATTGTATTAATCTATTTAAATGGGCACTAAGATGCAGGAATTAATATACGTTGTGCATGTTCAATAATTGTATATGGGGTAGCGCTGGGGGTGCGACCACTAATCGCACTAATCAAGTATCCTACAGCACTTATTAAATTAAACTGCAATGTTACATTAATAGGATTATAAAAATATAATCGTTTTATAGATGAGTCAATTTGCCGCGAATAAGTTGCGCTATACCTAACCGCGACGTTGACTCGACGGGTTTCACAAAGTATGTAATAATCCCAACAAATTCTCTTAATCTATTGTGGATCGATGTGTAAACGGCTATCATTAGTTGTCGGGTACAAAAAGCTAAACATTGTTGTTGGTTGAAGGCTGCGCGTAGTGTTGAGTGATGCGCGCGCGCTCCGCAGCCGACATTTCGTCATGACGCGGAGGGCGGACCCCCCGTCTTGAGGACATGCAGGCGGTGTTGTGGTCCACGCGACCATGTTTGGACGCTGATGGATGGCCGCCGCACCTTGTAAACACTTCACACCTCCGCACCACCGCACCATCGCGCGCCCGACACTGATTAAATGATTAACTCGTGAGCTTGTTATTAGATTTTTGTACGCGAACCATAAGTAGGTGTTAAATTATAAATGCTGCTAATTTGTCATACCCGTAGGCAACAATCCGTTGAAGACGTGGCTACAGTTACATATGGTGATTAAAGTTTATGTTCAGCTGTTGATATTTGATTGAAGACTGAGATGTTCCGATAGCACGTTAGAATAGGTTTAGACGAGAGAGGCGCGGATAGCCATGTGTGATCTGTCCGCGCAACAATACGCGCTGCGATGATTAATATCGGTATTTTGTACCGACGCGGACTCGGAACATCGTCGCAGACACTCGGGACACCACGTCATTCTAATTAATCACAGGTGAAATGATGAAAATGTTTATTGACAAAAATCACTACGTTAAATAATGTATGCTCAGATACACCCATGAAATTGGAATAAAACCAGTCATTCGGTCGGTGTACAACTAGATAAACCGAAGTGAGATTATATTAGCTGCACAATAGTTAATGTCCCGTAAACGTCAGGCGGTGTTACCGTGCGGGTGTCACGTGGGACATGCGGCAGTAACACGGGGACGTGTAAATATCTCGTAATACGTTAAAAGGTGGTCATGTTTACGCATTTGACCCCCGCCGGTGGGCCGGTCCGCGCCTGTGCGTGCTTTATGGTCCTCGGCCCTCGGCACTCGGCACTAAGGGCCGCGGCCGGTGGAATCCAACCCCATTAATATTTCATCATGCGATGATCCATGCGGCGACCACTCCACCTGGAGCCGCGCGGTGCCTCTCATCTTATAAACATGACAAAAAATGTGTGCGCGTAGTGTGCCTTGTGTCCGCGGCTGATAACGCGCTATTTATCACGCCGGATCGTGTTTTGATGGACTGCCGATTGTATTGACGTGGTCAATAGACGCCTCAAACAGACTGCATTCTTTACAAACACACTTCGCGATCCGTTTTGTTACTCAAACTTATTATTGAATTCCATTTTAGGTATCACAGCTCTCTTGTCCGTTATGTTCTGGTTTCACTCCATTTTGTTGAATGTTGATTTAGCATGGTGGAGGTGATTGGGCGACACAGTGGGTACTCGGGGCTGGTGTTCCTGGGCGAGTCCCGTGGGCCGGCGGCTCGTCATCGCATTGGCGAGTGCATATAAAGTATCAACTAGGAGCACTGCGCTAATGATGATGACTTTTATAGCTGGACTTAAATTTATAATGTCGATAAAAGCGTGGTTAGTGCGCGCGCGGACGCGAGCCGACATGCGATACATTCTCCACACAAATAAATAATCCACTCATATTTGTATGTTGAGGCATAAAAACGCGTCTGACGCGCCGGATTATAACCTCGGGACGATTCACACTGCCACGACGTAGGGACGCGTCCGCTACGCGATCTACACGACAACCACCTCTGTAATACCTAAATAGACTACATAGACTTCAAAATAATGTAAAGAATTTTTGCTATTATTAAATATAAATAAAAGTAGTCATCGATGTAAGTAAATTAAGGCCGATACATAAAACCAAAGTCAGTTCCTTTAATTATTTTTAATTATAGAAAGAAGTGTACTAAGGTTGCTGAGCTTTGGTGCGACCAATATGTTACTTTTGAAAGGCTTATTTTCGGTAATAGATACCTTACAGCAAATAATGATAACGATGGCAATGATTTACAAAGATACGACATTTTTACTCCTACCATAAATATAAAGGAATGCAATACGCATTAAAGGCATCGTGCCGGTGCGAATCGACCTCGGCCACGTCCAGTTGAGTTTTATACGCGGGCTATGATAAATACGGCCAGGTTCCCAGTATTTAAGCAACAATAACACGAGCCCTTTGTGTCGGATGATTTAGCGCCCACACCACCGACACCGACTCAAAAAATTGAGCACGCGCGGACGGCCGCCGTCCGTCGATTGTGAATCCGACTTTTTGTTCGTTTTTTTTAATTTAAAGTTTCGAGATGTTCTTTATGCAGTAAAGTTATTGTGGGCGAGTGCATCAAATATTTTTATCATCAATTAACAAGTAACCTTCACTAAAATCATTGTATAGTTTATGGCGGCAATCGATTTAATCCTCTCCGTGCAGGATTACATTTTCTCCGCCAAATGACTTCGTGTCGAGGGAGAGTGGGTGTTCGTTTCGATTTTTACTTTTGACATACATCTTGCTCGTAGATTTAGTTTAGCAGGAGCTGATTTGGCTGGCTTCGAAGCTGCATCCATACCGAGTGGTTCAAATGAGAGCTTGTTATTATCCCGTTAATAAATATCAAGTGTTCGCGGCGCGCCTTGTAAAGCAACTTGACAGTGCAATTAACAGTATCGATTGTCATTTCGCGTGACTTCCTCGCCAAGTATTGATGGCTGACAAATGCTGCAATCGGTTTTTTCGCAACATTACCAACAGTGGCGCATGGCGAGCAATATTTAATCTTTCCTAATATGTTTTACACTCGAGCAGTTATTCGTGAGCGCTTTATTAAAGGTTCTTAACAAGGCTGCAATATGAATTCCTGTTGCTGTATAAACGACTGGTTTATTCAGAAAAAGCAGTAACTGTCTCTTATTTACCAGTAAGTCTTCTACTAACTTCATCATGAGATCTTTTAGTTCTTATTTTTGTATTACCATTATAGTGGTGAGGAAATAGTGGTCTGTATTCATCATGTGTAACAGAGAACCAGTAGCTTTAGTTCCCATCAGTTCAGATAAGATATAGTCTAGTTGGGTTTTACTACTCCCTAATTAATTCTAGATTTAAAACGTTACGCGCGTACTATGGTTCATACTAAAGGAAGAGCAGCACTGTTTGCCTGACAGTTCTAAGTAGAAAAAAATCTTAATGGGGTCTGGAATGTCATGTGGTCATCTGAAAAGCGACTCCTTTGATTCAAGAGCATCATACACTAAGAGGTGTAACAAGAAGTCGTGAATATAATTCATTATTTACACTTTAAAAAAAGAAATGTTTTCAAGTCTTGTGACTTAATTGTTCGGATTTTCAGTGGCACTGTGGAACTAATATCGCCCTCTTTTATGCAAAACCTAAAACACAACTTTCGAAATTTCGGTGTAGAAAGCTTTTCTGGCTGTATATCCACAACCACTCGACTGTACAGGGCGATAGGAAAATATGATTCATTACAAATGCCACGAGAGCAGAAGACCTGTTTACGAACTGGATCGAATGAGAAATGGAGTTATGTGATCGATTCAAGTAAAATATATGGATCGCGATCAATTTGTTGCAGTACGTGAGTCCCATGCTTATAGTATGTAGCGTACAATTCGCCAATGTGATGAGTTATTTGTTGGTGGCTGTTAGTGGCGCGAGCGGATGTCACGCGATGCGCCTTACACAACTTACTGTAATTAATAGCGCGCTTTAATGTGTACCTGCCCTTAAACTCGGCCGTTTTATCATAAACTTAATTTGAAGTGCCGACGGCAAATGGCTCTGTGGGTGTTTTAAAGTATCATTGCAACGTTCTTTGCGATTTCTGGACATCTTCATTACATATTAGTTAGTAAAGATTCAAACTAGTGCAGAGGTCGAAATTATTTGCAGGCCGGTACGAGTGTATCCAGTGACTAGGGGAGTGCTAATGTGATTTTCTGTTTGAATGGAACTGTATGAAAATAAAATCTCCTATGTCGGAAATAGATTTTCACAACCAAACCGACTGGTCCTTGCACTTGATGTACTTGCATAGTTCCTACAGTGCAGTAGGCTTAAAATGAGGGGCAGGGTCTAATATAAATATCGCTCATTCGTACAAAAAAAGCGTTGACATTGGAGCCCTGGGAGGTAGTAATAACTTCGCCGGTCTAGCCAGCCTATTACTTAATATGGAAGAATATACATATACAAGATAAAAGTAATTAAACTCAGTGGAGGAATCGCTAGAGATTGATATCGCTTATTCGTACAACCATGCTGGCTTTGTCAAGTGATTCTTTACGGTAGGCGTATGAGACCCGCAACGAAACGAAGAATTATGATACGTGAGGGAGAAAAAGTATATGCCAGTGTTATTATTTCAACATTTCTATAAATTTTAATTTGTACCTACTCGACCAAACAATAATCAAATGAATGTTATTTTTTGTTTTTCCGTAGGTATACATGCTGGTTTTATTCATTTAATAAATTCTACTTTAACGTTTTGGAACGGATATTATAAATTCGCTCGATGATTTTTCATTTAGTGTTTATGTTAAGGTTATGCATTAAACTTGTGTTTTTATTTTTTAAGTGAGTCTGACCGTTGGACAGCTGCTGTTTTTAACATAATATTGAAATGCATTTTGTTTTACTGCTGTGGTATGATATAAAAGTAAAAAAAACATTGAAAATAACGCAGAATTGGCGCTCGCGTGCCATCTTCTATATTACGCGCGTTGTAATGAATTGTCATATTTCATGCTACCTATGAGCTATTACGAACTTACGTAAATATATCGTTAGAGTGAGCCTCGTCATACCAAGGCAATCATTTATATTGACACCGCATTCGAAGTAATAAAAAACATTTTTGAATTTAAATTGTAAAAAAGAAATTGTATTGAAACGTGTGTGAAATGAGCCGGTGCCACATTTGTGCCGGTAATGAACTTATCAATTTATATAAGTGATGTTCGGACATCTGTTTTGCGTAAGACTGATTGACGCGCGGAGCTGGCTGGGCGCGGAGACGGGCAGCTGATGCGGCGCGCATGACACTCCGTACTTCACTAAATTAAAACGTAGTAAACAGTGCCCGTGAATAAGTACAGCGACCAGTAAAAGAAGATTAGTGAGCGAAGGGCCGACAACAGCGCCAGATTAAAATGAGTGAGTGCGTTCATACATCAGCGCGGGAGAAGCGCGGCCGAGGCGCATTGTAATACCAATATTACGTGCACTTGTGAAGAACATTTTTCATTATAAACTCATTATTATAGTTACATATATAAAGCGGTTATATTGGACGGGCTCGGGTTAACAAATGTTCTCGCCCATCGCTTACAATGAGAGCCATGCATCACTTGGCGCTGGCCGCGCGCTCCCGCCGCCCGCCGCACCGCCGTGTAATCCCCACGTAAGTGCTCTTTCCCTTCAGATTAACCGTGTCCATCGGTATGTAATTTATCAATTTGTGTCGTCCGCTCGCGTGTCGCGCCTCTTTACCTACACCTCCTATCAGGTTTGTATTCAACACCCGGTAATCTCCAACACTCTTGTCTCCTATACAGGATACAAAATGCCGGTTTTAAATGCTATACTTATGAGTTATGTTAGAAAATTTACTTTATTCGGCCTTACTTTTGAAGTACTAGCAAATTATTTATGATTAAATTTCATTTTGTATAAATTATGACGGTTGAATTAGGCTACAGGTTAAACACATTTGTGTCGGAATCACTGAGTTAGCCGAGTCACGTATGTATGTATTTTATAATTGAGCGCTCGATGAACGTCGAACTGTTTCAAGGAAACGTGCTTGTTTTGAAGTTATTTATTAAGGATATACGAGGTGTATTACCCTCCTCCATCCGTTGCCACTCTTGTTTGCATGTCTTTGTTTATAATTATAAAAATTCTAAACTAAAAACAGACCGAAGCAATGAGGATGGTTATCTGCGTGGTGGTTACGAAGCATTAGAAGAAATGCTGGTCTTTGCCGGTTCTATGCAATAATAAATTTAGCGTACGTAATATAATACTATTTCTTTTAAAAAAATGATGGAATAATGTTACTATTTTATTGCTTCAACCGGGTCTTGAGGGATTTTTTTACATTCATGCATTTCTGTGATGCGTAACAGGAAGAAGTGATTTAGTAGGCCTGCGTAAATATATATGTAGTGACGAAGAATTCACGTATTTCGTTGATATTTCGCAAATTAATAAACTCATATTGATATCTCGACCTATGCATAGAATAAGGTTACTTATGACTATAACACTAAAGTATTTTTTATGTCTATAATATAGTCAAATTTGTTTATATATTGCACTAGAGAAGTAATAATAATCATAAATTTTGTTGTTGTTTGAAGAACGAAAAAAGTTACTGATAATTTTGTGCCCAATTAAGTTTAAATCGCTGAGGAAGAGAAGTTAGGCAAAAGCACATATAACTATTCTGCGCGTAGGTCGATCTGTCAGTCTCTATCTAGTGACCACTATCTAGTGGTGTCTAAAAGTCTTACCAAATTTCATCAGTTAGTACATTTTTATGTCGGAGGTGTTGACAATTTATTAATATCCAATAGTAGTAGTGGTCCATTGGAGGAGAAACATGCGAGTACACTATGAACAGTGTTTGAGTTTGTGTGTGGTGCGGCGGGAGCAGTGTCTCGGGCAGGTTGCTACACATAGACATGGCATAATGGGCAGTTATTACCGTTATTGTGTGTTGCGAATAGCGGGTGTCTAGCAGTCGGAGAGTGGGACTGCCGGCCCGGCTAACTGACGATTTTCGATTTTTATGCTTGTTTTACAAACCATTAACCACTCGCCGTATTTACGACTGTGGCACTCATAGTAAATGAGCCTGTCTCGCTTCATGTGATTTATTTAATTATATTCAAATGCGAAGATTAATAACGTGGAAATATTAGTTTATTTATTGCTCGTGTCAAAGAAATTGGTTTTCGATCGTGTTCCCAGCGCCGCGACGTCTTTATACTTACGGTTGTTTGGAGTTGCTTTCTGAAAGTCTGCTGAGAGACACAGTCGTCTGTATCAGACTGCGTGGCAGTGGTACTACTCACAGTTCTTCTTTGTAGCGTAGCTTGAATTGATTATTTCTATAACGATTTAATTAAGTGAAGATATAAGAGACTGATTGGAGTATTGCATTCAGTTTTGCATGCAAGGGGGCTTTTCACATCTTTTCAATCCCAAACTTAAACCTCCTTGGTGCTCCCTCGTAGCTCCAACAGACTGATTTTGATAGCAGACCAAAAACGAGAGACTCCGTATGGATACTTAAATACAAAGTAATAGATGCTTTTAATTTTTCTATAATATAGCGTTGTTCAATGTTTGCATGATTGCTTCAGGTGAATCCTATCACCAGAAAAATACATCAGCTCCCGAGAATCGTCGCCTGACACCGCACCAAATATCAATTTATTATCTCCACGTCGGCCAATAACTGGCTTTTATGCGTGAGTCGTTCACAACATCCCTCGGCGGTTGAACATCCCGCGGAGCAAACTGCCTTGTTGTATTCAGGGAGCTATTATTTGGGGCGGGAAACGTGAATGCGATAATAATGGCTGTTCACAAAATGTAGTTCAATATTAAGGTATGTAGGTCGGACATTATGAGCATTACCGGCAGCCGCTCGTGTGAAACGCAAACTTATTCCTTTACAATATCAAGTATCGACTTGACAACTATATTGCTGGGCCGCAGTTACATGCACAGAAGGATGCAACTGCGCGTGTTCATCAATCAGATTTGTACCTTATTATGCTATGTTTAGGGTGTGGTATGGTGCGGTGCGTGCCTCACGGGGACACAGAGGTAATGTTTGCAGTAAGCAAGTATCACTTGTGTCAATTGCATTAGGATTGTCTCGGCGGCGGGGGGCGGTGGGGGGCGGCGGGGGCGTTGTACAAACAAGCGGCCTGTTTGTTCATATTCGCGGTTACATTATGTACGGCGATGTTACACGTGTGTTTGCTTTCCTTACAAACACTCGGCCTCAGACAGTCTTCATTGTCTCCTAAACAGATTTTATATGGAGGTTTACTGTGTAGCATTTATTTGGCAGTTTTACGGCTCCATGTGTCTTCATCTGTTTTCTATATTAACATACTTACGTTTAATGGTTCTATAAAAACAATATTGTTAGGCCATTGGTATTAGTGTGGAATATATGGGCTTTCTGCATGAAAAATGAGCTCAAACAAACATAGGGATATTGACGATTCTCTACGGCGATCTAGTATAACGATGAGAGTAGGATATACTACATAAACGGTGCAAGAAACGGTCCTCCGCCGCAGCTGTCCACGGCCAAGCTACAAATCGCCAGGGTACTGGACACTGCTCCCCCTGAGGAATGATATAGAAGATGTCGGCATGCCGCAGCTCGCCGGCGGCTGATCGCTCGCGGTAACGGTGCGCCAACGTTCCACCTCCATACACAGCGCCGCTGCCGATAACTCGCTACAATCAAATACAACACTCGTAAAACTCAACCAAGCACTTCACATGATTTCTATGAAAGAATTATAATAAACATACTTACACATAAAAAGGTATATGATTGATAGGAAACAAAAAACACAATTTCCATTAACGATTTCACATAAAAATGCCGAGTCGATGGCATCGTAAACTTCATAATGATTTTATTATTAACTTTACATCGTGAGTCCAGCGCCCGCGTGCTGCCAGCGATACCAACTTTTCATTTCGTCCGACATTTGTTCTGCGTTCGGTTTCCTTAATTAATTGCTAATACTGTTTCTGCCCAATTAGCTCTCTCATCAATATCCATAAATAAATCTAACCAATTTGTTTATATTACTACGTATTGACGTCTTCTGTCACGGACGGTCCCAGGACAACACGTTAAATGTCTGTTTATTCCATATTTACTATTTGATGGTATTGAAGTTGTTTGTAATAATCATAGCGTATTGTAAGAGAGAGATTGCGCAAACACCAATGTTTGCGTTATCGATACGATCGATGAGATCACGCGCGGCAGGCGGAGGTTGCGCTGGCAGCTCCTCGCGAAACAATGCGCTAGACTGTGGTAGACAATGCAGAGCTGCACGGAGCCCACAACGCGTTGTACCGTCGGCCGGCAGGTGTGGGAGGAGCACGAGCGGCGCCCCGCTGCGTCCCGACGCCCGTAGAGACGCCGAACACACGTAACCTTTATCGATGTACACTATATTGTAATCGCCAACACGAATAACATGACAAATGACACGCGTTCAACGCGAACCAAATGACATTTAGGACTGCATGTTTTGTTAACTGCATGACTTTCGCGACTGCGTATGTTATACTACCGATCTTCGGGATTTGTGTACACAGAGTTTAACTTCGCGTTACAGAATCATCAATTATATTGTACCTAACTCCAGTGTATTATGTGTATCGAAAATATTCCGCATGCAAATGAGCGTTTGAAATATCGTCAATTTGAAGAATGAAATATTTAATATACGCGATTATTGAATGTGTCATTTGTAATGAAGTCAAGTTGATAGATTCAACATTTATTTAAAAGCTTGTTCCACATAAATGTCCGTGGATTTTTTTCTAAGCAGTAAATATAGATAACGCGTGTGATGTGTCCGGCGGTGTCATCGAGTCGTATAAAATATGGCCGACTGAGAAAAATGCGCACGTACTAGTGATTTACATACAATCTATTATTTTTCCATGTGTATAATAAAATTGCAAATCAGTTTCGCCTCAATAAAATTTACATATTATAATCAATTTTGTAGAAGAGTGTGTGACACCGCGGCCGGGCGGCGGCGCACAGTATCGACTGGCGTGCGCGCAGCACTGCGGTGTGACTTACAGCCAGTTCACACCTGCCCGCGCGCCGACAGCGGCCCGTTTCTTTTTAACCGTCTCGCGCGGGTTCCGTGCAATTTCTTCAATTTCA
Source organism: Cephonodes hylas (assembly GCA_030295005.1). Lineage (NCBI taxonomy): Eukaryota > Metazoa > Arthropoda > Insecta > Lepidoptera > Sphingidae > Cephonodes > Cephonodes hylas. The sequence continues at coordinate 16,881,683 of AP025360.1, forward strand.
ATCTAATTACAAATTCATTCAAGTAATGTTGTATACAATATAATTCACGTGTGTACATCGCAACTATACGCACAAGCTGTGGACCGGGTGTTATGCTGCTCACCTTTACTGTAACTGAGCTGACAACTTGACAAATGTAACTCTCTAATCCTCACTGGACGCAGAGACACACGGTCACACTACAATTATAAAACCCACATAAGTAATGCGTAACTCAAACTGACTATTAGGTTTAGTTACATAGACGTAGGCGCCGAATCCTTAAAAATTAATGTTATCCAGAAGGAAAAGCTATTGATATATAATAATAATAACTCTTTATTTAATCACCACATGTACAGAACAATTACATAAAATGACTTAAACTTAGTGGGATAAATTGGCGGCCTTATCGCTAAAAGCGATCTCTACCAGGCAACCTTGCAGGAGAAGAATGGCAGACTGGAAGTATGGGCGGTGCTATTAAATAAAATAAATACATATTAATAATAAACTTACATGGTAAAAAGTACTTATATACAAATGTGGAAAATAAATACTATATAAAATAAAATAGACTTACATACATACAAATACAACAAATATTAAAATACGTATGATATGTATATCATAATAAATATAAGTAGCATAATATACATATATCGCAGTTTCCGTATTATTTTGCAAGTATGACTTTAGTCTCGACTTGAAAACTTCCGGCGAGGACGACAGTTTAATGTTTAAAGGTAGAGCATTCCAGAGACGCACTGCTTCTACCGCAAAGGAGTGGTCATAAAAAGATGTCCTGTGAGCCGGGAACTTCAAATCGAAATCGAAATGTTCCTGAAGATAGCGCGGGGACGAGGGATTAAACAGGACACTGTAAAGAAGAGATAATATATGAACATTCCGGCGAGAGCGAATAGGAAGCCACTTGAGCTTAACTCGAAATTCAGAGACGTGGTCATATTTTGGATCTTATATTGAAACCTACTGATTATAACATTTCCCACTTAACATATTATGCACAGAAAGAAACAAGGTAAAGCTTAATGAATGGAAATAAAGCAGAGTTTGCAAAATGACCAACACATAGCCGGCCGGGAATCTAACGGAGTGTAACATAATTTCTACGAGGACTTTACCCGATGAGAGTGTGGCTAGTGTGGCGGGAGATTGGCTCGCACATTGTGGCTGAGCGCTGTCTGCACCGTGAGATATAGCTCATAAGCTACGTGCAGGCAACGGCATGACAAATGTCGGCGGCTGTCGCCAGGCCAATGGAAATATGTTGGTAGTAACGGTGCGAGCGCGCCGGCCGCCTCCACTACAAACGCAAACAGAGCCGCCTTCCGCCGCCCCTCCGGCGCTTTTATTCATAACCGAGGAATTATTAACAACAAGTTTTAATTAGTTTAAAATTTTGTTTGATAACGCTATGAATATTTAAAAGGGCCTCGGCGACCGTTTAATTTACAGCTTTCCAGAGGCGCAGCGGCGGGCGGGGGGCGGCGGGGGGCGGGGGCCGCGCCGCGCAATTAAAGCACAAACACAGAACTAGCGTGGCGTTATTAATATGTACCAACAACTGGCGGCTGGCGCCTTCGGCTGTTTGTGATGGAAAAAAGCTCGGAATTTATACGTCAATAAGAGTTTGTTGGGCAGCGGGCATTATCGTAAAATGTGAATAGTATTTAATAGTTGGCACAAGAAGAGCCGCTCCTATTACCGGCTGAGTTATGTGACAGTTATGGTGTGCGGCGCGCCGGCCCCCCCCGCCCCCGCACCCCGCCGCACCCCGTGCTGCCCCACGACCTGCGGTCATCGCGCGGGAACCACGACCCGCTCAGCAAAACTCTTGCCAATCATTAATAACAATGCAATTAGCAAAATGTAACAAACACCAATACACATTAACTCCTGCTCCCGGGACAGGCCGACTCACCTGATCTCAATAACCAGAGTTGGATAACAATAACAGAAAAGCAAAATATTAGTAAATTTATTTTTCGATGGACTGATAATAAATACATCCAACAGCCACATACATAGTCCTGACCCCACACTAGGATACGAGTCTTGTGTCGTGGGTATGGGTGGGTGGTATATGGTATAAACTACAAGAGACTTTTCGGTCTCACAAACACCCAGACCCGAAACAAATATTTGTGGTTCACACAAACATTTGTCTTGGGATCGAACCCGCGGCCGCTCGTGTCGCAAGCTGGTTTCTAGCCAACTGCGCCACGGGGCTGTCCAGAAGAGACTACATATTCACGACAGCGCGGCGCCTGCGCAGGTTATGTGTGCATTAACTACTATCCTATCGAATGTAATTATTATCGATCCCAATTGACTAAATTTTTAGCCGCCTTTCCCATAGCCCAATTCAATAATTATTATCCGATAATAAGTAAATTAAAAAACATAACGAGTCGGGATCGGAAAGTGATCGTGACGCGGAACCTTCGGCCCGAAACGAGCCTCGGAAATTAAGTCAGACATCGAAAAAGTGTAATGGCCGTTAGAGATGTGTTTTTTGTTTTCAATATGCAATAAATAGGATAACATGAGAGGGCGGGTGGGCGCGGCGGGGCGCGGCACCATGCCGGCTAATTGTTTGTAATTAGCGCCGAGTGCTGCGGCCCGAGCGGCACGCGGCCCTGCGCCTGCGCACCACCACACCGCACGCTACCACCAACCTCTGCCAACATACAAACATTCCGATACTCATCTACATATTATGCCATAAATGTATTCGCCAATTCCATTAATGCCTACTTATTCGCGCGCAGACTACTACAAAGACTAGCTATAAAATCAATTGAATGTGATTTGTTATTGCTGAGCTTTTTCTGCTACTCTTTAAAATAAGTGAAATTTCCGTTAAAGGTGTATCAACAAACTAGAGAAAGATCAAAAGGTGTCCTGAGTCCCTGTGACCCCCGGCAAGTGCGGCACTGCGCATCGGTTGTCTATAACTTTCGTGTTTATTAACTGTTTATTACTTAATATGTTATGATAGCCGCTATATGGAGAAGTTTTAAATAATACCGTGGGTCCAAATTTATTGCGCAAGGTGATTGAGGCGAGGGTCGAGAGCGTCCGCCCGAGGGACATCGAGTATTTAATGTGGAGCCGATCGGAACGTCGGGGATCACTTCATATTGCCGCCATAATTTACCTCATTAATATTCCCAGAGCTCATCAAAACCATGTAGCGCAGTTAACGGCAATCCTATCAAATGTTTCGTCAATTTCGATGGGTTAAGTATAGTTCTATTAAAAAGTTAATATTCTGTTTAAATCACTATTGAACGACCAGCTTGTAAAGTACATAAAGTAGGTACAGTCTGAGCATATGAGAAAAGATTTCAAAGTAAGAACAACATCCTGAAGTGTGAATGTAATATGCTCAATAAGGTATTTGAGAGATATATTAAGAGGTAGGTACTACTTGTCCAACTTGAAGAATTCTTAGGCACAAAATTCACAGTAGGTACTCCTTGGACTTTTTATGTGTTCCTTCCTTTTTAATATTCGTAAATATTGATGAATTGTACTCAATGTCGAGTCAGCGGCTGTTCAGTCATTCTTATTAAAGTGATATTACAAATTCACGATAAATAGAATTGTTTTACTAAGTAGTACCTACGTTCTTGTTACTCTTAAAATAAGCTCTGTTGTAACAATACTAACTAATCTATCTATCAAAATACCACGAGCTTAAGAGACTTAAGCGCTTATTGACGATCCTAACAAAACAATCCCTTTATCAACTCGTTACATGTCGGACGATAAATGTTCAATCTGTTATTAAAACTTGCAGTTACTCGCAGCTTAACTGGTTATTGATAGTGTGAATAAGATAAGTCTTCAATTTGACTCATTATCATTTTATTGCAGTATATTGTTCTGTCAACAGATACTTCTTAAATATGAAAATGACGTTTGCTGATAAAATGATCACTATTGTTGTCAATTATAAATTCAATGTTTAAAATTTTGGTTGCGAAGAGATGATGAGGAACTGAAGAGGGATATTATAGTCCAATTGCTGGACATGGGCATCATTTTCAGTAGAGAGGGATTAGACCTGACGACATAAATTTCAAATATTTTACTCTGACAATTTCATAAGTCCAATATAGCTGACAGCAAATAATTTTTATTCTTCATTTCATCATCTGGATTCGTATATCCATAGATAGATCGCTCGCAGAGAGTAGTCACACAGCATCCGCTGTTCAAAGATGACCGCAGGCCTGTCTTTTTACCTATACATTTAAACTTACTGCTACTTTCCGGTGTAATATTTTTTCTACGCAAGTAATATACAGAAACCACTTACTTTAACTAAGGGAGAGACGGTAAATATTGTCAGGGCTTTGATATATAGCTTCGAAGTAGTATTAGCAAGGAATTCTCGTATTTATTACACGTCAACACTTTATAATGCGGCATTAAAATATGATTATAATCAATTACAAGAACTTAGTTTATTGATTTTGTTTATTTGTCGTCGATATTACAATGCTTTTTGTATAAAAGCGTTTTTTAATTATGTTTTCGGTGGGAGAATTTTAAGCGTACGTATTTTTTCTAAGTAAAAATAATTTTAGACTTATCAAGTTATAATACAGACTTTTATACAACTTTCCAAGATTTTTGCAAAGACTTGTATTTCTGTTTTGGTCTTAGCTAATTTCTGTCATGGTAGTTCCAATTTTCTGAAAGGTTTCCAGTAATTTCTTTGTTTGGTATTTTATAGTAAGACTTGTGACAATTTTTGTGGCCTTAAATACCAAAATAATCCTTTGTTTTTATCAAATGTTCTTTTTTGTTTTGATTGTAATTAGTTAGAAGCAGCAAGTATTAGTTGAATAGTTAATTAGTTAGAAGAAGTTAGTTGTTAATTATTAATTATTTTATTTATTTATATATAACAGTGGACTAGTACAGCCAGACAATATGTATGAGCAATCAAATATTAAACATTTGTTTTTCTTCGAGCCAGCTCTATTTTACACTTTTGGATAAGGTGCAAAATACAAAAAATGGAACATTAATTTTTAGAAGAAATTTCATTTGCAAAGTTCAGGTTGTAGAGGTTTATTAGGATTGAAAATATGTACAATTTTCTTAATAACACAGCCAAAGAACTTATATAAGATCATTGATTCATCGGATGTCTTTTTCCTAGATGTAAAACCATTGAACAATACTTAAAGCAAATATATTTTCATCTAACCCAATTCTTTACTCACTAGTAATGATATGAATATGATTGCGTCCGCCACATGCGGCGTGTCGCGCGTGCATTAGAGTGTTCTCAATAGGTTTTGCTAAAGGTTGACAACTGAAGTTTTGCTGTCGCATGTGCACAATATGTGTGTGTGTGTGTGTGTGTGTGTGTGTGTGTGTGAGTGTGCGTCGGGCGATGTCTGCGGCGGCGGGCGCGGCGGCGGCGAGCGCCACGCCCAGCCCCGCCCCGCAGCGCCGCGCCCCGACACACTGCGCGACTCTGAAACAATACCATAGGGTGCACTCCGCACACACACAGGGCCACTGTTTACTGTACCAATTCCGAACGCTCTCCCTAATACAATTATAGTTATCCGCCTTTGAAAACGTGCCCGTTTGTGAACACCGAATTTATCCTACGTCTGTCTGCATTCTGATGCGAACACGTGCTCCGAGGTATATCCGCGTGTGACGTGCACCGAATATTCCTTGCTGTATAGTGTCCCGCGAGGTGCCTGAGATTCGCGGGGGTAGGCCAGCACAGCCTCATGTGGCTGAGGCAGCGCGACGCTGTGCGCCGGCATGTGTGTTTGCATACGTGCATTCAGAGATGGCTGTCTGGTGGGATGACGGATGGTCGGTGTGACCCCCGTCAGGAGAAAAAACCCGCGGCCGAAGTGTGAATGGTGTGAAACAGCGCGCATTGTGGCGCATTGTGTCCGGTCGCGGCGGCCCCCGCTGCGCCATTCTCGCCGACGCTTTGTGCGCCCACAGATATCTCGAGATACGGCGCGCTCGTCGGCCCGCTGACGTACGCACATAATTTATTTCCAATGATTTTTTGTCAGCCAGTTGGTTTTGAACATTGAGCTTGATGATCGATGAAAAAATCCCCGTTCCCCTCGGCCGGGAGAAAACAAATAAAACCTACGAAAGTATCGGCCGTCGAAAAACAACCGCGGGTGGCATCTCCGCGTCTCCCCCGGGCGGCGCATGTCGACGCAAATATTTTGTGTAAATCGGCTCCAATTTCCGCGTGATTTGCCGGGTCGAGGCGCCCGCGGAAACCGTTTCCTCCGTGAATATAAAACGAGCCAACTCGATCGACGAGCGCGACCCGCCTCCTTGCAAAACATGACGAAAAATGCCCCACGTTTTCCTACGATTATTTCGAAAAACGTGGCTTGTTTGGCTCCATGTACATTTATGATTTAACATTCCTATTATAGTAAACTTTTAGTACTATTACCGCAAATGTTTAATTCCTCCCTACTTACTAAGTGTATCGTATAGAATGAAGAGACGAAGGCCGTCTCTGCGAGCGGTCGGAGCGTCGGGCGCGCGCTCGCACCCACCCACTAAACTTAATCTTCCAAATACATTTATCATGTTGAACCGATAAAAATGCCATTGAGATCAGGCTCACACAATGAGATACAAGCGCTCGGTACCTGATACCGGCCCGAAAGTCAATTATATTCAAATATAAATCGGATTTGCAAACGTAAGCCCGTGACAATGGCGTGGGCAGGCGCCGCGGCCGAGGGAGCCACTGCGGGGACAGCTCGGTGCCACAATGCGCGGACGAGCGCCTGCCACCGCTGGCACGCAGTCCCGGGGACGCGGCGCCCGGTGTCACGCCACCGCCGGCATTGTCACGCGTTACACTTTCTTTTGTGGATTATGAAGTGGCCATTGTGCGGGGTGTCGCTCGCAGTTTGTGTGTAATGTTGCCTTAATAGTGGGATGTTATAGAGTGCCTCCGCATTGTTCGCCGATCAACCGACTATAATCGGAAATGCCATTTCGACACACATAATCCCTTCACTATTAGTTTGCAATTTGTTTTCGGTTGCATTTTGATACATTTCATTTTAATTGACATTACTCAAAAATTAGCAACATTAGGTATCACAAGAAAATGTTGTGATATGTTAGTGTCATATGTTAGGTGTTGTAGGTATAGCTTAAAACGAATGAGCAATCTATGAACATTGTAGAGAAGAACTACATTAAAGGCCCATCACTTGGTTAAACATTAATAAAGAAACCAACTCCTATAAGAGAAGTGGTCCTGTGACACTCGAACCGTCTTGTGCTGAATGTATTAAAAATTAAGTGAACAACATCAAACTTACTGCTAACATAATATTTTTCGCCTAAAAAAAAACTGATTTGTGTGTGAAAGGAGCGCGTCACGCCCGCTCTCAGCCGGCGTCACTCGGCGTCACCGGGTGCGGCCGCTCTATTCACGCACCTCTATTGGATATCAATGACATGGGGAAATAATCGCTGCCATATATCATTTTCAATCTTCACACCGGGTGACACCTACGGCATCCCGAGCCGAGGCCGCGCAACCGTCCCGCCGGTCGCTGCGTGTCTCCTGCGACGGGACACCTCATTTGCATAATTCCAACCAAAAAGCAGAACAAACAAACCCTTCTAAATGACGCGTTAAATGCAATCAAACAACGTGATTATGGACGAGTAGCTCGCTCGGGTCGGCGCAGAAAAACTGCGACAAAAACGGCGATACAAGTCAGCTGAAGTCAACAATGCGGCCACCGGGGGAGCATTGTGCGCGCCCTCAATGGAGCCCTTAAGAAATTTGTTACGTGCAGTTTGATAGCGACGCTATTGTATGCGCAGCATCTCGTGGGACTGGCACATATGTGCGCGGTTATTAGGCGACAGTTGCGGCTCGCGGATGGTCGGGGAGTGTCGGCTGTGTCGAGTGTCGGGGGGTGTCGGGGGGTGTCGGGGGGTGTCCGCTAAACGTTCGTGTTCGCGGTGATTGTTTGTTGTTATCGCCGGCCGGGTGCGAGCGGGCCGAGGCGCCACTCTAATGGGTGTGAGGACGCGTTACATTCACTGCCACCGGCAAAATTTATTGCCGTTATATATGGATGTTGTGTTTGTACTCGGCCTATTACAAATAATAAAGTGGCACTGCGTTTGAGTGCCGTGTACAATGGTTCTGTGTGCTTTATGTTGCACCGGGAGCGGTTATTACTGCGACTCCATAAATTATGATTTGCATAGACTAGAAAATGAACACTCATTCCATAGTGAAGTCTGAATGGAATCACTTCGGTAATCTGAACATGCAGAGTGAATAAATAAACCCACTGCTCGATCACAGCTTACATTTATACATTAGGCTTATAACTCATTTGGTACCGTATTTATTTGTATTAACTAGTTTTTTATACTTTAAACTTGAACATCGGTGTAGTCCGTTAATCTGTACTAAGCAAAGGTGGTAATCTGAGACCCTCTCAGATGTAGATGAGATTAAGATGATGATTAAGAAACAACGGAAATTATGCCCATGAATGTTTATTTCCAGCTCAAGAATAGTTTGCATCTGCTCTATGCTACGAGCTGCTGTGTTTAATTTCAAGGATATTCAAGGATCAACATCTTTTTGCCAAATTTCTCGCTAATACAGCTCTCCATAATTGAAAACGTAGTCTAGAGTAATCGGTAAAGTTAATTTTACTATTGACAATATTCAGACAGGTCATAGGAACTACAATAAGTTCTAGATATACACCATACAGGGAGTAATTTGATCCATTCTCGGTAATAACACATAAAAACGGTAATTTCTGTAATAAGATCAACTTTAGGTTTGTTTTTTCAGATATATCTGAGTTTTCTTTAATCTAAGTTCTTTGTGTCTGAGCTTTGAAGATTACGCGAGCAATGCGCGACGATCACAGAGCGTGGTGTCGAGTGCACGGGCCTTGTCATTAGTGCAAATGAAGTGGGCGGCGGGCGTCGGGACGCCGGCACGCCGACCGACCTAATAAATACCACACTTCTCACTCAAATATACATATTTTATTCGCACATAGGTATATAGCCACATGTCTGTATTTCGCAAAAAGGTAGGCAGAGGTGCATTTTTGCACTCATATTTTGCTAAGTTTTTTTCAATCCTACGTACGGGTGCGAACCTATAGCCGTTTTTGGGCACATTTCAAAGCTTCTTGCTGCTAATAAGAATTTTGTTCTGCGACACATCAACGCAGTCATTACACATCTTTAATCTATTTAACATTTCGCTCAAGTTTATCAGGTCGATAATAACAGCTGTCTTCAGCAAAACATCTTCACATTATTAATGTCTTTAAGTAAATTTCTCACAACTTTAAAACCTCCTCAGGCATCCATCAAAAAACTGAACATCTCCATCTCAGAGTATAACAAATGGTAGAAAGTAATACAAAGCGTTCGGTAGTATAATGTTGTTTTGTGTTGGTCCGTGTGACATCGGTGTGTCCGCGGGGTCTGTGCGTGACGTAACAGCCTTGTGTTACTGCCTCTCCCATTGTGCGGGGACTATCAATGTGGGCTCCTTAGAATGAGCCTACCAGGCATAACTTATCATACTAATCACAAGTTTGTACCCGAGGAAACGTTTGCGATTGGATAGAATTTGTCATTAATCGTGAAAAAGTAGACTAGAGATTTTTTACTCTTGCATCCCAAATATCTGTGTGAAAACATGACAAATAAACCCATTTCCTAATTGATGATATAATTAATTAACTAGCGCTATTTCAGCCGCGTCGAATATTTTTTTTTAAATTTAATATTACATCGAGTTACAAAAACAAAAGCGAACTGGGCGACAAGGACTACATAATATGAAAGCATCTACTAAGCCAGCTACGATACTTTCATTGGAATAAGAAATTAATGTTAGAATAACATATTCCTATGGGAACATGCAAGCGAACGTGGACGCATTGTTAATTACAACAAGCAGGTGGTATGTTTCTGTGAAAATAATGTAGTTAATATTATGGCGTTTTTAGCACCTCAAGCGATATTTGAATGACATTTTTTGTTGTTTAATTATAAGCTTAGTTTTGACACGGATGGCTATAGTGGCGTCGTTTTGTAATAACATTATGGTCTTAATAAACTAGTTATCGTAATGAACTAGCCACTATGTATACGCAATTTTTGACTTCAAAAGGTCTGTTTTTCTAACTTTTTATTAATGCTTCGCTCCTTTTGGGTTGTAGTAATGACAAAAAGTCCATCCCTTGCCTCGGTAATTAACATAAAAAGAATTTCTGTACCCGATCCAGAAGTTTCTGGGCTAAGCGCGTTCGAACAAGCAATTAAACTCGGGATCTTAATATACCATTTGTGTGAATCTATTTCTTCATCATCAACCCATATACGCCCACTGCTGAGCACGGGTCTTCTCTACCATTGAGAGGGTTTAGGCCATAGTCCGCCACGCTGGCCTAGTGTGGGTTGGCGGACTACACACCTAAGAAATTCCTAAGAACTTTTTAGGTGTGCAGGTTTTATCACGATGTTTTCCTTCACCGTTAAAGCAAGTGAATCTATTTACGTTCAATTAATTATTATTTACAAAGTCCTGCAATATTTGTTCAAATTTGCTTGTAGATAGATCTCATCGCCTTTCCAAAAATCAAATAAAGGGTAATTTCCACTATTATATTTCCATCAGTATATCGTAATTAGTGATGTTAAGTGGTCCGAATGAAATACATTAAAAAACGTTTTGAATAAAATGTCGTTCTAAGCCCCAATAAAATCGTCTTTTAAGGGTTAGAAAATCTGCCTCAAAACAAGATAATTGCGTTGGAGGCTGGCAGAGGTCTCGTCCAAAGACTTCCATAGCGCTCTATAAGAGGAGTCCTGCGTCCAATAGTTTTCATTCGTCGTGAGATCGTCAGTCTACTTTGTGCAAAGTTTCTGGAGTGGAGGCCACGTGCCGGTAAGCGCAGCGTTGGAGTTTCATCTACGAGGTGGAATGATAATGTCACTTTTAAAACGGAGTGTTTAAATTTATTTCAAAGCAATTTTACGTCTATACTCTATGCCACTGGTAATAAAATATACAATATAAAGATAGTTTATGAGCGAGAGGCGTGTATCTCGAGTTTCATATCAAAATGATAGACATCATAATTTATTGTATGTATGTCATGTAGTAATCTAACTGGTATGCATTTTTATGTTTAGCATTTTATAATTACTTATGTCTCGTAAACATATCTCGTAATTAGCAAACAGACCATGAAGTATCGACAGTGATGTGTACCTATGTGCTTTCATTTCAATATTATGAATGAAAAGTAGAATAACGTGTGTGTTGTATAATACTGAATTTTATCGTGAATAAATTGAGAAACAACGCCGTGAGTTATATACTTTCATGTACTCGCAATTTTAAGTTCAGATAATAAATTAATATTATCTGGTAGTCGACTTTGCGTTGTTAATTTGCAAATTGAATACAACTCCAAAAATAAGTTACTGCAAACACATGAACAAAGGTAGTGGTTAAATCTGTTAGTTGTGTGATTGCATTAGGAGCACAAAGGGCCGGGCTGCGCGTTACATCTGCAATGAACATGTCGCCAGTAATCTAATAGAGCCGTGTATTCAGCCCGCGAGTAAACAAATAGTATCAAAAGTGTGATTACGTCACGGGAATCAAAGCAAGGGGTGTTGTGTTTACCGCGCTATTTTATTGCATTACTACACCCCCCCTCCCATCCCGCTCCCCCCCGCTCCCGTCTGCCACCCCCCGCAATATGAAATGAAGAGCGCGGTAGAAAAGTGCACATATTGTGCGGCTGCACAATTATACTCACAGCTTACAATTTGCACGCGCCGCGAATTAAAACAGGAGACGGGTAATTTGATTTGACGGAATTGGATTATTAAAATGTTTTGTAGTTCTGTGCAATGTTGGCCAATCTGTTGGCGCATCCTGAAGACCGTTCCATTTTGCCGTTTTAATGACTATAATACTTAGAAACACTTGTAACAGATCTGTTTGTTATCATCTATATTTTTTTATTCGGGCATGAAATCGTCACCACACCATTTCTATTGGTGATCTGTTCCAAACAGAGCTCTAAATGAACAAAAAACTCCCATATCTTATCGCGATAACTGGTGCCTGGATAGTTATGGTCACCAAGCTTTAGCACCTCAAGCCAGGGCCCGTTCACCTCGGTACAGACGGTAGAACACTTAACATGCAGTTCCTCCTCCTTGCCAGAACTATTACAAACCCTGTGAAGCACATGTAGAAACATTCATCGTTTCAAGAGTCCCAAAACTCAAGTACAAAATGCTTGGATGTTGCAGACGGAGCACCGCACTTGCTGCGCGTGCGGCGAGCCGATCGCCGACCGGTTCCTGCTGGAGGTGGGCGGCGGCGCGTGGCACACCGCCTGCCTGCGCTGCTGCGTGTGCGCCGTGCAGCTCGACCGGCACCCCTCCTGCTTCCTGCGCGACCGGCAGGTCTACTGCAAGCAGGACTACGCCAAGTGAGTCCTGCACCATACATACCGAGCGATTGTTTGTTACATTGATTTACTGTCTTTTTCCTACGTCTTCTAGGTTAGCTGGGACATGGTATTAATAATTGTAGATGTCCTGTTAATGAGTGTGAATTGAACTATGATTCTGAAAGGGTATTTTAATGAGGCAGAACCTACGTTAGTTTACTGTCTAAAAGGGAAGAAACGGAGTGCCTATCAAATGTTGGTTATCACACTTGAACAACGGATGGCTAATGGAAGCCTATGCATTTAATTCAGTTGTTGGTCAATTTTAAGTCAGTGGCAGTATCATTTAACGACGGCATGTAATATCGGCTATACTGAGGCACCATTCGACAGAAAATGTTTTATTGAAAACTTTGGTTTCATAGTTCGCTCATAGGTATAGTTTTCGTCGTAGATTAAGTAGTAAGTATAGTAATAAGTAAGTAGGTGTATCGCTTAATATGGCCCGGTGATGACCAGGTTACTTGGTCTAGCATTTTACTTTTCAAAAAAGAAAACAACTAGGGGCCATTTTTTTCATATTAAAGTAATTGTCGCTAGAAATTCGATCGAGCTGGTTAGACTTATTTAACATACTTCTCAATTCATCGTTTAATATTATGTTATGAAGAAACTTATACAAATTAATGTTACTTCTATACCTCGTAGTACGATGCTTGAGCCAGTCACGCAGTATTATCTGACATCAATCAGTGATTGCTCAATGAATATTAATTTTATGTTTTTATTGCATTTTTCGACGAAATTAAATATCAACGTGGACATAATGAATGGAACAATCATTTCGTGTTGTGTCCAAATTAATCACAAGATTTACTAGATTATGGAAGACCAGTGACGTGTCACGTGACTCTGCAGTCTCGATTTCAACGAGCGTTCAGTAAGCCCAGTTTTACACTGACGTTAATGAACGTCGATATCATTTTTTATATACTCCAAAGTCTTAGTTTGTTACTTTTGTGCCTTTCAGATATTATTCCGTGTAGTGAGCGAGTGTGATTTTATTTTATCGCGTCAACTGTTTTTTATACTAGGCTATGGATGTGTAGGGTGTCGCGAGGTGGCGAGCACACGCCGCCGCGCCTCCTTATCTCAGCCCGTGTGGTCCTCCTCGTTACAGCGCGATTCGATCTGCTCATCATCACTCCACTGTACCATGGTAACGGAGCATACTTTAAAACGTTTAATTGAGTTATTAAATCGTATTTCACCGGCGCTGTGCAGAAAAATTGATTTCCACATGAAACGTAAATTGGTTAAATTATATCCACAAAATTGTTTACGACGAAAAAACTTCACATGCAAGTTTGATGTCTGCGGCGCGGCGAGTCGGCGGGGGCGGAGGGGAGGGGGCGAGGGGCGCGCGCCACGATCATTTAGTCGGTCGGTAATTCTTTTACAATACACTGCCTACGTCCAATTAACCTTCGACGTATTAGAAATACACGCAGTCATCGTGCCCCGCGCCGGCCGTGGAGGCGCGCAGCCGGCCGAGTTGCGGAGCGGCGAGCGAGCGGGGCGCGCGCCGGCCGGCCTCGCGCCGCGGCAGGGTACTCGGCGGCACGCATGAAGGAATGTCGGCAGGGTAGGCGGTCCGGTGTGCCCGCGACCTGTGACCCGCGCGCTGTGTGGCGGCCGCCGGGAGGCTGGGGCCCCGTCCCGTCATACTGCACTATCGATACGACCATCGCCGGCCTTTTTCACATCCACGCTTATTTGGAATCGATACCTCTCTCTTTTTATTGCATTGCTGCGCTCGCTCCACCATCGCTTCGTGAGGGTGCTTGCTGCAGAAAACGTTGCTCTCATCAGATTTCTTAGCCAATTTTCTAAAAACGTCTTAAGGTTCGATGAATAAAGGCCGTTTCACACTTCACGCAATTAAATTACGTGAAGGAGTATTGAGGTTCGGGAATGGTGTGAAATGGGTTCGCGGTAAACGACCGCGCCTGCTACAATAGACGCTATAGTTTTTGCCCTTTTTGTGCGCGATGTTGCGAAACTGTCGGCGCTGGGCCGGTGTGCCGCCGCAGCGCTCCGCTGACCACGCCGCCGACGCTCCCGGACACTGCCAGACTAGTGCCACTAGTCAGCATATCATATAATCTTCTATTCGTAATCACTGAAACACATCTGTCTCATCCAAACCAATTAAATCATGAACTCTCTATCAAGAGGATTGGTTACATAGCATACATAATATGTAGTACGTTTACTTCACAGCCGATACTTTATTAGCTTATCTACTGGCTATTTTACCGGGGTGCTAAAAGCTTTGTGTGCGGATTAATAAATTGAATCGAAGCGTTCCATTATAACTGTATTCTACAAAAGTTCCAGTTTCTTTTATTGAGAACTGTTTACGAACACGTTATTGGCGATACATTGTATGCAAATATTTGTTGTATACTACATTGCGTAGTATTGCAAATGCAAAATCATAAAAGACTTACAAAAAGCGCGCGCACATCTCGCTCCGTGTGATCGCACCTTAACGCCGGACGGAAAGGATAATGCAACAGGTGCGTGAGAACTTATTTCTTCACGTCAAATAGAAAAAAGGGGCCAATGTCCTTAAGAGTGGTTTTTATTGAAAATCTGTCGGCCGAGTGTGGCACAACAAAGCGTTGACGGGGAATATTGCCAGCGGAGAAAACACGCGAGGCAGCGGGCAGGCCGCGCCGTGACTTGCAACACTGCGCTTTTCATTTGTCATTTATTTTGATTGTGGCAACTGGCAAGTGAACGAGACGTGGAACCATATATTTCAATCGAGAGGTTGGAGCGAGTGGCTCCATTGCTCGGGTCCGTTTCACCGCTGAGACCGGCGCGGGGTGGTCTCCGGGCGCACCTGCTCGCCTCACCTCTATCACGTCTATACTCATTCCATTTAAATACGTACATCTCACTTTTTTGCTCTTTGGGATATGGAGAATATAGTCATAATAGTTTAATCACTATCGAAAATAACACGCTGGCATTATGAAATATGTATTCTAAGATACACCATGTATGAATGTTTAGAAACAGAGATTGTTAACATTTTTTGAAGCTTCATGTCATGGCCGATACTGCTGCGTCGATAGCAAGCTATTTGAAAAAACACCTATAGGAACATTTGGATCATAATACCTCTCTAGTATAAGGTAAATTAAGGTGAAATAGGACTATTTTCAAAACTTAAATTAAATAAAACAAAATATATATAAAAGCAAAACACACTAACCAATGTATTTTAGGCCACTTATATTTCAAATAACTATTATTGCCTACCCTATAGACTAACGATAGTTCTATTTTAAACTAGTAGGTCAAAGTAAATAAAACTCACATTTGGGTAAACCATTTTGTTACACACAATATTATAAAAAAGGAGAGAATCACATAGAAATATGTAAACAAACATTCACAGTAACAATTAAATTAGTATTTGTTCTCACATTCACAGTGAGTGACGTCTCCTGCAATCGCGTATACAGAACGATTCACGGCTATTATCCTAAATGGGTCATTTCAACATCCACTGACAGTTTGCCACCAATATATATTTGTATAGGTCCTTTGTTGCAATATTTGTGTAAAGAATATTATAAATGTCGAGAATGTGTTATGATAATTTTTGGTATGAATTCATCACTTCATAGGTAGCTGGGATGTGAAAGGGAAATCATGGGAAGACTAAAATCGCAGTATATATTTATATGGATGACTTGTTAAGGAGTATGTGCAGAGCAATCGTAAACCCGCCACAGTTAATTGAAAGAAGCAATGTTTATTATGACGGGTGAGCCCAGTGAAGCGTGTCGCTAGTTCTTCGAGCTGATTATTATCAGTGTAAGATTGCGCAGTGTTTGCAATACGGATCAGTACCACGCGCGGTTGTGCAACACTCCTACAAGAGTATCCATCATTTAATTGGGCTCTTTGTTGGCGACGTGTTGTTGCACGCCGACCGCGCCCGCGCTCTCCGCACACTCGCCGGGGTTTTAATCACTTCAATGTTTATTTAACGAAAGGTCAGCAGAAGAAAGGGAAATTCATACTTTATTGTTTGAGAAAACAAGATATAACCAAATTGGCTTTTCAATAATTTGTTATTGTGCGCCTCATGCGAGGTGTTTCGCATGTTGCACATGTTGGCAATACAATTCTAATTCAGCGACAACGCTTATATTTTTTTTTGTAATTCTGATCACAATTGGACGTGGACGTGGACAATTAGCTGGCTTGAAGGGAGCTCTTTGACTTCGACCATTTTGTTAATCAGAGAGCCAGGTAAATTCACGTGAATCAAATAAAAATTAATTTCTGTCTAGTAGCAGACTAGTTTGATTGACTAGTTTGTTTGACAATCATAGTACAAAAAGGCGCAGTGGTGTTGCAAATTGCAATGTCGTCGTGTGCATCGTTGAAGTAAAATGATAGATTGAGAGCGGTTGCAATTTAAGTTCACCCAATCATAGTATATAAAAAACTCTTACAAATCATAGTAGCGCAAGGAAACGTAAGATTTGAAACTTCAACGAACGACGTGGTGCGGCGGTGGCGGCCAGTCGGCGCTGCCAATAAAGTTGCCGAATACAAAACGGGTGATTCTCGATGTTGGCACACAACAAAATAAACCGCGAGCCAATCGGCCAGTTCGTTAAAACGTAGCCCTGACGCGAGTTTAAATAATATTTTCGTGTTATAACGAGCGGCGGATGGAGTGCGCGCCCTCGGCTACGCGGGTAATTGCTTTCCTTCATATATCTGCCGGTTATTGTTTATTTAGCGCGCCTTTTTGTAAGGTAGCCGCGAGCCGCTGCCACGCGCCCCCGCCCCGCCCCCGCGCCCGCGACCTGGCCCTCTCGCAGGGTGTCTGGTGCTGGGTGTCCCGTCCGACCAGCGCCGACCGCGCCGTCCACACATAAATTATGTCACGGAGCCGGAAGGTGCCAGCGGTCGCACCTCTATCTCTGTTTTGAGATACGTTTTAATTGCTTAATAATGAGCTCACGAATAATGCATTGTAATAAGCCGTACCTACGTGTGTAGGTGCGTGCTTATCGACGGAACGTATTTTGGAATGCCACACCACGTGGACTATGTTGCAACCAAATGAAGAAATTTTAAGTAAGATGTTTTGCCGACGTTTGGCGTGGATGGCGGCTTTTAACTCAGTGGTAATTAACGGCGGCTATTCTATACTATTCGGTGGGACGAATGCTGGAGCTGGACGGCGCTCGTAATAATCTCCGGTCCACATCCTAGAGCTGCACGAGTGGCGGCGACGCGACGCGGCGACACGGCGACACTGCCGCGCTGGACGCGCGCCCGCGACACTGCGACAGGCGACAGTGCGACGGAGCGGCTCACGCGATGTCGCCGCCCACACTGCGCCCGGCGCAAATGCGCGCATCGTGTCTTATGTAAATTCGCCTTGTCCACTCTTGAGTTTAATTAATCTCTAACCGCATAAATAAACCCTTAGAACGATAGCAAATAAACAATGAGGGCGCGCGGTGCCGCCGCCACGGCCATTCCACATCATATTTTTAAATAAAATCAATACGCCTCGTGCACGCTTTGATTGGATCTGTGATTGGATCAAAATTCTAGCTGTGTCCCATTTGAATACGAACATTTATCGAATACATCCACTCCGACTGTTTATTGTAATTAAATACGATCTACAATTTATTACGGAACTGACTTTCTCTCGGAGCGCGAACGCGAGCCGCTCGCCCAACGGCCGCGGCGGTGGAAACCGACTCGTTCAATAAACACTGTTATGAAGAAACAAAAACGGTGCCAGTGCTTTTACGTGCCAGATAAAAAACGTCTCGTGTAAAGATCCAAATAAAAGATAAGTGAAACAGAAGCTAAATCGTATAATAAGCACGTACCTGCTCAATCCTTTCTTAGATATTATCTTTTTTCAATTATAACCGTGTCGGCATGAGGCGATCTGTTAGCAGCCAGAGAAACGAGTTTGTTCCTCTTCTTGTGTACAATACGGTGTTGGATTAACTAGTAGCAAAGGTCACGCGAACCGACTGATTGCCAATGAGCGGTTGCCAAACTCCTTTGGTTAACAAATGCCTGATGGACATGCGGAGTTAGTCCGATGGTGCGCCGGCCCCGTGAGGATGTAGTGACTCACTGCTTCACAATGTATGCCATAAAGTGGTAAGTAATTATAAATCGGCCAAGTAATTCCGTCTGCGCGCACTAATAAAAGCTATTAGAATGTGTGTTGTGGCGGGGGCGGCGCGCGGGGCCTCGGAGCCTGCGCCCCAACCGCTGTAATATACCAATGAATCTTGCATCGACGTTGTATCTAAAACAAATAATTTAAATAATGTCGTTGCTCGGACCGGCATAAAGATGCGCCTCCACACCGCGGCGCGCGCTACGGTTCTCTCCCTGTGCCCAGTGAGCTAAAGTTCGTTACGCTCTCTTTATTTCTGTTCACGTTAGTTGTAAGAAAAAATATGTATGTTTAAGATGGAAAAAATAATCTTTTGGTATCATGATGTATTTCACACATCAATAAAAAAATCTAAAAGTAAGTAAAAAATAATTGCAAAAACAACGCAAATATTTCCATGACGAGTCTGGAGCTCTCACAGTAGGTTCGAGCCCTTAGCCAGCATGGGCGTCGGGACTAAACGTCCATTCACGGCGAAAAGCAATCAACGAGTGAGGATTTATGTGGATGGCCGCGGGCGGCAGTGGCTGCGCGGGCGCTGCCCCGACCCCGCTCCCCGGCCGGCGCACCCCGTGTCAAGCCGCCTGCGGGCGCCGCGCCCGGCCCGGCCCATTAGCGCTCCTCGGGCGACGCTCCACGAGCTCCTCAACTCCTGATAAATGAACAGAATCCCGAGTGTTGCGCCGGCCCGTCCCGCCTGCACAAACTGGCTCCATATTAATGCGCAGGAAATGGATGGGAGTGGATCCTTCTAACAAACATGAGTGGAGCCTGTTACCATATATAATGAAACGCTGGTGACAAGCACTGCGCACATCAAAGCTGCGCAGATTAATGTTGCATACAGTAATGATGCACCGCAAGCTCTATATCCAACAATGTTCTTATATGTCACTTTACTATATCATGTTTTTTTACTTGTGTATGTTTTTTTTACATTTCGTTTAGCAGCACTATAGTTGGAAACAGTTGCATTCGAATTACATTGGTAGAATAGGTGTGCTGATGTAATCGTTGTTGTGCCGTGTGTGGGACGAATTCAATTAATTTTAAACAACCCATCGATGTTCTAAATAATAACGACGAATGCCGATTATTCCAGTGATCTATTTCATTAACGCTTTCCTTTAAGTCCTAAGGCATTTGTTACACTTACGTAAGACTCATTTTAGTTACGATATAAAATATGCAAGACTAGAAATTTAGCAGGCAGATAGCGTCGAGGGTGATGCTAGTATAGCTCCGTATTATACCTTCACTACCTTACTTTGGTTCTTATTCCCAAGTCTCTACCAACTGACGTTGTCTGAGAGTGATAGATGAGTACCATCCAAGTGAGAAGTAATAGTGGAATTGATCTATGAGTAATGTAATAGGGTTGATAAAAGGACGAAAATTGTGATGTGAAAATCTAAACCCAAGGCGGTGGAAACCGGTATGTGCCCGAGGGGGTTTGAGCCTGAACAATTCACAGATAAGTTAGCAAAACGTGCCATAAGCAGAAACGTAGAGTGCGTCTTATCGCAATCCCATAAAATGAGCAGACGCGATGCACATACGAGGCAGGCTGCAGTGGCCAATCTCTAGCGGCATATAATTAAATAAACAATAGTGTTGAGGTCCTGCCGGGGCGGGGGGCGCGGGGCGGAGGTGGACCACCCGACGCCCATGAATAGTCATACAGGCGTCACGAGGCGCGGCCAGCCGACATCTTCATTACTGCGGAGTGTTAAAACGTGTTAACGTGCCACTCAGTTAATTATTATTCGAGAGGCCGCCGTTAATTGATTCGGCCGGCGACAAAATGTTAATAAGCCTTTGATAACACGCTGAAATTCATCGACGCACGTTTTTTGATATGCAAATGTTGGCTCGCGATAATAACGATAAATGATACTGCACTCAGTGCGTGTGAGTGCGAACTGCACAACCTCTACCCCGCCACCCCACCACCCCGTCACCCCTCCGCCTGCGATCGAACTTACTATAGGCACAAACAATAAGAGGAATCGTAAACAGAACTAGTGAATTTAAACCAAGTTAATCCTATTGATACTTAATGCTATACACTTGAGTGCGCTAATTTATTTGAGCGTCAATTTAATAATTATTATATTCAATTTAGTCAAAATATCTTGCAAGGAATGTAACATACTTGTACCTACCTACTGAAAACTGCTTTAATTTCTGTACTTATACATTGTGGCTCATAACTGGTGAAACTTTTTGCTTTTAAATTGTCTTTTCAGTCCAGCACGACAATTAAACGTTACCGGAAGATATCTCCTGCTGTGTGGACTTACAAAGAAAAACAAACAAATTAATAATTTATTAATAGCATCTTTTTACAAGATTCCACTCTGAAAGTTAAAATAGAAGTTTCTGATACAAACACTTTGTCCAAATTATAGTTGAAATGATTTTTACCAACAACAAAGTACTATCTTAAGTTAGAATAGCTCATACAATATTTAAATAAGCAAATGTAATCGAATTCTTAATGATTGTACGCGCATTTCAATGTTTCTGCAAGCTTTACCTAAGTGAATGTACAACTTTATCGTATACAATATACATGCAAAAGGAAATTATTTGTGGACACTAAATTAATTAGTACTCTGAATAGTACCCCAAACCACGGTAAAAATGTTACTTTTACCGTGCCCAAACTCAGATAAGAGCCTTGGATCATGGGTATCAGAAACTATAAAAGGCTTTCCGGACTCACAAACATCACCCGCAACAAATATTTGCGTATCCCACAAACATTTGTCTCGGCGCTGGAATTGAACCTGCCGCCTTACGTTTCGAATTCGACGCCTAGATAACCGCCTCAGGAGTCTTTCAAAAGTATGATTGCAACTAAAAATAAACAAATGATAGTACAATCTATCGACTCAATCTGTACGGATACCCAAACGGATGTGTTGATAAGTAATTCGGCAAGACGTATGCAAAACGGGGAGATGAGACAAAATTGGCTAAGTGGCCATTGAGTGATGCGGGGCGGGTCGGAGATACGGGCGGGAGATACAGCCCTTCCGTCAGACCACATACATCACCTCATCCGCGAGATAACGCTCCATTCAAGCACGGTTAAGGCGGAGATCGGCAATAAACTGCGACAAACTTACCACGCATTAATTTATCCACTAACATTAAAATAACTCCAGCGAGTTTATAACCCACTGGACAGATTTACGGGGTCGTTCATAATGCTACCGTAATTATTAGTTATTTCAAACTGCGAACATTTGTAATCCCTTCTTATAATTTCTTTCTTCGAGTAAAATATTGTTTTGTCGTGGTTGAATTATTTGTAAAGCGTTATCATGTTGTTCAATTTAACCATAATAACGCTACAATGCTGATAACATTCTGTGGCCGTGATTTAATAGCGATAGAGGGCCATTAGAGTTGCGTGCTGGGAGAACGTTACATGTTACTTATAGGACACAGGCAAGGCGAAGTACATGACATTAAGTTGACCTTAGCCGAATGCTAATCGTATTGGGCTGTAATGGACGGCCGACAAAAACATTACAAAAGTACGCGATCGACATTCTAAACTGAGCCCGCTTATGCGTGTAATGTTTAGCCTCACCTGGGAGTAAAGGTTAATTTAAACGATCGCAATGAACTTGAACCATAATTTGACTCCAATTTTCACCAATATACTTGTTATTAAGCTTGGAGTCATTTCCATACCAAAAAATAATTTTGTGATTAGCACCCATATCACACAATTTCAATTACTATAACTAATTCGTTGTTCTTTTTATTTTTTGTGTGCTTCACTTTGGTTCAATTTCTATAAATTTGATTCACCTTTCATAAAGATACTTGATGATAGCATTATCATCAGGTACAGTGTACGCATAATATGTTAATACTGCTCCCAATTCCTATAAAGTATACAGTCAGCAGATAGGATTACATCTCTGTAGATAAGACCTTTTCAATTCTTTGTCCGTGTATCGTCGATTGTGCAGTATCACGCGGTGCGCCTAATCCCCCGCCTTAAGTTGTGCGCGGGGGTGTAGCGACCAAAGGGCGGGAGGGGGGGGGGGGTGTTCACCAACAAAATAAACAAACGTTTTAATGTTCGCTTTAAGTGATCGTGTGGAGAGTGCGGCGTGCTGACGTCCCGCGCCGACCTTATATTACGTTCATTAATTAAAATATCTCGCGTTAGCGAAACGATAATACGCAGGAGCCGCACGGAGCTTCACACACTAAGATACTTTCTGCAATAAAACTACGCGCCTGATAACTGACGGATTGCTGTCTTTCCTTGCCGAGATTGTATGATATTTATTGGCTTATTAAATGTAATTGTGGAAAGTAAGGCTAGTGCTAATAGGATACTTTGAAACAAGGGGGAGAGATGATCCTCGTAAACTGACGTGTATTTGAAATCATGAATGTAGAGACGCAGATTATAAGTTTATGATGTATTGAACCCTTAAAGCTATTAGTTGTAGGTTTCATTTCGTCACTGAGATTATTCAAAACACTTAGTTAAAGTTCTTCACGACACTGAAAGGATTTCCGTATTCGAACAATGTTTGATTACAGGCGATTATTACTACGTCGCGTCTCTATATTTAAATTTTTGAACGAATTTTTTAACTTGTGACGAAAATTTTTGAATTTGTGACGCAGTGCAAAATGACAAACTTCATCAACCCATATACGCCCACTGCTGAGCACGGGTCTCCTCTACCATTGAGAGGGTTTAGGCCATAGTCCACCACGCTGGCCTAGTGCGGGTTGGCAAAATGACAAACATAGTAAACAAAAACGTTTAATTTTAAATGTTCCTCCTGCATTTAAAAAGATCGGGCGCGAACATTTCAATACGCTATAAAGTTGGTAATCGTTGAATTATCTGTTACGTCTTGGAGCCGATCTTTTATTTTCCCTTTTATCAGCGCACGGAGCCACCGGACGCCCACAGAGATTAATCACACCGTAATTATTACGCTTTCGCATTCCCTCTTCGGTAACCGGTAAATAACCAAATAGGTTTCAGTAAAAATACTTGCAAATCCGTATAGATCAATATATATTGCCAGAATGTCCCGTACGAGCGCATGCGATCTAGATCCCAGTTCGGTTAATGCTTCAAATTAAAAAAACTTTATATTAACTCAAAATTAACGATAACATAGCAAATAGCTAATTAAGGGTATTCATACATCTATATTAAATTTTGTGTTTTTTTTTCTTTATTTCGTAAGTATTCTTTTATCAAAAAAGAATAGCCTCTGCTGAAGTTAAAAATATGTATTATTGTATAGCATGGTATGATTTTGAATTTTCTCAGTGTTTTTATCTGTTGGTTTCAGTCGCTTTTATTTTTTGTTTTATACTTATAATCAAGCATTGTGGCCAATCCCACTAACCTATTACGATTCATAAAATATACTGCAAAAAATGCGAATGTGTTTGTTTGCTGCGCGAACACGACCATGTATCGTCCCAATGTTTATTTCAATTAGTGCTGTTGCGAGACCTGACTATTCATTAGGTGTAGTGCGCCAAGCCCCGGCCACCGCTTCTTATTAAACAGTATTATTACACCATAAGACGACTACATGAAATTTTGCGTCGATTGTTATACTGCGGTCAACATTCGAAATTTTGTATTCCTGTCCTGTAGAAAAACGGAATTATGAGGTAGGTAACGTTTCCGAAGTTATCACGTCGGGGACACACATGACACCTACACATCATACGTTCACCAGAACGACAAATTATCCTCTTCCTTAGATTCCGAGTTAATGGTTATATCACATTTTAATATGGTGTGTTTTGCGCACTTATCGGTTGCATTCCGAACCAGGCGATTTCGTACATTAGCCGGTAGCGGTAGCGCGGCGGGCGTTGGTCGAGCGCGTTCATACATGGCAACATAAATAAAAGATGTGAGATAAGAATGTTTAATTTCACTACTGAGTTGATGTACATATTATATTGATGAAGGGTTAGCGTGCGTGCGCGCGAGAGAGCCGAAGTGACGAGGCCGGGTTGTTCCGCAGGAGCTTCGGCGCGAAGTGCTCCAAGTGCTGCCGCGGCATCTCGTCGTCGGACTGGGTGCGCAAGGCGCGCGAGCAGGTGTACCACCTGGCGTGCTTCGCGTGCGACGCGTGCGGCCGCCAGCTCTCCACCGGCGAGCAGTTCGCGCTGCACGAGGACCGCGTGCTCTGCAAGCCGCACTACCTCGAGACGCTCGACGGCGGCTCCATCTCCTCCGACGGTGACTCTCCTCATACTCTCTACACCTGCAGTCACCTCGCTGCACACTCATATATTCATATACATATCCCTAACTGCCGACAATTAATAACGGCCGATAGTAAAATCATCGAAATCGGGAACGCGGAGAGTTATTCAAACGTAGTAACCGATATTAATCTGTTACGTGCGTTTTTATAACTCTCGGTCCTAACAAGCTTTTTATATTGGTTGTTGTTCACCGATACCCTTTTTATTATCGCTTTGTTTTCGAAGTGTGAGTGAGTTCGGGCTCTTGAAAGGAGATTAAGTTTTTAGTTAATTGTCTCGGCCCGTCGGCAAAAACCCACATTTTGAATCGAAAACATATTAAAACTTCATTCGTTTGCATTCCGTTTAGGGCGTACTGGCTTATGATTTATTTGTTTGATAATGTGACCGATACTAATCGTCAGATGGATGCGACTCAGAGGGCTACCATAAGAGCAAGGCGAAGCGGGTGAGGACAACGTTCACGGAGGAGCAGCTGCAGGTGTTGCAGGCGAACTTCCAGCTGGACTCGAACCCCGACGGACAGGACCTAGAGCGCATCGCGCAGGTGACGGGGCTGAGTAAGCGCGTGACGCAGGTGTGGTTCCAGAACAGCCGCGCGCGACAGAAGAAGCACCAGCACACCGGCAAGGGCAAGCAGAACCAGTGTGAGTATCTGCGGGAGAGCTCGCTTGGCTGGGGGCTATTCTCATGGTATATATCATATCAAACTATGTGACGTGTGCTACGAATTTAAAACACGTGGATGGATTCATAAAACACTTATTTATGAACTTGAAGCTAAAAGCGAATTACTTATTATACGCATTGCGAGGAGTGCTGAGCGAGTTACTTGATGTTGAGTTGAAGCCGAGCCTGTTGTTGACCGAGGTGCGTTGTCCACAGTGATGTCTCGGGACGCGGACCCGGTGGGGTTTGGCCGGCCCATCAACCTCCACCTCACGTATTCCTTTCAGAACAAGCCACCGTTCGTCCCTATAGGTGAGTCAGAAAATACTATAATCCTATACTAACTCTCTAGAATATATTAGCTAATAATACACGAATTCAGCTAACATATAATACCTTAGTCGAAACCTCTTTCTTGTATGATTTGTGAACAATCCATTATTATTATTTATAATTTAAAACTAGTTTGATAAGTAGCAATGGCCTCGAGGTTTAAGCGCACTGTGCTTAATCTCGGCGGTCGCGGGTTCGAACCCTAGGCACACACCTCTGACTTATCGAAGTTACGTGTGTATTGACAATTAATTTACACTTGCTTTAACGGTGAAGAAAAACATCGTGATGGAACCTGGATGCCTTAAAGTTCTTAAAAAATTCTTAGGTGTGTAGTCCGCCAACTCCCACTAGGGCAGCGTGAAGGACTAAGGCCAAAACCCTCCTAGCTCTAGAGGAGGCCTGTGCCCTAAAATGAAATTTATATGGGCTGATGATGATAAAATTTGTTAATCGCAATTAAATCTTGTATCGTGAAGTTTGGTTGACTAGGACCTGGATAAATGAGAAACTTCTATTATTAATAACCGTATGAGACCCCGGCATTTTTTCATCGAGTTACCTTTGTTAATGAGACTCAACTTAGATAAATAAGATTTAATTTCTAGCATTTTTATATGTCCGATTTAAAATTGTGTAGCTAAAAACACATAATATATAATATTGACATTTGTTCAGATTGGCATAGCTTGGATACGTTTGATTACAAAAACAAAATTTACAAATTATCCAAACGTAAATAAAACACAATATCAGCAGCTGAAACATTAATGAAATTTAAAATATCCAGGAACAGGTTTCAGTGACTAGCAATCAAATACAGACTATCTTACCAGATTACGTTAAATCTAACATCTACAGAACAGTTTCATTTCTTTTACGATAACTAAATGCCTACGCTTCATTCAAAGCACGAAAATTAAAGATTTCTTGACGTTTCGAATATGGCATATATGCTCAGTAAAAAATTACTTAAACTATTATTGAGTGCCAGTAATTTCAGACATGTAAGGATATGCGTATAAATGAAATGTGTGTTTGTTTTCAGATGGAACTTCTTTCACGGATTCTTCAATGGATGAGTTGTCTGAGGATTCATCGATCCACTGCATGCAGAGCGAGGTGTGAGGAGCGGGGCGGGGGGGACAGGGCACAGCCGGGAGTAGCAGGACTCAATACATCCGCTCCTTTGAACATTGTTGTAAATACTTGCCATATTATAGCGTATGTACCTAATGCATAATGCATAGAGTTAACGTAGCATATATTCCGTAACTCATTTGTTTCATTATTTAGCTGGACGAGTTGCAACGTAAAAGATTGTTCAGTTCGTTTCATTGTACGGTAATTAATATGCTCTTCGAATGTTATCGTAGTGTTTCCGACCATAGAGTTTTGGTGTTGATAATTACATACATTTTGCTTTCACAATCCAGCCTGTTAGAGTGGGTAATAACGACATATCTTAAAGACATAATGTATAGACATAGATGTACCTAAGTAGCCTAAGATATATGAAATATTTTAAGAGTTTTAAAAATTGACCTCTCGTATTTATTGTAAAAAGTAATATTTATTTATTTATTCCTAGTAACTGTGATACGTTCGCTGTTTTAACAGTTCCATTGGTTTCATTCAAATATTACACATTTCTCTTGATGTTGTTTGATGTAATAGAAAGTGAGATGTTGTAGATTGATTTGCATTTAGTGCGGGAGACGTTGGTAGTGCGCCCGACGCGCCGCGATCAAACAAACTCCGGGATGTATTGCAGCAATATTGCCGAGTTTATTTTGTATAAAACATTATTTATTAACATTGATCGGATGACGAAGCAAACGAGTGCATTTCTATAGAAAGTTTGTAGTAAAATTGAGACATTAGTTGGAGCTCGTCTGTTCCGTGCGTCCGATCGGCTTACACCGCTAGGCATAGTGTGTCAATTACATCGCAGTAGTATGGGAGCGAGTCGCACGAGCCGCGACCGCATTGTACATATAGTGTCGCCTCGTGCTCCCAATGTATATTTCTTAATATCTAATTTATAGTAGTTGTATACCGTAGACCGCGTTGTGAGAGCGTCTCGTCTTTTTTATCACAATTCATAAAATTTATTCTGTACAAATTCTTGAATATATAACGTTGGTTAATAATCCTTGTTTCATTTCACTCCTGTGTTCGGTTAATAATAAATTACAAAATATATTACATTAATACTTAATTAACTTACTTTAATAAACAATTATAAAAACTAATTATTCGTAGGATATCTAAAGTGATAATAATATTTTTGTTTTTAGTCGTTTTTATGCAACGTACTTTTAACAACACCATCATTGGCAGCAAAAGTATGAGTTCAGTTGTTTTAACATTAGTTAACAAAGTTTCAGAGAATAAGTGTAACGATAACTAAACATCCATGATATAAATATGAATGGTCTCTAGTTTATGTCTAGTTTTATGATAATAACATTACCGTGATCAAATTGTTGAACTCTGTTTAACCTTGTCTGTATGCTATACATCTATGGTTAAGTATATGTAGACGCGTCGGTCTATAGTTTGTCCATGGCGTTGAGGAGCAGGTCCATCTCCTGGTGCACCTCCCGCAGCAGGTCCTTCATCTGGCGAGGCGAGTCGAGGATGTCGATACTCTGGGTGTACGGGTTGTAGCGCACGCCGAAGTCACGGGGAATCGTCTGCGCGAACTTACTGCAATTACACAAAAACAATATTAGCTGACCGTCTTACATCTTACACTGACATTTAAATTCTTCTTGGCTAAAATTGAATGTGTTTCGTCGCAACTAAAGTTCGCAAAAAGATTTTGCGAATACACAAATAAATTGGTAAAGAGTGCTTATTCCTGGAATTCGATCCTGTACTGTTAAATAACTAATCGGGACGACGTCGACAAATCTAGGCTACTCATTTAAAAGTAATTAATACAAAAAACAAAATAAAAAGCGCCTTACATCATTTTCTCCTTGGCATCCTCAAAGCTGTTGGCCACGAAGTACACGGGCTGGTACTCAGTGATGGGGTATTTGGTCTCGCCGGTGGTCTCAGGCTCGAATGGCCTGAGCTCGGGCTTGTCGGAGAGACAGTACTGCAGCTCGCCGAACGAGGACAGGAGGCCGGCTCCGAACGCCTTCAGCTTGCCGTCTTGCCGACACAGACCGAACTCCACCGTGAACCAGAAGCACTGCAATCATACCAATAAACCTTTAATAAAGCCATTTTTATAAGGACAGGAAAAATGTCGCCTGTGACGCATTACGAAAAAGCTAGCTGACTGAATGCAGACCTTTACTTCCGATTTTTGTTTGGTAAATCCTTAATAGTTTGTAATATCAAATGCCTTTGATAGACCATGTACAATGTAATCTGGCATGATTGTGTCGTAAGACCAGTCATTACTCATCGCTATTTGATACTCTTTTACCTCAGGGACTAAGTAGATCATAAAAATTGACATTAATAGTAATACTACTAGGTTCAGTCCGGTCACTTTGCCATGACATTACAAAAAGTAAAGATAGTGAAGTGATATACACTTAGTTGCACGTATTTTGAGGAAGTATTTAATTGTACAAAATTACGAAAATAAATATGCATTAAACTCCCAACCGACGCTTTAGAACAAAAAACTTCATTAGCTTTAAGAAAATGTTATGGTATTTAATCCGACCGAAAAAGCTTTTTGAAACAATATTTAGGTAGCACAGCCAACAACGATATTTAGAGTATTGACTGTTGCGATGGATTATTACAACTTCAGCGACCAATGAAGATACATAACAAAAGTTGCATTACCGTGGCCAGTTTCTCGATGTAGTCGTCAGGCGCTCCGAGCGAGGCGAGTCCGATTTCCTGCGAGAACTGCGCGAAGGCAGGGTCTGCGAAGAGTGGCGCGTGGCCGAGCAGCTCGTGGCACACGTCGGGCTCCGGCGTGTACAGCGGCCGCGAGTGGTGGCGGATGTACTGCGTGCTGTGGAACACGCGGAACGCCAGCCCCGCCAGGAAGTCGCGCGAGGACAGCAGACCAGCCACCGGACGGAGGGTGAAGCCCGTGCAATCTGGGAGAGAGCGGTTCAATATTTAGTTTCTTATTTAGGTCAAAATTTAGGCAGCAACGCGTATATTCTAAATGATCACCAAATATTAACCAGGCTTATTACTACGCTTGCGCCGAGTATTGGAGTTGTTTGCTACATAGCCGGAAAAGATGAAGGTAACTAGAACAGCTGATGGTATCCGGCAAAGTTTAGGGTACAAGTCCCAGCTGGTTTTGAAAAGATCAGATCCAGATGGTCGGACCAAATCTGCTAAACGCTTAATTCGGGACTCTACGTAGCAGTCCAGTATGTCAAAAAGATGACCAAATGGCACGGCATAATAAGAAGAACGGCTACTGTTATTTACAACCCTCAGTAATGAAGAAAACGGCGCGAGGAGGAGGAGGTGCTTAAAATTTATTACATCACTGTCGATTGCTACTATGTTTCAAATATTTCATACGAAAAAGTACCTTTAAGGAAATTGGAGACATCTTCTAACTGAGGTATGTTGTCTTCCCTGTAGCCGCAGTTCTCGATAAGTAGGGGGAACACGTGGTTGTGCTCCTTGCAAGCGTGCGACGGATACAGTTCCGTCAGCTTCCGGAAAACCACGCCCCAGGTAGCGACCTCCTCGGGCGTGTAGTCCACGTGGGGCAGGGGCTGGCCGTGCTTGTAGTTGTACGCGATGTCCGCGAAGTACTTCCTGCGGGCGCGGTACACGGGGTCGGTGAACCCTGGGTGGTCGGAATCCAGCTCCGCACCATATGACAGGATCTGGTTGGCAAAGCGATCCAGGTCGCGAATCCTCCTTGGGAACCACGGCACGGCCGCTGAAAATGTAACAAATAAATAAGTGATCAAATATTTTTTATACTGGTGGGTATTGGTTCGTAATGAATTGAATGTTATTTGTCTACTCACATCTGTTATCTTTGTAGTTCCGGGAGATGATATTCAAATAGCCGACATTAGTCTTAAGATCTTCGAGAGCAGCTCCGAAGTCTCCAGCTCCGTGTTCGCATTCCACCATGAACTCGTACCCTGGTCTCCTGGCCGAGGAGCGGGACTCGATGTGGCTGAGGTTGACGCCGTGTGAGGAGAAGATGCTGAGAAACTTGGCTAGAGCTCCAGCCTCGTCTGGGGTGGCCGGGGAGAACAGCAGCCACGTAGATTTGGCGGAGTCGCGGCCCTCGCGGATGTAGTTGCCACCTTGCATTAGTTTTGGCTGTAATTAAAACGACAAATTTTAAATTCAAAAAGTCTAGATGGGAAATTTTCGAAATGTTTCTTCATGATCATCATCAGGCTTTATTCATCCACTGTTGGACGTAGGCCTCTCCTATGGCACGCCACTGGGCTCGATCTTCGGCTCTCCTAATCCAACCGCTGCCAGCCACCTTGCGAATATCGTCACCCCACCTAGCCAGAGGTTCTGTTAATGTTTCTTGCTAGTCGACAATTTATAGTGATGTTGATTTTTTAAGCTAGAATAAAACCAAAATCTTCGGTTTAATTTCGATAATTATACTCGTACGATACGAGTACACATTGGAATTTGCATGTAAGTTTTATATATTATAGCAATAATATACAAGTATTGGAGCTATCGTTGCCCTATGGTGGCCGAGGGTCGACGTGGCGCGTGGAACTAGTCGAGATAACCCGTGGCCCTCGACCGGCGTCACGCCGTCATCACCTAGCTAACAGCTAATAGAAAAGTACATATGTTCGTACAATGTACATATTTGTTTGTATATAAAATATGTGTGATGTAGCTAAGAGAAAGCAGCTATGGGATTCTATGTCAAAGCAAGACGTTCCTTGTTATGTTATAACACGGCCTACTTCTTTTGATAAGAGATTTATATGGAGCTTGCTCCTACACTAGTCTATGAGAATTTAAGGCGCACTTATGTCCGTTATAATTATGTAATTAGGCTTAACTGATAAATTAATAGATGTTTCCTTTGTTTTTGAATCCGCGACCGCCGAGATGATCATTAGATCTCACGATTATCCTCGAGGCCGTCATGCGCACAATGCGATATCAATATCGCAAAAATTCGACTCGGCCAATTCGGACGCTCTCTCCTACGTCACTAAAGCCAAAGGCCACAGAATTTTATTTAAATTAATTATCGCCAAGATAAACGAATTGAATCATTAAGTAATAAAAATGGTCACAAAGTTTATCTCATTGGTTTTATAAATAAATGAAATCGTGGGGCGTTATTGCACGCTTGTGTATGAGAGATCTAATAAACATTATGTTAGTAGAGAAGAGGTACTAAAAATGTATCCGATATGGCGGGTTCTTTGCGCCATGAACAAAGTTTGTAAGTGAACGACAGTGAAGAATCGACTGTTGAGGTCCCACTGCATAAGTTTACAGCATATAATTATTAAAAGCGCTGGGTTCCATTACCAAAGAAGCAGCGGTAATGGCTAGTTTGTAATTATTTTTTTTGAAAAACGATAATTCAATCTTGATTTAATTTACATTTCTCCAAACAACAACAACCATAAGTGTAATGTGCGACATAATGTCTTACAAATAATGATTTATTTTGCTCTCGCCTCTATAACCATCATACCCTGCGAATTAAGCTAAAATATAAACAAATTGACCTTGGCCACAAACATCAAACGGATCTGGCAAATTTCACACTTATCGAAAAGTGCAAATGAGCCGTGACAGTAACCGGTATTACCTCTCCCTTGATTACGTGAAAGGATAGAAGGGAAATACGGTTATTTCCTACATAACTGTTAACTTATAGAGCGTGGTTATTTTCCGCGTTCGCGTTAGAAACGTTGAACATGACTTATCTAGTTCTGTCAGTCCATATTAGAAATTCAACTATTATAAATGCCTACTGGAATTCCTACGTAATTATATAAACAAGCTTATAGAATAACTCTATGAATGTATTAAGATCCATACACAATTTTTAAAATAAATCTTTATAGCAATAAATACAACGAACAATTACATATGTACATAGGTCGGACTCTACGCTACGATATAACTACTAAATCGTGGATATCAGAGACTTCAAGAGACTTTTTCGGTCTTACTAGCCAGACAGACCCGAAACAAATATTTGCGGATCATACTAACATTTCTCTGTACGAGGTTCGAAGCGGCTCCTCTTTTCGCAAGCTGGTATCAAGCCAAATGCGTCACAGGGCTGTCAATTTTGTAACAAGTCGTTTAAAATGGACTCAGTCTTTGTGAACGCATTTCATAGCTAGTGTCAATAGAGTCACTTTACCGGGCCTCCTTACAAAACTACAACTTTTGTTTTTGACAAAACATTCAAAAACAAAAAAACAAAACCCAACAATGAAATAAGTGAATGTATCTGGAATTATTTCAAGTTACAAACTTGATTTTTATGTATGTCATGTGGATATAAAAATACTCACATCTATTTGATGACTAGATTTTGTTTTTGGTCTTTGTAAATCAAACGATTCAAAGGGGCTGACTCTATTTATATCTCTACTTATAAACAGCTTAGTTACCAAAGATGTAATAAAACTAGTTTTTTAAATGTATCCAACATTGATTTAAATCAATTCACGAGTGTATAACTAGTAGAACAACATTAGAGTATACACATTCAAACATTAAATCCTTATCATGGTCCAGCCAGGGATTTCAAAACAATACAAATTATTATCATGCATAAAAATTGTTTAACGAAAGCATTAAAATAGTATATAATTAATTAATGCGCGTTTTATACTTTATTACTTACATGGAAAGAGCTATGAATTTAAATATGTATGATGCATTACTAATGGAAATCATTACATTAATTACAATAATCCAATCACTTTATCAAGTAATGAGAGTATAATATCCATTTTGATCGTTATGTGCACGAGAATAACAGCCATAGTTATTATCGAAATAGTACTTTTTACGGTAAATTGTTTCACATAAACAATGGCATTTTGTGAACTTTCCAGAGCTTACGCATGAATGAGTTGGTAATAATGTTATTATTAAATCGGTTTGCTCAATTAGATTTGCATGGCAATTAACAAATTTTAATATGTGATATTATTGTTAATATATTAACAACAATTGTTCTTTACAATGCCAGAATATTAATAAAAATTCGGGATTTTTAGTTCTACTATTTTTTTTATCACTAAGTATGAGTACATTGTTTTATTTTGTACCTGTAGAAGATTAAGCATGATTATCTTCTTTGTTTTTTTATTATGTGAGCATGTTTAAAAAACCTGCCTCTATAGCCCAGGACTGTAGAGATCTAGAACAAAACTTCGCTCTACGCTATTTAAGAGGATGATATGAAGATATTCTTTGCTTATTGCAAACAGTATTGAGGAAATGTGAGTTAAAGTTTTAATTCTAATCCAAATTGAAAAAAGTAATCTTTTCTTAGGGATACATTATTTTCTCCAAGTGGATGAAGTGGAAACATGTCATTTCTAAATTTAAGTGGCAGAATTACCAATTATCCTACACCATGGAGGAATAAGAACAATAATAATATGAATATCTGCATCCTGGTTCTACGATTAAGTACAAAATGTTCGCATTGTCGCATTATCACATTCGCAGAGAGCCAGTATAGATGTACAAACAGTCGATCATCACTCATAGGCATAAATCTTAATTGCATAAGTTTCCCAATTTTCCCATGGACGACGTATTGTTTAATAATGTCGTCATTTGTCTAGTGTGGACGAAAAATAAACAAGTACAGAAATATATTCAATAATAAGTAAATATTTTTAAACGGTACGGATCGATTTCTCGCTACATCCACTCAGACCTTGAACGAAGCGTGCTAAATTTGTACTTATTTGGTTTCTAATTGGTTCTTATATGCCTCGCTATTGTGCCGATTGTTTGTTACCAATTTAAGGAGTAAATGTGCATTTTTGGCAAAGGGTACTAAGATAGAGTCTTACCTTGTCTGGTGGCGAAGAGGATAAGTTGGGGGCGACCGGGTGCGTTTGGATGTCCATGGCTGCCTTCAGTGAGTTCCCTGGCGATGAGTTGCGTCGTCTAGTGTGGGTCTGTGGCCGGAGGAGCAAGTGCGTCCGGCGAAGGCTCGCGAGTAAACAAACAAAACGGCCGCGCGCGCCGCTTTTATGTGCACTTTATGTAGCCACGACAATCTACGAATACACTTGGATGTGGCGTACTGCGGCGTTTGACTATTTATAACGTCAGATTCACAGTTCATGATTGGCTGACTTTAATTCTGTAAGATTTTTAATTATCTGAGTTAATATAATTTTAAAATAATCAGCAGTAATATTAATTAAAACATCTATATAATTTACTTTATCTGTTTGCAATAACTATATTAGCCTAGTATGGATTTTTCTATAAAAGGAAATAATTAAATATAAAATAAATAATTAAAGTCTGCAAGAATAAGGCGACAAGATCAGCCAATACACTAACTGATTTGACATCAAGCGGCATAGTTCAGCTAGTTTTAATGGGATCTCAAAATACCAATGCCAATTTTTTATGTTGTTAGCCTTCGCGATGCAATGAAAGTAAAACTAGAGACTGCAGGTGCGATTCCCACACCAAGATAAATATAAGTGTTATCCACAAATACATATATTTATTTATTTCGAATCCGTGTGTTCATATATCTGTTCAGTGTAACTTCCTTCCATAGCATAAATAGAGATATGTTTCATTTTTACATATCACCCGATAGGGATATCGTTGTTATTCGTAAGTCTGTGGCACGGATTTTAAAGGTTGAAAAATATGCCATATCCAAATAACAGTTTGTGCTGAGTACGTTTCGTAAGCTACCGGTAATGATAAAAACTTAGTTCGTGCAATACAAGAGAGAGGTTGCGTTTGAGAGCCGTTAGGGTTCCTCCGCCGGCCGCGCTATTGGCTTAAATACTTTATTTACATTGCGATAATGCGTCATTACTAGTGTTACATAATGTATATTGATTTAAATTATTGCGTGTAATGCACACTTAGGAAGAAATAAGCTATTCTTGGGTAATTGAATCAATGTAATATTCAGTGATCCTTTGGAAATAAGTTCTTATGAGTAAAGTAATAAACAATAGGGTCCTGCAATTGGAGAATGTTAAAAGTTCGGTCGTTATTATGTGATTTTTTATGTAGACGGTGGTGGCGTTGAGTTTTTAATTGGAACAAGTTTGCAGCCGGCGTGAAGGTCGAACCAGTTTTTGTACCAAATATTTTATGTGTATTATTTGCGTCGCACCGGCGATCTATTGCGCGCTCCGATAGTCTAGCAGTTCTGGGAGTACGATTCGTGGGACTGATTCATCTCGCGAGATCTGGTTACACCTGTCCGGTTGAATTGATATCATTAGCATTTAGAATATTATGTAATATAGAGCTATTTAAATACATTTAGGCTACACATACCTGTTATGTTATTATTTTAGAACACTCCTCTTATATAATATTTTTTATCGACATAAAATTAAAAATATTTGCTCTGCTGAAGTTGTTTATGTTTTTTGTTAGTGTAGCTAACAAACGCCTATATTTTTAAAACTTGTCGCCATACGTATGAAAACCGGCATTATCATCTGTATGATCAATCCAGCTTACTCTATGTCAAGGCGCAATGACAAAAGAGAGTAAAGATTAACTAATATACCAAAAACGGTATATCAAGAACTATCAAAAGTGTCTGGTTACTGAGGAAACATCATATAATCATTACCCAAGTAATATGTATAAAAATCAGCATTTATAAAATGACGAAATAGAATCATACTTTACTGACCTTTAAGGGTGTCTGGCGAGGGGTTGCCACCATGGAAAGTGTCTGTCAATGAAGAATGTGATTTTTAATGATATTCTGAAGGTAATATCAAAATATCAGCCTTTATAAAATGACGAAAATAGGTCGGTATTTTCACACCTTTAGTACCGTGTACCTGCCAAAGCCACTGCAACCTAAACTTCATAATTGGCCATCGTTCTTACCTGTGTTGGGAGCATGTACTGACAAATTTTCAGCTTTTATAAAATGACGAATGTCTGGCGTTCACGGGCTCTTGCGCTATTAAGAATTAGTAAAGTGACGTCTCTTCATGCTTGGTAAGGACAATGTTATCCCTTGAAAGGGTCATTAGCCCTAGTTGTCCACTTCTCGCAACTCTCCTACATCTTAGATTGTGCTGGCAAACTATTCCAGAACTTGACGATGTGATAAATAACATATTTCATAAAACTCTTGATTCGGGGCCAGGTAGGGACTTTTGAACACATCTGGACTGATTATGAACCTAATAATAAAAGATTGAACGAAAACGAGTGGCATGGACGATTGATTTAAACCGTCAGAAATGTAAGGCTCATGTTGGTGGTAATGTAATTTTCGCGAAATATTTCATAAATACTCAGTCCCGAAATTAACAATCTACCGTAGATACAGTGGAATTCGCTAGAACATCAGCAGCAGTTTCACTTCTAGTGGTTACTTTGTGATAGTGACTATCCCGGAAATCGAAATCACTACTTCTCGTTTCACTGGCCTTCAACTAACAGCGCCTATGAGACACTAACTCAGAAGGAAAGATAATTCCAAAAACCCAAGTACAAAATTATTCCCCATTATCGCAAAACATTAGAATCAATTTCTGAGAAACCTACGTATTTTGAAAACGAGTTAGTTATTATTAGAGATGGGCCGAGTACTCGGTTGATACTCGGTACTCGGCGTACTCGGCGGGTTTTTTGATACTCGTACTCGGCCGAATAACTCGGTTTGAATGCCGAGTATACTCTGTTTGAGAAATGCAATATATTTCGGTAGATATAATTTAAACAACAGTCATCATCATCATCATTAGCCAATGGGAGTCGACTGCTGGACATAGGCCTCCCCCAATGACTTCCACCGGGAACGGTCGGAAGCCTCCTGCAGCCAGCGACGTCCCGCGACCTTGACAAGGTCGTGAACAGGGTGGTAAAATTTGAAATGACTGAATTTAAGCGATGTATTAAAAATTATTTAGTAATTTAGGAAATCATTGAAAATATCAATTAATAAAATCAAAATTATAGTACATAATAAAAATAATTAATATTTAAAATTGGATAAAGCAAAGTTATGATGCAGTGATGGCCTCGAGGTTTGGGCGCGCGGTCGAAAATCTCGACGGTCGCGGGTTCGAACCCCAGGCACACACCTCTGACTTTACGAAGTTATGTGTGTATTCACATTGAATTATCACTTGCTTTAACGGTGAAGGAAAAACATCGTGATAAAACCTGCACACCTAAGAGTTCTTAGGAATTTCTTAGGTGTGTAGTCCGTCAACTCGCACTAGGCCAGCGTGGTGGACTATGGCCTAAACCCTCTCAATGGGAGAGGAGACCCGTGCTCAGCAGTGGGCGTATATGGGTTGATGATGCCAATACTTTCAGTCATGGTTCAACGTAAAGTCATTAAAAATACACTTTCATGTAACAATCAATGCAAATCTTTGCACCTATGATTGGCCGACTTATGATTCAAGTCCCACGTGAAATGGGGCGAAACTTTTGCGTTTTTCTGGAAAAAACATCGAAACTCAACTCAGGACTTTCAAATCAAATTAGAGATAAGCTATGACAGCATTTTTCTTTAACACTGGTATGTTTCAAAATCAGTTAAATATTTGTAATTCGAAATGAAATAAAAAATGTGATCTCAAATGCATATAACATTAAGGATACCTTAGAAAATATACTATTTAACTAGTGTCATTTTACTAGATTTTTACTCCAATAAGCGGTTCAATTGTGTATGATGCAGGAACACAAGCCTCGCTGCACGTTCTGGTAACAGCCTATTCCTCTATTCTTCGTAGACGTCACCGGCCTCCGAAAACAGGCGATTTAAATTCTTATGTACCACGCGCGAATTGGAAATTTAATTGAACCGAGTTACTCGGCCGAGTACTCGGTTGAAAAAAAATTGAACCGAGTAAAACTCGGTACTCGTTACTCGGCAAAAGTGTAACTCGGCGCATCTCTAGTTATTATAGATCAAGTCCGCGCCTCGGTTCGCGAATTTCCTTATTGCTAAATCTAATCATACATTTTCACATTAATCACACTAGTATATTTTTTGTGCGAGCACGGCGAAGTAATAGTATCTATATAATATTACCTTTTTTTTGTGATATGATTTTAGTTAGTTCAACCAACTCCTTGGAATACTTGGCCCCGTATCCTCTAACATCACAGGTCAATTAATAGAGTAAGCTATATACGTTTAAATAGAAACTAAATTGATAAAACTGCGGAATAATCACAACTATAATTTTCTTTTTATGTTTTTTATATGTATGTATCTATTTTATATATGTATTTATATATGTATATATGTATGCGTATATGTATGTGTACCATATTATATGTTTATATTTCTTTAATATTGTTGTTTTAACATTCAACACACCTGCCTCATTTCATCTCTGCATCACCCTAGGTTCGACTGTTAGAGAATGCCATGCTAGGCATTAAGTCCACCTATACAATTTGTATATAAAGTGTGAATAAATAAATAAATAAATGTCTATAAGTAAGGCCTGTATTGGGATTGAGGTGATAGGCTAGTGAGAAGTTTTACTTTCTCTCGAGAAATTGATTTTCTTTCCTGTAAAAAGGTTATTGGTATAGACAAGATCCCATAACAACTCGTCGAGTTTTCTATTTCGTGCTGTCATCAGCTCGCATGATATGTGTAGGTATTTTTATGTTATAGATATACCTTCTATGTACGAGTAAACTTGGATATCTATTTATGTAACTATGTAAAACTATTAACGTATATGTCTTATGTGCTCTACTGGCATTACTCTACTAGTTAAAATTATTTATTTTTTTCGGCATTCTGTGGATTTTGCTATTATATTTTTTACTTTTAAGGTCCACTATCAGAATGCCTAAGATATCGTCGTCCGCATACACACTTACATTATTGTAAGCATAAATAAATTAGGGGAGTGAGCCCATTACTGTTATCCGGGTATTTCTGAATGGAAAACCCCAAAAACACTTCCAGACTCGGAAATCGAAAACGAGACCCTTAGACCACAAGGCTGTCATCACAATAAGGTAGTAATGATATTTTGTAACATAAATCTCAATAAAATGTAATACGAAGATAAAGCTAACGAGAAATTTAATTGTTTTACGAATGTATAATTGTGTGGAGCGGGCCGCGCAGGCGCCGGCGCTTTCATTCGGACATTAGTCTAACAACCGGCCCCAAATGTACCGCCTTCATTAAATTTTATTTCAACATTTACCATTGCAAGAGTTTACTCACTCCAATACGATCTAATTATTTCAAATCATAAAAAGGAATGCCGTTTCCTTTATTACGGTCACGACGAAGGGACAACACAAGACTTGATAAGCAAGATGCCCTCGAAATATTGTGATGAGACCCCAGTCCCCATGTTATTCACTACCCCCGTGCCGGCTTTATGAGCCTTTTCAGGATGCGCCTAATCCTAGCATTTGGGATTTCATACAATAAAAGGAATGTGTGAAACTTGGCGGATTGGCAACCTCGATCACGCTTGTCATTAAAGTGTTTGTATCGCACAGAACACATCATATTATATTCATTGCGATATTTATTAACTGAGCTACGACTTATTAACTGAGATAAGTTTAATGCCATTCAGCGCCTTAATCATAATATAAAAATTGATTTTACCCGCACAATTAAGAGGAAAGATTCAAACTGCGACGCACCGATATTATGTCGGCGGGGCCTTTTATCGCAAACAGTAAAGTTTGTCTTTTAAATTTTATTTATGGGCTTATTAAACGGTTTATGTATCGGCGCGTGCAGGATTCTGTGAAACTTCTCACTTGCCCGCCGTATGTTTCTCTTTGTGACATAATAAGTGTATTTAATTACATTGAATGTTATTGCGTTATAAACAGGGCTGCAAACTTTTAAGGAAAACAGTTCGGGATTTTTTAATTTTCGGTTATTTAATCATGAGGCTCATATTTTCGACCCGTTGATACTGTTTATGCGGATTAGATTAAAGCTTTAATAATCTCAGTTGCAGAAGAAGTCCGTGTGAGCAGTGGATCGTATATACAACTGCTGGTGTCAAATGATTACAAATGTAATGTAATGTACTTTACAAAGCCTTCACGATCAGCCCATATACGCCCCGCAGCTGAGCACTGGCCTTCTTGACCACTGAGAGGGTATAGGCCTCAGTCTACCACGCTGGTCTAGTGCGACTTGACGGACTACACACCTAAGAAATTCTTTAGGTGTGCATATTTTCCTTTACTATAAGTAACTATTCATTGTGAATACACACATTACTTCGTAAAGTCAGAGCTATGTGCTGGTGTTTGAACCCGCGACCGCATGAAAAGCCTTGAAGCAGTAAAAGGTCTTTCTTTAGGTACATCAGGCGCGATAAGACGACATTGTGCATAAATACACGCGAGGACACGCTGCCGCTTGTAAACAAAAATAAAGCGATGACAGCCAACCGACATACCTATCGCATGTACACTTGAAGCTAAACAGAGGACGACCACGACCCTGCCTGATAACTCATTAAAAAGTATGCAAAGACGTATATTTTGCATTTAATTTACTTACTCTTCAGAAGCGTGTTCTGTAACAGTTTTTAAGTAAAAATCCTGTGATAATTGGTCCAAAACTCCACTCTCACACCGATATTTTGGTCGTTCATGTTGAAATCATGTACTTTCCGATTGAGTGTTAAAAGCACCCTCCAATGCGTATTGTAATATGATTTATTAGGTATGCAGTCCGCCAGTCTGTATAAGGCCAGCTTAGTTGACTCAGGCCTTAATCCCTCGAAAAAGAGACCCGGGCCCAGCAGTGGACGTAGGTATATGCGCTGTAGGTAGATGGTTATAGTACATATAAGAAGCTGCAACGATAAATTTGAACTGATAATGCACGTATCTACAGTGGCGTTGAATACTTCTATTTGCGTATTTGGGTCGCGACTCGACGCGAAATAAAAACAAACCTACATTAACACTTAATTCTTCAAGGACGCGACTTATTTCCCTCGCTTTAAATTCTTAGAGACTGCTGGAAGCGAGATATGAAACGATAAAATTAGAATGATGTCTTCATAGACTACACTACGATTTTTCAAAGTTACATTATAATAGTTTAGGATTCCATAGCTGTTTATGATATCTACCATACAATATTGTGTTCCAATAGTTACAATTGAAGCAAACAAAATATATTTTTAAACCATTGAAAATGACGCTAGCATACCGCAAAATATGAATGACGTCTACCATCTATAAGATGCTAAGATTTTATACGTTTTAATCTCCTTTAAACGTAAAAAAATGGCATTTAAATACAAGTAAAAAACTATTTAAATAGAAATACAATAAGTAAATAAAAATTCTACTATTACAAATCTAATGAATGAGGTTTAACATTAAACGTAAATGGTCTATGCGCTATATCGTCAGGTGAAACTCGTGATTTCACAAACAAATGTCACTGTCAAAGGAATGAAATGGTGTAGATTATGTCACAAAT
Source organism: Cephonodes hylas (assembly GCA_030295005.1). Lineage (NCBI taxonomy): Eukaryota > Metazoa > Arthropoda > Insecta > Lepidoptera > Sphingidae > Cephonodes > Cephonodes hylas. The sequence continues at coordinate 16,924,392 of AP025360.1, forward strand.
ATTTTGGTAAATTCTCAACTTGACCAAACACGGGATCTTCCAAGCATGGTCCAACTGAAACAAGTGTCCGTGCGACTCAAATCAATCAAGAACATACAGAAAATCACAAAGACTATGAAAATGGTGTCCGCCAGCAAGTAAACACTACTCTCTCTCTTCGTTGCTAGTTTCTAGACAAAAAATATTTTAATAAGTATCTATCCACACACCCATGTTGAAAATACACAGCGAAGGATTGTAGATGATGAAAATATTCATTGGTTTTAAGTATTTCTTAATTTTGAACAATGAAAGCAGCAGTGGACATAGTGTAAATAAAAAAAGCAGTAAATTTTCCCTATCACATTTACATCGAACATTTAGCCTATAACTAATATGATTGTGAAGAATTAATAATTGTAAAACATAATCTTTTACTAAAGACGTCTGATAAATACAAGGCTACACTTAATATATTCCTAACAGTGAATGAAAGTGTAGTATCATGGTTTACGTGACTTAGAAAGACGCGTGTGTCTCTTGGATAAACACCAATTTTTAAGCAATGAATAAATAGTTTTGATAATATTGATAATGAGTATTCGAATAACGAAAATGTTGAACGTTAAATGTCTTTCAGGTTTACAAAAGCCGAGAAGGAGCTAAAAGCGGCGCGGCCGTTCGGGTATGGACCTCGCAAGTTCTACGAGAGCACGCGCCTGGTGAAAGGCTCAGTGGACGCCAAGGTAGACGATAAGACGAAGGGAACACCCCCAGGCTTCGTCATAGAGAAACCTCCAGAGAAAGAGGGCGCCAAAATCAAGAGGATATATGTTGCTGTCACCTCTGATCGAGGTATTCATTAAATAATGTTTGCTATCGTTATCGACGAACTCAACCGCGGATCGATGAGCCTAGTTTTTTTCGTTTCGTTTTTGTCAAGTTACGATTTGTTTTAATGTCAATGCCGTAAAAAATGGAGCACAGAACAAAAAGAAGGAGCGATAAGACCTCGGGCTCGTGTCACAGATGAGTCGTAGGAGCGAAATATTTGGCGATAATATAGGTTATCAGCGATTGCGGACGGGACCGTGGGTCATCGGCCGCCGCCTGCCGCCCGCCGCGCCGCCACCGCACACACCTTCACCACTCCACACCTCATCCTACTCCAGTCTTTTTAGCTAGATAATACTTATGGCTCTTTTAAACTTCGTTTCGGTCATTTTAAAGTGCTCAATGAATTACGGATCTTCGGACACCAAAACCTGCCCTGGATATTTTTTTAAATTTTAACGCTTTTGGGTCTATGAAATTTTAATGATATAAAGAATCGTAGTTTGCAGCATAAATAGAAATCCCACGCTGCAATTGTATAGATCTCTGAGAGTATTTATGATCAATCTGTTATTCACTGCTTTCGTATCTGGGAATTAGTCGTAAATTAGATAATAGTCGTCGACCAACGTGACCGCGTTTCATTTCATCAACTAACCGACCGATCTTGTACTCGCACATCGTTCAGTATTCAGTATTTCGATTTGTACCACACTAGTTACATTGGAGTCTGGAGATATAAAATAACATACATTTAGCTGATTCTAGGCTTTGAAAGTAGTTACTGCCCATCCGGGAGTTAAACGATACAACTAGCCTCAGCAACTTTATAAATTGCGTGTTAGCGCTCTCGTACAGTTCACAAATAAGGTTTATTACCTTCACACAAGTCAGACAGGTAGTCGGCAGCAGGTTGGACAACGTAATCACTACACCAAGCATTTTTTTACACGTTTTTAAGTATCGCTAATTTTAAATAATTTTAGCGCAAACTGATTTGTTACATTCTTTTTCATCATCAACAGCCTTTACGTCCACCGCTGGACATATGCCTCTTCTAAGGTACGCCACTGTGCTAGATGTTCAGCCCTCTTTATCCAACCGCTGCCACTTTGCGAATATCGCCACCCCACCTAGCCAGAGGGCATCCTATATTACATTTGTTACTATAAAATCCTTCAACACCTATAAAATACGATTTACGGTATAAGCCTGTGTTAGATCGCTACTTGAAGTCGAATGTATAAATGGCAGATGTTGAATGTAGTGAGTGCATGGAGTACGTTCGCAGAGCCCGCAGTGCAAGTATGTATGTAGTTTAGTGGAGCGCAACATTATTGATTGATGGTTTGTGCGGAGATCCTGCCGCCGCGTCGGCCGCCCAGTTATGCAGATATGTAACTGTATACAGCGCTTAGCGACCGGTCCCGAGCCGACATCGCTTCCCGACACAATACCATACGGCATACACCATAGTGTGCGACTAAATGACAGGATTCTCTCACGCATCCAACTTGGAGCACCTAGTGGAACTATTTTAATATATATGATTAACTTTTGAAATAGAGAATCAGGATAACGTGCTATAGGAGATGAACATGGCATAATGACATCATAAACAAATATTACGTGCTGACGTTTGGTAATAATCTATTTCATCTTTTATCTACGTATCAATTACTTAGAGAAGAGGACTAGGTCATGTTAAAACCATTTTTCAAAAAAAAAAAACTATCGTTGCTTATTATATCATTCCGAAAAGATAACCTGATTATGTGGATATATACATAATAATATATTACCAGTCTTTGGCGTAAGATAAAAGTACTTAGAAGTTGAAATGTAATAGTTAAATGTAAATATTTTTGTTATTATATTCAGTCTCTATGCGTCCATAACTAGTTTTAACTGTCGTACTAAGCAGTTGTGCAATAGTTAAAAACGCCAGGAATATTATAAACTTACATTTAATTCTAATTAAGTCAGTATAGGTCTGGATGGTTATAATCCCTTGCCCATATACACTCCTTAATGGGCTGTATACAGTATCTACAAGTTTCTGGACCAAGGGAAGATGTCACTATTGTTGATTTGGAAAGCTGGTAAGACGTGGATGTTGTAATGCACCACTGTCAATACTTTCAGGGAGACAGGCGTGACACATCGTATGCTATTATCTTAATTTGTATTACCCAATGATCATTTACTCTCTGTGTAGTCTTTGGTCAATTTTGAAATCATTCGCGACCTACTAGATATTGAAATTATTTCTTCGGTCGTGTTGAAGAGCCAGATAATAATAGGGCTGTATCATGTGATTTCTCCCATACTTCGCAATAAATGTCAAGTTTTCATCAGCCGTGGCGGCCTGACCACGCGCAAACATCGAACTACTGCGCACATTAGTTAAACAACAACTCTTAAATGTTATTGTCATTGGTCACTGTAAGATCAGTTTGTACACCTTCATCTTCATCAGCCCAGATACATTCCCCTGCTGGGCATGGGTCTTCTCAAAAGTATACACCTCAAATACTATAAATGGTTTTTATGATGCAAGCCTTCAGAAGAAGGATGGAATCGGTAATAATTTTTGCTGTAACTTAAACCATCATTGTCTAAACTTGTCAATTTGAGGCGCATAATGATGATGATAAGTCGCGAAGTCCTGTACATTTGACTTGCATATTAAAAGTGAAGAATAAGTGCAGCATAAAATCGCAAGGTTACTGGTTGGTTCGATGTCCTGTTTGGGTTTTTAAAAAACAAATATACAGTAGAAATAAAAGCCGAGTAACGGCAAAAGATTCGCCCTAACTCCATGTATCTTCCATTAGAGCTGGTGGAGCGTGACAGTATAATACACCTTAATATTACCATTAATAGAATTTAACTAAATTATCTATTTGAAGCAAAAAATCTACATAAGAGTATTCCTGTTTTAATTAAACACTAGACTCATCTAGCCACTTACCGCTAGCAGCAGGAGAATACAGGACAGACATTATTTCCTGCGAAGCTATTTCGGTACTAAGCCCATATTGTGAAAATATGATCATTTTGACATGCACGTGGTGAGCCATGCTTCATTGATAAGTAATATTTAAACATTACCTCTTAATATGTAAATAATAATTCAGCTCGTCATGCCAATCTCGAGTATTATTTCATTTAACAATAACATCGGGCTGTTTGGAAAAACAATACAAAAACACACTTCGGGGGAGGCCTAAATCCAGCAGAGGGCGTCTTCAACTAATGATGATGATAATAAGGCAGTTAGTAAAATTACGGTAAAAAAGCGTAATCCCAAATATTAAACCTCTATGTAACTAGTTTGAAAAGTGGCACGAATGTTCCAGTACAGCTAGATGTTACACGTCAAGCAAAATTAGATATTTACATATTCCAGAATTTTCCAGATTTGTATATGACGCGGGTGACCCCATTTATCTAAGTTATATTCTTGATTTTTAAACAATCTCCACGCTTCTGTGTAAGCAAAACAACTGACCATGTACGCGGAGTCATTGCTTCATACAATATTATGATAACATATAGGTACTGTATAGAGAAACATATTCGCCATTAATGAATTTATTTACTTATCAATTAATTTAATACGATAGCGATAATAATTAATTAATTGGTGATATATGTAGGTTATCGCGAATCACGACAATTTCACATTTCTTCCTCGTCACGAGGTTATTACGTACGCACGGCTCTCTAGACCCCAGTGGCAGCCTCCCGTAACATTTAATAGCTTCTTCTACCACATTCTCCTTACTATCCAAACAACAATGACCAAAAGGTAACCCTCTAAAACTGGAATACACCGGTTCCTTTCAAATATAGTTAAGGTTTTCTCAATCTTAATACAAAAACGTTAATTCAGGTTTTGCCAGTGTCGGATCTTATTGCACGATTTACAGGATAATGGCAGTATAATAGTTGAATATAATAAGTGCAGGTATCGTGTACAATGTGTGCATTACTTGCGAATATCGGTTGAGATCGGTAAAAGGGCGATCCCGGCCGACCCGCGCGCGGCCGGCAGCACGGCGTTAGGTAAGTGAGTTGCAAAACACGCAACTCATCTTTGCCCCGGCGCGGCCCCGCCTGATAACCGACTATCAGCACGAGGCATTCAAATGCATGAGATCATACGAAAATATTACTTATTGCTTATTTTGTTGGACTTGAGGAAACAACCGAGTGCATTAGACACTTATGCGTATTTTGTTTATAAAAACTGTATTGAAAACATCGCTGACAAAATGGGTAAATTTTTCTTTCTCATTTTAACTTCACATAATTTTAATGATATTACAATAATGTTTGATAATTTACAACAACAAACGGCTGATTTGATGGAAAATCCATGCTAGAAAATCATAGGCGCTTCACCAATCTTTGCAGAGGGGGAAGATGAACAAAACATGATTACAGAAATCCTCCTCAAACGCAAGTCGTTATAAACATTGTTTTTAGATTAGCTGCTAGAAATTTAAGGAATAGGTTAATGGAGATTGTATGATACCAGATTTCTTTTCGGTGCTCGCACTGTATAGTTAACATAGAGCTAAAAAAAAGACGTAGTTATCTTTAATAAGTCAATATTATTGTGGTCATCTGATTTAAATCGCATATACACATGGAACCCAGGAATTACGCGACACACTCACGCGTGGTATGGCAGGATTTACATCATTACGACTTTCCCTATCCGGGGAAAGCCCGAGCGGTTCAAGTAACATCAAAAAGGAATAGGACAATCTTACCAATGAGATAAAAAATTCTTAGTCCTTTACAGTCTGGGTTCAGGCCTGGGCACAGCACTATATCCGCCCTCCTCAAAGTGACTGGCGATATTAGGGCTGGTATGGAGAACACCGAAGTCACAGTTTTAGCACTGGTTGATTTCTCCAATGCATTCAATACCGTCAGTCACGATATCCTATTAGCGATCCTTTCCCACCTGATGATCTCGTCTGAGGCACTGGATTGGTTCTCTAGCTATCTTCAGGGACGCCAGCAATCTGTGCGCCTTGGCGATTTATCGTCTAACTGGCGTATTTTGGGTTCTGGCGTTCCTCAAGGCGGTATACTTTCTCCCATGTTATTTTCTATTTTTATTAATCTCATAACGCAAGAACTTCAATGTGCGTACCATATGTATGCCGATGACCTGCAAATTTACGCTCAATCTGGTGTGGACTCTGTGGCTTCTGCGATACGTAAGGTTAACAATGACTTGGTTCGCATAAAAGCATGGTCAGATAACTTTGGCCTAGCAGTTAATCCTGCCAAGTGTCAGGCCATAGTGATAGGGAGCCCAAGGTTACTTAGCAGACTGGATCTCTACACTATACCATCTGTAGTTTTTGATGGCACACACATTCCCTGGTCTGATAATGTTAAAAACCTGGGGCTTCATATAGATTCTACTTTTAATTGGCGAGCTCAAGTAACCTCGGTATCGCAGAAAGTCACAGGTACGCTTCGTGCCCTTTATCGCTTGAAGAACTTTCTTCCCGCCAAGACCAAAGCGATGCTTGTGCAAGCCTTAATCTTCCCAATAATCGACTATGGTGATGTGTGCTATTTCGATCTGAATGCAGAATATCTCAATAAATATGACCGTCTTCTCAATAACTGCATTCGATTCATTTTTAATCTTCGTAAGTATGATCATGTTTCCTTTTTCCGTTCTCAACTGAAGTGGTTACCTATCCGACAGCGCCGATCTCTACGCGCTCTCACTACTCTTTTTTCCATTATAAAGTCTTCTACTCCGCCCTCTTATCTGATTTCCCACTTTCAATTTCTTGGTAGTAACCACGACAGGAATCTTCGCTCATCTAACAATCTTCTCCTTTCATGTCCCTCTCATAGCTCAAACTTTCTACATAGTTCTTTCTTCATTCAATCTGTCCTTCTTTGGAACGCACTCCCTTCAGAAATCAGGATGTTGACAAACCGCTTCTCGTTTAAAGTAAGGGTTAGACAACTTTTTCTCAATCGTTTGTCAGAAGTATCTTAGTATATTTATGTATGTATATTTATTTTCGTAAGTATTTATGTATATTTATATATATTTATATTATAGTATAATATTTATGTGTTTATGTTAGTATTTATATGCAAGCATTTTATTCGAAAAATAATATTTATGCACCTATCAAGTATCTCTGCACCACTCTAAGGTTGACTGGTAGAAAATGCCTTCGGCATTAAGTCCGCCTTTATACAATGTTTTGTATAGAAAGCATAAATAAATAAATAAAAAACAAAATTGTTGTTGAATTGTCGTTTCTTAATACCTTCCTTCCAAGCGCGCCTTAATGCGGTTCTTTTTTAATTATTTTTCTTCAGATTTCCAAACTAAGTGTACAATTATGTTTATAACTCTTACATATTTTCATATGGTTAATTTCATTGTGGAGCTGAGACAAGCTACGTCCCCATTGAAACACGATGAGCATAAATCTCGTATTTATATGTGTGCGCACCATAGCCTATTCTGGTGTACAGGAGTTATAGAGATGGGTGTGTGGCGAGAGATATATGATTGTATCCAAAGACAATCCATCAGGCTGGTTTGGTGGAATTATATCATTACTAATTGTCCTTATATGGAACGATTCCGCATGCACAATACAGGTTCATTTCCGGATGTTGTTACTGCTCTGTTGGATTCGAGTAATTTTAAAGCACCAGATAGACATCTAACAACAAGGAAAATACATAATCAATTTGTCTTACGTTCACTTTTTGTTAATTTTTTGTCATCCAATCTGTGAATTATATACGCAAAATCTTGGTATTTTCCTCATAACATACCTTATGTGTGAAAAACTTTTTTACCGTCTTCCCCACCAATTAGCTTAAGCGTCAGTCCACAAAGTTGTTCAATCTATCTTTTAGCATGTCTTTCTTTTTCAGAATTATTAGAAGACTCCACTCTTAGCTAAGCCTCGTTCTTTTCCATTGTTTGTCACAAATCTCAATCTCAGTTCACTTACACGTTTCCAAAGAGGTAAATCCAATTTTAGATCTAAAGATACGTCGATTGCGCGGCCAAATGACAAAACTTCTGGTATACGAATATAACAGGTCCATTCCCTATTTATGCTACCTGGGATATTGTAATCAGTATAACTTACTTGTATTTATAAACTATATAGTATATTAATATAATTATATAGTTCCAAATAAATTATGCGACATCCTATTTATTTAATATACAAAAGTACAAAATAATAGGAGCAATACTCAGTACGCGAGAATTTTTTTAATAGGTACTCTCGGAAGAAACCGCTTACAAAGGCCGCTTTAAATAAATGCTTTCGACATACTTTAAATTACTTACATTATCGCGATAATAAGTGCTACATAAGTAAAATAAAAAGATTCTATTACTTCATATCATAATACCTAAGTACAAAATTGTAGCCCGATATTGTAAGTCTGTAAGTAAATATTGCAGTAAATTGTTACTACATAGCGCCATCTATCGTAATATTGGTAAACTACATGAGGTACTGAACAACCATTGTATTGTATCAGGGTTGTGTGGCGGCGTGCACAGCGGCGTGGCTCGACGAGTTCGCCGCGAGGTGGCAGCACAGGGCGAAGACCCACAAGTCAACAAAGTGGTGTGCATCGGCGAGAAATCCCGAGGCATGCTGCGGCGCACATACCCCCTCAACATACTCATCAGCGTCAGAGATGTAAGCCAGTTAAAGTTTTAGACATACCGTTATACACATATCCGGCGATATCCGTTGTCTGCCAACGGCCAACCCGCACTAGGGTAGCTTGGTGCTCAGCAGTGGAACGTACATGGGCTTATTGAATTTTACTTACTCCGTTATTGATAGTTACATTCCATAGCTGAAGCCGTCGGTCTCTCGGCAGGAGGATTTTTATATGTATAAATCTGTGCGTGTGTATTTAACTATACTCCTCCTGAACAGCTGAACCAATTTTAATGTATTTTTTGTGTCTTCCTATGTATTTAAGAGTCGTTTTTTTCAAAATTCGGCCTTGTGGATAATGTGCCTTTAATATTTCCTTATTAATAAATTTACAATATAAAACGCTTTCATAAAACATTGTTCAGAAAGTCTATAGGCGTTTTACAAACAGGGGAGATTTGTACGTTTGTAGGTATTTAGTGTGTCCGTGGGATGAGCACAAGATTTCAAGTTGCGGCTACAAAAAAGCCTTTTATATCATTTCGTAGATTTCGTGGAATACATTTTATATGTATAATAACGAGTGTGTTAATTTACAGGTTTTATATAGCTTTATTATTGTACTCTTCTGTAAAAAAAAAAATCTTCGCCAATTGTGCTTTTGGCTCACATTATGAACGGTGTATTTTGTTGTCATTTTGCACATAGCGAGACTGCATGCTGCTATTAACAATCTCCCAACGGAAAACCCTAAGAACACTATTTGACCGAATCAATCATATTTACGATGCACCACACATACTTGAGCCGCTAGAACTCGAGACAAATTCTGGAGCTTTTGATATCTAAATTGTCTGGTTGTGATGTTCAGATAGGTCGGATAGCGCCGGTGTTCCTGGACGCGGCGCTCATCTCGGCCGCCATCACTGAGTCGGGCTACCTGTACGACTGGGGCGAGATATACTTCAACAAGTACTTCACGCCCGTCAAGTACGAGCTCTCCCTCATACCTTTCTTCAACAAAGAACTGATTGAGGTTTGTGCCTGCTTCCAGCTACATACATATTTATCAGTAATATCAGCCCTCATACTTCATACTGTTGGACACGGAGCTTAGAGAGACGTTAGGTCTTTATAATCATGCGACAATTCATTGTAAATATAATATAACCACGAAAAACCAGAGAGGTGTTCCATTTATAATTCGACGGTGCGCCTGAATTTGACGAAGCATTCTTCACAATTGGGAAACATTCGACTTGGGTCCACGTAGAAACATTCACAGAAGTCAAACCATAATAATATTCGTATTGTTCAGCCTAAAAACTGAAACACTGCAACTCAAATCAATTGACTACAAATACAGACCATTAAAAACAACTCGCAAAGGCGACGCCTTGTGAGATGACAGTGGCTAGTCTAGCCTAATGTAAGCGTATTTGCACCAGATGGCGCCGAACATGCACGCGTTCGACGAGGTCGACCTGGACCAGCTGGAGAGCTACGTGGAGTTCACGCTGGCGGCGCTGATATACTACGCGCTGAAGGAGAACGCCGCGTCGGAGCTGTCGGCGCGCATGTCCGCCATGGACAACGCCACCAAGAACGCCGAGGACATGATCCGGCACCTGCGGCTGCTGTTCAACAGGACGCGCCAGGCGGCCATCACCAGGGAACTCATCGAGATCATCTCGGGCGCCGCCGCGCTCAGCAAGTAACACACCCTCCATGAGGAGACCCAACCGTCGAATGAGAATGTAAAAACAATCAATAAATAGCTTTTATGTTGTCACGTAAATTACGCTTCCGAAAAACTATATTATTTGTATAATCCGATAGAATATAACTAAATAACACTGATGAGCCAAGGAAATAGCTTATTGCTTGATCGGTTCAATGGAGACGAAAAGGTCAGTGGCCTCACAAAGATCCCTCGATTATTCTCGTTTATCTGTGTGCTGGCACCAAACTGTGAGGATGATTATTTTACTGAGGTTTCGTATTATCTGCGACATGTACTGAGCAAGAATGTCAATATTGTTAGGTAAATAAAATTTATTTTATTAAAGTAAAGACATTGATAACTCTATTGATAAAATAGTTCACATGGCTTCTTCGGAGCTTGGCCAAGTTTTTATATCACTACACAATTAACTTTTGTATAGTCTGGTCAAAAACCCGTTTTAATAATGAGGATACAAATAAACTACCCTAATTTGCTAATAAGTTTTTAATTAGTTATCATTATCTCATATTTAATTTATTCTTGCTAAAACGATAAGGAAGTCTTCCTTAATAAGATTTTTGACACAATTTTTATGATTTTGAAGCAGAGAGGTATTATGGTACATGATATAAATAAACAAATTAGATAGTCTAAATAGTGGGTATGCAACGAAAATTGGATTTTTGACCAGGCTATAATGCATTTGTTGTTTCGTGGCTTCGTGTGTGTTGTCCACGTGTTGGCGGGTGTCAGTGCGATTCCTTGAGGTAGCTATCGTACGTGCTCTGGTCCATCAGCTTCTGCAACTCCTCAGGCTTGGACAGCTTCACCCTGAACAGCCAACCCTCCTCGTAACACGACTTGTTTATCAGCGACGGCGTGCTCTCAACCGCTGTGTTCTTTTCTGTCACCTGCAAATTAATGTAAATATCACAACTTGCAATTATTGTACGCAATCAATTGTGCTTTTATTTTGTACGCATAGTGTGAAAACTATTGTAATAATAACATTTTTTAGTTCATTTTTGTAGCGCATTTATGACTATTGTTAAATAAATGAATGCGATTAAAAGGATGTGTTTCTGTCACTGTTTTAACATTCTATGTAAGTATTTAGTAGTATATACCGAGAGGCCGCGGTTCCAATCCCCGCACCGAGACAAATGTCTGTGGGATCCTCAAACATCTATTTTGGGTCTGGATGTTTATGTTGCCGAAAAGTCCCTCGTAGTTGATACCCACGACATAGGACTTGTATCCCAGTGGAGTCAGAACTATGTATGTGAAATTATTTGTTGATATCACTCACCGTTCCCGAGACGGGTGTGTAGACCTCGCTGGCTGCCTTGACGCTCTCGAGCGCGCCGCTCTCGTCGCCCGCAGACACCTCCTTGCCCACGTCGGGCAGTTGGACGAATACTACTTCTCCTAGCGCATCCTGGAATTGGAGATCACATTAGACATGGTTAACGTTTAAATTTTCTAAATATGTTTACTGCCATGGCGCAGATATAAGAGAACCTTGGCTAAACATTAGCTATTATTTTGGTTGCAGTACGAGTGTGCAATGTACGAATATCTTTCGAAATAGTTCCCTGCACAAGAATTTATAAATATCATAGTACAAAATTTACCCTCTATGATTTAGGTACTGTGTGAAGCGGCTTCGTTGGCCACAGTGCATTTAGTCTAACAGACTAAACTACACTTCTTTTCCAAAACGTGTTGCTTCAGTGACCAATATTTAACTTGCTACATATTTTAATAAAATCCCCCAACCCGCACTAGGATAAAGTTACAGACTAATACCCAACCCGTTTTAGTTTTAGAAACGACTCCTGAACAACCATTTGGTCGTACCAAATATAGATATTTAATTATAATAACTTTAACAAATATTTCTATGAGCTGTTGTAAATTATTGTTAATCACGTCGAGATAACAATATTGGTACAATAATTAGCTGGACCATATTGCCAGTGGTCACTAACAAGTCGTGACCCCACGTACCACGATAAGTAATGTTTCTTTATATTCACCAAGCCTATTACTATTGTTTCACGACGTTTAACTAAGCATTATTTATAATTTAACAACCCACATACATATACTCTCACGCACATAATCAGAAGGGATAGATGTAATGTGCATCACTTTGTCGATAGTGGGATGAGTATAGAACAACAAAGATCCCATCAGCCTAAACCCTAAATAAAGGGTACTTTCCCACTACACTACCGCCACCAGGCTTCACCAGGCGTCCTTTATCTAAGATGGTTCTTACAGACCATAGAAACTCACAACCTCTAAGTCCTATTACAATAAAGGCTGTCTACTGAACAAACGCACATAAGAGCTGAAACATAAGTACCTGTGCATAGCTTGATATTCCTATGGTGCCGATGTTATTATCCACAGCCACCCACTCGTGTTTTTTCGTGTAATACCGTGCTGAAAACAATACCAATTAACATTACAATCAATGTATTCAATTCAATTGCACTATATCTACTGGTAAAAAGAAACCGAAACAAATCCAACACTCGCGGTAGCAACACGTTACAAAATTAGGAAATGACCAATAATTTCGCTATAGCGTACATACATATTTTTCAGTCAATTGCGTGAATAATTACATATCCTCACGCCTATGATTTCTAATCTAATTAATCTAAATTCTAATATATTTTGTTTTCACCAGATACATATTAGTCCCATGTAATAAGACACGACTTGCCAGCCTATTGTTGTTTCTTGAACACATTTCCAGACTCCGTGCTGCTATAGAGTGACCTAAAAATCTCACTAGGTTTCGCCGACCCAGGATTCGAACCTGGTATCACTATAGCCCCCGATACATACTACGCAAGATTACAAGGCAAAACTCAATCAATTTTTAACTTGTATTTTAGAAACAAAGAATAATACAGGGGCAATAAAGTTTGCAAAGTGTGGCTTCTTTTAATTTACCACAATCAAAAGTAACGGTGTAACTTTAAATGACTGTACAATTTGAGAGGTTTCCTTCACAACTTTCTCTTGTAGGTTTTCCATAAAAGTTATAAGTGGTCAGAACTTAATGTGGATCAATAGAAAAGGGAATGTCTGCGAAGCGAAAAGAATCTCAGCAAATATATCGGTTTCTGCAAAGCTGTTGCTTAATCCCTCTTTATAGAAAATACGCATGTTCGCGCAGCAGTTGGAAGGCTGGCATAGTAAAGTAGACACAGCAGGTATTTACCATATATACCACGTAAAGATAATCGCGTAACATCGGAAAAAAACACAAAATTAATCGGTAATTTTTATTTTGCTCAGAGGTTGCCCCGTCCAGGGATTTCGTACTGAACAATAGTCAATTTGAGATTAAGTCGAAATAAGTTTGTGATTCGGACACGCAACTAAACTAAAGTCATTATTCGTTGGATAATATTAGGATGTTTACAATTCTAAACTTATATAAATCTGAAGGCTTTCTACGATTATTTATTAGTTACTGCGATTACAAAAATTCTTGCGAGGATTTTATAGCCCGAATTACATCATGTTACGACCAATAGGAACAGATGATGCATAAACGGGGACGAGCATTATTATTGAAGCCTTAAATCTGGAATAGAACGCAATTACCAGTTTCCAAATGTTTCCTACATTACATTGAACATTTAAAACGTATTCTATTATTAAGTCCAAAGGATTTTAGCCTGTTATTGTAAGCTACTTGCCTCCGTACGATGCCCTCTCTTGTACGAATTCCAGATAACTTAACACGAACTTTGCGCGTTTCGCAAGACGTATCCGATGGGATGCTGTGTTGTATCATAAGATAATTGTTACAAGGCGACGTTGCGCAATGCAGTGTACGCATTCGGATCCGACCGATTAGTAGATAACACACATTTGAACGTTACTATTAACTGACGTCTACATGTTATTTATTTGTATCAATAGGTACATATCTTACGACATTGCTTACGTAGAAATCTAGTGTTAAGTGTTATATTGTTTTGAGTTTACCTATAACATCTTTTCTAAAATGAAGAGAGATGCATATTTTTTATAAATTAGTGACTCAAATAGCGGCTGCATGAGCAGCAATGACCAAAAATTAGAAAGATATCAGAAGCGGACGGAGCAATAGCTTATGGTATGGGGACTTTCAAAAAAATAATTTATTGATGCGTTCAGTAAAAGTGTTTCCAATTTTGAGATTAAGTTTAAAATTGTTTGTTCGTTGTGTTAGGTAAATTAACTGCTATCAAAAGTATTTTTAGCTCACATTTATACAACTGTTAAATTTAATCCAATATCCGGCTACTTCAAAGTTGATAATAAAAGTGTTACAAAAACTGATGAAAACAATAACATACTTCTATTTTTTACTCTTGCGTGGGAAAATACCCACATTGGCAACTGATAGCAAGTGCTAATAAAGTGTCGAATACGAAAAACAACGCCAGGCAACCGTTACTCAAAACTATTACAATTGACGCTCGTGAAAAGTTTATAACATACATTTATTAATATCATCATCAAAATCCACATCCTTCTAGGCTTTTTTTTTCAAAAATATCTATTGCGACTTATCGGGACTTGCGATATTCAACCAATTCGAATTTCATAATGTCTGTGTTTACTACATATTTTTTTAATATACCTTTAGTGAGTTGTGCCAGAAATGATACTTTTGTCACAAAATACGATTTGTTATAAATTGATAGTTACACACACAGATTGAACCCTACAATATTTTATCTTAACATTAAAAATATTTGAAATACGAACGTGACATGAATGAATGAATTAGGTACATAAAATCAAAAAAAGAATCTTAAGCCACTCAAAAAAAAACAATTCGCAAGGAGCAAAAATGTTTACAGCCAGACACAAATATATACTGCATGCGGGTATATATACCTCATTCACGATAAGTTGATTCTTTTGGCAGATGTCAATTTTTGTGAGACATGACTTTGAAATAAAAAACGTATTATTTTATTATTGTAATGTTTTGATAAATATAAAAAAATACATACAACACAAAAGTCCCTAAAGATATAAGCGTTATCCGAAAATTTTGAGACTTTATTGCTTCAAAGTAAATATAAAATAGGAATACTGAAACGTAATTGACGTTTGTATAATGTTACATCGGTCGGACGGAAAGGGACGTAACATCGTTCATATCGATCTCTACGTCGATAATTTTATTGAACACTATGATGATCATGGCTGTGCTCCTTTTTCTTAATAAAAATTGTTTTCAATATAAAACTATTTAACTTTTCAACCTTAATTTTTACATACTGCATTATTTTTGGACCTCCTGTCAACTTAAAATAGGTGGTTTAGACCATGAAACTAAACAACTTTTCCAAAGAAACATGGGTCGAAACGTGATAAATAATTCGACTCTCCCATAGAAAACTGCTCACGTGGTCGATTTCGTTTAGAAGGTCTGAATTTTTTTTCACTTTTCGACCCGTGTTTCTTTGGGGAAGTTGTTTACTTTCGTGGTCTAAAACACCTATTTAAATTTGGCGGGAGGTCTAAAAATAACCCTGTTATATTAAATAGGTATTTATTATGACCCACCATCGCTTATCTACATAACGTTTTACATGTCGAAAGTAATAAAGAATTTCACACATAATGCAGTATTTTAAAACGAAATATTTTTGAATTACTCGATATTTTCTTTTTCCCACCATTAGTCGATATGCCAAAAGAATCAACTTATCGTGAATGAGGTATAAAAGAAATTACTTTTTCCATCTGTGGAGTAGAGCGCCGACCTGCAGCACGTGGGCCGGACGGTGGTCCTGGAGAGGCGCGACGCAGCGCGGAACAGGAGACTCGCCGACATGATTACTGGAACCACACCCACGAACTGTTACTACATTACTACTAGCTATCATCTTCACATCAACTATGTGACAGGTATCATACATCTCTTCAACTTAATAATGAAGAGTATGTAAGTCAAAGTTATCGTCATATTACTTACTATATACAGGTAATCTCCTACAGTTAACATGGAAACCATACAAAAAGTTGCTTTGTTTGGCCAGCTGCGTTTTAAAAACCACAATTAAGGTCATTCAGCTTTTGTCATCAAAATCCATTAACATTTTTCCATATGAGGATCAAACGTCAAACAAAAGGGTCTCAGAACATAGAAACAACAAGACAGTTACGTTTAAAGTTAGTATAATTTTATAGACTTCAAGTTATAGCCAAAGTAATCAAAATAAACACATCCCTTATCTCTTTAACTCATGAAAGCCAAGTAACATTACCTACACTGTACACGTATCGTAAACTCTTGCCGGGCGTTCATAGACCTTTGTAAGAAATATGTACATAGGTAGTCAGTTACATTCTGTGTAAATGAACTGATATGACAATTAATTAAATCATATAGGTATGTCACTTAAACGACGTGAAAATTAAGTCTTGGAATAAGTAATACATATAATATGGCTAGTTAAACAAATGTAGATAATGTACAGTCTTTCTCTTTGGGTTAGCGCTTCTCTCATATTATAATCGCTTTACGTTCAACAAAAAATATTATGTTAAGATTATAGTGATTAAAAAAATTAAATTCAAATGCATTGAGTGGAATGTTTCTTATTTTTTTTTAACGCCTAAATAAGACAGATTTCATATTAATGTACACGATATTTAAAATGCATTCAATTCAAATTCCGATTAGGTGGCGTATTCTTAATGAACTCAAAGGGAAAGTTCTAAATACTGAATGGGTGACGTCACTATCTGGTTCTATCGTTAGGTGTAAAATATTATATGATATTGACTTACCTGATTAAATGTCCAAAGACAGTAGAAGATTGAGAGAAGTACGTCAGTCAATCGGTGGAGGCGTTATGTCGCCGGATCTACACCGACGAAATTTATCTCGTCTTAATGTGCGCGCGTACTCGGGATGATTAGAGGGACCCAAATTAATATCCAGTGTATTTATACGTACATTGCCTATCCGGCGTAGATAGGTAGTAAGACAACCTATTTTAATTGACAGCTAATTGATGAAAGCGATCATTTCCAGACAACATTTGGGCCTTTTAATATTGAACCAATAAAAATCGTTAACTTTATGTTTGGTAGTGAAGCTTTTCTAATGGACACCAGCAGCGCAATCCAAAGCCGAACAGCCTAAACACCGTGCTTCTACTAAGAATTTCCTGATGGAAGAACCCAATAATAAATCTCTCAAATTTGCACGGGACATACTTTAGCTACGAGACCATGAGGCAGACATATATGCGATTATTTCTCTAATATGAAGTGTCCTAATTCCTGATCATTCGATTTATACTATGAACTATTTAATTTTTCTAAAAATATTAAATTATAAGTGGGGGCTTATGCGTATGTTAAGATCCCGAGTCCGGGCGTGTACCGTTTACCCTCATTATCGAAGTGCAGCGCGACCTCTGCTCCCGATGTTATTATTCGGCGTTTGTTGTGGCACTGGGTGTGCGCGTGCTACTTCAACGGTACTGCTACACTTCACACTAACCATCTCATTTAATTAATATTCATTCATTATTTCATTCACTAAAAATGTAAGATATTAGTCGAACATAAGGCTTTTATAAATAACGGTTTGAAAGTGTATATTTAAAAATAATATATTTAATTGTAATGCGTGTCTGATTCTTTTGAGGAATTAGCTAAAAATATTTAAACTTGCAATGGATTTTTTTCTGATAAACACATTACAATATTTTCCATATTAAACCACATTTATTGTTCAGTGATATGAGTAGTTTACTTTCTATCTTCTTCTTATATATTTGGGATTATTGATGTTCTGTGATAAGACCACTATATGGTGATCTGATTGAAAAAGCAACATCGTTGATTTTATGTTTAGTTCAAGGGTAATAATATGTTGGTTGTATAAGGATCGAGTATCTTTCTTTTATTATTCCTCTTAATTATCTTAAGGATGTAACGGGTTTCTTCTTAATGTACAGAGGATAAACTTGGCAATGGAATATACAAGAAGTTTAAGTACACAAGATAGGCAGTGATAACTTTCTCTCAAAAGAATTAGTCTCTTGTTGGGGCCCGTTGGCTTTAGTCGCCCTTCAACGACAAGTTATCATCATCAGCCTAGATACCAACAATCGAATTCTGGACTCCTCTACAGTTAAAAAGGTTTAAGTCTCTTCCACCACACCGGCCTAGTTCGGGTTTGGTAGACTGCACACCTAAGAACTTTTAGGCGTGCAGATTTCCCTCGTGATGTTTTCCTTTGCCGTTGTAGTACTTTTTAACTTGCGACCGCTAAGATTCTTCACCCCAAGTACTTATGTTGAATTATAATTAGTGGCGGAATCAATTTGTACTGGTAGATATTTTGCCTCATTTAACATTTACTCTTGTTTGGAGTCTTTGATCAAAGCATACGGAAAACGTGTATTTAGAAAAGAGCGTGGAAGTATATTCGTTGTCAAATTTAACCAGTGGTAGAACAAACTGTACCTAGGTTTAAGATATCGACATCGACAGCGTCGCATCCCACAGCTGGTTCAGTACGAGTGATAAGACGCGATAAGCACGGCGTGATGACACAGTCCACTGGGGGTCGGAGCGCGTTGTTTGTTTCTCGACCACAAACAATTGATGAAATACCCCCCCGGGAGCACACGCAGTATTTCATCAGACTGCTGATTGTTTAGATCACCGCTGGATATATACATTTAATATTGTGTAAGTATGTAAAGATTTGTGCGGTACGTTAACGAGAGTCTAAGTGGATAGCGCTGATATATACATCTCAAAGCTGAGCTTGTTCGATTCTACCAATGAGGGAAGTAAGCTGTAATACACCGCTTTTTGCTGGACGATACACACCTAAGAGTTTCGTTGTCTTGAAGTCCGAGATGTGCAATTTTCTTACTATTAAACTGCGTTTATAAAGTGCGAGATGAATTATTATGAATGCACAAATAACCTTAGAAGTATTAAGCGAGCTTTGATTTTGTTATGGTGAGTGAACGTAATAGAGGCCAAAACTTATGGTGGTGGAAAAGTGGAGCCAACAGATCCAACGCTATATTCGCAAATACACTGCGTTCTGGTTGCTGACGAATATTCCATTATTATTTTTTTGAATAGGGATATTCGAATTGATTTTTAACGCTTATTTAGACATAAAAATACTTTAACAAAGTTAGGTAAATTTTTTTCAATTGATTACAATCACGGTTGCAATTGGCTCCTTTAATTATATAAGCATTGATTTTGGTAAAAAAGTAAGGAAAATCCGTGTTAGTAGTACAGCTGCGCATAGGGAGTTAGGAGTTGAATCTGTTGTCTTGTAACAGAACATGTGAGGTGCTTTGGTAAATTAGTCTCTGTTAAACAATGATATACATAACTTGTTGAAGAGATTCAATAAATAAAACATCGATTTATGACTACATTTTATTAACTACTGAATAAACAAAGATTAGTAAACATGAAAAGCGTACAATAAACTAACAAATTACAATCAAAGTGTTAATTCTACACAGGGTGCGTCACATTGTTGTCGCACACCGCTACCTACTCAACTGTAAAGCATTTTCCAACGCAATCATAATAACTAACATTACGCAAAACATAAACTCAAGATATTTTATTTAACAAATTAAAAACTAGTTTGTTGGGAATGAGCAGATGATGGACTGTGCGGTCTACTGGCTAGGGGATAGGGCTCAACAACACAGGGCCTACATCACTAGAACAGCTTTCATTTATAGTTGAAAGAAGTTGTTAATTGTTATCAATCCATAACAAAAGCAATGAACAAATGAAAGCGCCATCCCATGTAAAGTATTGTTTGGAATGCTCTGTTTAGCCTGATGTGGTGACAGGATCCCTGTGGTGTGGCTGGTGGCTTATCGCAGGTAGCAGGGCGTCGCCTGCGCGGTGCTGAAGATGGCGCTGACGGCGCTGTAGGTGGCGGCCACTCCGCCCAGCACACCCACCGCTATCACCTCGTAGCACACCATCTTCATCCAGCCGGGAGTCTCACTACAACAAATATCACATTTTTAACACCACTTGCTAGTAACGTTTCCTGAATTCTCAAACACATGGCGCAAACTAATGTTGCGACAACACCAAGTAAGTGAAGTAAATAACGCAATAAATATTTGGATTGCAGTAAAACTCACACTGGAGTCTGTCCTTCCCTGGGAGCCTGTGAGATGAGGCTGAGGTAGCAGTAGGAGGGCAGGATGTAGGTGAGGAGGGCCACGCTGCTGCCGCCGATGAGCGCCAGGATGGTGTAGAACCGCGGCACACTCTCGCCGATGAACAGGATGCCGGCCATGATGGACAGGCGCACGGCCATGCGCCAACCAACAGAGTCTACATTGACAAAATATTATTTAAGTATTTGTTAAAAGTTTACTGTTATTGAAATTAATTCAAACACCATGTAGACTTTATTCCGCATTTACCTTTACATCATAGCAAAATTTAATTGAAATATTTTGACTCATCTATCAAAGACTAATTTCCTTCTTTCAGGATATATCTTACCGCGCGGGACGCTGTAGAGCTCCTCCATCTCCTGGCACACTGGGTTGATGAGGATGATGAAGGCGAACACCAAGTGGATGGCCATGAGCACGTTGGCGACGAGGGTGAGGGGCGTGGCCATCAGCGACGCGGCCACGTTGGGCGCCACCGACTCGCCGTACACAGCGTAGCCACCGATCGTGATGGGCAGGTACAACAGGAGGATGGCTGCAACACAACACAGGATAACATGTCAATAGAAACTCACTAATTGTATGCGAAATTCCTGTGGAGCAATTTTTTTGACGATCTTTCAACTAGTATACGTTTTTTAGCGGAAAAGTTAACTTCTTTGCAGTGCCTCACAAAATTTAAAATTATTTTAATATGACCCATGTATAAAAGTAGTTACTTGACACTTGTTAACCAATGGGTGCCAATTATTCACTAATTTATTTAACACTTTAATGTACACTTAGTTATAAATGAAAAATAAGTACGCATAAAAAGTAAACATTTCTCGCATTATCTCGTAATAAAGTTAATTCGTTTATGTGAATGTTAACCGCAGCAACGAGATCAAATTAATACGTAGTTGGTGATTTCGTAACTCCTACTAAATAATTTCATCCGATCATTAACACGGTTTATTCAGCCTACAAACTAGATATTGCTTACCCATGTTCTCTTCGATCATCATATCCCAAATTTCTTCGGTGGTGCGTGAAATACATTAAAATAGAATGTGTTTATTTATACACTCATACTTTAACTGGTCATCAAGTCCAAGAACAAATTAGAAAAATCCTTTATTCCCTTTCATTATTATGCTATACGTATAGTCAAACCGCAATTTAGGGATTGTCTCAACAAAAGTAAGAAATGAGAATCGTTTTTACTATCAAAAAGACTCTAGATTAAACTATAATTTTCTATTTAATCTGTTTTGAAATTAAATTTCAAAAGCCTTCGTTTGAGAGATTTGTAATATGGTAAGGAAGTAATCCTCAAACTTCCAATAGTATGCTCGAAATCATCACGGAATTTATAAATAATTCAAACAAAGGAGACGAAAATATCTCAAGATTTACAAAATCATATGTTACACTTAGATAACATTTTAGTTTCCCCTCGTCTAAACACCAAAAACTTACCGATGAAGCTGTAGTGCAGGCTCTTGCTGAACTTGGTCTTGTCAGACATGTCGTTCTGAATGGTGGGGAACGTGGAGGCTCCTCCGAAGGCAAACATGATGGTACCGAAGGCGAGGAAAAAGTCCTGGAAGCCGTGGATGCCCCAGCGGAACACGAACGGATGGATCTCGTTCATCATCTCGATGAAGTACAGGATGCATGCAACCACAGTAGATCCGAATGCGATGATTCCAGTGAAGCTGTGAAAGAGAGTGTGCTAAAGTTTTATCATCATATTGGTTGTTACAATGACCTTATTGTCTCGATCAAGGCAGATCAAGGAAGATTTCGTGTGCTGTCTATCGGATATTCAAAAAATCAGTCATCAACATCTACCTTGTTTTGTTATGCTATCAGCTCAGCTACTAAAAAATTTAATAAACTTTTCTAACTGATTGTTATTGAGAATTTTATGGCAAATTCTCGCATAACCCTAGATTATAAACGAATATAATTACATATTTCTTGTTGCTGAATCGTTAAATTGGTCAAAAAATAGTCTAGATAATAACTAGATAAGCTATCAAAAATCCGCTTACGTAATAAAACTATAAAAAGTTACATGTGTGGTTATTTTATTTCGTAACAGGTTTTATGAAGCTCGACTGAGTGTTGATAGATTGATTAATCGATAAAATATAAAATAATGCTACAAGATATCAGTCTAGACTCAATAATTGCACATTGAGAAAAGACTGTCGTGACGCAGTTGACTGTGCATTACTTGATAAAGAGTGGCTACGGGTGTAGAAGAGCACAAAGACAACAGTTGGTGTGATTCTCAAATACTTATTTCAGGTATTGTTATGAGGAAGATTTCTTTACACAAATCTACAAAGACGTACATTCCACTCCAATCTAATCTAAAAACAAAACTGCATACTAACGAGAAGTCCTTAGGTGTACCGAAGAACATGAGTGGTGTCATAGCGCCGACGACGATGAGGTACCACCAGCAGATGGTGAGCGTGGGCACCAGCGCGAGGAACACCTGCTCGATGATCTGCGCCGCCAGCAGCAAGTACACCACGGCCGCGCCGAACAGAGTCACGATGATCGCCATGGAAACCACCACGCTAGAACAAAACGCATTGGGTTTAGTAATCATCATCAGCAAATTCTGGTCTACTGCTGGACATAGGCCGCCCCCAGTGACCTGGGGTTAGTAAACTCAGCTGAATTTTATGCATCTTTCGAATGTTTGGTTCGTGTATTTCAAATACATATCTGGGTTGGAAAATAACTTTTTTGGACTTCCTCTTAAACTCGTTTCGTCTAGCGGAAATCGTTATTCACTTTAGAAAACTTAGAACGTTTAAGATTTTAGTAATAATACCGATAACATGAATAAATTTTTGTTGTCAGTTTTAATTACTTTAATAAATTATGTAAGTAATTGTACCTCCAAGTCTTGCCAAGAGTTTGTTCAGCGATAATAGCATAGGGATTCCTCTTCCTGCTCCTCATTTCAGGGTCCCGATCCTCGAGGATGGTCCAGCAGTCGCCGAGCCGCTTGCCGCTGAATGCAGCCACGACACACATCACCACGATGATCGGCACGCCCACCCATCCTAGAACCATCAGTTTATGAGTAACTACATAGTGGCAAAAAAACCTTTTTATTATCAACTTGCCAAGCGAGGGGACAAACGAAGGTAGTAGAAGTAAAGGCTAGAGGCAATTGTGAAAGCCTTTGGTAGAAACCTTATACTTCCTAGTCAACTGTCATTGTTCATCTTAATGGAGTTTTTTTACATAGATTTTATATTTATCCTACTTAGAATGTTTTGTCTATTTCTGGTATGGAGATAGATAGGATCTTAAGAGCGAACATACGGAATATATTTTATAAGAATACTCCAGGGCGGAGCAGGACTCCAGGGTTGGCAACATAATAAATGTAAACACTACGGATGTGTGAGTGTTTTTAATAAAATAAATTCTGGACAAATATGAAGAAAATTTCACTCTTAGGTTACAGTCAGAAGTAACAAACGGAATTTATACACGTGACTGATAAACTTATATTTGACGTGGGTGAGGTTGGGGGCCAAAACTGGTATGGAATATTGAGAATTACTTGACGTATTATATAATAAAAAACTCATTAATTAAATATTATGTTTACATTATCACTTTGTGACGTTAAATCCGAAATAAGTAAACCGTAGATTCATCAGTTGTACATTAGTAGAAAATAATAATTTAGTACCTAGTTAAGTACTTTATACCTACATAGTGCAAAAATTATGGCATAGATATAACGAATAGATATAAAGTAGAACAATTTCGCTTCCATTGCTTTGAAAAAAAGGTTTAAATTCATTGTAACTACGCCACGGAGTAGATATCTTGGTTTAATTATGTCACAAAAAGTGGTCAGACGGGTCTCGAGGTTACGTTCGGTTTAGGAAATCGTGTGGTCATCTACTCTACTCCCAAACAACACACCGATGGACCGGTTAATATTCATTTTTTAATATATTAACAATGTTATTGAAATTCTACTTATAGACAAGACTGCGTTTAATTTTTGTCTAGAAGACACTTGAACTGGAATTTACATTCACTACATTAACTTACATAAGAATATCTTCAAATTATTAACACTTTCGAAATTCATAGATATTCAAATTCTCGACCTGTGAGCATATCGGTCCATGAACATACTACTCACAATTGTACAGAAGTCTGAAGGCTCTAAGAGGAGATCTTAGGCATGTAAGATTTCACATGACTACGTATACTGAATTATTGAGGATTCGAAAAGTCAATTTTGGACGTAGGCCAGAATTGTCTTAGCAGACAGTCTACGTATTGAGGGTTCTTGAGCTACTTCAGTTGATGCAATTTTGTAAAAGCAAAGCAATGCTACAATTTCTCAAGAATCAATAAGAGATTCAAAGTCGTGTGAATGGAAAAAAAAATCAGAAAGAATCGGAAATAAACGTAAACAACGTTCTTATTAATTGTTACTTAAAACTCCGGAGTCCGTTACACATATGACAAATATATTCTGGAAAATATCTACACAAAATAAGTTCGACACAGAAACTTTCCGACAAGTAAGCGGGGGACGCCAATAACTTCAAACTTCGTGAACTGCTGCCACGGAGCTTTTGTTTCACATAGTTGTACAAAGTTGAAACAAGTATTGAGATAGATACAAGTGCTCTGAACAGAAGAGTTTAAAAAACTACAGATGATCGATATGGGGACAAATGTATGTATCAATCAACTTTGAGTGTTATGATAGTCCCAAATGTAAGGATAAAACCAAGATATTATTTCCATTAATCCAGAACTTAAGCGAATATTGATAGACATTATTATCAAAAAGTTACATTAAAAGCTTAGACATAGAAAACATTTTCATGTTTGCGAAATTTCTGTAAAATTTTTAACGCACCCCGCGCTAAACTTGACCATAACAAATTACGAATATTATATTAGAACATTTGGGAATAGACGAAGCACGAAATGTGGAAATGATCGTTAAGTTGACGGTCGTACATTATCATAATAAAGTAGTTCTACCTGTTGCCCAAATAGCCGCGTACCGTCTCGGTCAAAAGTGACCATGGCCAACTAACATTAATCAGTTACGAATAATCGCAATTAATTTGGTGCTGACCTAGGACATCGCAGTTCGCGTAGTGTCACACGTATCGATTGAGCCGACGGGAAGTGAGTCGGGAGTGACCGATAAATAATTTAACCCGGCCAGCGTCCCGGCCCGATACTCCCATCAACTACCTTACGCTCAATTACAACTCGCGAACACTTCATACCCAGCGGCGGTTCAACGGACAGATACGCGCCACTATATCGATACTTCATTCATATTAAACTTTTAACTCAAATTTTCCGAGTCCTAAATGCGTTTCATTTTGTATTCATATCGCTTTTCTGCCAGAAAGTCCAGTGTTGTTTTTCTGTAGAATTAGTCGCGTCCGTATAATCTAATTATACATTCATTTTATTCGCTCGTAAAATAGATTTTGTAACTGATTAAATATTGGACGGAATGTGTTTTGTATATGAATATAAAAGACTTTAAACTTCAGCTGGAAAACACGTGCATGCTTTCAATTTGGCGAGCAGCCCGGCCGGACGCAATCTAGTTACATTTTTTCCGTTGCCTTTTAAAAGCAATCGCCGTGCGTCCTGCATCTACTTGTAGACCACTTACAGCCTACAGGGTGACGAAAATCATATTTAATTAAGCCACGTGTATTGCCATAGAGTCACAAGTTTCCCGAGCAAATATTAACTACATCAGTCGATACTTATTTTTAAAATTCCGTATACGCAATACTTTTTGGAGCGACGTCCCACGTTCGACACTGTTGTATAGTTACATTTTACTGCTAAATTTTATTAACGTGCAAAGCGGAGCGGAATGACCCGCAAGTTTGACAACGGAACGAAAATCTTATTTTTTAACAAACTGCCATGCTATTTTAGCTCTGATTTTGTACTTTTAGTGTATGTTATGTATGTAATAAATACGTTGTTTCCATTAATTTCTTGATATTGAAATCAATCTGTGTTGTAGTCAGGCGTTGTTTTATTAGTCGTCTCCATCAGTAATATACATAAACCGATATAAAAAAGTTTCCACTAATTGTATGTAATTTCGCCGCAATGTCATTAATAGCCCTATTAAATATTTTAACAAGGTATAATTAATTTCATATTTTCCTCGTCAAAATTGTTAGAAAATAACGGCAAAAAATAAAAGTAATTAAATAATTAATTAATATACCACTTATCAATTAAGACGCGGTTCCTACATCGACAGTATCACAGAAGTTAGTGCATATTATGTCTATAAATAGAATTAAAATAATGTGTAGGTCATTAGATATATAAATATACCATATGTTTTATTTATGTTTCACACTCAATGTCGTTTTAGTACATTGTGCATAAAATAAAAAGTGCACAATCTGCGTTGGGGACACACGCTGCCTCCACAATCATTCAAAATCTGACTTACGTAATAGATTCAAGCTTAAAAGGTCAAATATAAATATACATTAGACGATGTTTTTATTAATCAAAGCCATTTAGAATGTTAGTTCAAATTTTGTATCTGCATTAGCTCATTATTGATAATATCGAATTTTATGCTGGCTTATGACGTTTAATAATAAACATATTGAATCATGTAAATATGTAGCGTAGCTTATAAAAATAACATCGCTAAAGCAAGGCGAGACGCAAGCAGCAATGTCTTAACATTAATTATTATTAATCAATTACGTGGTCAGTACAAGGCATACATATTTATAAAAGTTTTTTTTCTAGTGAGTTCAACGAAATGAACGCACCTCGGTCTTCCCACACGAAAACGTAACTTTGAAACAAATCATGCAAATTGTATTGTAGTGTCCCTTAATTTGGTAATTATACACTGTTGTACGACAAATGTGCTCTTATTGCTACTCATTTAGGTTTATTTTAATGTAACAATATTGACATTGGATAACCTGTAATAAATTATACTAAACAAAACAAAAGAAAAATGATTCTTATTCAAAACAAAATAGATGAACAATATATTTGTACTTGGTGCTCGTTTAGGGTCGTAGATATACTTCGAAATAACAAAAATGCTTAGTTAATTTTATTCCACCTGAATTAGACAAGATACATTCTCTACTATTGAAGAAAATAAAAATGGGCAAAATAATTAAATATCAATACAATGATACTGCTACGATGTCATTCGCATTTTTAACGACGCAAGCTTTTGCCTTTAAGAATCATGTTCGCAAAGATGTAGGAGTGAGAAATGAGCCTGTACCTGTCTTGACGAGAGCCCTGGGCAGGGCGAGGACGCCGCTGCCAGCCATCTCGCCGGCGATCAGGAACGCAGTTTGTGTGGCGGACAAGCCACCGCCCTTACTGCTTCCATTGTCGCTACCGTCCAAATCCTGCATAGAGAAAATAAATTACAAATTAAAGATACAATTGAAGATTAGCCTATTACACCAGATATTATATCATCATCATCATCAGCCAATTTTGGTCCACTGCTGGACATAGGCCTTCCCCAATAAATTCCACCGGGATCGGTCGGAAGCTGCCTGCAGCCAGCGATGTCCCGCGACCTTGACAAGATATAATATGCTTGGTGAGAATTCAACTTTGGACGACTAAAGTAAAAGAGACATAAGCAAGTAAAATATTGCACTCGAATTGTGACAACGTGTCTTCGTCTTACGTAATAGGAGGCAAGCTTAATACTGTATTTCGGGAACAGAAAGTAACTCCAGGTTCCGTAGCAGCTATTTGAGAACTTCCTAATAATTAACCTAATAACCCTAAAGTCGAAGAGAGTTTGTAAAAATACAACTTTATTGATTAAACTCGTTTTAAATTTCAATTTTATTTCGTATCGTTATCGTGCCATCTAGCTCCAATGTCGCAGCATAATTTGGATATCTATAATGAATTCGTTTCCATAAAAGTCTATCGAACAAAAATTAAACAAGACTTAAACGTGTTCAATAAAATATCACAGAATCCTGTCGTTTGAATTTAATCAGTGATACGTTAAGACTTTTGGAAAATACTTTTTATCATTTAAATATATTTGCATTTTAAGTTTAAAAGATATAAGGTCCAAGAATCTCTTTATGTTAATCATTCTGACAGCTAAGTATTAAAAACTCTTATTGAGATATTTAAAATTTTCATTGCGCTTTCATTGAGCTTGATTTGCGTAAAAAAGGAAACAATTTATTAAAATAATATAAGTATATGTTATGCCTTAAGTTGCGAAGATTTGTATTGGATTATTTTGAAGTGACTTAAGATGATAGATGAAGCGTGAGAAAACGACTCTTAAATTGACATCATATATTTTCTTCGATCACAAGTTTGGATCTCCAATGATACTATTTCCCATGGCATACCATGAGAAAATTAATTGCTTCTTTCGGACACAATTATGTGGCAGTAGGAAATTGGTATATCGTGTGACAGAAGACCTACAACCGCTATGACGGGCAGTAATTCGATATGTGTTTCATAAGTTTTTGTGAGACCAAATAAAAAAATATTAGGCAATCAAACTTGTAATGTAACTGTAACAACCAATACTAACAAAATATTACTTTGCTGAATTGCTTTGCTAGAGTAGAATAAGGTCATTCATAGTTAATGGGTAACTTGATTACAGAGGTACCAACAAAATTCACTGATGTGTATAACCTTCTTCTAGGGAATTATCTGCGTCTAGTTCTTAATAATATAAAGTAGTAGGATAGCCTTTAGGTGCAGATAGTGAAAGGCCGAGCTCGGCCACATGGAACGACATGCCGCAGGTTTGATACCCGAACCGAAACGAATAATATGTGACAAATATTTGCCTGATAGATCGTGGTGTGGCTTTATTTCTGTTGAATAGCCTGGCCTGACCTCAGGGAACCTTAAGGTGTTAAATAGGTTTCAGGAGTAACCCGGAGTCTGGAAACCTTAGGTACTTGTACATCGCAACATCTTGCCACATTCAACATGCTGCAAAGACAATGCTAGCCAAATATTATCTGTGCTGATCTCTGCCTAATGCTCTGGGGATTTAAGCGAGAGTAGGATGTGTAAATATTATAGACTCCTCTATACCGAACACGTTCTAGGAAGCGTCTGTTTTTAAATATTTTAATATGTAAATAAAGAAGTGTTCAAATATATCCGTCTCGTGTAGATAAAAATTTGTGGTGCATAATTATTAGTCCATTTCGCGAAGTGTTTGGTCACACACTGACTATATGGTCTTTAAGTTCACGGCTAACATCTAAGTTACATTCGCCGGTGCTTATTCGTGTATCATTTTACATGATAGCATAGCAGTATACATTTTCCATTTTAGACATTTTAAGTAAAGGTTTTTTTAATGAAGGCAGTAGTTTAATACCGTATTTTTTTTATTTTGGTAAATTTGCGGCTACAATGCTTTCTTAGACATTCAATACAGCAACTTATAAAAGGATGGTAAAAAGATGATGAGTGGCTAGTGTATTCAAAAATGTATTGGCTATCAGGCTGGTCGGTGAAAAACATTCATAAAATTTATGCCACTGATCTTAAGACGGACGATCATAACAAAGACGTCTATGCGTAGAGAATAATATACCTATTATCGGATTAATTCTAACAGATACGCAGCGCGCCGAATGTACGTCCATTCAATTCAAGGAAGAAGTCATTATATTTATCCTTCATTCAAGAGTTGAGAGATCCACAAAAATAGATTCTATTTCAATAGCCGTTGCCTAGTTAATAAACTAGGACCTGCGAGGGGAGCCACATGCAGTGGCCTGCAAGATTGTAACTAGTTGACCTATTTCCAACTCCGTGCAATGGCCGTTCAACTAGGGACTGACTATAAAATTGTGCACTGATCGATGCAAAATACCTTTTCCGTTGCAGAGGACAATGGCCAAGAGTAATCCGAAGCGTCAAGGTAACGCCAATCATGCGGCGAGCCAGGGATAGAGTACTTTAAAATGTTTGTGTTGCATATACAATAATTTAAACTTGGAATAAAATTTTCTCGATGCCAGTTCATAAGTTTTGTTTTTGTTAGTAACATTATCACATGGATTACTGGTATTCTAATATGATTTGCCCGTTTCTTGATATTTTTCATCTTATAAGTTACCAACTTAATTATGTTTTTAAACTTTTCGATCAAAATACCAAATTGCATTCAATTCTCAAAATCTTGCTTTGGAGACTTAGCTCTAGCAATAAATGTCAATGCAACCTACACATGTTGATATAAATTTATAAGAAACATAAAATTCGAGCTCCTCATCTACTTTAAATAAAAACTTGAATGGTTTCTAGTGTGTTTTTGTGAATGTAATTAGAGTGCCGGCTCGAGGCGGACCGGCAATGCGGCCGCCGCTGCTTGTCAAATCTCGAGGCCTTCACCAAAGAGTGAAGTAATGAACCCAACCACGGCCTGTACTGCGTAGGACGGTGATTATGTCCGGTGATTACATGCATGCATTTCTGTGGGTAAGGGCACGTAACGCTGTAATGATTTGTCGAATTTAAATGTCGTTTATATCAGAAATTGTTGCACAATATTATCAGGTTGATTAAACCGGTTTTGTGCTTCCTCCTAAAATATTTTTACGAACCGTGTAACCTTCTCGAAGGAAATAGTTTTGTGTAAGGAATACTTCTCTACAAGTAGTATCTTTGATTAGAATAAATGTCAATTGTGGAACGAAGACTCTTTTTAGATAGATATCTCACATTAGGAATATACGAAATTCGTAGCATAGGTTTCTAAGGACGAAATACCATTTTTCGAGTAACTGAAGGCTTTTTGTCCGCCAACCCGCACTAGGCCAGCGTGGCGGACTATGGCCTAAACCCTCTCAATGGTAGAGGAGACCCGTGCTCAGCAGTGGGCGTATATGGGTTGATGAGGATGATGAGGAAGGCTTTTTGGAAAGAGGCAAGAGATTTTAAAAACACCGATATCTTTCTAAATTTAAGTACTAGTATATTTTATTAATTCAAAATTAACAAAAGAAAAAAACCGTAACTTTGATGCGACATAGTGTAAGTGATTTTTTTTTGGCAAACAGCAATTTCCTTCTTGATACAACATTTATTTACGTCTATGAGCATCGAGTTCGTGTGCATCAATGACAACTTTCCTTGTATAACAATTGTAGTTGTATAAAAGAGCTGAGTGGCAGACAAGTTACTTAAGGAATTACTATAGGTACATAGTGTTTTGTAGTAAATCGTTCTGTTGGCATCCCACTAATCTGATAACCGTAATAATTATTATTTTCTATCAAAGCACTACCCCTTTTTAAAGAAATCTTGGAAAAACATCTGACGAACTAGATGCACATCTTGATGAACTTGGTACCTAAATATGCTTCGGCAGGGTTGCCAATTCATCATCATCATCATCAACAGCCCTTAATTCGTCCACTGCTGGACATAGGCCTCTCTTATGGCACGCCACTGGGCTCGATCTTCGGCTCTCCTCATTCATTGGTTGCCAATTATTTTCATAAAAACATGGCATTTGAACCATAACAGAGCTAAATGCAGAGTGGTTCAAATAATATGTTGACTGGCGGAAACAAGTATATCTGACAATTAGAAACAATTATTTTGGCCCATTCACTGCGGAATACACGCAAGTTGATATGAACGACGAACTGACTTCATAATCGTTGTTGTACTGAGAAATATGTCTTATTTATACCAAATTTTACTCCATATTGTAAATGACACGTAACAATGCCTAAAGGGTCGAGCCGGCCCATTCATATGGATTTACTATAGCTTGGCTCCACAACTTACAAAATCAAACCAACAAAGCTATGCTGATTAGAATTATATGAAGTATTAAACAATGAATTCAGTAACGCTGCCAGAATAGAGCCTATTTTTACCAAGGAGTGTATTTCTGTGCAACCTATTTCTCCAAACTAGGCGTCAGTTAACTTAGCAACGGATATAATTATAGATGCTATGGTATTGATCAGTGTTCCCAGTCTGCGAAATTTTGAGGCACCCAGGTCGTGGCCTGAGCCCTAGATCCCGAGAAGGCCTCTCACCATTACACCTGACTCGACTCACTGAGTATTTAGCACACTCGTCGCCGATATAGAATGCTTTCTAGGGACTGTAGGTACTTGAGACTTTGGAATTGTATCCGCGGCCAAAACAATGCGATACAAATCAGAGGATTCCTGCTGATTACAGAAGGATGGTTGGTACTAGGAATTATCACTATATAACTTATTCGGTATTCCTAGATGCTTTTAACTTTTTATTAGATGCTTGTCGATTCCAACAGGGATTAAATAGGTATAAATTGTAAAACCCATCTTCCCGATTATTTAGCATTTATCGAATGTTTAGTATAGGTTCGTTTTATCTTTTAAAATTTCCTTTTCCTTTTTCCTTTTATTTCCTCTCAGAAATAAGCTTTTCCCAATTAAATCTTTTGCCATACTAACTAGGTGCGAAAAAGTTTAAGTCAAAGTAAAAAAAAAACAATCGTTATGTAAAAGAAATCAAATACATTATCCTAGACATAAATAAAGTACGATTTGTTTTTTATTATCATAGTAGGTGCCAAAAGCATTTAGAGCAAATTAACATAGTGGTAGGACAAATGAAGGTATAATAAAGGACATGATGACTTTTCGCTGTTTTGAGAAAAAAGACGTTTCATTTGATAAACTTTTTAAAATGACATATGAAGTTCTTTTGTATAAAATAGGCATAAAGTAATCCAAAATAAAACTTTCCAACGCTTGTGAAGTTAGTTCACACTTATTTGCATTATTTTGGTACCCAGTGACATTTGAATGAAGGGTACCCTCAGAAATGAATATAAAAATATGAAGGTATTATAAAAACCACCGGAAGTAGCGTATTAATGAGCAGTAGGTACTATCTCTAGGTACTTACATTCTTGCCGATGAGCGGCGTGGACTCGGTCGCGCTGCTGCCTCCCGCCTTCGACTCCAACGAGTTTTTGGACATTTTTCTATTAAAAAAAAAAGTTACAATATATTCCCACACCAAAATACTTAGAAGTTAAACTCAATTGAGTTCACTGCACGGTTCAGTTATGAGTTTGAAATTGATTGAATAGGTCTATTATGTTCGCACTTGGTTCGGAGAGTACTTACGTTAGTTGCTCTGTGTCTCGCTGGCACGCATGCGACCGCCGACAGGTATGCAGTGGAACTGTTGGCTTGTTGTTGCCGCGCGAGTTTCACGCCGCCCAACGGCCGAGTCGCGCGGTTCACCAGCTTATGGTACACGATCGGGGGTCTATTACCGGACACCCCGCATTTACAACAGCGTTTATAAATTAGCTATTTTAAATCTATACGTATCGGACAATAATAACTACAATACTTATTATTAAATTGTATTATAGGATCGTATCTATTACTGACGTCTTTATTTACATGTATGTTACTTTAATAATGTCAAACATTTCATTATTGCTTTTATTCTTGCTTACCCTTACATGTCTTACTACGTCCGTCTTTGGTGAATTATACACTAAGGCACACTAGTATTCTTTTCTATATATATTCATCATCATCATCATCATCAGCCAAAGGACGTCCACTGCTGGACATAGGCCTCCCCCATATTAATATTATATTCTATTATAACCATATTATACGTATATTCATAAAATCTATTTATTATTATATAAACAATACAAATGGGAATACAACGACACAATGAGAAACTTTTAAGCAATACATCCATTTTGGTCAGACGTGCGAGCGGTTACACCGTGGCTTTATTTGGCGATAGCAATACATTGGTGGTATGTGAACATTTTAGCTTATTTTTATGTTATTATATTAATCATATTATACATTATATCATTTGTGATACCATGTTACAAGTCATTGTGTTGTCTTCACTAACGACGAGGCAGCAAAAAGCGTTACAAATGGATTATTTACTTTACAAGAGTGATGAAATAATGTAATCTCATACATTACTAACATGTTTCATGCCGACCTTTAAGAGCTAGAGTATAATTCAAAATCTTAAAATTAAACGTCCTGCTTCTATAATGCGAAGACCTTACTCATAGAACTATGTAACTTAGGTACTTAATGATTATATCACCTTCTCTATTGGAAGTATACTTTTTCGAAACAGTTTACATTTAAAGAAATAATTATTTTTGAAAATAAACGAATAACCATTTATAATCATCATCTTCATCATCATCACCTAATATACAGACATACGTTCCACTACTAGGCACGGGCCTCCTGCACAACTGAGAGGGTTTAGACTTCAGTCTACCACACCTTCAGTTCATAGCTTCCTAGTTAATTTTAACATTTTTATTATATTAAAATAAAAATGCCCAATAGTCGTAAAGGCACATGTTTCTGGCCCTAAAATGAGATACGATAATGCCTTGTGCCATGGGTAGCACAAACTACGACAGATTATTATGATTATTATCATAAGCACCCAGAGTCGAAACAAATATTTGTGGATCATGCAAATATTTATCTCAGAGTGGGGTTTTGACTCGTACCCTTTGGCTTTACAAAATAATAGTTAACTGACTCCGCCATAAGACTGTCACATATAACATGACCCGAATTTTTTAAAATGGCATACGTAATTTTTTTTCTTCAATTGATGAAGGAATAATTTTGTTTACATCAGTAATTGCATTTTTTAATTTTTAGCACTATTTAAACGGCCAGGGACAACCGTGCCTAAAGTTCGCTATGCAATCTATGAAAGCTACAATTATTACTCTTCTAGTGGGCAGTACTGTGGTACTGCACATTACAGCTTAATATTATAGTTTAGTTCCTTATTTACAGTTAAAAGCTTAGTAGTTAATTAGACTCTACTCTAAAAAAATATTTTTGGTGTGTTGAGTAATGAGTACTGCGATTATTTGCTATGCTTGTCAAAATGCACTAAAAACGTTGGTGCATCAATTTATCGCCAGCTGATTTAAAATATCGAATGATTTAGAATAACAGTAAGATCATTGTAGGAGACTATTGTTTAAAATTTATTTCTATTTAACAAAGCTGGTGTATATCGATAAGTTTTGAATAATGCTTATGCATATAGAAACAAGAATCGAATAATGGTAAAATTGACACAGCATTTTAGGTGCACAATTTACATTTATTTCTCAAAAAGGCAACTTTTATCTATATATTATTCAGATAAAAATATATTTAGCCGACACAACTAATTTCGTTTTGCAAAATTTTATAATTTGGTATATTTAATACCATTTGAAATTAAACTTCGGCCACAAACATTTTTGACAAGAAATACGTCAACTTCGTAAAACGGAATGTGAATGCCAAAGTCATAGACAAGATAACCTCATAAAGTGACACATACTTTTGACGGCCCAATGACGTACACTAAAATCTGTGCATTATGTTTGGTCGTTTAATGTATTAGTAATGTGAAATGTCAAATTGTACTCCCGTTCTAAGTCTACGTGATTTTGACAAATATTTCTCGAATTGAGTCACTAATAGTCGTACTCTGCTTTAGATGATAAAGAAATTTGTTTTATTTAAAGCCTACCAACGAGTAATGTTTGTCACTAATGTGTTCTAAGGTCGATTGCCGGCCATTTTCAGGTACAAATATTTATGCTAACATAAACTTAATGTCATTAAAACATAAACATTGAAAAAATACTTTAATACCGTATAGCATCCAAAGGACAACTTTGCAGTGAGTGTGCACGTATAGGAGAACAATGCGGATAAATTTTAGTGTATAATTTCTTGTAATTTATATAATTCTAATATAGTTTTCATTATTTGTTATTGTAGACCATTTGTTCAAATGCCTCAAATTGGAAAATTTTGTTTGTTTATAAGAACAATTTTTATGAAAATATTATTAAATTATTTAAATTAGAACATGATTACAGTAGTTGATATAGTTAACTTGCTGTAGATACCCACGACAGGATTTCTTTTTACACACTGGAAATGAATAGTTTTAGCTTCTTCTATATATCTTGGTCCAGTGTATAACAGTTTCATATGTTTTACTAATACAATTTTTTCGAATTTCCCAACTTGCAAAACACAGTGTAGCTTAATATGTATATGGTGCATTCTAGCACTTATATTTCATCTGTAAATAACTATTTATAAACTTAAAAATAATATATAAAGCACCACAAAGAAAACAGTATTTCAAAATGCACTTATTTCATTGTTTTACAGTTAAGGTTAGTGTTCTTTTCATTCCTTTACTTAGTTCAGAAAGTAAAATTATGCTTCACTACATTTTTCACATTTATTTTAATTCATTTAAGAACTAAAGTCATATAACTTCACAATAAATTTTATCCAAATTCTAAACAAGGAAAAGCTTCATTGATTTAAAAAGTGCATACATACAATATCTTGCTAGTCCTTCACTTAACTCAGACACCTTGTTGTTTCCACACTGTTCAAAAACATCTGCCAGATATTTTTTGATGACTTAATAAGTATTGAGAATATGAAATTTTACAAAATGTGTGGCTGGGTGCAGAGACACTGCAGTTGTGACACTATTGGCGATCACTTACAAGTGCCATTTTGATTAACATGTCTCCTGGTTCCTATTGAGCGTGAAGTTTTGTATCATTGTGCTGAGCAATTTTGTCATTGAATAATTTTGTCACTACAATATAGCTGTGCAAAGTTCAAGTTATATGGGAGGTATGCATTCTCATTGTGAAATTTTGTTTTAATGGTTTTTATTAATGTAGCCAACTTTATCAATAAGTCAATCAATTAAACTAGCCTCAGCACTTGATCAGGTAAAACAGTTGTGGTAATTCTATTGTAGTGACAAGTATTCAAGTGGCGTAACTATTTTTATTATTTGTTGAGGTTAACGTACCAATCAGCGTATTGGACATTGACATGCAGATGTTTTTTATATTTGTGTATTCAAATGTCAAGTGCTGTGTTAGATTTTGAGTAGCCCGATGTATCATTGATTACCCACAATTGCACTGTCTGTCTGAAGGATTGTTATGTAGGTCATGTTCACACTTACTTGTGTATCCGTGTGCTGGAATCAATTTATCAAATGTGAACAGTTGTGGCCATACTATACATGTAGCTTGCTATACAGCATTAACCTGTGTAATCTTTAAAAAATAATTGTATTATACCTTTTTTATGTGAATATTTTGGCTATGCTTTTGGAAAAAATATTTATTGAATATTGACCAAAATATTATAATTTGCGAAATATTTGCATAGCGAAATGTATGTTGTGATTTGTTGTTTAGCATACTGCACTTTTACTAATGAATTTGATTTGGATATTAGTAATGCTATTGCTTTGCATTTTGTGACAACTATAATGTCAATAATAAATAGTTCTTTGTTTCAGAACCGAAGCTGCAAAATGGGTGCTAATCTGTTTGTATGTTTGGAGGTAATTATTCTAATTTATTTTTAAGAAATTAACAAAACAAATGTATTAAATG
The DNA here is from genome assembly GCA_030295005.1 of Cephonodes hylas. NCBI lineage: Eukaryota > Metazoa > Arthropoda > Insecta > Lepidoptera > Sphingidae > Cephonodes > Cephonodes hylas. The sequence goes on from AP025360.1 coordinate 16,962,414, forward strand.
ACAATATTTAACAATTTCAAATGCGCATTTCAAAATTGTTTTATCATTTCGTAATGTAATTAGTACGGAAAATATGTTGCAATATTGGAAGCTTTCTGTGCATCATTAACTGCTTACAATTTTGTTGATTTAATACACATTGCAATTATTTTCATATCCATTTTTTCTATTTGATGATTTAAAAAAAAATCTTGCTCTGTGTAATGAAACATACTCATGTGATAAGTTATCACTTTGGCCTTAAACTAGAGCCCATCAATCCCTTTTTTTCAATTTATTTTGGTGGATTGTGTCCTATCTATTTTTCATGCTTGAATCTTCAAAGGTATTGAAATTAGCGTATTCTAACGCCCACAAATCGTCTATTCACAAGTAGTAAGTTGCAAGTCTATTGCCGTATATGTAATATGGGTCACATTGCCGTACTCCGAATAACCACTCAGAGTTTCTCAACGTATAAATTCATGTTACCAACGCAGTTTCAAAAAATATTTTTCCTGTAAAACAATTTTGCTGCCTATTATTTTATTACTCATACTTTCAAAGTGAGTGAAAAGACGTCATAAAGGTTAATATAGACGAAATAACTTATTATTTTTTAATTTGTAAAAAATAAACAAGGAAGTGAAATGGTCATATTAGGTAGATATACTATATTTACGTCTGGCTTTGCATAGAATTTGCGAAGATCTTAACGAGCATACTGTCTCCCGCCCAATATTAAATTGGCAGGCGCTATGTTTAGTTTTCTATAGAATGTAATTATAAATACTTTTGTAGGATGACAGTGAAAAATTGAGTAACTCAAATTATTCGCTTATCATTTTGCTAGACGGACGATCCACAACGGACTTTCGGCCAACTTGTTGCGATGTTTAAATGACGAGGAAAACCCACGATATGAAATATGTTTTTAACTTACACGAAGATAACACAAACAACACATTTGTGATTCATATTAAAAAGGAATAGTTTGGGAAGTGTTAAGATTAGGATCAGAATCGATGACACAGTTATCAGCGCGCGGCGACTCTCATCGGCTAGGCATCGAGCCGCTCATTACTTCTTTGTCACATCGTTATTCCTCACGTTGGAGAGTCCAGCTCGATGCGGCATTTGTTTGCACAAAGCCGTGGCCTGAGGTCATCGCTGCCACTCCACACATGTAAGTTTTATACATATTTATTTGTGTTTTAGTGATATTCGTCATCTGAGCGGATACCATTCGCCATGAATCCAGAGGAAACGGACTCTGTGAACACCGTCCCGTCGGATGGACATCCTGAAGATGGTTCAGGTAAGTTGTACCGAACATACCATACCATAATATAGTGTGTGAGTCATCGGACTATGTTGATTTAAGTGTCAGATGCAACGAACTTTTTACACTAAAACTGCATGTCACTTCTAAAATAGACACTTTATTCATATAACTTATTGAATTAATTAATTTTCGGACCCGATCACGCTATTGATGGGCCTTGAGGTTTAGATGCGTCATCGCGTCAAATCTCGGCGGTTGTGGGTTCAAACCCCAGACCCGAGACTTTGAAGTTATGTGTGTATTCAAATTGAATTATCACGTCATATAATGGAAAAAGAAAACAACTCGAGAGAACCTGAACAATAACCTAACTGGTGGACTAAGGCCCAAACGCTCACACGTACCAGGCAGAGGGACCTCTAAGGGCTAATAGTGTTAATGATGAAGCATGTCCTTCCCAAAATGTACCCAGCCACTGGGACGGAGGAGGCGCCCTCTTCGATGGTATCGAGTGAGGCGGAGTCGGAGGGCAGCATGCTGTCGGAGCCGCCGCGCCACGACGGCGACACGCTCGCGAGCCAGCCCAGCGACGCGGGCTCCGACTCGCACACGCTGCAGGACAAGCCCGCCGCCCCCGCGCCCGACTACCGCGGCCTCGGCACCACACTCACCTCCTTCATATCTACCAGAGGTGAGCATGTTTAACTATAGGCATGGTTGCCACAAAATGGAAATGCATTATCGTTTCAATGGGCCGTATTGGTAATCCCCAGTTTTTAATGAGTATACGTTGGCTATATTTTTAAAGAAACATAATTTTATCAAAATGAGATCGGTGACTTGACATTACCAGGGATACAAATGTGCTTGATTTAAAGTCTCCACGCATCAAAGACAAAAAATAATGGTTGTTAGATTTTTCTGTTTCGGTCCAGTTAGATAAAGTAATGTTTGTGTAATAATAACATACTCACGCGGCGCACATATATTATATTTTTCCTTATACACACACATATTGTGAGCAATGGTGGTCCGAGAGCTCGTGTCTCAAGCTTGCCGCTGAAATGTTTGCATTGCCTCGTTCCTCTCTCGATAGCGTAGTATCGGCTGCGAAATAGGCTTCGGTATTCGTAATCATGTCGTGTCACTATACTAGTAAAATATTCAAATTTATCAATTCATGCCGGCGAATGGAAGAAGTTCAAATTACGTTTGTGTCAAAACGTTACGTTCTGGCGGATTGCAGCAGCCAATCGCACGCTTCTGTCAACGGTGAGCCAAATAATACGTGCGGAGAGAGTGGTGCACTGCCGGGGAATACAAAGAGCCGCGCGGTGTTGTTTTTATCGATTTATCGCTGTTAGTACATGGATTTCTGAAGGTCGTTGTGATACTTTGATTGTTTGCCCCTCATCATAAAATAGGTCGTCGATGTACATCGCTACAACTACACTGATTATGAATTAGGCACGATATTATTTGCTTGTTCGCGACCTGTACCAGGGAGTATATACTCGTGTTAATTAGTTACTAATCTCTTAATCTTGATAACAATGCCATAATGGTATTTCTTCTCGTACAGGATCTATGCTACCATGGGGCTCGCACAAGGGCCCGGTGGTGCCGCCGCAGGACTCGGACCTGCGTCCCGGCGAGTTCGTGATGAGGCTGCTGTTCACAGAGTTCACCGTGCAAGCTGAACGGAAGATGGAGGCTGTCATGGCTGAGCCGCTGGTAAATACGCACACCATTTATTGCTCTTCTCTTTCGCCATAAATATCCAAGAATACAGTTAAGACTACATCACTCCGAAAGTAACATTGCCTCTATGATTATATCGTAGTCTATCTGGTTCTTATTTTATAGTTTCTATAGCAAAACATGTTATACATTTAAAAGTAAACGTATTTTATGTCAAAGATAAAACAGATTCAGAACAAAAGCACGTAATGTGTCGGCATCATGAGCACAGTGCACCGTCAATATATTTTTAATAAAGACAATAAAGAGACATTACGTCGCAACACTCTGCATTGATTTGAGCGTGTTACAATCAATCAGTTTTAACTACTTTGACACTTTATTTTAATGCCGGCACGTACATATTATGTTCGCGAACAGTCATTTCGAGAAACACACAATGATCATAGGTTATGGTTACGTCATTATTGTAAAATGAGCGGGTAGTATAAGCACTGGTTTTTGTATGTGAAGAATAAAATTTGAAAGAAGAAATAAAAATATTATAGAAAATTTACTTTATTAAAATAGACTTATAGTTATAACGTTGTCACGGCTTGGGTCAGGGTCTGCTTTTAGCTGTAAGCGGTATGGTTAATATAGGACCTAAAATAACCGTGAATGTAATATGATATTAATACCAGTTTCGCGGAAATGTTGCAATATACTTGCAAATGTTTTTATTTTCCCATCCCACGTGTTTCGCGCTGAGAATCTAATTTTCTCGGTCGAACGCTCGTATGCCGCAGGATGTGAGCAATATTTACGTGAGGAATATAGTAAAATTTTATAGCAATTTGAATATATTGGAGATCGTAATAATCGACCTTGTGATGCATCCAGATTTAACACACTTTGCCATTGCTTGACCAGAGCACACCTACGTATTTGTTAAATAAAATTTACTGGTATTAAGTTAAATTAATCATGTTGTGGTTACATTGTTGACTAAATTGAAATATTTCAATACTTATCTCTCCTACGCTTGTAACCGTAAAAGGGTAAAGGTAGGAGTCATTTTTCATTCACGTCCCGTCAGTTATTTTTAGCCTTCACGCTACGGGCTTGCATTTACGCAGTTTACTGTACGTACTTCCTACGCCGTTACTAAGACTTTCCAAAGTAAAACATTTTCAAATAATGACACACAGTGACTTTAACACCGAGATGGTACGCTTTGCTGGTAATACACACATTTTTTATGTATTTTGTGGACTATGGCAATCTGTTTGAAAACAATCAGCCACTTGTTTGGCTGGAACTGCATATCCTGATTTTTAATGTTATCATCGAGATTCGAGAGCCAATCCATTGCTGAACTTTCCAGCAAACCCTCTTCTTGACTCTACAAATCTTCGGGCGACACTGGGAATGTCTTGTCTATAACACACACTCCCTCATCAGCCCATATACGTCCTACTGCAGAGCACGGGCCTCCTCTACCATTGAGAGGGTTTAGGCCATAGTCCACCTCGCTGGCCTAGTATGAGATGGCGGACTAATGAACCAAATTAACCCTCGACAGGAAAAACCGTTGAACAAGACGCTGCAGCGCGGCGAGGACCCGCAGCTGGACCAGATCCTGTCTGCGTTCGGCACGGTGGCGGAGCACTGCCTGCCTTCGCTGCTGCGGGCGCTGTTCGGCTGGCTCGAGAGACAGATGGCCGACTCGCCGCAGCTCAGCGAACAGGCCAAGAAACCACACCAGGACTTACGGAACAAAAGGTGAGCGACTTACGGAATGATAACCAGCTGGAGACGATTGAGTCAATATTACTAAGTCCCATTTGTGAAGTAATACTTGTAGAGGTTCAATGATACATGTAGCTACTAGAAAATATTGCTTCCTTTCTCTCGAAATGTGAACAAATGTGGCTAAAACAGCCTTCTAGAATATACTGACTCAGCATAAGCTAAATTTTATTAAATGCAATACAATTCATCAAGTTAATCAAGCCTGGAGAATATTGTAATTTCGTTCCCATATTCAAACAAAACACGAGCTTGTGAAACTAGAGGCCGCGGCTTCAATCCTCGTATCGTGATAAACGATCTTCAAATTTTCTGTTCTTATTCCTCTATACAACATTAGTATCTCATTTATATATTTCTCGTCCACAGTATAATCTACATCGTCTCCGGTAGTGGAGCTGGCACGGAGGCAGTGGAACGCAGCTGTGAGGAGTTGCAGGCGGAGCGGCGAGACCTGGCGGTGGAGTTCCTATTCTGCCTGGCCCTCATCGAGGTGCTCAAGCAGCTGCCCTTCCACCCGGGCCACGAGGACCTCGTGCAGTATATAGAGAACGTCGCCTTCAAGAGATTCAACTATAAAGAAGGGTGCGTGGCATATTGAATGGTTAAATATGCTGAAGTGTTTTGGTTCTTTCAGGAGAATTGTGTTTTTCATTTGTTACAGGATTGTTTGTACTGTTTTTATGCTGAAATTGTATTTCACTCTTAAATTGACAGCCCCGTGGCGCATTTGGCTAGACACAAAAAAAAAAAAAAAATTGCGAAACGAGAGGCCGCGGCTTCTATCCCCGCACCGAGACAAATGTTTATGTGATCAACAAATACGCATTTATTTGTCTTTATAGACCATTGATTTCCAGATCAGATCAATTTATCCTCAGATTTAATTTCACCATAAAACGTATGAACTTCTTTCATAACCAGTGAGCGACATTTCTACGTATGTGAACCTAGGCTTTAATATAATGAGGCTGTAGAATCATAAATTCAAGAATGTGTGATGTAATGTTACCAGGTTGCAGTCGAACCCCAACGCAGCCAACGTGCACATAATAGCGGATTTGTACGCGGAGGTGATCGGAGTCTTGGCGCAGTCTCGTTTCGCGTCCGTCAGAAAGCGATTCACCGCTGAACTAAAGGTAAATTATCATTTTATTCGTCTTTCCAATGACGGAGGAAAAAAAATATAAATTTAGTTCGAGTTGTGGTGTTAATTAAGTTGACCCTTTGTATTTTGGAAATGACAACTAAAGATCAAATTTAGTTTTGAAAAATGATATTGAAATCTTGTATTTAAAAATACAATACTCAATGGAACGATCCATTCATACAAAAAAGGAGCACTATCTTTCATGTCAACTTGTTCCCAGGAGCTGAAGAGCCGCGAGCCGTCCCCCCACACGACGCAGAGCATCATATCCCTGCTGATGGGCATGAAGTTCTTCCGCGTGAAGATGGTGCCTATTGAAGAGTTCGAGGCGTCGTTCCAGTTCCTCCAGGAGTGCGCCCAGTACTTCCTCGAGGTCAAGGACAAGGATATCCGACATGCACTTGCTGGGCTGTTCGTTGAGATTCTAGTCCCTGTGGCTGCTGTGAGTATCTTTAGTATTTGGAATCAATCAATCAATCAGCCTATCGCCGTCCACTGCCGAACGTAGGCCTCCCCAAGAAAGCGCCAATAATGGATGGAATTGGTTTTATTAGTATGCAGTGTCGGGTCAACAATGTTTTTTGGGTTTGACAACTAGATAGGATTAAGTTTATCAAAGGAAAAGGGTAGAATAGTACTAGAAAAACGGTAATAGTGATAGCTTATGCGTAGGATGTAACACACAATAAAACATGGATATGCATTTCTGCCTACAACTTCAGGAATGTAAGCGATCTAATTTAAATGATGTGAAGGAAATGGTCATCTAAAATGTAATTTCCTGTTTATTGGCGTTTAGTTTTGCGGTTTATAATTGCGTAATAGTCCTTAATTAATTCATCATGTATTACAGACGGTGAAGAACGAGGTGAACGTGCCGTGCCTGAAGAACTTCGTGGAGATGCTGTACAGCCACACGCTGGACGCGAGCACCAAGTCGAAGCACCGGCTGGCGCTGTTCCCGCTCGTCACCTGCCTCCTGTGCGTCTCGCAGAAACAGTTCTTCCTCGCCAACTGGCACTGCTTCCTCGCCATGTGCCTCTCACATCTCAAGAACAGGGACCCCAAGATGTGCAGGGTCGCATTAGGTAGGGCATTTTTCTAAATATATAATCAATTTGGTAATTTCAAATGTAGGTAAATATATGTGACGTATTTTTCACAGAATCTCTGTACCGTCTACTGTGGGTGTACATGATCAGAATCAAGTGCGAGAGCAATTCCGCCACGCAGTCCAGGCTGCAGAGTATCGTCAACTCGCTGTTCCCCAAGGGGTCGAAGGGCGTGGTGCCCAGAGACACGCCCCTCAACATATTCGTGAAAATCATCCAGTTTATAGCCCAAGAGAGGCTCGACTTCGCTATGCGCGAGATCGTCTACGACCTGCTGATGGTAGGCAGGCCGATCAAGATCATTCTCACTCCGGAGAGAATGTCCATTGGGCTCAGGGCGTTCTTAGTGGTGGCTGATAGTCTGCAGCAGAAGGAGGGCGAGCCTCCCATGCCGAGGACTTCGGGCACTCTCCCCTCAGGCAACACCTTACGAGTGAAGAAGACTTTCTTGAACAAGATGCTGACTGACGAGACGGCTCGCTCGATAGGAATGAGCTCGTACTTCCCGTACGTGAGGAGAGTGCTGGTGGAGATCCTGCGGGCCCTGGACGCGCATTACGGACGCCCGCTGATGCTCACCAACACGCAGAACGTTACCAAAGAACAAGAGATCAACACCGGCGAGAGGAAGCCCAGGATTGATCTGTTTAGGACTTGTGTTGCTGCCATACCGAGGTGAGAGCTAGGCATAGTTGCTTTTTAAAGTTATAGTCTAATAATTTACAAAGTATTTTAAAAATATTTTTTAATTCTTTGGGAATGAAGATATGAAATCTAAAATTATCCACAATTGCATTCCTGATTTCTATATCGGCCGGAAATTTATATGCTGTCTCTCGTATAAATGGTTACGATTTATTTCCACTTTCGCAAGTACGCTGGAACAGACATTCACTTAATCACACACAAAGAGATTTAAGTCTCATGCAATAGCTTATCTCTTAATCTCTGGCGGATAGAATTCGTAATGAAGTCATCCGCCAGAGAACCGGAGTAATTGACATTGCTCGCAAGATTAGCACGCTGAAGTGGAAATGGGCCGGCCATGTCTGCCGACGGTCGGACGGTCGGTGGAGCAGACAAGTGTTGGAGTGGAGACCGCGCGTAGGCAAACGTAGTGTAGGACGACCTGCAGCACGATGGTCCGACGACTTGAGAAAGGTGGCGGGTAACGGATGGATGAGGGCTGCAGAAAACCGGGATGGTTGGCGCTTTCTAGGGGAGGCCTACGTTCAGCAGTGGACGGCGATAGGCTGATGAGGATGAGGAATAGCTTATTACCATTTTCGGTTTCCGTTCCAATTCCTAACGTTATATCCAACCAACTTCTCTTCTCCTTCTCCAAGACCTTATACCACGGAACCAATAACATAATTTTTGCCTCCCAGGCTGATACCGGAGGGCATGAGTCCCAGCGAGCTGGTGGACCTGCTGTGCCGGCTGACGGTGCACATGGATGAGGAGCTGCGCGGCCTCTCCTTCCAGAGCCTGCAGACCCTCATCGTGGACTTCCCCGAGTGGCGGCAGGACGTCCTCGCAGGGTTCACGCAGTTCTTGGCCAAAGAAGTTCAGGTATGCGATTGGTATTAGCGCAAAAGAAGTAATCATCAGTTTTGGGCAAATGTGGTCATTTCCATCCAGTTGTGTTAGGTCGATTTAGAGTAAAATTAATGGATAGAACAATTAAAAAATATGATTGTTTTGTATTAAGACATGAACATCCAAAAGAGGATAAGTAATGCGATAGTAATAGCGCTTACAAAATATATGAATTGACTATAAAAATAATATATATTCAAGGCCCAAGTCCTTCCATTGGCGATTCATGTAAAAGTTTAAGTATTTCGTGAATAAACTGCCCTGACAATTGGACCTGGGACTGACTAAAACGCACGGCATATACGTAAACCGCGGGGCATGATGTTGCTGAAAAAAATGCTTTCTTACTTAACCGTACCAATATAGCTTCAATAAGTAGGCTCCTTGTTTCCATGTTATTTAGCTCGCGACATACATATTTGAGCGGCACTTGTCCTTTGGCTCTTAATTTAGCCATCTGCCATGAACTTAATGATTGATTGGGCAAGTTGTTCAATTGATGCCACTTTCACGTGTCAATAATCGCACATAAACGTACTTTGTACCATGGTATAAAGATATACAGGACATTGTGACAACTAAACTTATTGGTGTAGAAAACAAATACAATGTATGACGAAAGGAATGTATGAATGTGTGTGTATGCTTGTTATTTAATAGTTTACTAATCTTGATACTTTTGTTATAAAACTCGTCTAAATATCAATTATTGTATTGATGGCCGCGCGGTCGCGAATCTTGGCAACATCTTTTATCACTTCATGTAACGGTAAAGGGAACCTGCACACCTAAAAGTGTTAACGAATTTAATGTGTCCGCCAACCCGTATTAAGCCAGTGTGGTGCCCTAGGAAATATATGGGCTGATGATAACGATAGATCAAATATTACCAGGACACATCGCCTCAACTAGTGGAGAATGGCCTGCGGATGCTGCTACAGCTGGTGACAAGTTGGAAGAACGGCGAGCCGACTGCCACCACCGCGCCGCCAAAGATGGAGCCCCTGGCCTCCGTAGTACGCGGGGCCGAAGCCCTAGGACTCGTCATGCTGTGCCAATGCAAGGCCTACCCGAGGAGACTTGCCGTGCATGTATTGAGGTAAAAATTATGTGTCGATCTGAAATTGTAATAGCAACCGTAGTTTCGTCCTAAAATGAAGTTATTCTCTATCTTGTTTGGATATTCACAAGAATAAGACTATGGCAACTTGGCTATGATCTTGGTTCATGATTCAGTTAATTTATTTTCACTTGGATTTTTTCCAAACATTTGGAAAATAAATTATTTGAAATGTGTTAAGTTTTTTTAGGTGGTTTCAATGCCTAAGGTACTATCTACTAGTCAACCTTAGGGGAAACTAGAGATAAACGGATAATTGCATGCATATAAATAAGGGATTAAAAAAAAGGAATTTAAGATTTGAATAAAAACAAGAAAATACAAACTAAGATGCCTCTGACGTTTTTTCAAGATTTTTGTTGCTGAACCCAAACTTCAAAACATAGCAGGCATATCAACATTCCAATTTCAAGCGAGAAGCCTTTCAAAGGGTAGACTGAATTGAGAAAGAAGAGCTTACAAAGTCTTCAGAAACAACATAAGATTCACTACCGAAGGTTCCCACTACTTTTTAATAAACATTCCAATTTCTTCCCCCACAGAGAAACCAAATACCTCCTCGAGAAGCTGCAGCTGACCCGCGACGAGCCCGCACTGATAGACGCGGCGGACGCCCACGTGCCGTACTTCGCGGAGAAATGCTTGCCGTTACTACCACCGGCGGAGAAACAAGCCATCTTGGCGGCCGGACAACCCGACTTAGTGTGGATAGCAGAGAGGACTCATGCTGTGTGGACTGCGGGTAACTTAATAGTTCAAGTAATACTTTGGTTTAAAGTCAAATCGTCTATTCAAGTTGACTTTTGCAAGTGCTTGGAATCGGCTTTTTCAAACTTATGGTATTGATCTATATCGGGATGTTTAATGTGTGGGTATGACATCTACGAATGAGATGACAGCTTTAAATTTAAATAAAAATATAGATTTGTGAGTGGGGACAGAGGAGTTATTTTAATACAAATCAACCTTTAGAAGTAGATGATACAATTTAAAATATAACACGAGACTGTACCGGCACCTATAGTGACTGTAACACTTAAATACAAAGTCAATTCCAAAAATAAACCAGTTGCGTTTAAATCAGATGAATAAGACTGCAAATGCATTAATCAATAGATGTCGAAAATGAGGTGATCGGGTCTTTGGCCACATCGCACGCTCTTGGAGACTTTTTTCGTGGTAAAAACGAATAATAGGTAGACTAAGCTGCATATAAAATGTATTCCGGTAAACTAGTATTTTGTACTATACAAACTTTATCACTATCATGACAAAGATGTCCGATTAAATTCTAATCCCTCTAACAAGTAGATAACACTATCAAAATTTATAACTTGGATCTATATTAGCCATTATATATGATTAACATAACACATACATTGCAGGTGTCCAGCACGATGACACATCGTCTAAGAACAGCTGGAGCGGCAGCGCGTCAAACGGCGCCGACCCTTGGGAGGTAATCTATCGTTTATCACATGCAATTATTGCGTTATCAGCTGTGTTTTTTTTATCTAAATAGACTTGATTAGTGTAAGACTTGGTGAAGGAGTTGAAAATATTGCGCGAATAAGGGCATAGTAACATTTTACTGGATAAATTATTATTAATAGCCCTTAAAATTAGTAAATATAGTATTACCAGAGCTAGTAGGTTTCTCTTAGTCCTCTCTAACAACGTATAATTCTTAGCCAAGTTCAGGGAATGGAATTGAATTTCTATTTTGAATATTTTTGTCTCATTGCTAGGGATAGGCCCCCCTTTACTATGAGAAATTAATCCTTATTCCATTATGTTGGTCGTACTTCAGGTTAGCGGACTGCCAACCTGAGAACGTTTTAGGCGTATCCATTTGCACACATTGTTTCCTTAGCCGTTCAAACGCAAGAATTTTAGTTTAATTTACTATGAATGCACACCTTATTCCTCAGAACCATATTCTATTGACTATCATGCTATACTTGAAAAGTCTCCAAGACCTAGGTAGCTTTAAAAATCTAGCTACACGTTTAAGGTGTATGTTTTCAGGTGGTACTGTTCGGTCTGCTGGAAAGGAGCCGTGTGCCGGGCCGGTGTCCCTCCACCATACAGCAGGCGTGGCCGATGTTGCACGCCAGGATACATGCTCTCTTCACCATCATAGAGCCTGCGTGAGTCTCTTACATATATGCTCATGTCTCACTGGTAGGCACGGGCCTCGTATATAACTGACATGTCGAAAGGACACTAAATAATTTATATTTATTTAGGAAAATAGATATACAGAGTGTATTTAGACCATGATTGAAAATGAAGGGGGGTAATAGCTAAAGTGATTACAAATATCCTGGCATTAAAAAAAATCCCGACAAAAAATTAAAACGGCACGTTTTCCTAGCAATTATGAACAAGCAAAAGTGGACGATTGATTTCCTCCACCTTATCTTAATTATTGACGTGGCTTTAAAGGTAAGGCCGAAGATCGAGCTCAGTGGCGTGCCATAAGAGAAGCCTTTGTCCAGCAGTGGACGAATTAAGGGCTTTAGAATTATGCGTATTTATTTTTCGATTTGTATTTGAAAATGTCTACAGTCCCGCCAATGACAATCGTGCATCGTTACTGTCGCGCGGGGACCGCGGGCTGCCACGGAAACCAGAGAAAGAAAGAGACGGCTATATGCAAGTAAGTAAGCTTAATTGTTTAAATTTAGATTTTTGATTGATATTTTGATTGCGACACGTAATTACCAATCTTGAGACATGTTTTTGCCAAGAGATTGCTAACCGAAGGAAAATATTGAAAAATTGACGACGTCCCTTTATAGACAGATTTCATCGGTTCCCCATTTTCATATTTATTATGAATCACACAGCAATTTGTTTCGTTACGCGGTTTTTAACAAGTTCTTTTGCATCGACAATTTTAAATTTTTAAATTACCGCATTGGAACGTGTTATTGCTCTCGTTTTGTAAGCTGATTTGCGCCAGGAGGTGAAATTAAATGTTTATTTAAATGTTTCCAGGTGTGGAAGTACTACATGACGATGGCGTACCTGGTGGTGCCGGCGGTGCCCAGCCCCGTGATCCGCTGCGCCAGCCCAGACCTCAGCCTAAGGTGCACTCCCTCGTTCACCGCCGGCCATAACATGTTAATTGATATTACTATACCATTGTGGGGAAACGCGCTGGATCAACTACGGAGTATTGATTTTCTACTAAATTGTTTTATATTTTAACATATTGTCACTTATGGTTTAAGAGCATATGAAATAAGAACATGATGCCAAAAAGGCACAAAATTTGAGAGAATGGATAACAAATGATATATTACTTTCTGATAATAAAACACATATTGGATAATTTACAAGATGAAAACAAACCGTAGTTGAAGCAATGCTTTCCTAATAATGTTAGAAAGTCCCCGTCACGTCCACTCCAGATTAGATCAATACAAACAATTTATATTTACTACGATACCGCCGAATAGATATTGCTTGAATTTCGAATCTATTTCCTTTAATTTTATTTTTTTATGATTGGCAGTAATCTGTTTTATGTTTCAAAATTGATATTTGTATTCGCCGTTGCAGAGTAGCGTTACTTTGCTATCACATGTACAACAGCTTTACTTATAAACGACTTTAGACGGAAGCTTACCAGCGCTCTGGTGTCGCTGCTACGACATTTTTGTCAAATAGACTTATCTATCTCGGGTTTGTTTACATACATTTCAAACAAAAAATATTTTTAAATCAACTAAGTAAAATCGGTAATGATGCAGTTACATAAAAATGTCGATAGTATGTGATATGATTGATTTAAAATTTTATTACAACAATAGCGCGATAAATTTGAAATTAGTGTTTTGATATAGTTTAATTTGGCTGTTAAGTATTGACTTATGAAAACGCTTCCAGAGATGTGGCACAAGCGTAGACGGCTTCGTGATTGTCCTTTTCGTTCAGAGAGCCTGTGATAGCTAATAGCTTGCGCCGTGCGTACGGAAACTAATTGCCATTAACAAACATACAAGTGTATGGGATACTATTAATGTTTCGCAGTACATCGATACACTGAGCGTTTATAAGTAAAGACTTGTATTGGAGACCGTGAGATCTGCATTATCCTAGATTATATTTTGTATCATGTCATAGAGTAATGAGCCGATCTCACGGAACACGTTACAAAGTGAACGCATAATGGCATGTTTTGTTTTAACTTTGTCTATTTTTGATTGGATTATTTTCACACTACTCTCTGGTATGTACACTGACTAGCGGTAGGGAGGGTCGGTAGCGCCGAGGACTTGTGGACGCGATCGGTCGCCGCGAGTCGGCCGGTGGGTGGCGTGTTGTATTAATGTGAGTTTAGCAGAGTGGATGAGTAAGTGGTGCAATGAGCGCGGGGCCCAAAATATCGGAGTACCACTGTGTCCTGTAGCACTGAGGCGGAACCGTGGCCGGGCGCGCCGGTGGTGAATTGGTCCGGCGAGACTGTGACCGCGCCCGGCGGCTTCTTCACGCTGCCGTTGAGCTACGCGCGCTCGCATAGGCAACACAAACGAACGAGGTGGCCACTTGTCGCTCGCTACATGCACGTCGCATACTCCATCATATACTCGTACACACCGACCGCGTGCCCTTTCCATCCGTGCCGCGAACTGGTTCTCTATGGTAAATTGTAACAAAATGTACGGCGGAATTCCGGTACGTGCAGCCGATTGCAGCTGTGCGCATGCCCAAAGGGCATCGGGATGGAATCGGCACGAGTCACGTGTCATTGTGGGTGAATCGGTACATTGGCCTTTAAACCGAAGTGGGAGCGTTAAAGGTCATTGTAAGTGTGCCTCTCATCGCTCATGAGTTCACGCATAGGTATTGTGCACAGCTAGCGTATCTCATACGAGACCGAGCCATGCTCTGTGAGTCCCGACATGGTACATGGTGTCCATTCCCGACGAGGACGGTCAGGAGTTAGGCTACATACACACATGTTCACGACCATACATACATTTTAATGTTATGTTTAACATAGCCTTATGTTTTATGTTTTGTAAATGACAATTTTGTATATTGTGACCATTGTCTAATAATGAATGAATTAGATTAGATAAAATAATAGCTACGTATCTACAGTTGAGCATGCGCTTCTTTAAAAGCAATGATTTGAATCGACTAGAAAGTACGAAACAATTTCTATCGATAATTATTAAACTACAATGAAACGCACTCTACATACAAAAAAATTAAGTAAGGTAATCTTAGATCATTAAGCATAGGTTTCGTTAACTATCTAATCGGGCGCAGTTCACCTATAGGTGCGTAGGTATTGCTCAATAGTAGTCATTAGCGCCGCGATTCAAATTATGCGATCTGAAGATATTCGATGCTTGAATGCATATGCCGAATATTATTGTCGTCACCGTGCAATAAGAAATTCAAATTTAAAAAAAAATATTGTGGGGATCATTCACTTAAATTCTAACGTGACCTAGGAATCTAATTCATTGCATTAATTTTTTGTTTATGAGCTATGTAAAGTTTTGTTTTGTCGGAAAAAAATAGAGATTTATAACTTGGCTATACCCCGTTGATAAAAGTAGGTTTTCTGCACATTCCCTTCAGTTTTTGGAGGACTGACCAACATGACTATTACCAATCTGTTGTCAATTGTCTTATTGAATATCATTTAACTTGCTTCAATGTCAATGCGGCACAAATAGATATTTTTTGTCCATTTCATTTTTAAATTAAACAACTCTTCGCCTTGGAAAATCTATTTAATTTTATGCTTCAAGCAGGTTAAATGTTATTAGAAAAGAGATAAAAATGGTAGTTAAGATTTTTCAATTCGTCCTACGGTGGATCATGATATCTTGCCATTTATTTAAACCACGAGCATAACTAAGTATAAAATATTGTGTGCAGTACTATACTTTTTATGCCAGGAAAATATATTTTTTAAATACTTAATGCCATAAGAAATAATAATTCAGATTAAAATATCATAATTTCTGCAATATTTCGGTGTAGCAATGTCGTTATTAATCTGTTATTACGAAAATATGAAAAAAGCGATTTCTGTCAATATTTGATTTTGCTCAAATTTTTATGGTATTAATGTTACACAAAATTTGGTTTAAATCAATGTCACGATGTTGGACTCACCTATACAGGTTTTTATACGAAAAAGAACACAATTTATAAGTGAGAAAGGAGACTGTTAGAAATACAGTAGAAGTTTTCCATGTGATCTCGACAACATACTAAGGCAATTGGTTTCGATATTGAAGTCACCGAAATTTTATAAACTTGCAGTTACGACTCATAAAATTATTTCCATTGTCGTTACAAAGTATATATAAGGACTAGAGAAATACACCGTGGCAAGACGTTAATTTTTATACACAATTATTTTGTCCGTTTCCAAAACTTAGCTCAAATCTGGGTACACATTAGTAAGTCATTATCTCGCTTTATATGTGGAAATCCTTAGATAGTCCCTTGGCCAGCAGTGGCAAGTAAATGGGCTGATGATTAATCGTAAAGAAAAAGCAAATATTTTAATGGATGATGGCACCTATTGCCGTTATCAGCTCATTTGCGTGCTCTTGAATATTGTGCAGATATTCCATCAGTTGTCTGTCGTAATTTGGGTGTTATTTTGTGCTCTCGTCTGTCCTACATTGCTATCGCTTGTTAGTCCCCGTGCAGAGATTAAGTGTTAATTGTAAGCAATGTTTTTCCCCATCGCTGCGAGCTCCGGTCTACCTACTTATTAACTTTATATTGGAAACACAATTATTTTGTTCGTAGGTGTAGTTACGGATATTGTAATTTTTTTTTAATCAAAGCATAAGTCATTTAGTACAACTGCAAAGAAAATACGAAAATTGGTGTCATTATTTCAAAATTTAACTTGTTTCGACAGTTTTACGCAGTGTTTGACATCGTAACAAAAACTAATATACAATGCAATTTTGCGTTGGTTCTTGTATAGTTCTGTTTGACTTTTTTTTTTTAATTTAATCAAATAGTCTTTGACAACTCGGGACTCTACGTAGTTTTCTATTGTAAGTTTTATTTGATTTGCAATGACGTAAATACGAATAAATGATGATTGTCTATTGAGATTATATTCTAAAGTTTTTAAATTACTGCATATTCTTTTTCACAAAATAATTTTTAAATTTAGTTTTTCATATATTAAAAATTTATAGATTACTTTTCGTTGATCGAATCTTATTTTAATCTTTTATTTCCAACATTTTTCTTCTCGATATTTTTATTCACTTTTGATGTACCATTACGGATATACCTAGTTTTTGTTGGATGTCACTCGCACGTAAATATTATATCGACTCAGACATGCGTAGCTCGCATGCTCCGCACAGAACGTTATTACAACGAATGGTTTTGTATTAAATATTTCATAGGTCGATTTTATCTTATAAGAGGAGTTTCAAATAGGTATGTTCCGTCATGATGGAAAACCAGTGCAGATAATGGGATAAAATTCATGACATAAAGTACATTATTATTGTTTGTGTTAAAATCGCTCATGAAGGTAACATGGCGTGGAATCGATATTTGTGCGATAACGATTGTTTTAACTTATATACCAAGGTTTCTAAACTGAACAACAATATTTTACTAAATTTATTATCATGTATTTTATACTTAGCAAAAATGCAACTTTTTCATTAAATGAAAATGCTTTTTTATCTCTTAACTGTACGTTACATCAGTGGTTGTTTAATCAGCGTTTTAGAAACTATGGGTGTATTGGTAAAATGTATGTTTTGTTGACATATTATACAGGGTGTATTCAGACCGTGATCGAAAACTGAGGCAGGTAATAGCGAGGGTGATCACATACCCAGTGGCGATATTAAAAATCCCGATAAAAAATATAAAAAATTACGTTTTCCATACAACCATCGCTATTAAAAAAATGTGGTTTGTATGGAAAACCTCAAAAATTTTATTTTTTGTCGGGATTTTCTTTAATGCCAGGGGGTTTGTAATCACTATCGCTATTACCTGCCTCAGTTTTCGATCACGGTCTAAATACACCCTGTATATGTATATCGTGCAAGTATCGATGCCCGCCCATAGCCCGTGTCGCCGGAGGTGTCCCGCCTATTAGATGTGTTGTTTGTCTAGATTTACATTCGCTTCTTATTGTTTTTGTTGTCTTTGCGTGTATCTAATGCCAACATAGTATTTTATTCATAGTTAAGCTTTTTATTAGTTTTCATACTTATATACAAATATTATTGCCAATTGTATATTTCATCAGTTATGTAACGCTACTCCACAATGATTTTTTAATTTACAACCAGGACAAAAATACCGTAAATTAATGGTGTAAATCATAAAGAATGTGACGTTTAGCTGGTTGAAGTATTTTTTTTATAAAACAAATATGCAAACCATTGTAACTCAAAACTAAATAAATAAAAAAATTTAAATTCAGTTTATTTGCGCCAAAAACAAGGAGATGGCAAGTAAATAGTAATTGTTGTCCTTTTATGTCATTTACAGTATTTTACCAACAATTTTTTATTTACTTTATCGGTATTGTAAAGTAACAGAACTGAGCTTGTAATAAATTTTGGTTTGACTTATAAAAGGTAAGTTTATGTCATAAAGGAGAGAAAAGTCAATCGAATCTTTTTTAAACATTTGACGTCGTAAGACTTGGTGTAAAAACATTGTGAAGTAGTGTTATGGTGGCGATTTTTTTATGTCCTTGATGTTTTTGTTATACGCTAGGGCTAAAGAATATAATGTTGCTCAGCCAGCATCAGGTATCGTGGCCAGAACGACCGAATAATTGGATCCAATTAATGTTATTGTTATTCACTGATGTGTTATAGTTAACATTTTCTATGACACATTATAGAAGATGTACTAGCGTACTGGTCCCACATAATTTATTGCCATATTTTTTTGAAATCGTGTTTTCTTGTACAAAACAATGAGTGAGTTACTTAAGATTAAAGTTTTTACTAGTTGCTTACGTTACAGACAATTTTCCAGATAATTTTTTAAGCTTTAAATAAGATAATTTATATATATTTAAAAAGGATGTTATGTTAAGAAGATTTTTTTGAGTATCTGTTATGCATTTAGCTTCAATCAACCCACTTAAATAAAAAATTATACCTGATTTTGCATAAAGTTTGTTTTCAATTAAGTACGTTGAGACTTGACACACATAAAACTGTATTTGATTTGCTGATAATCACTTTAGATAACAAACAAGTGTTACCTGATGCTGGCTTTTTCAACGATAATATATATTCCATTTGGTGTTAGATTTTGGTATGTGTTGGTGTTCGTTTAATGGCTCATGATAGTAGTTTAAAGCGCGGTGTATGTCGGCAGTTCCTCGCCGGATTCGTTGAGCGAGCGCAGCGGGGGCGAAGCCCGGGGGGCGGCGGCATCGCCCAGCTCCCTGCACAAGCTGGCAGTGCCGCTGGCACGATGCGAAGTCCCCGAAGTGAGGGATGCTGCGGTGGCCGCGTGTGGGAACATCAACCCGGACGCGCTCAAGTAAGTATTGTTACCGCTAGTTTAACTACGTTCGAATAGTACATGTGATGGTTATGTGTTATGAACATTCCCGAGACATAGTAGCTTTATATTGAACCTTATTAGATGTGGTTATATTCAGAAAGTCCGACGAATTCGACATAGAGACATATTAGGGGAAAACGAAATGTGAGACCACCACAAGAAGAATAAAGTCGGTAATCTTTCTTAAATACAATATACATTATTTTTTCCTTTAACAGAGATCTGATGGAAGAGCTGGTCCCCCTGCTACGCGAGGCCGTGGACCGCAAACAAGAGAACATGCGCCGGCGCAGGCGTCGCGACGCACTACGACTCAACCTCAACAAGATGCTGCTACTCATCGCGCAGAAGAAAACCTTCGCTAACAGGTTTATATTATTCTCTTAAATCATATGAATATTAAAAATAAGAGTTTCAAATCACTTTATAGTCCAGTTCGATAAAATTCATCATCTTAGAAACATGAAAAGTAAAATTAGAGAATTTTGATTGCTTACTGCTTAACTTTCTGTTAGTCTGAAAGTAGCTCCTGTGATAGAAAGATGAAAAGAAACCGTCTGTCTTGATATGGGCACATTATGAGAAGGGATGAATCATATGTTGAAAAAGGGTGATGGGTATGAAAGTGGATAGATGAACGAGCTGAAGAAGGTCAAAGAAGAGATGGATGGAATGCGTGATTGAAGATATGAAAGAGAAAGGGGTGAATGAAGACGTGACGGGTGATATGAATGTATGGAAGTCTAAAACATATTGCGTCGACCTTAAATGAACTTGGAACAGGGCAAGAAGAAGAAGAAGATTTCTAAAGTAACTGTAACTTGTAATAAAACAAATTAATGTGAATGTTTCAGCTCGTTTGCGCTAGAGGGCGGCAGTCTCCACTCGAACCTGGCGGAGTACCTGGACGGCGTGCGGCAGTGCCTGGAGGTGGAGGCCGAGAAGGACGCGCCCGCCGCCCGCGAGCAGAGACTCACCTTCGCGGACTTCGTCACTGAACTCATCAAGAGTTTCCCATGTTAGTACACGGAGCTATAGTGTCTTTATGTTGTGCCGGTGTGAAAAAGGAAGTTTGATGAATAAGTAGTCGGATTTTTATGTTAGAATCTTTCTTTGAACCTTAGTTGAGGGTTAACAGAGTAGTTATGAAACTTAAAGGCTTTAAGGGGGCAATATGCTCTTGAGAGTTCAACCGTCAATAATAGGTCAACAAAGTAAGAATTATGAGTTCTATAAGTTTAGGAAACATTGAATATGGATGCATGAAGAATGATGGAGCGGTCTTTGTCTATAACTGATTTAATGCTCGGTGCTTTCAAGTTGTATTGCATTTTTTTTTTATTTCTCTATGTCTCTGCAATCAGCCATTGGCTATAATCAGATCTGGAGCAATAATAAGAGGCGGTTCTGAGTTTCACGCACCCATTGGTACGTCGTCTCAAAAGAAAGAGCTTATAGGTATATTCCGTTGAGGGTCAGCTAAATTGAAGCTAGTCTTTTTCGTCTAAGTCGAAATGTGCTGTCTTTTGGGTCAAGTAGTTTAGCTACGAGTTCGTTTTTGTGTCTCTCGAGCCTTATTTTGTACATCCTACAAGATCTTTCAACATCTTCCTTAATTAGGGGCATTTGTAAAAATTCATGAACCTCAATGTTCTTTATGCACCAGGGTGCACAACTTATCGTTTTTAATGCTTTGTTTTGAAAGCGTTGTAGTATTTCTACGTTTGAGTGGCTCGCTGATCCCCAGAGCTCTGTGCCATATGTCTCCACACTGTTTTTATGATGCATTATTTAAAGAGTATATTTTTGCAACATAAGCATAATACATAATTTTCAAAGAAAAATCAAAGAATTCCTTTTTGATAAATTTGAAACTATTCTCGACCCTTGAATTCGAGAAGATGTGGTAAACATCGTGAGGTAACCTGCACGCCTAAAATTTCTTTGGAATATCTGAAGCACTTTGGAATATGGTATCGCGGTGGAATAAGACCTAAAAACCTCTTAGTTGTAAAGGAGGCCAGTACATTGGGACTTATATTGGTGGATGATGATGCCGATGATCATAGTGGTAATGACAATGGTGATGATGATGACGACGATGACAATGGCGACGACGATAATGATATATATGTATGTTGCAGTGGAGATGTACAGCTCCCTGCTGAAGAAGGAGCAGTGCCGCTCGCTGTTCTCGTTGTTCAGCGGGTGGTGCGGCCCGCTGGCGCGCCACCTCGGCGCTCTGGTGCCGCAGCCCGCGCCGCAGGACGTGGACGACAGGCTCAACCTCTCCGCACTTAGGGTAAACTATACACCTACTTGTATGTATACTAGCTGGGTAAGATCACAAGTGGAATCCCACCAGTCATCACAATTACACTGGTATGGTAAAGTGTGTCATTTGTGTGGGTATTCTACATTTTCGACACAGTTTTGTAGAGGTCGACGTATTGATAGTAATTTCAATTAAAATTAACCAATAGTAATTTATTCAAAGAAAAATATGGATTTTTGACCGGACTTTTTTTAAACCGAAAAGAAAAATTTTACACTGAATATTTAAACCGCTAAAATCTTAGTTAAAAGAGAAAAACAAAACTATGAAATTATCGGAATTCAATTGTAAAATCAGTTATAAAATATTTTTTTACAATGAATTTTGTAATATAAGAATTCAATTTTGTCTAGGCTATGAGCGCGCTCGTCTGCTGCGGCCCGTGTTTCGCCCCGAGCGCTCTGGCCGAGGACGGCACTCTCTACCCGTGGCTTAGCGAAATGCTCTCTTCTACAAATGATAAGGTAAATGTAACTCTTTATTTCCAACCTCAATAAATAAATTTATTTTATTTCCTAGATAACAGACTGCCCTATAATAAACTTTCTTTTAAAGTCAGATTTATAACAAACTTTAAAAAATTCACACTGATTTATGTTTTACCATTACCCTATGTGAAATTATAAAAATAATTAATATTAAACCTGCACTTGATCAGCTTGGTAGACTTAATCCATATACCCTCTACGTTCTAGATGCCCGTGAGTATTAACGTGCATCACAAATTCATGATATTTCACTGTATCAATATTTCTCATCATCCAGGTGTACGAGCTAGCTCGCGAGACGATAGTTCTACTACTGGACTGCAACCCGGACATCGGTCCGCTACTCGACTGGACAGTGGACAAGTGCTTCACCGGCGCGCCAAGAGTCGCAGACGGGTGCTTCATGGCGCTAGCCACCATATTCAGTGCCAGGTTGGTACCTACACGTCAAGGGCTTCAAACCACAAGGACGTATAGGCAAAAAGTAGGTTTTTTATACGTTAGTTTTTTGACCACTTCTGATTTTTCTTAACGGTAGCTTAATTACTGTAGGTATTAAAAGGTTGTAGAGATAATTAAAAATTATATAGAGGTTTGTTGCCTCCTGAAAAGTAGGGGTATCGCTTATACGCCCCTCTGGTTTGAAGCCCATGATATAAGTTGAGTGTATGACAAGTGTGTTTGCAGTTCAACATACACGGATACAAGGCTGTCGCGGGCCGTAAGTATGCTGCAGGTCATAATGGGTATAAGAACAGGTAAAGTGCATGAATGAAGGTCGATGCATTCAGTAAAGTAGATGCGTATGATAGTAATGTAAATTAGGTGAAATAGATGTAATTCTGCACTTTAGCTTAATGCCTGAATGTAGATGATTAAACTTATGATAGGATCATGTTAAGATTTTTACAGCAATAAATTATTGAAGTAAATTTTTGTACTTTATTCATATTGATTTAAAAATATGTATTTTAGTATGGACAGTTTCATTAAGCGCTTAAGAACATGAAGGGAAACACCAAGAACTCGGAAAAAGGTAATAATAATCCAGAAACTAGGGTAATTTTGTTTATGAAGCTCTCATTGCCCTGAACCAAAGTATAATATCAGTATTTTATTGTACGCATTACTTTAGTGCACGAGTTACCTTACAGAGTCCACTTATTGTGTAGTGTATTTCTCTTGCCGTCACGTTTCAATAAATTTGCTAATAAGGGTACGTCTTAATGTTATCAGAGCATATACACAAATTTTATTATAATAACAAAGTATGAAAAGCAATTAGCATGTGTAGATTTGAATACCTTTTTATTCCTTAGTCTTGTAACAATCCTTGCACTGGCTGCAAGTAGGAGACTTTTGTTTATTCGAAATTTCTACAATATATTAACTATAGGCATTGTCAACAGTGCTCAAAACGTATTCCAAACTTTTGGTGCGATCGATTCTCTGCTTCTTCATTTAGTAATTGAATATGGCCGTAGACGTAGTGCTTCAGTTGTCTTGATAAAGGAATATATTAGAACTTATATCGTATTATTAATGTAACCAGTGTAACTTAGTTAATGAACGTGCAGTAACTTCAAAGGTAAGTAATATCTCTGGCTGCATCCCCTTTTTTAAGCAGGGTGACTTGAAATAGTTACTGGTCTTATGCTGTCTACATTTTAAATATAATTTAATTGCGGAATGTCAGGTTTAAAGGTTTAAAACTAATGCATCATAATTTGATGTCTTGCCATAATTGAATTGATAATATCAATATAGTAACGATCCATGTTAAAGTAACTCTGATAGGAATCGTCCCATTGTATTATAAAATACTTATCGAAGTATTACTCAAATACACATTGAAAGATGTGGTATATATAGCTTGGCGTTTTTGATATTGATACATTAATATTGTACATTTTTGCGTCCACTAAATTAAACATCGTGAGAAAACCTGCATTCCGATTAGAATACGGCAAGAAGTTTCTTAGGTATGTGAAGTATCCCGACCATACTAATGAAGGAAGATGGCTCAGCGACTGGACACCGAGTTGGGAGCGACTTAGCGCTGTAATATGGTACATAACTACGATGTTGTATAACCTACATTTTTTTTTATGGAAAAAGGAGGCATACGAGTTAGTGTTGCCCAAATTCAGTCTTGGTCTTGCAGTCTTGGTCTTGTTCTTGCGTTTTTGCAAGACCAAGACCAAGAACAAGACCGCGTATTTTTAGCAAGACCAAGACCAAGACTGACCGTGCAAGACTTGAGCAAGAACAAGACATAGCCTGCAAGACTCTTGCGTCTTGCAGCTAGGACTTAGCGCTATTTCACGGAGTAGTTAGGTGTAACAGTTCGGTGTATAGGTACGCTTAGGAATTCTATGAGACGCAAAAAACTGTATCAAAGAGTATGAAAAACTGGACCTATGCGCATTTCGACTAATACCATAAACATACCTACATAGCGAATAAAAAAATATCCATTAAAATCAAACTGAGTGCATACATAGTTATGTTTTAACCATCGGCACTTTGATAATCCGGCATCAAAGGTTTTGTACTTACTTCTCAAAGTAATTTGCCGCTTTTCAGAAGTACATGGTTATGATAGACGCGCCGGCGGCTGCTTTTAAAATCATATACAACAATCGTTGCCGCCGCGCCGAAATCACAACTTTTGACACTATTTGATTGCCGCCACAGGGCGTAGGTTAAAATATTCTTAGGTTCTTTAAAATACAGTCAAGTTATTGTAATTAATTTGTTTTTTTACATGTTTTAGCAAATGTAAGCTTATAAATCATTAATGTTTATTAAGAAACAGTTACTTCCATGGTAAACGACATATAAGTCAGTTGATTTTTCGAATTTCTTGAATCTTTACTATGGCTATGTTAATTCAAGCTCACAATGTTCCAATTCTAATACGTTTTGCTAAGATTTAAAGTAAACTTTAATAAATAGTAATAGACTAATAGGTAATTGCAAGACTTGCAAGACTCTTGCTGCAAGACCAAGACCAAGACCAAGACTGGGAGCGCAAGACCAAGACCAAGACCAAGACTAGGTGTATTGAGGCAAGACCAAGACCAAGACTGGCTAAGTCTCGTCTTGTTCTTGCATTTGGGCAACACTAATACGAGTAAATGAGCCACTTGATGTTAAGTGATCCACACCGCCCAAAAATTACAATTTTTGGTAAACTTGAGGAAGAAATACGTTTGTTTTTAAGGTGCTTTGTTGTTTTTCTAAACATGGAATAAAATTATAAATATTATTTTGTCCCATGCTACGGCCAAACATACTATAGGTACATCTTCCGGTTTGCGTATTTTGAAGAGGTATTCAGAGGTGTATTTTCGCATCGTCGCTTCGTCAACATTAACTTGAGTAATACGTAATAGGGCCAAGGCTATTGCCATTTTTCAGGCACGTTTCTAGGTTCCGTGCTGCTACTGAGAATTTCCTATAGAAAGAACCTAATAATATTTTACCCGACCCGGCAATCGAACTCGGTATCTCTAGATCGATGGCAATGTGCTGTGAGATAACGAGGCAACCAGTTACATTGTTTATTGTATTCGGCATCTGCAATATGGTGCTTTAAGACATTAAAACTTACTTTCATGTTCCCCACTACCCATTGTTTCAATCGTATATTTGTGTGTCCTTAAACGTTACTTCTCGCTGGGCGTATAATTAACAGATTAGTCATACAGTAATGCTTCGCGAGGTGGGTGTTGTTATACGCAAGCAATATTTGATGCCCGCTGTGTTATGTAAGAGAACACCATCGAATCAGGTCGCCATGGCGTGTCTGGAATTTGATATATATGTGTATAATTAAAATTAGAGAGAGAGAATAGTCAAAGCTTATAGTTGGAATCGATCGATGGAAGCATCTCCGTAAATTTTAAGGGCTTTCTGTAATTTTTCATGAAGATATCAACAAACTTCAATGTCGTTTTTAAAAATAAAACGGGTAATTATTGCGTAAACTAGTTATCAAACTTCTCTATCGTAGAACTATTCTTAATGTCGCCCGACACTACCCAACGTCATAGAATGGTTTATGAGTACGAAAGTTATAAATATGCTGTGCGTTCTTGTTGCAAATTTGGTTAAGCTTTACCTATTTTTTTATATGGTAACACCACTTCTCATTAAAATGTTGATCTATTTTCGAAGGTTTCCTTTAAAGTACCCTTGCCTACAGCCGCCCCAGGGTCTTATTTATATTTACGGGGAGCCGACAAAATGCAAAAAGCGAATTACTGTCATTTATGTAAACCAATTCGCAGTTGTCGAGTGTAATCATTTTCGACCTTAACAAAAACTGAGTTTATTTGAACCTTAATAATAAACAGCGTGAGGTTAATTGAAAAGTACCTACGTCGGTAAAGTTACGCAGAGGTAAGCGGCGATGCAGATTCATTGATCTAAGTTGAAATACTTCATCCTAACTCTTCCAATATAACTTTATAAATATCGTAAGTTTTGTCGTGCCTTTTTATTTATACCTTCCAAAATGCCTGGAGAAAACACTTTGTTAGTGTGTGTGTTTCATCAGTTGACGAGACTTAAAAAGTTACTTAACTTTTAAAATGAAACTGTTAATAACAATGATTACTTAGTTGTTTGGATCGGTGAAATATCCCTGTGGCCATAAAAAACGTCTGTACATCAATCGCCACCCTAAAATATAGCTTGTACCTCAGTACAACATTGGTTGTACTAAAGAAGAATGTAAATTATTGTAAGGCAAATTGTTGTAGTACTTACTTCGTCACGATTCTTACGTAACTATTATGCACATTACTACTCAAATTAAACCTGCATGTAGGCAATAGCTTACTTGAAAGCAAAAGAAAATAGTCCCCAATCTTTAAGGCACAGATCGAATTTTAAATTTCCATTAAAGCACTTTGATTGTGTATGGTTTGTTCAATAAACGCTGCAGTGTTCCTGCATAAAGCGAGCGTTTCATGTCGTGGTGTAGTTAAATTTCCGGCCGCCCTTTAATTGCGCACCGCCGTATCGGCCCTTTGATCGGTATTTTATTTTGTTTTTCATTTAGTGTGTACATTTTACATGCATACTTTATGAAGTTCGTTTGATTATATACATTAAAATAAGTGGAGTGCTCGTGATAAAACAGGTAAAGCAAATAATTTGAAACATGATAAATAAAGATGGTATTATTTACTTCAATATATGCCTATAAGGGAGTATTGAAATCTATCTAAACTTTTGTGATCGTCTGAACCAGGCCAGCGATCGACACAAATCGCGGGGTATTCCAACAAGCAACACGGAGCATTGGGTTGTGTGTACTACGAGTAGGATTTGCGTGATCGTTATAAATTGTTAGCTCAATTTCGTAGTTGTTTAATTTTATTTGTTGTAGCGAAACATGTTCAAAAAGTGACCCTAGGCGTCTTTAAATAATAAATAAATTGCCATCCATTACTTACACATAATTTAACTTTAAAATGTAAATTCAGCTATAGAGATCAGCTAGAGAGAGCTCTGTACATTTATGACAAATATTTTAACAAAATTTACACTATTACAAATTTATTTAAACGATGATTAACAAAGATAAAAATGTTCAATTTCCAAAGTAAATAGACTTTTCTAAACTAGCATAAATGCTTTCAAAGACCATCCAGTGCATATTGCATTTTTTACTACAAAGTTGAAAGTACAAAGGTTTTCCTTTTAATCTGAATATACTGATTGCGTTTGTATTCAATTTGCGAGTTAAAAACATTGGAAAAAACAGTTCCGTCACTCGATGAAAGCGTACGAGATTTTCTCTGTAGAAAATTGAATTTTGCCTGAGTAGTTCTGGGGAGCGACGACTACAAATGGCAATTTTATCCATTGAGTGGGCACTCCGCCTGTTTGGATATTAGCTTGCCTCTGCACTATGTGGTTAATCAGCAAGCTTTCCGTTCGCAAGTGCTGGCCGCAATCAATTGTATTTCCGATTTATTGTTTGTCACACTGTTACAAGTAATGTTTCTAGATATGTTTTTTTAAAAGGATTGGCATTTAGATGAGAAACGTGTATGTGATAACATTCATCTGTATAGATTTTTTGTTAATATAAAAAGGATTGATCAGCCAAACAATCAAATAGGTCGTCAAACATATTAAATATCATTGAATACTTAGTTAAGGAAACACTCCATTCGCCACACATGGAAACCACCATCAGACAAGACAGCACATAAGTTTTTCGAAGAGTTTGAGCGACATGACAAAATTCCTTGATATTTGATCCGCAGAGCCAACGGATTCAATTTTAAAGTTTAATTTGCTTCGTAACTTCACTTGTGTATTGCTCGCGTATTTCAGTTCAGTTCCATCGCGTCAGTATAACACAAACTATGTCTACATATTATTCCAAACCATTATAAAAGTGTGATGAGTGTTAAGCCTAGATGTGTTTCATAGGTATTGTTTTTATTATATACTGCTACGAAAAATTGCGTACATCGGTACTTGAAGCTAAATGCAATGTGTTTTTAACGTAGTGATGGAATATTGAGCCGTTATAGGTAAAAAATACGTGCATCGGCGAACGAACGATTAACGAGTTTTTGCGAAACGAAACGATCGAATTTTCAGAAAAAACGTAGGGTTTAGGTGGAAAATACCATGTAACATTTAAAGTTTTTAAGCATTTTAAATAGGTTTTATACTAAATGCAGCTGTACATTTACAACTTGGTAATAGTGATAAATTAAGACATTCTCATACTTAAATAAAATAGGTAATTGTTTCTTTGAAATCAGCAACTAAAAGACTTTCAGCTCACAAACACCCCGATCTCCAACATTTGTTATAGTGCTTCAATTGAACCTGTTGTCTGTTTCTTTGCGGATATGAAGTATTTATAAGAAGTGTATAGTTCTTTAGCAGTATCTATTTATTTTTGTAGAAATAAATTCAGTTTTTTAAAGTTGCTGCCCGTGACGTTGGTTTCGACGCAACATCCAGGGATCCGTATTTTAAAATTTAGAGTCGAAACATTGTTTTTCTAAAATAATTATCCTTCATAATCGTACAATATTGATATGAACTAGAAAGATATTTTTACAAAATGCATCTAAATATATTGCTATGTATTGCTTCTCTCAGTCTGTTTTTGTCGTTAGAAACAATTAACTATTTACTCTATATTTGATAAAGTTTATTACACAAAGATAAGGACTATCACTAAAGATAAACCTGATAATAGCGTGCTAAATATATGTATATTTATGCTTAAATTACTATTTGAATGTTAAGAAATCTTACAAATTATCAAGTTTGACTTAGGTACAAAATATACTCATAATTTGTTTAATGCTATGGGTCTATAAGAATAGACGTGCTTAAGTTTGTATAGGTAATCTTTTAAGAATTAGATACTAAGAAAAGAAGAGTAATCATAAAGGATCAAAGAGAGAGTAGAAAAAATTATCATAACATTCACAAATCTTGCCGGCTTGAGTTGCGATTGCCTTGCAACGAAATAGCATACGCCTGAACCGAATTTTAAAAAACATAAAACATCTGCCAAAAATCTTATGCCACCATGTTTTGTTCTTCCTTCCTGTGTGGAAGGACAAAACATGCTGCGACGACCCCAAATAAAGAATTGGGAGCAGGGCAGGAGAATGATGATGACGCGTGAACCGAATTTAAAATAAAAAATCACTTTTTGTGTAATTTTAAGGAAAATGCCAAAACACAAAACGGTTAACAATACTTATTATGATACATTTATAAACTGGAAAAATGTCATTGGAGATCATGTTTATACAAGTTGACATTCTCGGAAGCAGAAACATTCTAACTATTATTTAGATGTGTACGCAGACACATGATATTTATTTGTAAACATTTTTGTATTGTATTCTGATTAACTTCGTTGCAGGATATGAGAAATTAGACATTATCTGAGCTTCTCTGGGGGCTAGTACTGTGTCATTGTTAATACTGGAGCATAGGAATTACATACAAGGGCGGCAATGAGGTGGGATAGGGCCGTGAAAACATTGAAATGCCATTAAAAAATAATGAAATATTTTTTTGACTCGTCAAAATAGAACTCTATATTTGCACATAAAAGATATTTTAATTTTTACTACATTTTTCTTCCCAAGCTAGCTTAAATTACTAAGAAATAGATAATATTATTTCAATAGTAATCTATGAGATGATGATGATGATGATGCTATTATCATGCATCTGTAAACTTTTCAAACGAGTTTGATAAAAAAAATATTCTCGCTTTGCCGGTAGACCTACTACGCATGTACAGCAACTTAATCAATACTTAGGCGTCCGAGTTGACGTTGGCGCCATCTATTTTATTCCTCTAAACTCTTCCTTATACATCGAGAATGAGTTTCACTACTTTCAAAATAGATGACACCTTTTCGAATACACGCTGTTAGCAGTTTTCACCAAATGTCAGGACAAACAAAAACATTGTAGGAACTTAAAAATGGTTGTAAGGTAGGAAGTATTAACTAAAATAATATGTAATGCCCGTTGCACTTTTAAGTAATTCAAATTTAGAAATGATCGCTTTCGAATTCGAAAGGCTCTTACCTAGCAGTGGGTATATTATCATTAATCAAAATTCAAGAAATCATGTATTGCTTTACACAAAAATACGCGATTTTCATTTTGCGATATTAATATTATTCCTGATTACCTTAATAATTCAATGGTATCGAAATACCATTGAAAAATTAGCATACTTGCTTATTCTCAGGTACTACGGAATCCAAAGTTTGTAATTTCGGCGTGTACGTGATTTTTGATACGATTGCGCATGCGTTAAAACTCAATCAATAACCGTCTCGCTGGACGTTACCGCCCTCTATAATAGAATCGTTATGTTTGTGCCTCTAGATGGCGACACGTGGATTGTACAGTTCAGTCTGCTACCCGTGCGAAATTACTTCATATTTGCGATTACTTTCTTTGAATACCGCTAAATCCAGTTGTGACGTCATAAATCAGTTTTACCTATAATCTTATTGCTTACTAATATAAACGAAAATGATCTTACAATTAATCTTATGTTTAACCCTTTATAGCCCCTGGTGACACTTCTGTAACAAACCCAAAAAGTCTCTATAAAATTTAAACTAAACGTTTAAGATTTGTCAAATCAATATCAATATATTCTTAAATAACACACCGAACATTTTAGCATCAAATATAAATCATAAGTAGTGTAACTTGCTCCCTTTTTGGCTTTGAATTTCGTGTTTTGATGAAAATGCCATGTTTGAACTTGCAAAAAGTTTAAAATTTATAAAAAAATACTAAAAGTATATAAAATTGTATAATTTTTGTTGATACCCGTAGGTAAGTAAATAATTTGGTTTATATATCGTTACCAATTCATACTTTTGATTTTTTATATGTAAAAAGTAACTTTTTATGTTTGTTACATTTCTGTTACATTGGGTGACAATGGCATAAAAAATACAACTAATGTATATCCATATATTGATGATTTTTTTCTCCTATTTTTTAAGATAGGGGTAGTACTTACACAAAAATTAGATCTATAATATAAGCCTTAAATAGGACTTCTAGTGGAGTTCTATTCGAGGTATACCTTTGTGTGGATGAACAGATTTGCTACACTAAGAGAAGAGACAATTTGAATAGATATATGCCTATAGAAAAAACACAATTGGCGTTAAAAGTTTTATGTACTGAGCGTAGTTTCAAGTTTTGTCTGTTATAATATTGAACCTGAAACAGCACTGAAAGAGTTTTGCTCCTAGTAGAATAAAAAAGGAGCATCTTGAAACGTCGTATTTAGAATGACGCGGGCATACCCAGACATCAGAAATAACATATATATTTGGATAATAACTTTACTTCCGTGGTTTGAAACTTTACTGGAGTACGTAGCAGAAGTGGATATATCTTGGACTTGGGGAGTCCTGAGACCGTACGGAATAATCTCGTTCAAGATTGCAAACTACCCCCTGACGAGGATGTAATAAAAAGTAATGTAGATTTTCTGTTGATTACGTAGCAAATATGGACGCAATTGATGTGTCAAAATTTATATGAAAAGACAACAAACTTGTCACGCTTCTCTCAATTTTTGCTGGTGAGTGGTCGAAGGTCCAAGTCGTTACGATAAGGCCAATAGAAGTACATCAACATTGATCGGTCTCATATCGTCGAAGAATGTAGTGGGTATATTGGAGGTGTAGATTTTATTAACAGCATTATGGGTGCTTATAGTATTATGACACGAATTAAAAGACGCCAGGTTTGGATGTTTTACCAATTATTAGATCTGACCATGGCCAGTTCTTGGCTGATGTATGTGAGAGTAAGGCAGACTAAACTATGCAATGACAAACAAATGTCTTCAGCAGATTTTCAACTTGAAATTGGAGACTTTATGTAAGTTTTGCTTGAATCCTAATGTCCAACAGCGAAGATTAATTGAAAATAAAATACAAGCCAAAATCACAAGAGTCCGGCGCAACATGTCCCCCCATTGGCGGTGGGGCAGTATCAAATTGGCTACTGACCGAATTAGGTTTGAAAATCATTTTGCCCAAGTTTCTTCGGTGTCCTGATGTAGCACAAACAATTTTTAAAAAGTTCGGAATAGTAGTTGTTACAAAAAACAAAATAAATCTGTTAGATCCTTCCATACTACGTTAAAACATTTTCTTCCACTTTAACCCAATGTGACAGTAATGTCACAAACCCTAAAAGATCCAATACATACGGAATAAAAAATATTTTTGAATTTCCACGAAACACGTGTTTTTTTATTTGTTCAAGCCTATCATATACCAAAGTATCATAATTTTTTATGATCTTGGGCTACGAAGGGTTAACCGAGTTCTGATTAAGTTTTCGTCTATATACTTTTCTGTAGGCTAGTATATCAGAATCTGCGATAGGTGTACTCAGTCTCACTAGTGTTTCTGATCTACGAATTTATAAATCACTTTTACATAAAAAAATTAAATTATCAAACGCAGCTACTCGATTTAAAAGTGGCTTCTACCCAAGTAAACCCCGTTGACCGTTCTCAATACAAGCTATATTTGCATACAACAGCAAAGTTTTTAAGTTAACACGGCTTTTTCAATCTGCTTGCGTATAGTATCTAACAAATGTGGAAGCTGTTTTTTTATTCTGTAAAATAATGCACTTAAAGTGAACTTAGTTTTTCCGTCTTGTACCAAGTCTTGTAAAGGGATCTTTCATTTGATAAGTCGCAATTTTTTTAGCAGTTTTCGCAATAGAATGAGTTTAGTTATAAAAAAAATGGAGAAAGATAGCTTTAACCTCCATGGAGTCTCTCTTTAGCTTCTATGGAGGATTGGCTCCAACTGGAAAAGTTTTGATCAGGTTGGACGGCTTTTAGTGCATGGGGAAAGGGAAAAACGAAAAAATACTTATATATATTATATCACTTATTAGTGGAATATTTAGGTTTAATGTTGAATACCTGTGAAAAATTAGTAAATTGTTACTAATTTAAATCACGTCTTTCAAATATTCTTAACTTGTCGCATGGTCGATTCAAAATCACAGCGGTTGCGGGTACAACCAGGGACACACACCTTTGACTTTTTTCTACTTCTAAAGTTATATGTGTATTCACAATGAATTATCATGTTTTTAACGGGGAAACCTTAGGAAAGCTACTCACTCAAAACTTTTTTGGGAACACTTTATGTGTGTAGTATGCCAACTCGCATTACGCCACCGTGGTGGACCTTATTCCACCTAATCCCACTTAGTTGTAGAGGAGACCCGCGCCTAGCAGTCGGAAATATTTGAGCATTTATATTTTGTATGCAGTTGTAGTCTTTTTTAGACGCAAGTAAGTTTTTAATTTTTAAGTTTCGTAAAAAGTAAGTTTTGAAATTAGATGCATATTCAAATACTCATTAAAAAAGAAAAGTTTCACGGCTCCAGGTCTTAGCACTACAGCAAGTAATTCTCCATTATCTATATTTTAATTAATACCGGGATAGAATCTTCGAAAAATACGCACCGGTCAAATTTGCCCGGGGACAATGCGATGGGGTGGCATATGGAGAGACGGGTGGGTGGGATGTGTCGCTCGTCCCTCAATGCCCTCCTCATGGCCCGGGAGCTCTTGCTTTTATGAACACGTGTCGTCTTCGAATTTTATGTCATATAAATATTGTGTTCACATTTTAAATATTTATTACAACCATTCGTAGAAAAATTACCACAAATATCGTTTAAAATGTATGATTGGACAGAAAATAAAATAATTAAATGACTTTACCTATATTATTATGTTTTCGACTCGAAATGAGGAAAATATTTGTAAATGAAAATGGCTTATTTGGTTTTCTTATTGTAGTATTTATGTGGTAACATCGATCAACTTTGCATGCGCGTACATGATAAAATAAACTGCAATTCGATTATGTCTCGGAAACACGTTTTAAGCGCTAGAACCGCTCTTTCAGAGTTCAAAAGACCTTTGACTCGTAATTTTCGGCTCGTGTACGGTGACAGGATAAAAATATTTTCTGAAGCAGAGTTGCAAAGAGCATTTCGCACAAATTAAATGTATTTTCTCATTATATTCTTTGTTTGAATCGGCCCGTGGAAGTTCACTTGTGGTAACAAATGATTTGCCTTATTTATGACATTTTTCAAAATCTTCTATTCAAGTATTACACAAATTATACCAATCGTCAAAGATGATCTAACTGTGAATATGCAATTTCAATATAACAAGCCACATTAAATTGCACGAACACGAAAAAATATAATAAGTATAATTTTAAGTGCGAGGCTTATTCCCGTCTTCACATGTTACGCTTTCGAGCCTTAACAGTTCAATGAAATTTGATCACTTTTGGCATGGATATGATTAAATTCGGCGAGGCTCATACACATCGTTAGTCTATACTAATATTATAAAGAGGTAAGGTTTGTGAGTTTGTATGTTTGTGACGTTGTAGAAAGTAAATTCGAGATCTACAGAACCGATTTTAAAAATTCTTTTACCAATAGAAAGCTACGTTCTTTGTAAGTTTCATAGGCTATATATTAATCCGAAAAATGATAAGACTTTTGTTGTAGTAGAATTTGCGAAGTAAATCGGAGAAAAAACGGGCGAACGAAACAGTTTTTTGCAAACGCTGTCTTACCTATGGGAGATATATAGTTGAGTGCTAGAAAAAAGTTGTAGAGCTTGATAATGTCTACAAAAAAGTCAGTGGTAGCATATGTCTAATTTTTAGGGTTGGTTCACTATAACCTCTTTTATGCTAACTAAATTTGTTATAAAATAAAGCATTGTTTGTGAAGGTATTTTATTAAAAATTATTATTTTAACCCTTATCCAAATAAATGCGTTATAAGCATTTAATTTAAAAAAAAATTTCCCTTTACATGATTTGATTTCAATGAGTATCTTAAAGGATATCGCAGTTTCAAAATAATCATCAAGCGCGTAAAAATTATGTACAAGGCGCCGACCGGCGTTATGGTTTCACGTTTAAATAATTTTACCGATTTGTATGATTTTTGGTATGGGCATAAATAGGACTCTAAGGAGTAAAATAGACCACCAGTTATTTTCTTTCTGAACTCAACCCTGTAGTCTACGCGGACGAAGTCGCGGGCAACAGCTAGTAATTAATAAAACTGCGTTTTTGATCCGACCAGTAGCCGAAGGCGCCATTAATGATCAGTTTCCCCTCTGTACCCGGCAAAGCCTAATCCGATTTACCGGCGACATGCAATCATGGGATTAATAATTGCATATAGACATTCAATTCATTAATATACACGTGGATAATTGATATGCCTTTTGAAATGTGTTCTGTGCTGTGTTATTGTAATGAAAATTACATGATTAAATTTATAAATCAAATTTTTGGTAATTTAGTATACATTGGTTTTCGTAAATGCTCGTCCGTTAAAGGCATCAGTGCTCTATTTCGGCTCCATTAATGTACCTTATAAATGCACTCACTAAATCTTAAACTCCCCCACTAAAAACAAATTAATTCTTACATTTTGAAGTCATTGATAAGCGTAAAATGTAAGCTCGCCGTGGAATATAAATGTCAAGAACCTTGTTTACTTCCAGTAAAAAATCAATACTGTTATGTTTAAGTGCAAAATAAACAGGTTTGTTGGGCCCTGAATGACGTTAAAAATTCACGTTCAGCACACGTACTAAGTAGGACAAATCTTTTATACCTGGGTCAACGGATCGAACGCGATCTAGAAATAGCTCGTACTCAATCGCTCAGTAAAAAGAAACCAATGACACACATTTTAATGTATTATGTTTTACTCGGTGAAACGTATATAGAGCTTTGCTACTTAGAATACTAATATTTCCAATGAAAACAAATTTTAATTTGTATTTTACACAGGTAAATTTACAATTTATAACAATAAAATGAAATGGATGTTTTGACGCAGTAACAACAAGTGTTGTTTTAGTAATTATTGTGGCGAGTGATACAAATGAAAGTGGGGCCAAAGCAAATACAACAACATATAATTAACACAAGGGCAATTAAAGTCCGTGAGGGGCGCAACTTCAACTCGCTCCTGTGTACACGGCGATTTGTAATGTTTACATTTTATATTATTCATGTATTTTAATTGTCTCGATGATTTTACATAAACGGTGTTCAATAAATTTCTTCAAAAGAGCTCGAATATTTGGCTATATGAATCTTTAGAGTTCTTACAAGTGGAAAGTAAAAACTCTTTTTTTTTCTAAATGACTTAAAAAGTCGTCTGTCAATTAGTCTAATCGTAATTTTTGGTTGATGAAGAGTGTACTTTAATCAAAATAAGTACTTGTTTATATTTTCACCACATTAGTAAAGAGATTCACCACCTTGCTGGATAATTGCGTTGATATGACAGATGTCGTTTCAATAACCGTTGGCGGTGTCAACAGCGGCGCGGTTGGCGAGTGTAGCAGGGTAGATGATAAATGGGTCCATCCGGCCCGGCCGCAATCACTCCTAATGGCGCTTTGCTTCTGCCTTGCAACTTTATTCAGCCGCATCGGAGATACACCTGTTTACCCAGTTTAGATTCACTGCGATTTATCTCATCATCGGATTAAGTAATTGATAATAATTAATAACGCGGACAAAGATTACCTTAATTTAATGTAATAGTATCTCTTAAGATATATTTGCTAACCGTCTCAGTTGGTTATTCACGACTATTCGTAGTTATCAAAATTTAACCTTCAACACGAGTCAAATTTTTTATTTGACATTATGTAAAAATTCACATCGTTATATTCCTCTTGTACGCTATGGAAAGGGCTATACATACAGGGACATAGCCCGGCGGGTTAGTAAGTTGAAGTAGCATTGGGCCATGCACTTAGTTCGAAAAACTGGTGGCCGGTGGGGCTAAAAAGTTCTCGAATGGAAGGCACGGAGAGGATCGCAGCGTAGGACGTCCACTAACAAAATCCGATGACCTAGTAAAGGCCGCGATTGACAACGGATTGGCCTGGTAAAGGATTGGCGAGTTTTATTGGGCAGTTACGTTTGTTGGAGAACAAATAACCGTTGGGTACACCATGTCCTGTGTGGAGACCACAGCTGGGCAAACATAGAGTAGGTCCTCCAGCAAGGTGGGGCGACAGGATATGCAACATAGCCGGCAGAAGTTGGATGAGCTGGACATAAAATCGAGTCCTTGATTGATTTTCCCGAAAAAAGAGTGAGGTCCGGTAACGCGCAAGTAACGTGTCTGAGGGTTGCGGACTTCTTTCTATATGCAAGCATTTATCATGCTTTGCATCAGGAGGGCCGCGAGATTGTATGCCATATTACGGGTAATTAAAAAAGTCAGATCAGCTTCAATAGTTCCCATACCTTGCGCATATAATAAAACAATATCGTTGTCATTAATATTTATTGTGCAGTAACTCAAAAAATATACAAGTACAATTATGAGTTTACATTTAACAGTAAATCTGGTAATAAGCCCCGTGGCGAAATTGGCTAGATACAAGATTGAGAAATGACAGGCAGCGGATTCCATTCCCGCACCGAAAGAAATGTTCGCGTAATCTTCAAAGCATTAAGCAGTGATGGCCTCGAGGTTTAGGCACGCGGTCGAGAATCTCGGCGGTCGCGGGTTCGAACCCCAGGCACACACCTATGACTTTTCGAAGTTATGTGTGTATTCAAATTGAATTATCACTTGCTTTAACGGTGAAGGAAAACATCGTGATAAAACCTGCACACCTAAAAAGTTCTTAGAAATTACTTAGGTGTGTAGTCCGCCAACCCGCACTAGGCCAGCGTGGTGGACTATGGCCTGAAACCCTCTCTATGGTAGAGGAGACCCGTGCTCAGCAGTGGGCGTACATGGGTTGATGAAGAAGAAGAAGAAGAATCTTCAAATATTTCCTTCATGCGTGGGTGTTTTGAGACCGAAAAGTCTCTCGTAGTTTCATCAGAAAGTATCATGGGTTTCGTGGGGTTCAACCCACGACACAAGGCTTGTATCTTAATATATGGTCCGTACTGTGTGTGTGTCTGTTGGGTGTGTTTATTTATTTATATTAACTGTTGCGCCTGAAACTCAACCGATGCGGTTATTGACAGTCCACATGAAGTGTGATTATTAAATCAACAGAATACGAAGAGACGGTAATCAATACCTTTTACTTAGTCATGCGAGTCGCATGTGGCTCATAAGTAATGGTTAGTGAATCTTTGAGCATATGTGTATTGATTCGATTCCATATTCTGTTTGCCTAGCGAATATAAAGAGTTGTCGGAGAATTTGCAGAGAGATTTACGTATATATGATTAAAGGAATCAGTTACATTATCAAAACGGGCGGTGAAGGTAATTTTCGAGTATTTTAAAAAGCCATAATATTAATAGTAACGTTACTGGGATTATCTTAAAGAAATATAAAGAAAGGAATATTCATCAAACGTTAAAGGCTTTTTAAAAAAATACTTCATGAAATATATTGATTCTATTTCTGGTATGATATTGAAATAGGTCAATAAATATAAAGTCTCTTGCTGTTAGTAGAACATTATATTATTTTTATGACCGTGGCTTTATAAAAATCCAAATGCAGCGAATGTGATCGTAAGATCCCGAGTGCGAATTGCGGCCCAGACGAAGTTTTATTAATTATTTATCATTTGTAAATTTTCACCATTAATATTTCATTCAAAAAATTGACAATGACGCAATATGGGTGTCCAAACGAAGGTGTAAAAATACACTTAAATAGAAATAAAACTTAAGTTTAAATATCTAGAATAAATAAAGCTTCAACATTCATGCATAAAGCAAGCATTATCAAATATTTATTTTATTAAGTTTCGTTTCATTCTAAAATTCATAAATATTACCTAAAAAAATTCCGAATGTTAATTAAAAATAAAGCGTGGCAATGTCACTACGGTAAGCAATGCGCACTCTTGTCTGAAGATATTCTTGAGTTTAATATATCATTCAAAGACATACCGAAGTGAGTGCGGTTGTCAGGCGTCGTGTGTCGTCTACCCCGCTCGGTGCGCCGCACACCCGCCTTCACGCCTCGGACTCAACTACCGAATGCTACCATAAAACAGTTAGCATTGTAAATACTTGTGAAAGAGAGGGAAGGCGACGTAGCGAGGGCGGAGCCTGCTGCGTGCCAGCCCGCGACACTCGTAAAACAATGATTACAAGTAATCCTTTACTAAGATTTACAAAGACGGCTGTAAACCCCAAACTAACAAACTGCGATAAACAACATAAATTGCATGACATCTGAAGTTATAATAACTAGCCCGTGGTGGTATACCCACAGCAACTAATGATTATTATCATAAATAGTAGAACCACGCTGCTTGAATGACCTCGGTCGTGGTCGTTGCTTGCCAGTTGACACAATAATGCGTATTCTCTGATGTGCAAGTATAAAAAATGTCACAAAGCAACAACATATAAACGTTTTATTCAACGTAAAAACATGACACATGACGTAATAACTTGTTGCATTACCCGCGACATATATTATTTGTCATTTTTGCCGTGAAATGTTTCGGAAAGTGCACATTACTAATTGTTCTGCTCGTGAAAATTATTTTATTGAAATTGAATTCTTTCATAAGAACATTCATAATAAACACAACATAATTTTTGAATTCGGTCCTGCTGTTTACGCGTAATGCCACGACTTAGGCATTTTTATACGTCGGTGTATAAATTGATTCTCACATAGTAGACGTATTTATATTTGGATCAGTGGGGAATATAGCCTAGAAGTCTAAATGTTAATTAAACTTTAATTATCATAATTATATCTTAGGTTTTAATATGTTCCGATTGTTATTTTTGAAAGTTTTATCCGCTACCTCAATAGTGCTGCGATATAAATTTATGAGCGTTCGAGAGACTTGAGGTCAATTCACGGGTATGGCAAAATCTTGTCGGGATTTTAGATTTGGAAATTTCCAGAAAAAGTATATGATTCGGCAATGCGCCTTAAAACGGCAAAAAGTTCGCCCCCTATTACGCGCAACACAGGTATCGACTGTATGTACCATACGGGTGAAAATTCACATTCAAAATCACACATTTCCAAAATTACTTTTTGTCACCTCCAACTGTCTTCCAGTGAAAGTCCCGCCAAAATCGATCTAGCCGTTTCTAAGATTAGCAGCAACAAATGGACCGACAAAGAAATATTTTTTGAGTGAATTTTCGTCCTAGACAAGGCGTATATTTTCACCCTCTATAAGTAAACATGGTTATTCTGAAATTACAAATAGATAATTCTATTTTTATCATATTTATACAGGGTGTATTGGGACCGTTCCCGAAAACGAAAACAGGTGATTGCTAGGGTGACTCCGAACACATTGAGGTAAAAAAAATCGCGAAAAAAAAATAAAAAAAATCGATTTTTTTTTCTAATTTTTTTCACATCAATATATTCAAATACACCAATACGTGAATTTTTCAGAATAATAAAGCGTCTCTTCCTCATTTTTAAATAACGCAGTGAAAAGCTATCACAATTACTCCTAACGCAAGGGGTCAACGCCTGGCCGCGACTCGCGAACACGAAGCAAAGACGTAAGTACCTATCAAGCGACTGCTCAACCCCTCCTCCGCCCCGCGCGGTGCGGCGAGCCGCGAGCCGCGACGAACACTCGCGCCGCACACGGTGTGATAAAAAATATCAAAATGCGGCGCGTTATGACATTACACGAAACGAAAACGTTGTAAACAATAAAAAATTACATAAAAGTTTTAAACATAACAATTTGAGTTAACTAAATTCCTCGCGGCTGTGTGACTGACGCGAGAAGTCACATTTTAAATTTACTCCTTCGCCTGCTAATGCGAGTCGCAGCTTGAAATGAGCACTAGTACACAAATTCACACAATGGTTTTCATGAAAATACGTTAATATCCCCTAATCTTCATTAACGTAGTAATCAAATGTTGCATTCAAACGGCCTATTGTCAAATAAGTGAAATAATTTTATGGTTTTATAGTAATTGAAATAATTGACTGGATCCTACTACTTTCAATGACAACGTAAAGATACCAATAATTAGCCTTTTTATCAAACTACGTTCGTGTGAAACAAAGTTACCTTAAATCCTTTGCGAAATGTGTGTCCGATATTGAGCAGTTCGGCAATGGCTGCCACGGAGTAGGAAGTTCACAGTTTTCACTTAACACTCACACATACACCAACACTCAGAGATTTCTTGTAGCAGTTATTATAACGATTCATTCAATTTACTTTGTCGTCCAAACAATGAATTAAATTACACTAATGTAGCACTCAGCCGCAAAATGCATTTTGTGTTTTAAAGAAACAGATGATATTTACTTCATTACACCGGTAATGTATTGTTTGTACGCAAGTGTATTTACAAACACACGGACTGAACTATAATGAATTAAACCTATGTACATTTAGTAATAAATTTATAGTAAAAATGCAAAATCGCAGTTGCACTTGAATGATCAATCATGTTGAAACCACGATCTTTGATACTGAGCTACAATTCAACTTAAAATAGAAAACTAAAAACTATTCAGAATAAGATGAAAAAATTGAGAGATAACTAAGTGATGGTAATTCGCGCGCGCATAAGTCACATTAACTACTGACCATCACGATACGGCACCATACATAAATCACCTATCACATAATATTTCCGGGACTATTCATTTTTAATTTCTTATAATACTCAAAGTTTTGTCAAAATAATAGGTAAATAAAAACTGTACAAACATTATCATTCAATATTACAATCACCGTTATCACAAAAAAACAAATATCAATAATAAGGTATTAGAATTGTTCATTGAATTAGCTTTTTCGTTGTATTATTGGTGCGTAAACGTACTTATCCCGAATATTTTCGACCAATCATGGGCTGTTAAGAAACAATATGTAACAAATTAAATCACTTCCTGGCGCATACATTAAATTCGGTTTGTGCTCTCAATTACATTCGTAAGCAATAATATCGAAATTATTTTAAAACTATTGCAAAACTTTAAATTATAGTTATAATAATCTTATTTAATGAAACAGACATAAAACATGAAAGTCATTCAAATGTATGTAATAAGTAATGATATTGCGCCATCTATGCAACTCAATTTGAAACTTACCAATGAAGCAATAAAATCAAATAGACATGGTTGTAGCTATTATTAACACTATTTTTATAAAATAATTATTGTCAATAAAAATAAATTACTATGATTCAATAGAACAAACATAACATTACTTGAATGGTTTCTCTATGTTATTTCTTTCATTAAGTAAAAGGCGACATAATCGCCATCTATGATTTTTAATTTCAATCTTTTAACAAACCTGTATAATAAAAATATGGCTAATATTCATGATCATTCTTAATTTAATAAACATAACACTAAACTTTTCCTATTTAAACTGAATTTACTCAAATATTTATTCAATTTGTTAATCTGTATTTTCGTAATCACAAAAATTACTTGAATTGTTTCACAGTATCATTCACTACCGCCATCTATGCTTAAAATCTATTAAAGCTGACTAAAAATCAGTATACAAATTAAATACAAAATAAATAGAGTGAATATTACAAAATAAACAGTAGTGATATACAAAATAAATAGTAGTGATAAGAATATTTTTAAATTTACGGTAATAACGACCGGACAATTTTTGGAAATGGTATTTTCGTAGATTCGTAAAATAAAACTTTTGCGCTGGAGATAGGCGCCGTGGCCTGTGATTGGCTGTCGTGAGTTATGACATTAGACAGTATTCTAGTAGTATATCGGCAGTTACGCGGGAAAAAGTACCCAGTGCAATCGCGATTTTGCATTTTTACTATAAATTTTCATTATAATTTTATTACCAAATGTACATAGGTTTAAATTATTATAGTTCAGTCCATGTGTGTTTGTAAATACACTTGCGTACAAACAATACATTACCGGTGAAATGAAGTAAATATCATCTGTTTCTTTAAAACACAAATTGCATTTTGCACCTGACTGCTAACTTAGTGTCTTTTAATTCATTGTATGGACGATTGAAAGTAAATTGAATGAATCTTTATAATAACTGCTACAAGAAATCTCTGAGTGTTGGTGTATGTGTGAGTGTTAAGTGAAAACTGTGAACTTCCTACTCCGTGGCAGCCATTGCCGAACTGCTCAACATCGGACACACATTTCGCAAGGATTTAAGGTAACTTTGTTTCACACGAACGTAGTTTGATAACAAGGCTAATTACTGGTATCTTTACGTTGTCATTGATAGTAATAGGATCCAGTCAATTATTTTAATTACTATACAGTAAAAGCTCTTTATTCGCCGGGTATACGTTCCATGAATATGCCGCGAATACAGAATTATTTACATAGTGTTATACGTTAGGGGATACGTTCCTGAGTGACAAAATTATTAAAAAAAAAGCGAATATTTTTAAAAATCAATTTCATTAAAGTTTTTGAACATTTTGATTAATTATCTTAAGGCTTAGGCAATGGTTTAAAGAATTTTGTAATTTTCAAAATGTGAAAAAAACGTGTTATGATCAAATTTTTTGTTACGAATGTGAAAGACGAAACAATAAAACACGGAAAGTGGCTTTTAGCGTAGAACAAAACAGCAACATTTAAAAATATACTTTATTGATCGAGTAATAAGGTTGCTTTCATTCTGTTTGTTTACATTCTCAAAGACAACCGCGGTGAAGGCGGCTTATCTCAAAGACATCGGCAATTTCATTCTAACACATACTTTATGCATAGTTGTAATATGATTTGTTTTACTGTTTTTATTTGTCCATTTGACGGCATTGACTAAGAATAT
This sequence comes from Cephonodes hylas, assembly GCA_030295005.1. Classification (NCBI taxonomy): domain Eukaryota; kingdom Metazoa; phylum Arthropoda; class Insecta; order Lepidoptera; family Sphingidae; genus Cephonodes; species Cephonodes hylas. Next base: position 17,006,934 of record AP025360.1, read on the forward strand.
TCGCTTGGTTACCTATTGGAATCTTTTTAATTTTTTTATGTACTTATTAGATCCGCAAATAAAGAAATTTTAGCCGCGAATATAGGAATTGGGTCGCATTTTTTTATTCCGCGAATGAAGGAAGCGCGAATAAGGAGCTATTACTATAAAACCATAAAATTATTTCACTTATTTGACAATAGGCCGTTTAAATGCAACATTTGATGACTACATTAATGAGGATTAGGGGATATTAACGTATTTTCATGAAAACCATTGTGTGAATTTGGGTACAAGTGCTCATTTCAAGCTGCGACTCGCATTAGCAGGTGAAGAGTAAATTTAAAATGTGACTTCTCGCGTCAGTCACACAGACGCGAGGAATTTAGTTAAACCCTCAAATTGTTATGTTTAAAACTTTTATGTAATTTTTTATTGTTTACAACGTTTTCGTTTCGTGTAATGTCATAACGCGCCGCATTTTGATATTTTTTATCACACCGTGTGCGGCGCGAGTGTTCGTCGCGGCTCGCGGCTCGCCGCACCGCGCGGGGCGGAGGAGGGGTTGAGCAGTCGCTTGATAGGTACTTACGTCTTTGCTTCGTGTTCGCGAGTCGCGGCCAGGCGTTGACCCCTTGCGTTAGGAGTAATTGTGATAGCTTTTCACTGCGTTATTTAAAAATGAGGAAGAGACGCTTTATTATTGTGAAAAATTCACGTATTGGTGTATTTGAATATGTTGATGTGAAAAAAATTAGAAAAAAAAATCGATTTTTTTTATTTTTTTTTCGCGATTTTTTTTACCTCAATGTGTTCAGAGTCACCCTAGCAATCACCTGTTTTCGTTTTCGGGAACGGTCCCAATACACCCTGTATAAACAGACGTGATTACTCTTAAGAGCAAAGTTTCTCGAAAACACTTGTACTGTCTAGACAAGGCTTTATGCCGTTCGTATTTTATCTCATTATATTCGCTTGCTTGCTATCCTTTATTTATTTATTTATTATTTATTTATTTATTTATTTGCAACACTAACATTATGTTTACACAATCATTTAAAAACATATTCCACACCTGTCTCATTCTTGGTAAACACAACAATTACAAGTGTCGACATCTCAATTATACAAAACAACTAATTAGTTATACAAAAAAAAAAAGACTTATAAACATATATAAATATTAAGAGAAATAAGCAACAATGAATTAAAAACTATAACTCTAAAACAAAACCAATTTATAAAGGACAATAAAAAGGAAAAAACAAACTATATTTATACTTGGAAAAAGAAATAAAAACAAAATACTAAAATAAATTAAATTACAAAAATAAACCAAATCACGATAATGATGTCAGCATCTTACTTATTAGGATTTGCGACGAAGCACAAAATATATCCAAATCAGGATATTGGGCACATAGCTCATTGTAACACTTACAAATTCTTACAAGTGGAGAATGGAGACCAACATTTGTTCGACACTTTTTAGTGTGAAAAATCCTGGTAATTGATTTACGAGGATAATTATACGGCACTGCTAGACCAATCTGTTGCAAGATATCACTGCAGTCAAATTTACTATTTACCACACCATGTAGGAAAATCACATCATTAATTACGCGGCGTTGCTTAAGAGATTTAACCTCAAAGAAGGCAAGCCTTTCACCATAAGGACACCTGTGAAAAATACCTGGACTTAAAAAAGCTAAGTGTCTAGTAAAGGCTCGTTGTATGCCTTCAATGCGTTGTGAAGAAACTGCATATTGAGGATTCCATACAGTAGATGCAAACTCTAAATGACTCCGGACTAAGGAGTTGTACAGAATTATTTTTGTGCGCAGGGATTGGAATGATTTTGTATGCCGTTTTAGAAACCCAAACATTTGAGCAGCTTTTATTACGATATTATTAATATGGGATTTAAAAGTTAGCTTGCTATCCAGAGTCACACCAAGATCACGTATTTCTTTAACCGTTGACAAGGTTGCAGATTGTAGTATGTTATGTAATTGTAAGTCCTTTTACGCCTTAACAACTTTACAGATCAATATGATGTATTAAATAACAAGAAAAAATATGAAGTAAGAGTAAGTTTTTTATAAAATATAATAGTAAAATCTGCAAGCGAAACCAGGGACAGTAGCTCGTTGTATAATATTTGGAAAACTTGTTATTTTAGTGGCGTCCGGCATACGCGGAGCAATTAATATTTCATTGTATCGCACGGTAAAATTGAAAGGGCGCTTACATTTTTACTGCGTAATGCTATTAACGTCCACTAACGCTGATTGCTTTATTTGTGCGCGCGGAATTCACCAAATTGAATCACATTGATATTCAATGAAACGCTCACGAGCGATGTAAAGACAAAGTATGTAATATTTTTTATTAAAAATGCGTTCGCTCAATTTTCAATCCAAGGGTTTTATCTGAATGTCATTAAGCCAGAACTGCGATTTCTGTAGTTGAAATATTGCTACAAATGATGAAAATTACGATAGTACCTATATTAAATTAATATAGGGATTTATTTATAAATATCATACTTCGCATTTACTAACAGAAAAGAAAGCGTCTTCTGAAATAAAATGATTTGTGTTCGTTTTATTATAAATACAATTTCTACGCCTCAATATGATATAAGATAGGTAAATTAAGCCCCCAAGTATTCGTTTCGCCAGTGCGTGCAACTTAACGTGTCCATTTGAAAAAAAAAAACTAGAACAACATTCAAAACAAACTTCAAAACCTTTTACACTTGCCCCTGTTTAGCAACAGAAAAAAATAGAAACGGCCTCCGAACTCCCCAATTAACATCGAATACCAAAGCGAAAAATAAACGTACGCTTTAGGCAAATCCGCAATACAGGCTCTGTGATATTGCAACTGGAAATAAAACTCCAGGCATATCAATAAATAATAATTGACCAATCAATTATTGTAAATAGAGAAGTAATGCTTGACAGCCTCGTGACGCAGTCAGTTTGGCACCACTTTGTGAAACGAGGGGCCGTGGGCTCTTTGCCCGCACCGAGACAAAACAAAGGGTGATCCAAAAGTATATTTCTAGGGTATGGGGATTACCCTTTTTCATATGTAAGAAAAAGACTTAAGTACAAACGTTTAAAACTAAAAAAGGAAAACAATAACAAAATGCTAGAACATTTTAACTAGGCTAGCAGGGTTCATATTAAGGGAATAAACCTAAACTAACTAAAATGTGTGAAAAGAAGCCTAAGTGGCTTCAGTGGATAGAAAAATGGTGTTCACTCACATATTGTCTGGCCGGTGGGAAAGCTCAAGTGCGCCACGCTGCCACTCCTTCTGAGGCAGGGATATTGTTAAACTCGCCGGGTATACTGGTATATTGGCGGGCATATTTGAATACAGTGCCGGTGATGCACACGCACTCGCGGCTCCACTACCGGGTAACACTTGATGTATCGTCGCAAGCACGACGCTATGCGGTGCCAAGCGGGGTGGGAGTGCGTATGTCAGAGCGAGAGGAGAAAGTAATTGGCTCTGCCAACCACACAAGATGTAATAAGATAACAACAATACCCGCCAATAACTAATTCTGCTTATCCACGCCTCAAGAGGCAAGATAACTACTTCACGTATGTACATTGTACGCTATATGCAATATTTCTAAATTCACTGCTTGGTATATTGTTCATTAAAGCGTGCAGCGCGTAAATGTAGGTAGGTATAGTAGGTGTATGTAAAATCAAGTATTACACTATCCACTATATTCTATTTCAAAGGTGGACAGTCCTTTGAGCAGAGTTTGGCCATGTATTTACTCTGAAAACAAAGCAGTCGGATAGTTATCGGCGGCGGCGCAGCTCGTCAATACCCCACAAAGCCTTTGACAAGTCAATTGTCGGTAACGGTTTCAATCACATCCGGTGGCTGGTGCAAAGCGCCACGGTGTGTTGGGTCAACGCATTGTTTTCCCAAGCCGGTGTTTGCTCTTTGCCGATATTGCTCCATGGGAGTATCAAAGACTCCCCTTATTTTAAACATGACCTCGTGTATTTGCTGGGGGCGGCCGGCTAATCTCCTAAGTGACGCGTGATTTGATGTATCGCCTGTCTCGTCACAGAACAAGACATGTAAACGCCGTTCGGAGTTTATGAGGTCAGTAGGTGTCGCTGAGCAATACATAATTTGAATTAGCGTGACAACACGTGAAAAAATATCCAACAAGGAACGGAGCCTAAAAACTATCCATCGCGTGTTGCACTCCTATGTTGCGAGCTCAGGTAGCTAATAGTTCTAAAATAAACCGTATTTAAAAACGGTTAAATTCAAGGAACAAATGTGATCTCCAAACTGAGGAGATATGCTTAAGTAGCGCTATTATTTTATCATTATTAATATCAACGCCAAAAAATAGAATGATTCATGGATGATTGAAAAAAGATAACCATAATAATAATACTATAGTAAATAAGTAGATAAGTGACAAGAACGCTTTCAATAATAATGTAAATTATGAGTCTGACTTTCATCTCCGTCAGTTTAATTGACAATTAATTAATTGCATGATGCCCTGATCCGCGCATACATATAATAAGTACACAGTATTACACAAACCATTAAGCGCGAACTCCGTCGTTGGAAAGCTTATTAACATGCAGTCATGCCGGAATTGTATTAATATTGGAGAAATGTGTCCCGTTTCTACCACAGTTACTATGCGTTATAAAACATTTGCTTAAATAAACATGCTTATTTATTCTGTTAAACAATGTAAGAGTAAATTTTCGTGTTCGTGTTGACAATTAACACAAACGTATTTCTGCGGTTTGAAAGCAATTAGAACTTTGGCTTACCAAATAGTTTCGTATCGACGTTCGACATACGAAGTGACCAAACAAATCGAACATTTGCAGGCGCCGTCCTTTTGCGATTCGTAAAAAAACATCAAAGGCGTGACAGAAAATAATTCCACGATTTTTTCCGTGTGCGAATGGAAACTTTTATAAAACTAGTGGCACGATCCGATTTCATCCCGTTGGATTTGTTTGCATTGACAACTCGTTTTTTTCGACCGCTTCACGCCATCACCCCACTGCGTGCCATTTTCACAATTCTCTTCCATACTTTGCAACGTAAAGTATTGTTGCACATAATTATATGAATATTGTGGTTATACGTTCGTCCGAAATGAGTTATGACGTGAAAGAACCACAAAGGAAGATGACAACACAATACTAATAATATGGTCTAATTAAACGAAATGTTAACAGTAAAAAGTACTTGTTTTTGCGTTCATTTGAAATGAAGTGGAATTATTTCTTCATTTTCATTGTGATATCTCATTTTGCAACAATTCAAATGAGCTTAATTAAAATTTTATGGCATTCGTACTCATAAAGAGACTAAAAATTAATTCCGTCTACCTTTTTTACCTTGCTTGATGAAAAAGGATTTACAAAACATGAAACTCATTGAGCGTATTACATTGAAGCCACAACCCCGGGCTCAGCTTTATTATACGCGATGTGCGGACAGTTCGCCGATGTAAAAATATCGAATAACTTAACGATAATGACACATTGCATTTGTTACAAACACATCGTTATACCCCTGTGGAAATGTATTATCGAATTCCATACAATGAAAGAACAATGAACCATGTCCGTTTCTGAATTTACACTCGAAATTATTTCCTACTTGAATTATCTCACGCCTCGCCTGTCAAAGCGTTATGCGAGGATATGGCTTCCAACTACCTTTTGTTATCCATTTCTATAGCCCTTACTATCGTTTATTTTTATTTACATACTCGTCGTTTTAAAACACCTCTGTGCACATTTTCCGCATTGTTGTACACGACTAGGGGATTGTAAAATTTTGATAGGAATAATGTTTTTTTTTTCAGTGAGGTCTTGCTAGATTTCTGTAACTTCATAGACCCAATTTATTGTAATAAATATCTGTACACATATTCTTATTGAACGTAATTACAAGTATTTATTTTTAGTAGAAAGCTACTGACACAAAATGTTGCTTTCACATTGAATATTAATTAATTTTAACTGATCATCTTAAAATATCTACTATTACATCTATTGCAACGCACAATATTTAAACTGAATCACGTGTTGTTGGTTATAATTTCCCAACGTAATATAGATATGAAGAAAGTAATGTTGGATGCGATGTGCGATACGCGCACACTAATATAGAGTAGGTGTGTAATTCCAAACGCTAGACGTGTCTATGAAGCGCATTTGTCGAATTAAACCGTCGCAGAGTTGTAATGCGTATAAGCTTATTTGCCAAAGCCCGGGCGGAGTTGTGGCACAAGGGTTGTTGGTACACAGTACGTGTGTAGTGGACTGCTAATATAGACTGTATGATCTATGAATTGCTAATGCAATGTGCAGCAAGTCGTGTGGTCACGTGCATGACCTTAAGCCCTTCCCTTTCGCTACCGATTACTCCATTACTGATTTGCGATGCAGCATCGCAGAACAAAGGTTCAGTAGGTCGCCCTCCTACTCGTTTATCACTAGCAGTCTAGATCAACTTCGCCGAGGCAATTTCATAAAGATGTTGCAAATAGAGATATCTCAATAAAATTGTGTTAAAATTTTAGCCGCATAATTGTCATAGATATAGAATTTATGATAAAAAGCGTTTTTTTATTTAATTCGATCAATCATTTATATACCTGTTTGACCAGGTGACAATGTGGGATAGAAGTTATAACGATTATTTTATTTCAAAGAGTCGGACCTCTGTCTTAACGCCAAGAAATAAAAATAAAAAAAATGTTTCATTACAGCAAATTAATAACCTATTTCTATTGATACAAAATATAAAATACATTCATTACGAAAAAAAGCTACCATAGTATATAATATTTTAAGTTTACGAAAACCCTTGCGAGTTTTGAGACTTCCTGTATATGAACTGCGTAGAAAAAACAAAGCTGATTAATTGGTTCCAGCGCCGACGAACATACGGCAGCCCAAAGTGTTTCGTCAGATTTTTCATGATTGCTGCGTCAAAGGGTGAATTGAAAGAATCGTGTCGTTTGTCCGGCCTCCGGCAATTCCACTGACCAAACGGAACGCAATATGCTAGTTTACTTTTTCTTATTTTGTGATCTTTGATCTCAACTTTCGCAGAATTTTGATTTCAATTAACAAACACAGCTTGTTTATACAGACACGTTTAATTGACTTCGCTAGTACATGAGGGTAGAGTACGTGCAGTCCGGTCGAAATATTTCATATCTGAACATCTTCGATTATATATATAGTATTAGTATGAATAACTCTACATTATACTTTTTATTTTGTTAATGCCCATCCTGACAGTTATATTTGTAAGTAAATGAATCGTCTCAAAGATCAGTTGAATTGTGTGTTAAACGACAGAGTTGTGTTACTGTTGTCTCCGTTTGTTGCACGTTGCGTTTCGCAGTAGCGATGTAACACGCTTGTCAGTGAGTTCAACATCGGTACGCCCCGGGCGAGATTTCGCCGGCCAGGTGGCCCCACCACCCACTGCCACCACCCACAAAACAGGGTGCCGACAGCTTCCCCACGCTGCCCTGTCAACGTCCAAATGCAGAAATATTTTACAGCGGCTTTGTACTGCGATCGCGCCAATATAGTTCTAATGAAAAAAATATTTATTGCATTTGTTTTGTACAGGAAGGCACCGGTAAAGGATATTGAATTTTGCTTTAAAAAAATATGAAGTTTGGAAATTGGTTTTCAATGTATAAGACGAAATTGACTATTTTGTTAGCCTTTCGGCAAAAAAGCGTGTGGTCAAGAGGTCCTAGGTTTAATTACCAATGCGCTAAAAGTATTAATATGTTTTTATATTAGAGAATTCCCAGTAATAAGAGCGCGATAAGCAATTATAAGTAATACAAGTTGGTGGACGATTTTGAAGGATATGGAAGCATCATAAGAACGTTATGTTAATGCCAATTGAACACAAAAACAGACTCTGATAATTAATTAATATTTTATTACTTGAAATATTAAGCAATATATAATCCAGTATTCAAAAGATAAATCATTTATGCGGGTAAAAGAGATTTGTCAGACATCTAAAAACATATTTGACTTTTTTCCCAATACATTTTTGGAACAATTTGGGAGGAAAAAAAGTGCAATGTAATATGTACATTCTTCTAAATGGGTAAGTTTCTGAAATAATTTCATTAAATACACTGAAATTGACGTGTTTCCTAATTAGGTTTTTAAGCATGTTCTTAATGTAAAATGAAAGCGAGTGGAGGTACAAAAGTATAAAATTGTAAATGCTTTATTACTACACGCATACGAGTACATCATAAACTTTACTTATTGCGTTCAGACCATAGAGAATATTGTAATAAACAATTAAATGTTGAACGTAGGTATAATACTTGGTGTTACTAAACATGCACTCCCGACGCTGCGGTGAGAGGAGCTGCCTGGGAAATCTTTGGTTTGTACTACCATCTGCCAGCATTGTATCTTAGAACCACAATATGTAAGCTTTACTCACAGATAGTGGAAATTATTCCATATAAACCACTCCTTTATTTAACGGCTTTTCTGTCAGACTAAATAAGCGAATAACGTGTAAAGGACAACACACGGTCTTTTCATTAAACTGGTAATATTAGGTTTTCTTAAAGTTTATTAATTTCTCGTCTCGATGGCAACGACGCGTCGTTTGAGACGAGAAAAAAACCAACGCCCATTTTTTGTTACCTTATATTTTCATACCGATAGAATTTAAAATGATTTATTAAGTAAATCGGAAAAGCATAACTCACAGTCGAGTACTACTATGGAGAAATGTTTATAATGCATTGTCATTATAGAGCTTGTATGTAACGCGGGAATATATAGGGTGTCAATATTAGAACTGTTTAATGATAATTTTATTTTTATTAGGCATGGGTGTTAAAAAGTATTTTTAATGAAAGCTTTGTTTATCATGGCGGAAATAATCAAGAAAATTAAGTTAATCAATGAATGAAAAAATGATGGATAGAAAATTTATCCTACATTGTTAATACACGATACAGATAATGAGTTATAAATAGTCAAGTAAGGTTTCGATAAAGTAAATTAAATAAATATTTATAATTAAAATAGGTACAGCTAGTAGGTCTAAGCTGGCTGGCCGCTAGTGATGTGCTCCTCGCAAACAATAGGCGCGAGTCGGCTTTGTGATGTCGGAACGTAGAACAATAGGGGCCAGCTTTGACTGCATCAAAATTGAAGCAGTAATAGACACTATTTATTGAGTATATATTTTGAATTACACGCCGTAGGATATTAATAAATTATACCTGTAATCTTCGCAAACAAATTAATACAAATTTATTTTAACAGTTATTGAAAGTTCGCTCGGTATCTTTTTTAATACGTCGATGGCGGAAATACTTATCTTACAAAATAATTGAGTGTGAATTTAACAGGATTACTCGGCTTATTTGCCAATATTATTTTTAAATTGCTTGGTTTACTTTGTCAGTTTCAGCCTACCGCGATTATATCCCGCGTAAATCGTTAAAATAATGGAAACGACGAAAAGTTCCATTTACGATTGAATACCCCGTTTAGCTTTGCATTAGGGTACCACATGACAATAAAATACAACTGATTGATTTCACTTATATTTTGTCAATTAATATAATAAAAAATTACTATCGTCTGGACCTTAACGTCGTCCGCACAAAAAAATAAAAGACACTTTTAGATAGCAAGTGTCTCATCCGTTTCTGTACTTATTTCTTTAGATATCTTAGAAGATAAGTATGATCATATTCGCGTTGCACTATCGCTCATTTTTATCTTTTTCTGAAGGAAATAAATTTTATTGGCATTGTTTAATTCAATTATCCCTTAAAACACTATGGCTGGAATTTTTTGCGGGTTAGTTTTCTGGGCATTTACGTAGGCTTTAGCGTATGTTTTATGAAAGTTTATCGAAGCAGATAAAGCATAGAAATGTAAAACGAAATTAATAACTAATAACGAAAACCTTACAGCATTACTCCAAAAAGACAGACAGTATAGTTATTGACTGACAGTTGGGAAAATGCACACGCAAAATATACTACGGCGAAAATTAATTTTATGTCAGAGGATTTCCAATATGCGGCTTTGTGTTCCAACATTGAATTTCCACGTAAAGCCGACCAGTCAATGGGCTTTATTCCGGGAGTAATTTAAAGCAAATGTATAACATATCGTACAGACGGGTTATTTTTAATAATAAAAAATATCCCGTTTATCATTTTGCGGATACCGTGGAGCCGTGGACATAATTACATTGGGGGGGACCGGAAAACTAAAAGACGAGTATCGACGCGCCCATAAGTGCATTAGCCGAGCGTTGAGTCTACTTATTTTAGCCGACAAATTGAAATATGTTTAGCGTAGAAATTTTTGAACGGCTAACTTCAAACTTGCTGTAGCGAAACCTTATAAATTGATTGCTTGACCCGAGGCGTTTTAAAGCTTACAAGCTTAAGAAAGTTTAGAGGTACATTTAGTTTTCACGTTTTAACGAACAGTTAACGCGCTCAAGTTGGTCGTCCGTTTGGATACAATATTTTCTTTTTTCCATAAATAATTCAACAAAGTATCAGTAAAATAAATTAAATCACGAATAAAATCGGGAACGTCTTTCACAAATTATGTCGCGACCAAGGAAAATGTCAGTAAATTATTTTCATAATAGCGCTAAAGTATTGACGGATTTTCGTCAAAAAATATTCTTATACTCGTATTAGCAATTACACGTTAATTGGTTTATAAACGTTTTTCAGAATTGACTAGCGGCTAAAGAGACAATAGTGATTTATAAATTCACCGATTCGGTTTGTCTGATGGAGTGCGGTTGGCGTACGCGTTGAGGTTTCAATAAAGGCTCGTATCAACCAGAGCCGTGCGATCAAACATTGGCCGACTATGTTTGCGCCGCGCTTCCTCCAACCGCCGCATACCTATAACCACGCGCCATTTACCGGCCCTTTGATCACGTCCGCGCAATGCCACTGCAAATCTAATTTAATATAATCTACGCCATGCGCCTTCATTACAGGTAATCACCAGTTAACTGTTATTCGGGGCCATGAAATTCTCACTGTAAACTTGTTGTTACCCGTGGCTTCGCTCGTGCATTCATCTTGTCGATTGCTGCTGTAGAAAACATATTCTTCCATTTGTTCTCATATCTATCCATAGCCTGAAGATGCCTTCGATGTAGCTCAGTTTCGGACTATGTAATTGCCTCTATCAAATGTCTGTTACACTGCGCCCTAATTGGCTTAGTTCGCCATTCATCCGAATTCAAAGACAACATATTCAATACAAGTGTAACCGCAAACGCTCGCTGAATTTAATCCCTTCTACGAAGTTCCGCCAACTAGTATCCGGACTAGTATTAAAGTTATACGCTAATACGATGTGGGCATTCATTTGATTAGCTTTGAATCCAACTGCTCTGTAGTAGAGCGCAGATAGTAATGTTATCCTCAACAGAATGTACTATCTCCGTGTTAGCAGTAATTTATCAATCACACTCACAGACATATTGTTAATGTTTGTCATTCGTTTAAGCAGTCTAATGCGTGTCGACATATTTCCACAATTATAAGTATAGTTAATAAAATATAGTTATTTTAGAGCATGTAACTATCCAAGTTGCAGCTTTGAAGACACAGGGATAGATGTACATATTCACTTAATCCTCCCACAAGGGATTAAGGGAGTGCTTGTGTATTCTCACAGCCACGGTTCTCGAGTTCTGTTCCACGTTATAGGTGGGGGCCTATTAACGTTTGCCAGATCTATATCCAGACTACGGCCTGCTACTGAGAATTGCTTGATGAAAAGAACCATTATTGCTTTGCTTTGCACGCTGTAAATAATCCTAAAAGCAAGGTAATGGACATTTTCGCTTCGCAGAATAGAAAAAATAACTTTGTAAAGCTTCAGCGGTGCTTTAGTCGAAAAAATCATATTGCTTTGTCAATGTAATAGAATATGAAGTTCATAGCGTTCTACATTTATAATTAATTATTATTATACGTACGCATACATTTTTCTTGTACGTAATTCAAATTCGTTACTTATGAAAGTCACGTCCAAAAAAATTTACAGGCATTTTCATAACAAAAAGTAGTAATTATGGCCGGTGATGGCGAGGTACGAGTAAATTATTTTTAATCAATTGCATAGCCGCGAGCTTTTGTCATAAACTTAATAGGAATTGGCGATGGCACACAATGACCCCGCGTGTCTGGTAAACGGCTGACAAACCGGTAATTACTGAGAACAATGGAACTACTCGTGACGCGTCCAAAATTAATTATGGAGTTATGTCGATCTTATGAACTTTAATTTACGCGCCTGTTTGGAAATATTCAAAACTGATGTGTGCAACACAGTGTGGTACATGCGCATTGTTCTTAACGTTCGCTGTAATTGAAATAAATAATACATGTTCAATCGTTGCTGGTTACATTTTTACAACGTAAAATAACGTTTAATGAAAACCAATAAAGCTGTACCTGTTGTTTGTGGAGCTTTTTTGTTTGATGTTTGCACGGCGCCTATCAAAATGTCACGGCTTTGTGTCCATTGTTTATTTTGTGGCAGTATCACTGGATCACAAACGATTTGGCATCGCGAATAAACAAGCTCGCAGGTGTAAACGAGCATTTCGCGTGAGCACGGCACCGTGACGTCACAGTGAGCCGTGCCTCTGTGCGCTGACTGGCGCGAAACTTCCGTTCGCGCGTTTCCCTCACCCTTACTATGAATCTGTTGCCGTCACGCGACGCCGCCGTCGGCGCTTGACTAAACTTATTCTCAAGAATCATCCACGACTACTTCAAAGGTGTTTCTTTTGGAATTTGCGTGTAAATAAAAGCATATCTGTGAATATTATTACATATAGTTTCTAATGCCTTGGCACGTTTATGTCTAAGTTAGGCCTTAATCCACAATATTAGTCAAGTACGAGTTGGCGGACTTTAAACCTATAAAATTGAGGCAAATTTTTGGGTATCAAGATCTAAACTACTTTAAGGAAATTTACTACGCCGTGTATTTACAAAAATGTTGATCGTAAATATGTAGATAAATTCGAAAAATCAGCTGTAATACTGATGATTAGATAGTAGTGTAGATAGTAAAGTCTAAATCCTTAACTATGATCGAAATATCGTCGATATAAAGAATGACGAGTAATTTTCGGCCTCCCTATGGCCTGTAGTAAAATCAATTGCAACGCGCAAATATTTATCTAGCCCCGGGCATGCAACTCGTTTCATGTCGTCTAACAACCGCCAAATACACTTACATATCATTGTTACAAACGTTATCTCTGTTTAAATACTATCTACATATGATGTAATCATATACTACACAGGCCCAGCTAAATAATTTTGGCTATGTATCTTCTTCTTCTTCTTCTTCATCAACCCATATACGCCCACTGCTGAGCACGGGTCTCCTCTACCATTGAGAGGGTTTAGCCATAGTCCACCACGCTGGCCTAGTACGGGTTGGCGGACTACACACTAAGAAATTCCTAAGAACTTTTTAGGGATGCAGGTTTCATCACGATTTTTTAATGAGGGTTCGACCCCAGGCTATGTATAGGTACATTAATATTATGTTTCGTTTTAAACGTATTATAATAAGGCAATGGTTGTAGCTAAGTCCCTGTACCGAGGAAACCGTTATAATAACATTTATAAGCGCCAGAGCTATTTTCATTATGGTTGGTGCGGCACGAGACAACATGCCCCGGGGATTCTTTAACTTTCATCTATTTGAGAAATATTTTCGACTAAATATTATGGTACCCGATATGTGGCGTGCGGTACAAGGTGTGAGCTTCGCGCGTGTCTTACTATTAAATTATCGATTATATAACGCTGCCATATTCAGCATTAATTTCAATAATCTGTAATATGATCAACACATGGGCTGAGTATGTTTCACAACATATTTATTTAATTTTAATCTTCGGTAACATCCAACATCCAGCACCTGATGGAGTCCCATCAGTCCTTAGTTCGTATTTAGGGTCAGGTAAATAAACATTGGAATTTACTTGAAATAAATTCTTAGCACCGGCGTTACGCTTTCCACTAATTAAAAATTTACATACATAGTGTGTATGTGGATTGTGGTGTTATAAATAAAAACTTATTTTCTAAGTACCAATATACTCGTAAACCAAATTGATACTTTATCTAGGATCAATAATGTTTATTACTTTTACTACACTTGCAGCTCATACTCCTGAGGGAAAATCGTCAAAATTGTTGGGTATATTTTAATAAAAATTTCATTAACCTTGTGACGAAATCGAGACTGGTAACAGCCTTAAATGCCCAACTTATTTCATGATATATTTAATGCCCCTTTTGGTTAACTCTATTTAGTAAAATCGGGACAGTATTACAAAAAATTTTTAGAAGTTGTAAGTACTCGAAAATAGAAGATCTGCTGCAGGGTACACACGATAGAAAAAAAATCGTGTCTTTTACGAGTATAACGTACTCATAAACTCATACGTTTAAATGAATAATTGTACTTTTTTAAATTAAATTTTGAGATCTTTACCGTTATTAAGGTTAATCTGTATAAATATCATATGTACTTATTCACATAAACATTATAAAATACATAGATGAAACTCCAAACCTTAGCAATTTGATATTTGCATAATAATAAAATGGTACGGCAATATTTAAGACGCCACCCTTAATCTCATTGTTGAACAGCTGTAGCGGTAAACGTTATTTATATTTTACAAGACTTGCCCAGATTTAATATCCTCCGGCTTCCACCCTTGAGACGTCTACGTCACCTCCGCTTCAGACGGATTCCGACAGACTTTTTGTTTACTTTACATCGTATGTGCGAAGTGACACTTTATACAGCTTTATTAAATAAATTTGATTATATTTAATGCTTTGGTTATTTGAAGCCATCCGGGTGTTGCGTTACACAATCCAACGGCATTTAACAAATAGCAAATTGAATAAACACTCGGCGCAAGATGCAATGGAAAATTGCCGTTCGTTACAGATTTATTGCAGGTTATTTATCAATTGAGTCAATTGAGCTGTTGCTACTGCGTCTTCCGCTAATGATGCCGCTGTGATACACTGCGGACGCGATTAGTCGCGATCAGTGGGGACGCCGCCGACGGCGATTTCTCCCTCCAATCCCTTTAGCTACATGGAATCAAATTATTCTCGTTGTGGATAGGGAAAACTGTTGATATGTTGTGATGATGAACGGAGGTAGATGCATCTCTGTATAGAGTAAATTAGTTTTTGTAACAACAAGCTTGCGTAAAGAGATTGTCGGCAGTTTAAAAAGCGATGGTTGTGTCTTTGGGGGTTTATAGTCTCTATCCACCCTGACACAAGTCGTGTATGTAGATCGTTACATAATAGAACAAAGTTTTTTTGGTTTTTCCAAATTTATGTTCTAAATTTTTCTTTGAAATGGAGCGTTTACGACACAAATTACGATTTTTAGACCAGCGTCTAACATAAGCATATTCAACTTAAACACATTTTATGTTAATAGATTTTTTTACTAAAATGGCTTTTCCCCTCGTATGAAAAACGGAAGAAGTCAGTCAAGTGCAGTCAGAGTTTTACTCTGTGAGTTCCGTCCCATAAAACATGTATCACAAGTCGAATTCATGTCGTATCTATAATAAATAAAGTCAAACTGGTATCGCGGATTTTGATATAGTACTTTAGGCAATATGTTCCATATATAATTATATTTTTATTTAATATGATACGTTCCAAACGGCAAGGTATTGAAGGTGAGACAGATAGATAGATGGCATATTAATAGAAGCTGGTGGGGCACCCTTGGGACGCGTAACCCTAATAGGGAAAAGTTATTTAGTCGTTTTGCTAGGGAATGGATCGTCTGCTCGTTTCAGTTTTTTACTCAGCTTCATGATGAGTTGCGATAGACCGCGCTTTGACTTTCATTTATGAGGAAAAAAATGATGATACAGTGACTGCACAAAGCGATTCAAATCTGTTATTTGTATTTGCAAAGGCAGAGTCTGTGCTCCGGGAGTTTACAGCAAAAAGTGCTAAACACCTTTGCTTTACAGTCGCGCTTTGTGTTAAACGTTGCAGCGAGCGCTGGCACTCAATGGACGACTCAACTTTGGAAGCGTTTGTAGCACATTATGACGTTCGCGTGCTTTGAGCCGTGAACTGTGAATATTTCTGGCCGTGTGCGTGTCATTGGCCAGTCGATAGGATTTGAGGAACGCGTCTGAAACCGTCCGCCATAATTGTATCAACTAGCCAAAGGTATTCGCCGACGTGTCTGGTTCGATTTGCGTTGGGAATTTCCATTTAATGAGCTTTGAGCACGAGCAGTGCCACGGCTAATCCTCACGTACTGTCCGGAATATTCTTCCGCTTAATTAGTGAATAGTATCTAATGATCGCATCAAATATCATTACAAGCGTCTCAGTAAACAAAGTAAAGTTGTTTATTGCTTAATAATTTTACCTACATTTATCATAACATCCAAGTTACACAGCTATACATAAAAAATGCTATACCTATTATTTGTATCATTAGGCATTTGAGCCGACATCGAAATTTCTGATGGCATCGAAGATAAGGTGCGCGGTTGAGACGAAATCTCGGCGGTTGCGGTTTCAAATCGTTAGGCCAGCGTGCCTTGGACGACTCCTCTCAGTTGTAAATCACGCTTGTATCTAGCAGCAGAAATAATATAGCTTGATATAGTTTACTATGAAGAGTGTATTAAGACCCCACAACACCATGATGGTTGTGAGGAAAATGTTAATTTTGTGTGAAATGTGTTTATAATCACTGCGGCTATTGCCTATCTTTGTTTTTGATCACGGACTTTATACACCTGTATAACCTGGTTCGTCAGAAATTCTTACTAAATTCTGGCACCTGAAATAGCCCAGTATACCGTAAAGAGTAAAGATTTTGGCTGCCAGTCAAGGTGTCCACGGTAAATGTTCGACATTGCTTTACGGTGGATTTGTTTGTGTTTGTGCGGCGCTGAAAGTTCAATACTTGCCCGCCTGTGTGGTGTGTACCCGTGCACTCGAGCTAGCGCCGTTCGAGTCTGTTGACACTTCTATGCCGCTTGTTTACCTCTTGAAACAACTAGTACAGCTTACACGTCTTTGTATTTCAAATTAATTTGCTATCTCGATACTGTTTAAATCAGTCCTGTTGCTTCGACTGGGGTTTTCTCGGGGTTTCTTTCGCGTTAACTTAGATATTTGGAATCATACTCGTATATACCAGTGGCGTGCCTAGGGTATCAAACTAAGGCAAGCCCAAATGTTTATTTAGTAGCAGCATATTTTTTTTGGTACGTAGGTCTAATAAATACCTACCGGTTAGTACTCACATTCACGTTTATAGCGTTATTTTATAAATAAACAATCGTTAAGTTCGTTATTTGGAACTATGTAAGGCAAGTCGGGCTTTCGGGCTTCTATGGAAGTACCGCCACTGGTATATACATACATATGTATATAGGTACCCGTGATGTTTTCGAGGATTAAGCACCCGTTCGGCAATCTTGGGCGTCTTAGGTTAAAAATATAAGCCTCGTAGATTTTAAAATATAGTTGTATTCCTCAATTTTTTAGTATCTAAAAAAACCATTAGGATTTTTTTTGTGTGACCGTTTCCGGTGGATGATACTGATAGCCTAGATAATTAAATGTGTTTTTCGAAGACTTGCTTTATGTCACTAGTATACCAATATTGATAGAGGACAATAACACCTTTAATTATGGAATGTTCAAAGTTAAAATATTTTATTTCTGTCATAAGATGCAAGTATTCGTCTCAGCGTCTCTCCTCGGCGAGGATAATGATGAACGTTACTCAAATCAACTGATTTTTTAATTTTTTATGAGTGTACTTAAAATTGTGACCTAAAAGTCGCGTCATCGCAGGCGATATTAGGCGCGGCGGCCAAATATCGCCAGACCGAATTAACTTTATTATCGTGTGTCGAGGCGGCGCGGCGTGCAGGGCGCACTCACACCAGCCACTTTCTCACTTTCGCGCACCACCACCTCTTCCGCTAATTTGCGAATGCGTGCTGTCTAATGTGATTTGACTGGCCGCCGCTGCTGCGGGCACTCTCTCGTTTCATTACACTTTACATTAAAAAAAGACTTGAAACAAACCGCCGAGCTTGTAACAATATTTTGTGCAAACGGTGGGGCTTAGCGTGTTGACATTGCTTGTATGCACGCGGGTTGACTTGCGGACCGTCGGCAGCGGCGTGTGCCACCGCGTATTGTTGCCGATTTATATTCACTTTACACTCAGATAAATGTAACTTTATCTTCTTTCGTAAGTTGCAACAAGTGTGACTTTTGGTAAATTTATTTGACGGATTTTGGAGTAAACTTGTAGTCATGTTCAAAATCATATCAGCGTAGTCTTATAGACCTATTCGTAGCGTGTCAAATATTATTTAGAATGTCTGTACACTATAGTCGCTTGCAATATTATTACATTTCATACTGTTATGTTGTTATGCTACGAAACATAGTAGAAAAAAGGTTTAAAAAAGGATTTTAATGATTTAACACATATCTAGAAGTTCAGATCATTTTCAAAATACAGTGTACAATTTTAAATGATGGCGAAAACATTCCATTTAGGCACGGTCTGAGGTGATATCATCATTGATCATTAATTACCCGCCCATATAGTAAGTCTTACTGCTGGGCCTCCTCTATCATTGACCGGGTTTAGAATTTTACATTTAACTTGAACCCGCGACCACACGCCTAAATCTCAATGTCGTCTATACTTCGAGGCGGCATGTCGACACCTAATGACCATTATGAACTTGGCATCGCATCGAATGTTCCATGCTGTGACTGTAGCCATAGAAAATGATACGATTTGATTGGAACACGCGTCGTGCGGCGTCCGGTGCCGTCGTGTTTTAAACGACTGTAGCAGGCGTCAAAATGGATTTGAAAATCATTATCGAGCGCCAGGAACATTAATTTCATAAATTCTTTAGGGGTTCTACAGAATATTCTAGTTTTTGCCAATAAATGACATTATAATAATCAATTAATATTTAAGAGATAATGCATTCCTCCATATACAAACAGTTTCAATTTCTAAGAAACACAATAATATATGTACCTACCTATATTATTTCTTTTATTCCATCCAGAGGTTGTATGGAAGAAATCGCTTTAAGCGATAAGACCGCCTATTGCTCCACTTTGTCTTTTATTCAACGTTTTTTATTGTAACTTATTTTTAAGTGGGTATCGATAAAGTGTTATCTATGTAATAAAATGTTACATAAATAACCTAAAGTGCAGTCAATATTAACCATGAAATATCTCTTATTTTTTGTACCAGACAAAGAAATCTCAAAGATTTACAATTTAATATTTTTATAGGCGTATACCTACTGTAAAAATATTTTTTATAAACCCATATACCTCGCACTGCAACTGAAAGGGTCCAGGCTATTCCCCACCACGCTGGCCTGGTGCAAGTTGGCAGACACCTACATATCTATAAAAGTCTTAAAGACTTTTCAGGTTTGCAGGTTGCCTCACGATGTTTTCCTTCACCGTTAAAAACCGGATTATTCATTGACAATTAATAGGAGTGTGACTATTAAAGATTGATTTCACGTGGACACGGAAAAAATATACAGGGCTATGTTTTTTTTTCAGCAAAATTATAAACTGTTGGCGGCCGTAAAATGTAACTTAATACTTGCCTTTCTGTTTGCACTGTTTGTTTTTTTTAAACTACGCTGCATATTAACACGTGGATAGGCCTCAAACTATAATATTTACTCCAAAAATCAAGCATCATTTGCTTGATATTTTATCTGTGGAAATAAATGCTCCATCAAATAAAATGAATGAACTGAAAATGTTTTCTTTCGCCTCCGGACACCGGTAAATTGAAGCTGTCACTAACGATTTAAATCCGTGTCTGTGCCGATGGGTTTTGAGTATTTGACATGTTTAATTTGTGGAAACAACTGTGTTTTATTTTATTAACACGAATACAATTTTTGTCTTTCAATAAAAAGGGAATTCGTGATTTTTACTTTGTTTGTTGTAAACTAAGATTAAGATTGGTCAAAAAAGGCAGAACAGCAATTATTAATTGTATACAAAAATATTTTTGAGTTCCCACTCTTATTCTTAATTATTTCTTAAAAGTCTTGAAAGCGAGTTTAAATGTAGTTATGATGATAACGGTGTAAGGCAAATTAATGAGGAAAACAACGTTTTTTTTTTTACGATACATGTATTGATACAAATTACATTCAATAGTATTTTTGTATGAATATCTTACCTTATGCTCTTATAATTACGTCGATAGTAAGATATAATTATAATAATTTCGGGAAAATTAATTATAATTTATGTCACTGCATGTAAGTGTATCGTTAGTCGTTACAAATTGTCTAAAGTTTTTACATAAAATTTTAAAGGCACCTTTGATTCATCACTTTATCAGCCGAATTGTAAGTAGATATATGAATTTAATAATAAAAATCCATTTACGATTGGTTACATTAATATTTCACTAGCTCGTTCGCCTCCTTTCCCATAAAGGAAAACTACAATTTAAGTTTTCTAGTTAAGAAAATATTTTTGAACCAAAGTGTTTTCGAAAGCGCGTAGACTGAATATAAACTCATATAACACATTATAGCGTGAAAGAAAATATTGTTAAAAAGAATCTGTTTCCTTTTTGATGGTTTCAATAATTGTGCAACTTTTTTTCCGACTAATATGTATTTTTTTGTTTTATTAGTCCCACAGTATAAATGCGGCGAGTGCTTTTGAGATATCCCAATATTGACTCTCAAGTCTGTTAAGTCTCACGTCAAATTAGAACTACCTTTACAGAGTACAATCTTGTAAATTTATATGCATGTTAACAATATAAATGCTATGACACCCATCGACACATGTATTTGTCCGAAGGGAGTACCCGTGCGACCACTACACAGCTAT
This sequence comes from Cephonodes hylas, assembly GCA_030295005.1. Classification (NCBI taxonomy): domain Eukaryota; kingdom Metazoa; phylum Arthropoda; class Insecta; order Lepidoptera; family Sphingidae; genus Cephonodes; species Cephonodes hylas. The sequence continues at coordinate 17,027,992 of AP025360.1, forward strand.
AATCAACGTGACGCTCATGTGCACCGGGTGTCCCCGCGCGCCCGTCCACGAGAGCGCCTTGCAGCTGCTGCAGCTCCTAGACAAGCGCTTCTTCGGAACCGTCGGCCCGCTGCCCGCCGACGACGACACCGGTAAGTCCACCATCTGTTAACCAAACACGTTATACGTACTGCTTGTGTTCGTAACTGTACTCCTCCATATAGCCCAATGGCTCATGCGGCGAACATAACAGTGGTTCGCTTTTCGGCATCTCATTTGAAATATAACCACGATAATTTAAGTTTATGGATACATATTTGCATTCAATTTTAAATGTACTGTGAGATGGTATGTATATTATTTTTCTCAGTGTTAAAAGATACTTGGAAATATTGAAGTTTATTTATAAAGCACATTGTTTGTTTCACGCAATCCAGACTATTTCATTATAGGATAATCGGCTTAAATGTTGTGGTTATTTCATATTTCGTTCGGAGGCGAAAACGTTTGCAGTGCAGTCAGTAAAGATTTTATTTTTTATTTACACAAAAGGATTTTCCACTCACATTTAAGTTTCGTTGCAAATTTCCGAAATACTTTTTGAATAATTCTTAAATAAACAACAACATATTTTTTTAGGTATATTTTTTTCAATACTGCAGCAAACAAAATAAAAGTTTTAGGTCTTCGACAAAGGCTTATGTTAACAAAATCTTAAGATTTTAACAATTTGTAAAAAAAATTGATAATTGATCTGAAGAAATCGTATAACAAGGGATCAAACACTTGACATTCGTAATTGTTGTTGTATGTAAAGAATATATTAAGGAACACACAAAGTTCGCAGGATGAGATTTTATCTCATATCGCGAGCCACTTATAGCCTATAGGTGCCGTTTGTTTAAACCGTAAGAGTTGGTTTTATGGATAAAATGTCCTACAACCATGTGTCATATTCTGTTAGGACATTGATTGCGGTATGATTATTTCAAAGCAATGTAATCGTAATATGCCTTTTTGACACATGGTCAAGGGAAAGGTAATTGAAGCAGAGACTGAATGCTGTTGTATGTAAATTAATAAGGTTGGTATTAAATGTATGTTTGGGTTCGCTTTATTTTGTTATGTACTTTGTATATTAATTTATAAGGTAAACGATTACATTTAATTAAAATTTAAGTATAAAGATATTTTAAATCCGAGTTAAAAGTTTTTTGTAACTGATCAAATTAAAAGTAATTTATGGCAAAACGAATGTCATAAGGTTAGTTTCAATATAAAAGAGTGTTGTGTCAAGTAAGAAATAATTGTAAATCAGTAGTATTTGTAAATAATTTGTAGCCATTTTGTCGTAGTTTCCAAAATCGGTGTATTATTACTGTTTTATTAATTATTTTATATTCTTTAAAATATATAGTATGTTGCGTCGCTTTAAACGTGTATATATTTATATTGTAGAAAAAAATACTAGTGCAATAACTTTTTAACATTAGTATTGACTGTTTCTAATGAATTTCATCATAATTATAACGTAAAAATTGTCCGGTTTATTTTATGTGTATGATCTATGAGTACTAGATATGTAGGTTTACATCGATCAAACAGATTTTTATGCAATGTATGCGCGATACAACAGACATTACTTTTATTTCTGCTATACTGGTTATTTTTGGTATTTTCGCCCTTGAAAAGACAACTCCCAACAGAATTATCCGAAAGTAAGTCATTTTTGGAAGATCCTGAAAGTGAGTTGAATATGGTAAAGTTCCAACTTTAACTAGGCAATGACTATAATAAAATTCCTCATTGATTTAAAATCGGTACTGCGTTCTTTTCAATATATTTCAAAGACAGAGTAAAGGAAAAGAGCCCGATGCATTTCAAATTATGTTATTTTTTACTTGGAATATGCTTGGCTTTGCTTTCGGATATGACGATTTCTGCTGGCGACATATCATTTATATGAAGCTGTATTTTTTCTATTTATAGCCAGTACTGAAAACTCAAAATAAACTTAGTAAGTATTGGTTTTTCTAGATATTATTACATAAATATATTATATGAGAAATGAGGAAACAACGATAAAGCCAAGAAAGGGTTATTACAAAATATAACTTTTAATTTAACTTTTGTTTGTAATGGTTAACGGTCTGTTTTCTTTTATCTTTTATTGGCACGCAACATTCCAACTTTCCCGCAAATTTATTACATATTACCTTATTGTCTATAAATGCGTACCGTAATGACGACCTATAGATCTCTGGCTATTCATCCGATCGAATAAAGCGTTGTTATTGAAACTTGGGTGCAAAAATGCATCTGATACTCTTTGGAGTGAAAATTATGTACATCGAGTATCACATGTCCTGTAGGGACGCAAGTCTAGCTCCGGTTGTCCTATGTGTTATGCAAGTAAAAATATCGATACCGTGTTACAGACGTCATTGTTGATAGTCTTACACGTGGTTGACAGGAAATAATTTATCGCTCATATGTAAAGTCTAGCCGCAGTAATAACTCCAGGGCTTTCTCGCAAGGGGAATGACAAAATGAAAAAAAAAGAAATATTTCTATTAATAAATATCCAGAAGGTGTTTCCCCTCCTCTCCTCGGGTTTCTTACTCCGTCAACCGTTTATAAAATTACAAATAGAAAAAATAATCCTAGACGAACGACTTTTTATAGTCACTTTCTTCTTAACACTACGGGTTTCTCCGCCAAACATTCACTATAAAAATATTAAAATGTTATTCATTTTATTAAACCAGCTAGGCGGCTCCGCTCTAGGTCAATTTAATTTTAAACGATTAGTTTTGAAATGTTTTGATGCGAAATAATGCTATTTCATTTTTTGGTACTTCATATGTTGAAGTAAAAGGAACTATGTCGTACGTACCGACACGACAAGACGCGTGCCGTTAAACGTGACATTTCAGAAACAAACAAAAACAAATGTTCTTTGTTTACGAATTTAAAGCCTCGCCCACATTTCTTATAAAGCATTTCGGCTTTACAATAAAAAACTCTTGTTACTGATTTAACTGTGAATAACAGGCAAAAAACAGTTCTTAGTGGTCTTCTTTGTCAACGACTAGCGATTGACTATGTAACTATATATGTACATGTGTTATAACTATGTAAGGTTTGGGACATGTAATGTAAACACGCATGTGTCTTATTTCATTTGTAGATTACAATTACACACATTACTATAAATAAGCCTTGCATTGAAGCCGTAATGGAACTGGACTGGATTGTGTGTGGATGTGAAAGCTATTCGCTGCACCACGCATGCGAGGAAAACTCGCACAATAGTACCTATTTTCCGCCATCGTTGAAACATTCCTTGCCATCGATAACTGAACCTCAACGGCTGTCTTTTGTTTGATGAATTCACAGAACAATTCCTTATAATATTTGATAAGTCCCCTCCAAGTGAAGAGAGCGCTCGAACAAGCTTAATTGCGATTAATTGAAATTTAGTTCCCGTGCTCTCGTGCATTTGTGTTGATTTTATTTTAATATCTATACAATTTGAAGTGTCTTGAATTGCGATTCTAAATTGTAACATGTTCCCAAATTAACATTCATAACGTGTCCTCATTACCACAAATCGATTGAAACAACTGATCAAATAAAAATCGTATATGTTGCGCAACCGCGCTTATCGATTTGGTAAATAACATTTTAAAAAACTTCCTGGCCCCGATATACTGAGGTGAAGCATAACGCGGTATACCTTCGTATATTGTCCTACCTTTTGACTTTTTATTGTACCCGAGACAACAGGATTCAGTAAAATATTCCTCATTAATTCGTCGCGGATAATTTTTCCTGTGAAATCGTAAGGTGTATCGTCTGTTTTCGGCGTAGTAGGAATATCATGAATCCTAGAAGTGTAATCAACTGGCAATTTGCTAAAATTATACCTATGCGTAAAAGAGCATGTTGCATACAAACAATGTACTTGTGCGATTATACAGGGTGTATTCAGACCATTATCGAAAACTTAAGCAGGTAATAGTCAAGGTGATTACAAAACCCTTGGTGTTAAAGAAAATCCCGACTAAAGATAAAAATTTTGTCGTTTTCCATACAACCATCGGTAATAAATGTATGCGGTTTATATGGAAAACGTCAAAATTTTTATTTTTTGTCGAGATTTTCTTTAATGTCAGGGGGTTTGTAATGATCTTATATGTCACTTGCCTTCGTTTCCGATCACGGTCTGAATACACCCTGTATGTCGCATATGTGTAAAGTTAGTAATCGAGACATCAGAATCGAAACACGGGTTTAGTAAACTGTTCATGAATTTTTCGATCTGAAAATTCTAAGCCTAGTCTCTATATCGTCTATCACCCTGTATAATATTAAATGTATTATAGAAGTGTAATAACCAACGTTCAGCTGGAATTGTGTACCAAAGCATAAGAAAAGTAAACGTATCCATGTCTGAGAAAGGCTAATAAAGAGGATTATTAATATTCGTAAAAATGAAATATCGGCGAGTAGAGGAACTCGAGTACAGTTAGTAGGAGCGGGCTGCGCGCTCGCGCTTCAAGTGGTTGGTGCAAAGTGGCGTGGCGAAGAGAGACTTCACATTGCACCTTCCACTATTTTTGTATTTCGGAAAACTTTTACTTTCAATTTCGCTTTAACACGACTGTCATAAGTTGAATGACAGAATAATTCCATAACTACCAATTGATAGAATAAGTGGACATTTCCATTTGTGTACCGTGCAACAGAGGTATCGGAATCGGCGTCGGGCATAGTTATGAACATTATTCTGTTGCGTACCCCTTCGAATCGTAATATGAAATGCATGAATTATGTATAGGTGCTTACTTAAACGCAATATTGAAATAGTTATACCGACTTAACACAGAGTATTTGATTGAAATAACATTGTAAGCTTGTTTCTTTACCTTACTATTATCCTTACATGATCTCTATTCCTTCGTTCGAATATTTTCTATTTATATTGAATTCGGACGAGGAGAAATATAGCAGAAATATTGAATAAAGTAGAGAATATTTTCGACTTAAATTTTATCGTTATTCCAATAAAATTAAATAAACGATGTTTGAAATAATCCAATAATAGGAATCGAAAATATAAGTATTTCTTATTTCGAAGAAATGTGTTTAAGGCATTTAACGGTAGGGGCAACATACATACGTCTATTCTATTTCATAAGACTAATAGCGGCTCAATTTAAATGACCCTAAATTTAGCATGCTTTTCACTGCCGTTCATTAACCCTCGATAGTTTCCATGTCAATGTTGACCCTATTAACTAGTGCCAATTAAAATCATAATCATTGAAATATCTTTTATTATCCAAAATTGCAGATTTTTCAATATTTGCGATCAAAGGCTATTTTGTCTTTTCTGCACACGTAACGTATTTAACCGATATTAAAATGTTATAGAGTTATGAACATCGGAATATGTGTATGATTATGATTCATTATTGTAATAAATGCTATAACTAATACTGTGTTGTTATTGACGCCTATCGACTCAAGATATTTATCATTTTGACGCCGATTTACAATTAATAACAGGTGCTGAGACTTATTACTCCGGGATTAAAAAGAATCCTCTCATAGTGTCTTAGAGTCCCATCTGCTTCTCTAGCAAAATTGATTTCAATGCTTTCAATGGCAAAAATAATGAGAGCGTAAGACAAAACACTTTTTTAAATTGAATAATGGAACAGTAAAAAGCGATGTTTTAAATTCACATAGGTCCATTTATTGTTTTTGTTGAGTTTAAAAATTTTATTTGATTCAAATTCAAAGTTCCATAAAAATGCATTTAGTTAAAGTAAAAATTATAACTTATGTAGTATAAAAGGATAATGTACAAGCTTTGATCAAGTTGAGATATATTTGTTAGATAAAATCCCCTCAACAAATAAAAATATATATGTAAAAATGAAAGTGACAGTGGGTGTGGCTAGGGCACGGTACACTAGACCACTGGCCTGCCCCTAGCGAGTAGTAAAAAGCCATTAGAATCACCGACAGAATCATCTATTCAAATAGATAACTTGCATTGGCTTACCCATTACTAACAGCGGGTGGCGCGGTCGCGTTGGTGGGGGGTAATCTACCCCATTATAGCAGCAAATATCGGCCACTGGGTTACTATTGGCTGGTATCCCTTGCTTTCTTTGTCATACACACCACATATTATCTTATTCTATATTCGGTCTTATGAATCAAACCACCCACCTCCCTTTATGATCGATTAATGAATTCGAACTCTCTTTCATTCATATTTCTTACTAACACTCATATACGTATAATGTGGCGTTGATACGAGAGATTACAAGAGAATATACGGTCTTACAAACTCGCAGACAAGAGTAACATGTTTGTGGGTCGTGAGATGTATTGAAAGCTCCAAGTTGATATGAATGTCTTAGAGTGATGACATTTAAGTAAAGTTAAAATTGATTTGTTAGACAATTTCTGTGTTATTGTGATATAAAGAATGCTTCGATGTAAGGATTCTTAGAAATAAAACCAACAATTAGAATACAGATAAGGTTTATTCATGATTACATTTTTTAATGTGGGATTACAATTGATTCACGTGTAATGTCATAATCAACACGACATATAATTCATACAATACAACAAATTGATCTTAAGATATCGCACTAGTAATGTTGCAACTCAAAATATGTTAAACATCAATAGCCTTGATCAACTCCTATTTATAATAGCGTTTATATAGTAATAATTCATTTGAATTCTGTTATCAAGTGTCTTAAGCATACTTGCACGCCAGTAATAAAAAGTTACTAAACAGTTTTTGATGAATTCTGAAAAATGTTCCATTTTGAATTACAACACTTTTGTACAAGTAGTGCGATATGTTCTAGCCTTAAATATGTATGTATGTGGTTTTTATTAATGCCGTTATGGAATAATTATTAAATCTAATACACAACTACTAGCATTTTAATTGCAAGCTCTAGTACATAGTGTAAAAATCCAATCGCCATTAAATATCATGATTTTGACAGCTTTAAATAACATTGCAAAATATTTGTGACATAAAATACTTATCCTCATGCTTATCCCGAAATTGAATTTCACGAGTCGTTATTACAGAAATTACAGACACAGAGTACATATATAGAAGTTAGGTGCAGTTGTATCTTTCGAAATGTGTTAGGTATACAGAAAAACATTGTCAATCACTACTTTAATCTTACATTTACAAGTGTCAAATCCATAAGAGGTTTCCACTAGATTTTTGTACGAACAGGTGCGTATCGCGGTTTCATACTGCGCCGACAGGGCGCGAGTGCGACTCCCAATAATCTACAAGTATAATAATGTGCGGAGCGCGAGGCAGCGCGGGCGGCGGGCGGCCGGCGCACGGTCGCGTGCAGCTCACATGCTCTCATTGGCGACGTACATTATTCTAATAATGGCACGTGCGTGAAAGCCAGATCTTACCTAATGGAAAGCATGTATCACTCTGTCGTGGCTGTCTCCATGTTACTTGGTCGCCAGCGCCGACAGACCGATACAAACCTCTTCATCAGCAAATGACACGATCGCATTGCCGTGTCATTCGCTAACGGCTAGTCTATGTCTATGTCCTGTCCCTAAGTTGTATACTATAATACGAGTTTTATCCTCCAGTCGGATAACCAGCTGCTAAGGTGTCGGCTGTCCTATCATTCAGTCTGTTAAAGTTCAATCTTGATTTCCCCATTCCCCTCTTACCTATTCCTAAGCTAACTTACTTAACTTATTTAAGTACTAGCAGCAAAGAAAGTTCCAAATGAATTTGGCGTAACGTACGGGAATCAAATAATAGAAAAAGTTAATATGATTTTAGAGTTATAAATTTTTACACCTAAATAAATTCACTAACGAAAGGGGCAAATACTATTTAAATAGTTTACCAGTCCGCCAAGCCGGTATTTTTTATTGAGATTCTAATTAAAAAAAAAATGTTTTTTTGACATGTTACGTTTAGCCTATTATTCATTTACAACTCTCGTCACTCACTGCCTAGAGATAAGTAGTGCAATAAATTTCCATTAAGCCATTGTAACTAATAGGTTTATTGCACTTTACTACACTATATTATAATTTAAATACTCGTATATATATCTATATAAACCTCTCAAATCATAAACAAAACATAAATTAAGTACTCAAATTAAAGTCCGGTGGTCACAGAAATATAAGTTGTGAAAATTTGGGTGGTGTCATTATCATTATTATACCCGTACATGAGGTGCCATAATACCTAAAAGGTTTCTGTGACGCACACTGTATTGCACATATTATTTAAGTACAATTTGATGAAAGGAATGTCCAAAGAACCCAAATGAAACGTAACTCGTAATGTTCCGAACTATTTGTGGTAATGTGGAGTGAAACTGAACCAACTTAGTTAAAACTTACAGAACTATATCACAGTACAGCTTTGACGTCGCGCATGCACGGTTCGCGTAGAACAGTTGTAGACGCCGGGGATGAACTTGCTAAGTACTGGAATATCACACAACTTCCTCTTTGGGACATCTAAGTACTCGTATGGCCTTTGAGAGATTATAACTATGCCTTCAAATTAAGTAGGCTGTGAATCATTATAATATCTTAAGTAAACTGAGGTAAAATTACTGGATCGTTTGACACTGAAAAGGACGCAATACTGATCGAACAATAAGGTACATTAAATAACAAAATGAGGTAAACTTATTAAACAATTAAATACGGTAATAAGTACCGATTAATAAATTAATACATATTAAATATTTTATCACAGTTAAATTAATACAATTTAAGAATCGATTTGAGTGAGTATTGTTAGTGTTAAGTAGTGTAACCCGTAACAGTACGTTCCCGGCGTGCACTCCTGTTCAACGTGCACAATGCATGCAGGTCGGACTATGCCTATCCACTACACTAATACCCCCCAAGACCCGCGTTTCCTAGCGAGGTCGAGTTAGAGCCTACGAATCACTACACACTAAGCTAAAAATGATTTTTGAGGTCTAAATTAAGCAGCTGTGCATGCAGTTCTGACCGTCGTCAGCAGACAATAGCTGTGGCATAAGTCAGGACTGCATCCCCGCCGGACCTTACAAACTACTAATACCTAAAAGCCGAATGATGTAATGAAAAAAAAGTAAAGCAAATGAAAACACTACATGATTGGTACGCCCGCATGTGAGGTGCCGGAGACCGTTGCGGCTCTGCCCTAAGTAGCTCAAACTGAATGTCGGCAAATCGCCTCCAACTGCCTCAAAGCTCAATTAATAATTACTATATAATTTTTACCTAAAACCTCGGACATATAATTATTGTAACTTGACAGTAAAAATTATTTGATGAACTTAATAGAACAATAAATTATTTTTACAGTTAGATTCCAACACTGATATTGTTGTGAATTGTGTTTATGACATTACACGTGAGGTGTAGCTATTTTCAAAACTTATTAAACTAATGCGCGGCTGCGACAACAGGTAATCGATCTACGTTTTTTATGAGAGAATCGAAACTCAATGAGAAAATATGCAATACAACTATTTAACAACTAAGAAATTAAAGAATTTGTATGTACGAGACGACACTAAGCGTACATCCGACCTCGAATGGTGATATATTATCGAGGTATGAACAGATTTATAAATTTACTTATGATTTAGAATTCTGGTATAGTATTTAGAATACTCTAGATTATCCTATTGTTACGATTACCCCCAGGTTAAGCTATCTCAAAACACGTGGAAACAAATGATTCGGTAAATTTGTTCTTTCTAAATACTTTTCCAACAATGAATTTGAAGTAATGCGAACGTGTACATTTCTTTGTACCGCATTGTTTTGTGAAGCCCTTTATATTTGAAATGAGTCCTTTGTCCGTAACTTTGATGAAAACATTCCCCACGCCTTATTATTGGCATTAGCATGGATTGTACCGTTTACAATTTGCTGCATAGCTTAATTTTGTTGCAGCCGCGCCCTAAAATATTATGTTAATAATGCATATCGCCATCCCAGCAGCCTATACCTAAACATTATGTTCAAAACATATTTCACAAGGTTTTCGGAAATTTGCTTGGTTTCTGTTTTTGAAACTCAATAAAGTGTCAAAGTTAACACGTCAATCACGTATTATCTTTATTTGTGGGATGGAGATATGATTTACATTGTCTTAAATAACTACGATCCATTAAATATGATTGGTTAAATATGTGTCCTATCGTTGGACAAGTACTGACGGCTGAAAGACCGCCCTAGCTATGGAAATTAAATACCACAAGTCCTGCATCTTGTTAACGGATTACAAATGTAGTCATTTTAACGACCATTATTTTTTTCCTGCCGTCTTAATATATGTATAAACCAACAGAATATTAGACTGAGCCAGTCCGAAAATTTTACGTTCCCACTACACCTTGCCTTAGTAAAAGGCATCCTAACTAGCATTTAAAGCGCTCCCGCGTAAATCCAAAGCCTATCTAATGGACGGCGATCCGATATTTTTAAACGCTTTAAACGTTTCTTTTAACTTTTTTTTGTTTTTAATTTAGGAAGAATTTAACATCCAATGGACTAGTAATAGGTTGTGATCGAACCAACAATTCTATGCAAAAACGCAATTTTATGAGAATCTGTGTTATTAGGTGTTGTTGACACACACATGCGCTGTTAGTTGACATGTCAAAAGCCGTGAGTGAGTTGTGCAGGTGACGGCACACCTGCTTCGGGGAGCAGATGCCATTGTATGTCCTCAGTACTGAATGTTGACGGAGGCTCCCCGCGAACAGTTTCTGGTGGAAGAAACCCATCGACGCCTAAGATGGCGACCGGCGCGAAAAGTTACGTCACGTAGGTTACGAGTGTTTGTGTAACTCACGCGGGACGATGCATGCTGCGTGGGTGGTTGAAGCAGCTCGGCGCTGGTACTCCAACGATGGCTTTGCTTCACTGAAGTACCAGCGCGGCCAGGTTAATCGCCTTTTACGATACGTTTGCCTGGCCGACGGGGGACAAATTCTTAACCCCGTGCCCCCACGGGGCAAGGAAGCGTACTACTATAAATATTAATATCTATTGATTTGAGCAGATTATAATAATTAGTTATTTACACAGGAAACTTAACTAACTGTTGCGTTGGGATTACATATTTTTACTTTTTTAGCAAACAGTAATTGAAATTTTATGATAAATTTGAAACTTGTTTTTGTCGCGAGAAAATTGCCCTCAGTTACCCTTTCGAAAATATATTAAATGTCGACTATATATAAGAGTATTCTACTACTCAATTTCGTATGTTTAAAACTTGAGTACGTATCTAGTACATAAGGATATGTATATCCATCTTTATAAAATATATCCAATCATAGATCACTACTTTTTTTTCTTTTTATGGATTTTATTATTAAAAATATAATTTAACAAATTCACAGTAAGTGAATTACACCTGCTGAAACCGATTAAATACATTACCTTAACTATAATACAAAGGTATTGTCGTCTAAAACAAGAAACATGAATGCAAATAATTATACCTATGCAGTCTTTGCAATAATAGTGTGAAGAAGCGTAAAGTTTTAAAAATAAACATCTTTGGAATATTACACGTGAAATTTCCGTCGGCAACTTATTATCAAGAACTGAGTTGGTCACTCACAGCGTGAGCATCTTATTCCCTTGGGTTTTGACCGGCGCGGCCGTCAGGACTCTCGCTGAGCCGGCGCTCGCGGTGGCGGCTGCGGTCGCGCACCGACTCTCTGTCTTCGCTCCTGTTTCTTCTACGAAAACGGTCTCTAGTCACCTCTGGTGCACTGGTCGAAGCGTCGCTCTCAGCGGCAGACTGCTCCGGGCCGCGTTCTTCCTGCGGTTGCTCAACCTGTTGCTGACGATCCGGCCACTCGTCTGCCTCGTCAAAATCGAGCGTTCTCGGTAACATAAGTTGCCGGCGTATATGTTCAGCGTGGGCCCCTCTCACGTACGTCCCCATGTTCCTGTGGACTATTCCATTGCGATCTTGGTTCATGTACGAGAAAAGGTATCGGGCATAGTCGGGACGTACGGGCGAAGACATGGTCCAATAGCTTAAACGAGGGGGCCGTCGGTCAGGACTGCGCCGGTCGCGCGAGGGGCCCGGTTGAGCATGAGGTCCCGGTACGGGAACAGACTGAACTGGGTCGGATTCTGTGCTCGAGGAGGATCTGTGCTCTGGCGTCAAGAGAAAATTTTCCCATGGACGTTCTCTAAAGTGAAAAACGACGTTGTCATGGTCTGACTCTCCGTACGAGGGAAGCGTATCACGTGACTCTGCCGATTCGTTTTCACGTTCCACGTTCTCGGGTTGTGCAGGTCGCGGCGACTGTGGCCCGGCGTGGCCGTCAGTGTCGCGGCGGCGGTCGAGCCCGCTGGGGCCGGCGACGGCGCCGTCTCCGTGCTCAGCACCGACGCTGCAACAACACGTACATATTACATACGGTACACATCGCTTGTGATACATGCGACAATCAAAGTCTTAACAACTTTATCCTTGCGAGTTCTCTAAAAGGGTATTAAAATATGTGAGAACTCGGTACAACTGCATAAGCCTACCGAATGATACGGTGATCTCATATCATAACTACACCACCAGTTACATTGAAGGGGATGTTTCAATCATTGTCAACGTCATAATACTCGCAAAAAACATGAGGTTCTCGTATCGCAGGTTCAAACCGCAGCCACAGCAGAAATAGGAAATAATGATTGTATTCCTAATGCAGTATAACACGTGACGGAGTACATCTTCAGTAAATATCCACACCTAAAATTTCTTTGCTGTTATGCGGCTTAACCTCTCTTAGTTGGAGATAAGGCCCGTGCACAACAGCGGAACGAATAAGGATTGATTATTAAAAAAAATATTTGTAACCGTCCAGATAGCCCCTGTAAATTACCGATCCTAATGCATTATTATCCGGACTTTTATTAATGGTTGCTGTCTATTCAATTATCTATTTGAAATGCGTTCCATCTACAACCTGTTGGCAGTGCTGTATTGCCGTTCTCAAAATAAAAAATATATCGTTAACAATGGGTACCTTATCTAAAATAAGAGGAAAAAAAGATGTGATTAGTTAACAATAATCAAATAACATAAAACTTTATACCCTCACTATCTCTTTTCCTATTAAAAAAATAGCGTTCTTAACATTAATAAATTACAGAATAAAATTAAAATGATTATACAGGGTGTATTTAGACCGTGATCGAAAACTGAGGCAAGTAATAGCGAGGGTGATCACAAACCCTGTGGCGATATTAAAAATCCCGATAAAAAATAAAATTTTTGACGTTTTCCGTACAAACCACATACTTTTAACACCGATGGTTGTATGGAAAACGTCAACAATTTAATTTTTATCGGGATTTTTAATATCGCCACTGGGTTTGTGATCAGCCTCGCTATTACCTGCCGCAGTTTTCGATCACGGTCTAAATACACCCTGTATAAGAATTCCAGTGTCTCGAAAGGCCTTGGGTATCATTATAAAAATTATCAGTATTTTTTAATGTACATTCGTTAATCTTATATCTGAAATCTTTTAATTAAGTGCTGAAAAAAGTTCTTAGTAAATATATTTTTTAAATCTCTATATCAATAGTATATAATCAGGCCCGAGACTTTCCAGATATAGTCTAATCCGTCATCCGTCCTGTTCCTATATAATCCTTCCGACTTTATGTGATATACTCACTAATTTAAAACGTCAACAACTGCCATTAGTAATATTTCAAAAATACCGCTTTATTCTTTATATGTGCATTACCAATTGCATTAAATTAAAAAAAAAAACAAATTTACTGTTTTAAGATAATAATTTGTAACATAATCTGTAATATTTACTTTATTATTTCGTACTTCGTTTTAGCATGTATATATTTATGTACGTATAAATGAATATAGGTATTTAATTTTGAAATCTAATTCTGCCAAAAACAAGTTTATATTAAATGATTAAGGAAAAGCTTACAATACCAAAGCTCTATTTGAACGATGTCAAAATATTAGAAAGGAACAATTTAGTCAGACAATGCGTTTAATATTTATGTGTAGACATCATAGTAAATTTGAGGTTTGAGATATCAATTTACTTACAAGTCATTTTTTTCCTCTTGTCCACTCATTTTCACAGAGTCAATTCACCTTACACCTCAATGTTCAAATGTTTACAAAGCTTGTTTTAAAAGTTTCTGCGTTGTTGAAATTGGTTAGAAATAGCACAAATGTTCAACTGTGGATATTTATGCGGCCACGTCTAGCAGTTACGGCACGTATTAGTTAACTTCAAACACTTAATGAAATAACAGCGAGTAGAACACTCGAGTGTCGGCGGCACCGGTCTCCGCGTGGGATGTGCGCTGCACACAACGCTTTATTAGACTGACTGGCTGGGGTCCGGGCCCTTGTTTATCTCTATACTATCTTGCCGGCGGGGGTGGCGGGGGGGATGCGCGCGCTGCTCGCCCGGGAGTTCGTAGAATTTTCATCTTTAAGACAAATGAATAATGGGAGGTAAGCGATACTAACGAGACATTAGACGCACTTGTCAATTGTTTTGTATTTTATTAATAAATTTAAATAACAAATATTTAACCATTTGATTTTTGAACATGAGGATTAGGTGTATCTAAGTTATTTTGTGTGAATGGTAATAACATGGCCAAGTAAATAGATTTTAATGAAAATAAAATGTAAATGACAACAACAGACTAGATTTGTTATGGCTACATCTCTGTAAATAACATAATCAATAATAACCTTTTTGTACTTTTGCTGTAAATCGCAACTAACGTAGTTGTGATTCGTGAAATCTTTTTTCCGATCTGGGTGCTTTTGAATCCGTAGCGTTCCCCGTAGCTCTTAACACTCGCTACACAGAACTTTATTGTTAGTTTTGAAACAGAATTTTGTAGGTGACGGCTTGGTTTACATTTTAATAATTTAATATATTCAATTGAGGTATACGATATTCCACAATCTGAGACAACTATTTAACAAAATTTGATAACTAAATTGTTTCGAGACCAACAACAGAGCAACTCTATTTCAGGCAATAAATGGTGAATGTATGAGAATTATTTTGTAATCAGCTCCTATTAGCCGAATAGCGTTCCGAGTTAAGCTCGCTAGCCTTCGGGCTAGAATCAGAATAGCATAATTGTGTTGAGTTGTTACAAATAGTCGTATTAGTTAATACACAATATGGAATGAAGGAATTGCACTCTGAAGAATGAAGTGCACATTTTTCACTTTACCGAGCCATTTTAATATTTATTCTTTAATAATTCTTATCATGCGTCTGCTTTGTTTTATAATTGAGTACATACGAACATTCATTTTCATTTTTATATTTAACTTAAGTGCAAGTATTTTTAACTGAACTATTTCATTTAATTATATTAATGCACTTTTCCTCTCTGATAGATAATATATTTTTTAAGTGATTGATACTGAATTGGTTTGTCCTAGACAAATGGCAGCGTAGATAAATTAATTTGTGGAGAAGCGAAACTCTTATACCGAGGGCACGCTCGTTGTTACGACTGCGTAGACGTCGTAGAATCTTTCGCTCTACGACCTACAACGCAAGGCTGAAGAGCTTCTGCACTCAATATTTCTTGACATTTCCAACGTAATGGTTATATCTGATTAGCTGGTAAATGCTTTCATTTAATTAAATTGGATTCATTACTTTAAAATAGGGAATCGTGCATACTTTACTACTTTACATTTAAAAAAAACTATGCAGCTATTTGTTATGAATTATGACAAAACAATCTTCCGTGAAGATAAGTCGATATGCATATGATTATGTGAAACCGAAATCATAAACCAAAAAATTACACAATTTTATTCCATCCTAAAATCAAGTTTTTTAACCCCCCACCAAAGCAAGCATAACTTATAATAGTATTGTTTCAATGTGCAACAGAAAGGCTATTAGTGCGGTGTGTAATTAGTGTAGTGGAGGGCCCGTTTGAGGAGGTGGGGAGGGACGCTGGGTGACCCGGGCTCCCGCGGCCGTGCAGGTGCTCCCGCCGCGCTTGCTGTGTGGGTGGCGTGCATCAGGTGCGCCCATGGGTTGTGTGGGGGGCCACCTCGCCGTGTGTAACCTCTCCCCAAATAGACCGGCGTATACAAGTTTCTACTATCCGCTGAATTTGTATGTTTGGATTATTGTACTCAGTTTTATTTTATTAGCATTTTAGTTAATGTCAAATTACGTCACGACTTTTAAATCATATGTGAATAAACAGATTTAACCGAATTTGCTATGACAATAGCATCAAAAACAAACTCGTGTAGTGATTATAATAAGCTACGTGAGTCTTTTCACCTAAAAACACCGAGAACAGAAATAAAAATGTGAAGTTTACAAAAGTTGCCACCAAATCCAGGGTTTGCAGTCTCACCAACTAAATCCACCACGGGTGATGAAATTAACGTATTTGAATTATTTTAGACAGACAATGACTTTTAAAAGCTTGAATTTAAATCTAATAAATGTGATATAGGTAAGGGGCTGACACGGTTAGGTGACCCGACGTCAACCGTGTAATTTTCAAGACTATGAAAGTGAATAATAAGGCGGCGACTGGCGACGGTTATAATGATCGGGAATTATGTCACTTATCGAACTGACACAGTTGCGCCATTAATTGCGATTGACGAGCTCGAATAGGAAAATCAATTGTTATATCTGTCTGCTGATCGATGGCCAGCTGTCGTAACCCATATTTGCCCTCTGTTTGTTGTTTTGTTAGTGTACGCAGTCCGGCTGTATTATTAGCTTTACATATATCACAAAGATATGTTGTAGCTTGAGATGCCTTTTGTTAACAATGGTTTGATAGAAAAGTAACTTACACTCGATGACACATAGTTTGCGGATTTGACCGCCTATTTTTTTAAATACATCCAATATCATATTCATCCTACTACTTGGCACGTGCCTCCTCTAAGCCTGAGAGTTTAGGCCTAAGTTTGGCACGCTGATTTTGTGCGGGTAGGCGAATTTTACACCTTAGAAATCCCTAAAAACTTTTAGGTGTTCAGGTGGCTTCTTGAAAAATACGCGACCGCTGAGATTCTCGAACGCGCGCCTATTCCTATCTCGAGACCACCACAACTTTTTACCATATTGCATAGTTTTATTGTGCATTAAAAACATCGTGACGAGAGCAACGTATAATTCTCCACTAAAACTTCCTACAGTTTGTTCTGTTAATTAACGTGCGGTTTGGTGGCGAAGCGCACAAAACTCCATACTAGTTTTCACACGATATTTCGATAACATAGTTCTCGAGGTTGGACGAAACTATCTCAATTTACATATTCAATTATTTGCTCATGCAAGTTGGAGAAAACTTTCGTTATTGTTAATTGTCTAGTTGAATTTAAAATATTTAAATTTGTAACAAGCGAAGTTAGGTAATCTACTGTTGAAGCACTACTTAAATACGCACCTTGCCGAATGTTTTGTGTTTTATTTGTAAAGGACTTATGAGCTTACTGACTCCGACGAGATGACCATCAACTCGTTATCCCAGTGATGGTACCTACACAAACTGGTGGTCCTCAAGAAGCTTCCGTTCTCCAAAAAAACTATTCCTCCGAAAGTATCTCAAACAATCAATTAAAAAAACAGACATGAGAGCGTCTATTGTTTAACACGCACACTCAAAGTAAAGAGAAGACCCTAATCCGAACTATTTCAACTGCAAGGTCAAATAAATCCGGTTATTTTTGAATGAGGTATTCACTACGCATGTTACAGTTATTGAATGGGCAGTCAACAATCAGTCAGTTTTGCATTAAGGTCAAAGTTAAATTTTAAAAGTTTCGATCACCTCATTTTTGGTTTTGCGCCATATTACATTTATGGAGCGCCAACCATATTTATCTAAATGTAATAACTAATCCTATTCTTAAAATATGGTCACTTACGGGACCTAATGTATTCAATTTCTTTTTGGGTAAGGCATTATAAAAAAATGTTAGCAGTTGTAATTTCCGTTCAGTGATATTATATGCAAGTGTTTATGTATCTGTATTCTGACAAACGATAGCCTTCATATACTATCAATTTCATACGCATCAGCCAGAAACGAGATCCATCTCGAAACCGAATATGTAATAATTACAGTACTACCAATAAACTAAAATTAAAATTTGAGAGTCGATATTTTTTTCCCAAAATTAATAAACGCAGCACTGATCTTTACAGCGATTTTTTCGTTGTTTTAGTTTACAGAATCCAACATTTCAAGCTTACAACAAAAATGAAATTGAAATGAAATGAAATTTATTTATTTTATAAAGACAAGTACATTTTTCGAGTATCGACGACCCCAATATAGGCAAGCCCTTGGGTGTTTAAAAAAAACTAAAAATATTAATGATACTCATTAATAGTCAGTACCCAGTAAAGGGAAAGCATTGTAGACAACTAGAAACGAGTGTGTTTCACGAAACAAAACTTTTTTTTTGTTTTGTGCAAACGTTTTCAGTGTAGTGCGTCCCGTAGCAGCTTAATATCACGTCCAGGCTTTGTAAGCTACCGTTTCTGAATACATTATGGGCTGGGTTAACTGTCGTCGATTCAATTTTCAAATCCGTCACGATCTCGTCAAAGGTAATGAGAGCACCGGCGCCACTCTGTTTGAACTTCGTGTGTGCCTACCATGAATAAAAATGAATATTCAACACTAAATCGTTTTGTTATTGATTCTTATAGATAAGATACTAGGGCTAGTGATTTGTGTCAAATGAATGCGTGAGACCCATGATAGGCATAATAAATAGAAGGGAAAGTCATTTCATTTTTTTTAAAATGTCGCCCATAGGCACCCCCTAATATATAGGGAATGAAGAACATTTTGGACTCCACTTACTACCATATGTGCGGTGATGCCGCGGAAGATAACATCATTTAATGGTCCAATATGAAGTATTTGACTTCTAGCTTCTAGTGAACCGATAATCCGCATCGCGAGACACAATAAACCCATTAGCGTCCCGTTATATTATGTGCTATGCGTCAATTATGCGCTCTGACGAGAGGCGGTACACGTGTGTCCGAGCGCACTACATGCCACTCCATTATAAACACAAAACCATGCGGCTAACCAATTTCTCTGGCATTTGCCAATTAATATAATTACATTAAGCCTAAACGTTTACGTTTGCCGGTACATTGCTGAAGTTCCTACATTCCTGAGCGCGCTGGAGGTTTTCACAAAGACATTACGTCATTTTGCATTGTCCCAAAACCACATAAGAATGTTTCTTCTATAAAATCTTGAAATACAAATTTAGGTAACAAGAAAACTCCTACGTGTTCTATTTATAGAGTTGCCACAAGACGCGATCACTTCATGTACGGCGTGCGAAACATATCCGTAGTGGGTGGCGCCATTGAAAGTTTCCCAACAGAAACCCCGACGACACGTTACGTGACTCCGGTATCGCACTCAGAAAGGACGGGCAGGCTGTCGTTCACAGCTATATTTTGAAAACTTGTTTTGAACAAGTAAAAGTTGATAACGTTGGTTGAGTTCTAGTCGCGTTTCCTACACCCTCCAATTATTTTCAGCAAGCCAAAGTTTCGAACCAATGTTTTGGATTTTTTCTCGTGATCTCGATTCAATTTAAAAGTACATACGACATGTACACCCCTCGGTCATGGCTGAGGTTCATTTTGTTTCATTCCATTATGCCAGCACAACACGGATTCATAAATTGATGAATAATTGTAAATCGATTTAACTTTTGCTCTATTTCAAATGAGACGTGAATACAGTAGAATTTCCATTACAAGGCATGTCACAAATAGACTATGTTTACGCTAACATTTACTGGCAATGGCTCGCTGTACTTAGCATGTGCCTACAGCGATTAACGTGAGCTGATTGTGGCTGTCCGTACATTTCCGATATGAAATAACAATGACAGAGTGAGTGACGTGGCGGCTACAACTTAGCTGTCTGCGTTCAACTTACAACATGTGGATACTATTGATTCGCACGTCAATAAAACTGCGCTAATGCTTACTGCCAATTGTTTGAAATCACTGCTAAAAGTGGTATATAACCAAAAATACATTTTTATTAACATCAAAACGTCATTAAATATCTAAAAGGCTAATGGTGTACTCGTACAATAGGAATAGTTTCTAAAGTCTAATTATTTTCCATTTCCCATTTTCCCTTGACTAGCTTACTGCAAAAATATAAAAGGAATATCTGATATTATTACGGTCAGTGATTTTGACGACATCCAGTCGCAGCTTATAAAGTCATAGATATCTATCTACATTAATCTTTTTCAATAAATTACTTGAAGACAGTGACGTGAAAATGCGAACAGTAGGTAAAAGACTTCTAGAATAGTACATTTCTTGATCGCTCTGTCGCGCCGTTTTTCACTTTAATTTTAGAGTTAAATTTTTTTCGGCTGTTTCTCATTTTCAAATTAGATTGAGAAGAACAATCATTATTAGACAACTTTCAAGTGGTTAATAATTCCACTTAGGGAGGTCCCTCAATGTAAGCACGAGGAATTAACACTAAATTTAGCCATCGTCTCTTTAGAAGCCTTTTGGTATGTTAAGTCGCTTCTTCGAGACGTTTTATAACCATCTCCGCCACAGTAAACCAATTCTAAGACTTCCAAGTTTCGCTGCGATAATGCAAAATATTAAAGTGAGGAAATTGTTCGACGTAGTATCGTAAAAAGATGTAGGTGTTTGATATTTATTGATGAGTAGTAGATGAACTTGTTCGATAAATCTAAACTTATTTCGGATAATCCACTGTATTGAATGAAATATATAACATCGATCTCCAGAGCTGTCGACGTAATGCTATGATACCATCAAACCATTGACAGGGTTCGTAGTAAAACGTTGAACTTTCAAAGTTTCCCTTTGAGCCGTCAACCAGCAAAGTGCACGTTCTCGCAACAGTTTCGTCAAATAATTTTGTCGCCATTATGAAATCCTCAAAGCGAAACTCGTCGAATTCGCCGAAGGAAAACGAATTATAATCCCCTGTGTCAGCGTTCAATATTTGTGGTGTATTGCGCGTTGTAGTATCGTTCAGGCATTCGATCCTGTCGCACAATTTTAAAGCGCATATTGCATTTAATTCGAATTGTTTAAATGCCGAAGTCGAGACTCGGTGTAACAGGTATTGCCGCCGAAATAATTATTAAAGTTTAAACAATTCTATAAATAACGATATGAAATATTTTATACGATATCGTTTCGGTCGCTGAAATTAAATATCAAGAATTTTCAATAAACTTTCGGAATTTGCGATGGACGCACACACATAAAGGCGACGTACATATATAAACCCACGTACTCGTGTGTCTTTCGACTCCAATTGTACAGCTCCGTTGTGTTTTATTAAATAATAATGAAAGTGTCGGCTTACTTGAGAGGCTGGCTCGTGGATGGGCAGTTGGCATCCTGATCATTCCGACTTCCTGGGTGGTGCGCGGTCTCTGCCACGGCATCATTTGTATCAGCGCTCGGCGGAAATTCTGGCCGCTCAGGCAGTACAGGATGAAGTTGATGCCGAAGTTGGTGTTAAAGAACAGAAGGCTCATCTGCTGCAGCGCTGCCCACCTGCCGCTGTACTCCCTCTCGCTCTGCGGACAAACAAATTACGTTACGTCACGAGTAGATGACCAAAATTAAATATAGTAAAGGACTTTATATGGCGACTAAATAGTAAAAAAAATATTCTAAATGTGTAACTCGTTCGATTCAAAACGCTCAATAAAATAAAAATGCATCATATATTACTATTCTGCAGACAAGAAAAATTAAATTGATCCCGTTACCCTTAAAAAATGTGACTGGGTTTGTGCTTATATTATGGCGTTCACGTTTACTGGGCTTAATGTAGTATAAGAGTTCATACAGTGAAATAGAGACAAATAATAGTGAACACAACAAATGTTGGTTTGGCTTAGTTGATGTGTATGTAGAGTGAAGTCCGCGACAGGTAGACATTTCAAACTGACTTTTAACTAGCCACAGTTAAAATGAGTTACACATTCATTCCATTCGGTTGCGATGCGAGCCCCCGGGGGCGTGTCGGGCTCTGATATTGACAGAGTCGGTCACAGACCAAACAAAATATAGCTCGCGTAACTTTCTCAACCTTCATTGTTTGAATTCGCGAGCCCAGACATAATAACTGCCCAAGACTATTCTATAGCGATAGACAAGCAAAATGCACAAGAAAATATATATATATAGGTACACTTACGAGATAATAATATGCAATGCAGACAATGTGAGCAGAATTTTACAAAAAAAAAATTTTTTTTCGCCATAGGTAATTGCATAGTGGCTGGTCGGCGCAATGGTAGTTTCACGACGAGCTGCAACACTTAATACTCTGGAATCACTCCCATCAGGGATATTAAAAGACCTACGGCCAAATATTTGCCAAATTGGACGGCGTAATAAAATGCAATTTAAAAGCAATGTTGATGATTGAATCATCAGCTAATTAATTGATATATTCGTCCACGCTCGATGCTTAACGTGGTAATGAATTGACAGGGAGGGCAACTGTCGGACTTATTTTTGTTAAAATAACTGTAAAAATTGTTTAAATAAGACATGAATCCATAGTCTGAGCGTAGGGTTCCATGATACGCCTGTGAATATGGATCAACTGATATTCTTACAAACTGTTCCATATTCTCCTTTCAATGTATTGTATGGACTTTAAAGACCAGTCGCCATTGTAGGTTACTTAAAGACAGCTGCTTTGAAGTAAGCACATCTTTACTCAGGTTGAGGTCGCTAAACAATAGTTTATTTTACAACGTGTAAGTTGGAACTAAATTCGCTGCATTATGGTACATCTTTGTAGAGCTTTTGTATCTTCTTCTTCTTCATCAACCCATATTCGCCCACTGCTGAGCACGGGTCTCCTCTACCATTGAGAGGGTTTTAGGCCATAGTCCACCACGCTGGCCTAGTGCGGGTTGGCGGACTACACACCTAAGAAATTTCTAAGAACTTTTTAGGTGTGCAGGTTTTATCACGATGTTTTCCTTCACCGTTAAAGCAAGTGATAATTCAATTTGAATACACACATAACTTCGAAAAGTCAGAGGTGTGTGCCTGGGGCTCGAACCCGCGACCGCCGAGATTCTCGACCGCGTGCCTAAACCTCGAGGCCATCACTGCTTGCTATTGTATAGAAAAGATCATTTACGTGTGTTAGGAATTGCTTCCATCGATAACTTTTTATTTGTATGGGCATATTATGTTGTACTATAAATAAGTACAAAATGTTATGTCTATAAAAACAGACACATTATGCAATATTTTGGGCTAATTATCCCCCTCCGCGTGTCACGTGTAAGAATAGATATAAATTATTTACTACTCGGTGATTTAATATGTGTTATTTTCTTAATCTAATTAGTAAGTTGAGATAGTAATGTTCTACTACAGTGGGATTCAATATTAAACACATGCTTCAAGTTATTCGCTAACTGATCATAATTTTAAGCACAATTATTTAATCCCAAATCATAATTCAATTAACGAATATAAAATGGAGCCTAAGAAAGTGAACTTATAGTGCCATCAAATTATAGCAGTTGCTTTTGGTTTGTGGCGTTGAAGGCGGCTGGTATGAGCGGCTCAACATTCATGCTGCCGAGAAGTGCCGCCCGCAGGCCCGCAGCTCGCGGCGCCCCCGGACTCCACGGGCCGACTTGGGAGCCCGCCATCCGCTCGCGACAACCTACATCTGTTAGGGCTTTGAAGGCACCCTAATATCTGGGACCCTGTGCTAAGAGTTTAGCTGTAATGCCATTCGCATAACATGAAGTGGATGATACCGGTGCAGGTTATTAAATGATGGATATTATTAAGAAATATGAGTTACGATTTCTACAAGGATATTAAAAGCTTAAAAAAATATGTTACTTATAATAATACTTAGCCCGTACTTAAAAATGTACAAAACTAGTTTCTTGTTTCCGGTGGTTTTTTAAACGGCAAATAAAAGACTCTTTATTCGCGTTTTGTATGCGAGAATAAGCGTCACAATAAAAATAATTAAACATATGCCTTTAAACATAAATAAAAAATAACTTAAAATGATACTTGTTGCTTATTATTAGCACCTTGCCTCATGGCTATCTCGTGAAATGATGTTAACACTTATATTTTGCCGATGGAACACGTAAAAATAAGTATAAGGAGTACAAATATAAATGTGATTCTTTAAATTCAACCCCGGTAAATTGCAGCCACTATTAAAATAGTTCGGTTTCTCAGAGCCCTTCTGCGAGGGGACGTGTTGAATGCACGCGGCACTCCGTCATTGCGCACGCAGCAGTCACTGACTAACCACCGAGCAGAGCAAACGTGTCTGCTGATTCCACCTCTCAAGTATCGTTCAAGTTCCCAAATATTAAACTCAAAGTTATTTGTGATAGTTGGTGAAAAAGAACAATCTCGTCGGCTGGCCGTAAGCGAGTGTTCGGTTCGGTCGCCGACCGAATGGTCGACACCATGGAGAACAATAATAAAAAATCCAAAAAGCAAAAAAACAAAAATAAGAATAAAATTAAAAATGAAAATAAAAACATAAAAAAACTTAAAAATGAAAAGAAAAAGAATGCGGCGAAAGTGGTTGTTAAAGTCCCAGGTGCACCTCGGGGCAAGGCTGCGCTGAATCTCAAACCAGAGGTTTCAGCCAATTCCCTGATCCACAAGGCGTGGGGGCAACTTTCGAGCAACAAAACGGAAAGAAACAGGAAGCGAAAGGCGGCGCGAAAAGCTCGCGCGCTCACCAAGGCGGTCCGGCAAAAGTTCAGTTACGGCGTTTTCGTTCTGGAAAATGTTTTTTCTCGGTTCATAAGAAATGTACTTATGACACTCATTTTTGGTTGCCCATCTGTCATGTAATTAAATATCTTTATTGTGTACATTAAAGCTTTGTTTGTCACCTGTCAACTTAGTGACTGTTCTCATTGATGTACTAAAATTTTAGTATGGGCCCATTAGTTCCTATAACATTGACATAAACTATTTTCAATTGTAAAGCTATTACACCGATTAAATTTTATTGTGCGGCATTTGAAGAAGAAAACAAACGTAACATCCGGCGCAGCAGCAGAAGACGCGACATGAGTTTCTAAGAACAAACGCGCGGTACTCTCGCCCCTATAATATGTGGGAATTTAGGTGTTACATGTACTAACTTTTTACATATTATTGAAGGTGAGTGGACCGAGATCAACAATCAAGTATGTGCCCAGCGACAATAATACAGGTTTAATAGCTATATACAAGTGTCTGTACTCCATCGCTCCCCATGCCGGCCCTGTGACTTGTTACGTACATTTTGTTAAGTTTCAGATACATTATATCACTTCATAGAGTTAATTGCGTTAGCGATATGTTAAGCTAAGTTTGTTTGTTGCAATTGCGCTAAGCGAGCTATGTAATGTTTAATTTGCAAAATAAATTTTAAGTTGCAAGTGTTACTTTTATTGAAACCCCAACACAAACACAAATCACACATCACAGATCGTAAACTCAGTTGTTCATTAATAGTGAAAATATCTTAACATTATTGCAACATATATAATAGCATAAAAGTAATAACAGACAAAATAAGAGCATGTAATTGAAAAGTTAGGGCGCGGTCGCATATCGGGAATCGAACCGGTAACGACGCTCGCTAGCTCTACACGTGAGAGTGGCAAACAGGAGAATAGGCCGCCACTGTTGCCAATAACTTTTCACTTTGCCTTTCACTGATAGTTTTGCATTTTTTACCACGCTATCCCATAGAATCAATCGCAAATACTAAATAATTTTACCGCTCATACAATTTTATTACATATTTAAAGCTCGGGCACAACATACCCAAGCTCCAAATAATCGATTTTTTAGTGTAGATTTGTTTAGACAGTGAACGCCCACAATGTAAGACTGATAAGTAAAAGTACTTAAATGCTTCGGCGGGCGCCGTCAGAACACAACGTATTGAAAAGCGGTCGATATTCCGATGCATATACACACCAAGGCGTGGATGGTATAATGACAGTTTAAAAAGGATGTAACCTCGTCTGTCCACCACTGACGGCCGGTAAATTGCTCAGGCGGATACACTGCCTTTGGTCAGGGACCAGTCTTGCATGACTAAACAATTGAATTTACCCCATTCTAAAACTACATTCGTAGCTAATGAAAAATTCAGTAAAATTGACTTCGTGAAATAATTCAAGAATCAGTGATAACGTCGCCATCACTAATGACCCAGCTCACGGTAAATTCCCTTCAGTATTACATTGAACAAAGCTTAAGAACCCAGACCACAGTGTAGTTAAATAAATAATGGTACAAATCAGTGAGCTCAGTTGTTCACAATCAATCGTATTATTTTCTGCCGATGCCCAAGCACGGTTTTCTCGTATTGGAAATGCAGATGTTTTTTTACGTGTAGATTGTAATTCTTGATTATATCGCGAATTGCAGGAAAACCTCTTAGGAAATCTTTTCAAACTGCTTTGCAATAAATAGGAAAGGAGCCAATTAGAGCTTCGTGCCGCCCTACAAATCAGAACCTCGCGAACTCCAATCAGACTTATTTATTTATTATTGAATGCAATTCTTAATTTTAGTTAATTCTTCCAACACTACGTTAGTCATTTATTTATTTTGTATTAGTGTTGTTACTAAAAGTTGCATATATTTTTTCTTACATGACAAGATGAACTATCATTGTGAAATGTTAAAGTATGGCTTAATGGTTTTTTAGTCGAGATAAGTAGGGCGTTGACTTCTTTTATTAAATGACATAATTATATTGCCTTGTTGGTGACCGGATTTACAATTATCTCATCATCTATGTGGGTGTCCATTATCGTATGATAAACATCAACAACTTAGGTACGCCAAGTTGGGAAACAATTAAATCGTAGAAATAAATAACATGGCTGCATTTTTTGAATCTTATTGTAGACAGCAACATCGTTGCAACTGAGCCTCAATGCTCTTCTACTTCTCAACTCAAACAACTCACATTTCTCTCGTAAATGATCTAATACTGAAGTATAAATAATAGCAATCATATGCGCAAGGGTTGAGAGCGTGATGCGCCCGCGGGGCTGGCTTTATGCAAATTCGCAGACGCGCTTCAATTCAACAACGTATTTGTCAAACGTTACGCAACGGTGATTTAATTTATGTACAAGATTACAGCTCAATTGACTAGCGCAGCCTTTTGCCTGCAAATTGTTTTCAGCGCGCACCCTACATTGTTTTGTCTCCGCTTGAACTAAACAACTACGTGCGCCGGGCACGCTTCTCAATTACCACGCGTCGTCACATTGAAATCGAACTCTTTATGGCCACAAATACCTTTCCAATCGATCCGAAATGTTTATGTGTTATCCGAGAATATGTAGAACTCAACTCTTTCTAATTAATAATAAAAAATGTGCTTTTGATGCTATTGTGGTGACCTCAGAACGGAATACATACGGATTAATAAATACAACATATATAGGCTATTGACTATTCAGCAGACATGTAATTATATACATTTCATATTGATATTGGTCGTAATGAAGTCATTATGTATCTAGTAACGGATAGTCAGGCTTAATATTTGAATGCACAGATGAAATATCAACAGTAATATTTGATGAAGCTCGATTTACCTCGCATTCGATCAACATACAATAACCAAACATGAATACCTTCCTTTTTATTTTAATGATGTACATAGAAAAAAATAAAATGAAAATCGTATCTCAATCTCGCTTGATAAATACAATGGGGTACGTCAAAGAACTTTTGTTTGTAATGAATAAAAATATTGGATAAATTCCAGTTATGTGATAAATGTTATTAAACTTTAATAGTACGCTTATACCAGAGATTTAAAAGTCGCATTTTTTTCATATTGAGCTCAAGTTTTGAGATAAACCAGCCAAGTGTGTCTCGGGCCACGCATAGTACCTATATAGATAAGATTTCGTAATCATCCATAATAGTAGGGGAGCCGACGATGCTAAATGGGGATTTACTCGAGCGTCATAGAGACCTATAGGATTGCAAAGCTTAGATGATAAGAAGAAAAAAATGTTATATGATATATATCTTTTCATCGGTGGGGAAAGCGGGTATAGATTGTTAAATATGTAAAAAAAAACTGATGCGTGGACATCCTCGAGCGCGTCAGATATTGATAGCATCATTGCCCTACGTATTTTTAATAATGTACGTATCTTAATCTGATCGTTTCCATGATGGGGGTGGTTGTATTTAAGGATTGAAAATGAAGAAAAAAAAAATTTTATCGAGCGCGTCAGATTTTCTAAGGGAGTGTTAAGTGCACCAAAAAAAAGCTCTCATTCAATAATCTGACGATTTCGATGTGACGCAAACTCGTGGCCATTCTCATAATATGCAAAAAAAAATCGCCATTTGGATATACTCAAGCGCGTCAGATTAAGATATATATGGTTCATCTTTATGTTCTATACGTACTGTCTCATAATCTGACGATTATCTAGAGGGATTCGCCTAATCTGACGAAAAAAAAAATTATTTTTTCAATTTTTACTCAATTTTCAACTTAATTAATTGAAAAGCTCAGGAAATAGCATGCAAATAAATAAGTGTATGCTTTTTTAGTACAATGCATGTATTTATAAAGAAATATTTTTAAAAAAGCTTAACAAAAATTTATGTTTTATTAATTAATCATCATCTTAGTTGCAAGTAGATATTTTTCAAATAAAAAATACTAATTGGTATGCCAGGTCATATAACCAATAAAATAAAAAAAAATTGCGGGACATTGATGTTTCATTATTTTCCATTCATTACTCATACATCTGTTAAATAAAAAAGTAGCTCCCACATCCAGTCTAAAAAAACGAATTTAAAAAGTATAAGCTCATGCATTAAATGTAATGCACGGATGTCTCAGCGAGTCCGAAAATGCGTTATATATAATGCATGGACAAGCAACGTGTTAAAATAGCAAAAAAGCCAAAACGTTGGAAACACGTTGAAAATTATACTTTATTAAATACGTTGGCGTCATGGGAGCAGAAACCAGAGTGGAGACGGAGTGAGAGAGTAATAGATAGAGAAAGAGTGAAAGAGGAATAGAAACGCGGAGAAGGAAATAGCGCCGCACAGCTGCACGCATTTAACTTTATCGACGAATTTTTGTTATTTCGGCTTGCGGAAATCGTCAGATTATATATTTTTCGTTATTCTTGAACTATTTCCTTCAAAATAAAAAAAAAATTAGCTACGCTCGAGAATGTCGAGATGATGTTTTTTTTTTACAACTTTGCTGCCCTCCCCTTTCTTTACGTCACGCTCAAATTGTCAGATTAGTGGAATATACACTTTTTAGGACGTTATTTACTCACCCTACCTTAATCTGACGCGCTTGAGAATATCCGATGGTCAATTTTTTTTTACTAATCTGATCCTGTATCCTTCATGGGCGGCCTTATATATGGGGCTCATGTTTGGTGGAGGTACTTAACCGGGTACAAGGTATCCTCCTGTATATTAATCTGCCGCGCTCGAGTAAATCCCGAAATCCCCTCTTCGGCTCCCCTACTATAATGGCAGGTCGATTTAGAACGATGATTTTATTTTTTAATAATGTACCTATTAATTTATTATTTCATTATTTTTGTACGAAGTTATCAAACTAAGCACACACGTTTGGTCTCTATAACTCGTGAACTAACAAAGTTATCTAAGCATTCATAATTTTCATTCAAAGCTCGTAATAAATGGACTTCTATCATAATGTTTTTTCTGATTTTTCGAGATAGCCGTTTTGCTTCAGTGGGCCCTATTTAAAGAAAAAATACACTTTGAAGTTGAATATTTCAGATTACAGCTTTTGAACGGGGACTATACGGATAAAACCGTAGTACGTTTGAAATATTTTTTCATATACACATGGGACCTTGGAAAAGAACGTGGACCTTTTTTTAAAAAAATTGCGCCCGATGCCAGCCGCCTAACAGTTATATAATCAATTCCAAATAAATTATACAAAATCTGCAACTAAGTGCAAACAATTCTATTTTTAAATTTGACTATTCTGCGTCATTGGTACAAGTTACTTTAATAGGTGTAAGCTACACCCACGTGTGAAATAAACATTTCATGGAATATGTCCGACCCACGCCCTGACATTGCACTATAGAAGCTGTCTAGTTGCGTTATTTATAAAAGCTGGAATGCAAAGCATAAATGGACGTGGCAATAATTTTCATAAAATGCGGAGTGTTTGAACGGCGTCCTTCATATCGCATTAAAAGTAATTGAAAGCCACAACGCCGCGGAGGCTCGGACACGAGTGTCAAGTTCAGTGAAGCTCACTGTTGATTCCACGCTCGAATAGTCAATAGTCGCGCTCTTGTGTGCGCTGGGTGTATGTACCAACTACCACTACCACGGCGATTGATCGCAGCCCTATAACGGCCAAAGATGCACTTCATAACACAGATAAGTTCTAACTTAGACCCAATTGGAGTAGCAGTAAAATTTTTCGTCTCACAGATCTTCTTATCTCCTTATTTTTTATAAATGCATATTCACCAAATCCTACGCACGGGACTCTACGCCGAGAGTCGACTGCGTCCGGTCACGTCTCCCACAATACCTCTTTGAGAATATACTGTGGGGAAAATTTTATATTTCCGATAAATCTAAAAATATCACATATTCCGTTTGTTACGTTTAAAAGCTTGTTTGAGCCGTATGTGTCTTAAAATCTCTTTAAAATTATTCTGTGTATCATAGTAATGTTCGCCATTAGGTAAATTACTTAGTTAGTATGTAATATATAATAAGGCCCGGCAGCGCCCGGACGCAATTTTTAATTTTTTTCTCAACTGACAGAATACCTGTCTCTTTCAACCAAAAATCATATTAAAATCGGTGCACCCGTTTCGACGTGAAAGCCTATCAGACAGACCGAGTCTATTTCTTATTACAATATCTGTACGGATAAGAGCAAATAGATGAATATTTATGTATAATCGGCACACATAAATGTAGGTATTGATGCATATTGTCAACCAACTTGATAGATAATATAAGTTTCCCTTGGAAACCATTCTGACAATTCAATTAAGTGTTTATTAATTTCTTTACGGACGCTGTCGAACTGCACGGACGTCGGACGTTCGAGCTTCAAACAACACACACATGCGGGCGCACGGCCGTCATGTAACTCGCCCCCCCCCCCCCCCTGCCCCTCGCCCCCACACCGCGGCCACCTACACCCAGGAAGCCGCTCGAGGGTTCATCTATTACCAAAATCATTCATTATTCGGATCTTTTACGATCTATCAAATTACATGGCCATGATATACTAATAGCATGGGGAAACAATCGGACACATATTACATTTATGATTTCTACTGAGTTTATACATATTGTTAATTAATGAGATGTCATGTAATATTGATTATTTAATTAACTTGATGATATAAATCGAATGAAAACATTATGTGGCTCAAGAAGCTTTTCTCATACAAAACTTGTGTAAGAACTCCTTAAAGAAACTTAACTTTGCTCTTCCTATATTTATTTGAAACTCGTCTGTTTGTCTTGGTTAGTCGTCTGGTATGCTCTTGGATTCCATCATAGGTTACCCATAGTGGATGTATATTAAAAATTCCTTCCCAAACATAGCCAGGTTGTTGATATGAGTGCCAGACGTTCAATAATACAATGAGATATTTCAATTTTCGCATGCGGAATGCGAGAAGCGTTCGGATAGTCTATTACGAAAGCGGTATCAGTGCTTGTTAATGAAGCGAATTATTTGCCGTTGATCGGAAATATCTTGAGTATTGAAACGGCTGCGGCCCCTTATCTCCCTCACTTTGCGCTCGTCCTACTTTTTATGGGGTTAATTGGAGCTTAATTTCCAACATTACAAACGTTAAGTAGCTGTTTTACCAC
This sequence comes from Cephonodes hylas, assembly GCA_030295005.1. NCBI lineage: Eukaryota > Metazoa > Arthropoda > Insecta > Lepidoptera > Sphingidae > Cephonodes > Cephonodes hylas. Next base: position 17,060,055 of record AP025360.1, read on the forward strand.
TTTTTAATACTCTTACAGGTTGTTTTTATTTAGCGTCGTCTGAATGCGTTTTAATGGATTCCTAAAGAAAGAATCTGTGGTGTAAAAAAAATATTAAACTCAAAGTGTCGGTCGTCCGGCTCTGTATGGCGGATTATCTTAACCTTACCCATTATAATATTACTCAATATGATATGTCAAGTGCAATGGGCAGTAGGCATACTCGTATTCCCGCCGCACAGAAGCCACCAAAGCATTTGTATGTTAGGAATAATCTACCCCCCACTGTGACATTTTCGATAACCACGTTGTCAAACCAAGACTACCTTTCAAGAAGAGATATCCTAAGAGTGTATTATGGCATAAATTCAATCAGTTCCCTCAATGAATTTTGATTTGTGGTTTTGATTGCTTTACTGTAAACAATTGTCGTTAGTCTGCTATGCACGGTAGCAGTGGTTCTTAAATTTATTAACGAGCAAAACCTTTTTAAAGTTATGTTCGCGAGGGACTATTGTTAAGCCTCATTACATACGTTAAGCTATATTACATAGGCTTAATTATATAGACTTAATTCATGAATTTTGCGTCCGGCTCCAATGCTACGAACAAAATACAGGTAATCGGATTTAATTTGATACCCTGTCATTAAATATTGTGCGGATGCAATGATTCCATAAATTCAAAATTTGAAATATACATTTTCATTCACAAAGAATTAAAAGGCTGCGCGCTCGGTTGTTTGAATGTATTTTAGTATATTCCGATAATTAGTCGGGCTTGAGTTCGTTTTAGGTGTGTGTGTGCGGGCATGGGCCACATTGCATACACATGCATATGTGTACTGCAGTGGCGTGCCTAGGGTGTCAAACTAAGGCAAGCCCAAATGTTTATTTAGTAGCAGCATATTTTTTTTGGTACGTAGGACTAATAAATACCTACCGGTTAGTACTCACATTCACGTTTATAGCATTATTTTATAAATAAACAATCGTTAAGTTCGTTATTCGGAACTATGTAAGGCAAGTCGGGCTTTCGGGCTTCTATGGAAGTACCGCCACTGGTGTACTGTAAAATTAAATATATTTTCATGAGAACTGGGGATGCGAACATACATATACCTATGAATGTTGCGAAAATTAAACCACAAATGTAATCAAATATTATATTTTTCATAAATATTGATCCAAATTAATAGATCCAACCTGAACAATAGAAATGGAACAACCGCAAATTCGAATTGGATTCCACAGAGTTAAAAATAGCCAAAGTTTAGATTTGAAGAAGTTACGAGACCCACTGGTGGGCTTTCAAAAAACCCTTCTATGATTGACAAAGATTACACCGCAGTCGACCACACAAACATAGTGCGGGTGTATGGACTTGTCCACCCAAAAATACCTTGGGGAGAATTTTTGTGTGTGTAAATTGTGTAGATGTAAAGATTGATTGAAGAGACGACTTATTTTTTAAATTCATTTCATAAATGTTTCCAAGGAGAAAGCAAATGTTCGTAGTTTAAATCATGAAGACGTGTCATGTGAAATAAAACCACTGCGCAACGGAAAACATTCCGAGAAAAATTCTCCTTACGCTCAAATAAACGTATTTTTATAAAAATGTTGAACGTGCAGTTGATATTTATTTACTGCTGGTCCAGTAAACACACGTCTCTGTGAACTCAAGCTTTCCACTTTTCGTTAAAATACGTTTTGTATCAAAACTATTAGTGTAGTGTAATGGAAATATTTTAACATTTTCTGCACCTGAACTCTGTCTATTAATAAAACTAAGAACAGTTAACTGTAACGGCGTTCATTGTCTCGCACTATTAGGGTTATAGTGATTACGCGGTTCCAAGCCGAAAATCATGATCCCCTGCCTAGTACTTTAAAGGCATAACAACATTAAATTGTAAATCGAACAATAAATTGTAATTTAGAATACAAATACCTAACTTAATGTATTTCCTATAATTAATACTTGTATTGCTAGGATCGAGGACGGAGTAAAAATGAATTTAAGTAAGCGTTGTTTTTTCAAGGGTTTTAGCAATATTAGGAAATAATGTCTGAAGTCACTGCCAATATATCCATATTGGCAATTCATGTTTTTAAAATTCCATACAATTGATATAGATTCAGTCATATCACTTGATGGACTATTCGAACGCTTGACGTTTTTAAATGTATTTTGTACAGCGGTTTATTGATCACAATATCTGCACTAGAAACTAATTCGTTAAGAGTATTTGTATGTAAGTACGAGTTCGATCCGTCCACTTTATGTGGATTGGTTGGCCTAGTGCGAGTTTATGGCTTTTATGACAGCCCCCGTGGCGCAGTTGGCTAGACACCAGCTTGCGAATCGAGAGGCCGCGGGTTCGATCCCTGCACCGAGACAAATGTTTGTGTGAACCACAAATATTTGTTTCGGGTCTGGGTGTTTGTGAGACCGAAAAAGTCTCTCGTAGTGTCTGATACCCACGACACAGGTCTTATAACCCAGTGTGGGGTCAGAGCTATGTATGTTGGGAGTATTTATTTATTTAATTGCGCAAAACATTCCTTGCAGCTTACGTCAATCCTTTTTTTTATTTACACTTTTAACAATTTGTAAAAATAGAGTTAATACTTAAGTCAAATCTAAAGTAATGCCGACATGAAATGCGATAGCCGTGTGATTTTTTTAGATATTTTAACGCGATGGAACATTAGAGTAGGTACAATATTACTGAGGGTAACGAGTTTGCGTTAAAAAACAATGGTTACGGTGACGGCTCATTACATTCCCCCGCACATTCTCACGGCTACATTATTCATGGAGCGCCCTAAGAGTATTTGCTGGAATAATTACATGAAGAGCTTACGTGATATGCAAAGCGTCGCTCAATCTATGATTCCCAGTGTCTTTTTCGTATTAGCTATCAAATGTTTACTTATTTCAAATATTCTTCAAATGTTTATTTTATACATTTTTTTCTTTTACCGTGGATGCGTATTTTGTGTAGATTCTCCTTTGTTTCCTAAATTGAATCATAAGATTTGATAAACGTATCAACAATTTATATTTATTAATTTCAACATAATACAGACTTATTGCAATCAGTGGTTAACTCCAACAGCAATGTACCGTAAAGCTATATTTTTTTGCTTTCTTCTCACTCCTGTGTGGTTCGAAACGCAGATGGAACGGTGCCAACTACCACGCCCACCAAAATAGGGGCCATTGTGGCGTGAGCGACTCCAATGGGCAATTATAACACTTGCCACCGAAGCTGATTTGGCTCTGCGCTCCTCGGCAGCACGCGTTCGTTTGTACAAACGGGGTAGGCGGGCCGCTCTACTAGCTGGGCTCGAGTACCGCGGTGCTAATGTGGCGTGCGGCTCCGCGGCAACATGATAAGTGTCCGGGATCGCGGGGGCGCGAACTACACATATACATACCGACGTGTTTTATAGATAAGACGGTCCGCCGTCTACACTGGGGTAGGTTAAGCAACAGGTGGCGTGCCCGCTGGCATTCCGCCCGGAATTGTGTCGTGGGAATATTTGTAGAACACCTACTTTAACACTTTAATCATTGCTAATGTTTCTAACACGAGCCGTATGTTTGCGACTGCCGGAGCAACTTTCTCGCTCTTGCCGTACAAATTTTATCGCCTCATGCATTTACTACAAAGCTGCATTGCGTTCTGTGATATGCTGCAAAAAATGCGTAATAGATAAATGAGCTCGTCCGCCGTACGATACTCATTGGATCGAACACAACCGCACTCTTCTATCTTTTCGGAGTTTTTGTGTCGGTCTTTTACATCGAAAACACTCTGAGCTTATACACATATTTTCTTTGTAACTCAAAAGATATAACATTGCAATTTTTGCAAACAACAATAACGAGTCAAACACACCATTTATGTTTTATTTTCCCTTTAAGGACACCTCACATAATGTGCGTGTTTATGGCACAAATAAACATCTATTTGAATTTCATTATTAAGCAAGCGGTTAATAGTTGAACATTAACAATTACGTCTAATGAACCGTTGAAATGCGCGGTGGGATCTAATGTCAATTCAAACTAAGTGTAACACGATATCTACAATCCGACCTTATAGTGTCGACTAATACATGTCTCCCCAGTCAACACTGCACTTTCATCAGGTGCCAGCGATATATCTTCTGATACAAAATAAACAACAGCTTACAAGTACATCGCTTAAAGCACCAAAATTTTTTTCTTAATTGTATGAACCCTTAAAGGTCAACACTGTGGCATACATATTAGTAAAGTTGAATTAAAACTTGCCTTATGGTTCACGTGTGGTGTTTATCGAGTCTAGTTCGCGAGGACAATGGGAGACTGCGTAGTCCCTGCTCAAAAGGCCTGTGACTTGCGCCGATGTGTACGTTATTGAGGACACCGACCGTTGCAACAAAGCGCCATACAATTGGAACAAGTTCGCGAAACCCGCGGGATTTACTATTCTCTGTATTTCCCCTCCGATTGAGTAATGTACTCCTAATACAACGTATTTATGAATAAATTAATTATCACATTAAAAGGTATACATAGAAGTCATAATATTAAATAATTGACTTAAAAATGCACTGCTTTGGTGCCGCAGTTTTATAAAAGTCTGTCGTAAAGATTAACTTTCATTTTCATTTCTCTGTTATGTTACAAAGAACGTAAGCGCGCCTTAATTCAAGGGATACGTCGCGTCGCTTTGAAGCGCTTGCTTATCTCATATCTACGTAATATGTTAGAAAAAGAGGCAATTTATTACTTCACAATAAGTTATTGTTATAACATGCGCGTATTGAAAAGGGATTAAAACATTATCTCAGGTGGTTACACTGTGACCTAGATGAAAAAAGTAGGACACTAATCAATACCGTATAGAGAGAGATGGTATGGGGGCAACCTTGAAACCATTGGGATCTGGCACTTTTTAATACATTATTTTTACTGATCTACCATTCCTGAAGTGCCTCCATTTGTCAAATTTGCACCAGCTTTATATTTTAATCACGGTATACGTAATAATTACTTAAATGTTAAATATAAAATAAATATTGTGTCACATACAGTCACGCCTGCAAGTTGAAATTACTTAATATAACCACGTTTTGCGTGTCATCTCTAAGCCCAATATAACAGAGGGCTAGCCTTTTGCAGTTGACTCGACAAACTTCACGCCGATACCGGAACTTTCTCAATAAAAATCTCCAATAACACTTAACTTTATTTGGTATCGAAGCGGAAGCCTCTCGACCGTTCGTCGTGAATTACGACGTGGCGCCGATACCAATCAGTTATAAAATTCTACTACTTTACTTAACTTACGTTTTATATTGCTGTAATAATAAATTGGACTTGCTACGACAAACAACGCGAAACCGTTCCCGGCGCCGGGGCAAACATTTGTTTTTTTTTACGTAGAACTATGTATTTTTATTTCTGAATCCATCCAGCTTTTACATAGATGTAGTTAAACATGTTGATTTAACGCTTGCTCAAACGTGAAAACTCAAAGCTAAAAGCTATCTCGTAAAGGCATAAAACGTCAGAAACTGTAATGGATTTTACCTCACCAAATGAGCTTAAACTGAGACCACATAGATAAAGCAAAGTTTGAATAAATTAATTCTTTACTTTGAATGGTTATGAAAACTCTTTGTGTCCGATTTGTTAGTAGTTAAATAGCTTTCGTCGTTCCAGTGACACAATATTTCAAGAATAACCTTTTTGTTGCGAACTCAATGTTATTGTATAGGATTGTTGTGACTAACTCACAACTTCAGCTTTAATAGTACGTAAGCGACGTGTTTGTGCAACGTGCGAGGACATTAAGAAATGGATTGAGACGGAGTAATTTTAATCTGCATTAAAACGTGTTCTATCAACGTCACTCTTCAACTTTTGACTACGCTAGATAATTTGCCTAAACACAGTTAAATGACACCACTAGGTGCCAGGGAACAAACAAAATGCGGTGCAAATAGTGTGCCCACCGGCAACATTCGATTAAGATTGCGCCTTACGAAGTCGAACCAATTACGCGGGCCCTATACTAACCATACATGTACTCTTGTGCATAGGCGGATCACGTAACAAAAAATGTTTGCGCGTATTTTACGGTTAAAAGTTACTCGACGTAACATCCTACAGCTAGAAAATATGATCTCCGGCAATTTCGCTCGCCAAGCTCTCTTTCACGATTTTATCTTCAAACATACATTGCAGCAAATATATTTACCTAGATAGATAAATATTTTATAACTACGTTATTGCTCTATATATATTTTTGTTGTGTGGAGAAAAAAATGATTGAACATTTATACTATTCCTTCAAACCAATTAAATATTACAATTTGAACTGGCCGTAGCGAAGTCTATCACTACAAAAAGGTGGGCGATGTGATTCTCAAAAATGTTCCGTAGGTACTAAAAATAATTATTTTTTCTTTTATCAAAACTTTCTATAATTGTTTTCTAAAACATTTGAACTTCCAACTTTATGTTTTTAGTGACTGCAGAATTAACTCATCACAGAATGAGTTAGAATAATGCTTCAATAATTTCGTAACACTTAACTGATTTTGTACAATATATATAATACACAAGTGGTCAATCTCAACTTCGCGAGAACGCAATTGTCTTACTTCATTTTATACCACACGTATTCTATTAAGACCCAACACAACGCCATCTGTTGCAATCTTATGAAACTCACATATAATTATAACACTTATTTGCGAAGAAAAAATTTTTTGAGATCATAGTTTGAGATATAAACTATCCTACCATTAAAGTAGGATTAAGTTGCATGTAATGTATGTTTTTGCATACAGTGTGGTTTGACAATCGTCACACAAAAGGAGTTTTTTTTTAAGTCTGTCCATCCCTAGGATTAAATCTTAGCTAGATGTTGCCCCTTAATTGTCACTTCCTCTAAAAAAATGTGTTTCTTAACACAACCATGAGACGGCATATTTTTGGTTTTAATAATTGGCTCGGACTTATTTATTTAAAAATTAAATTTTACGTTATAGTCACAAAGTTACATTTCATTTTATCCTTCCGACAATCCAAAGAGATGATTCTATATCAGATGTAAAGTACCATACAATAAGGTTTGAACGCATTAGCCTTTTCGGATACATTTCTAGACTATTTAACTATACTATTTCACGCTGCGTTATGTTATGACGCTTGTATTCCCAAGGCATTAGTACTGTTTCGCTAGCATTCTGTATGCGAAGTGGACACGAGACCAAAGCGCCATTCAACTTGGAAAAACCAAAGGCGAAAACTGCAACTAATAGTTTCAGGGTTAGCGGGCCAAAACTTGAGAATGGGGTAACATACTCCCTGACCAATGTTTACCTCCCCACAAGCATACTTAGGCCCCCGGGGGGCGCCTCGTTGCATCGAGCATGGTTAGGGGCCTCATTGGGGGATGAGAAGCCCCCCGCACCGCTAATGTAGATCCGCCCCTCAACTACATTGGAATGGGTGAGGAGTGTGGGTGCTCACATGCCCCCCTCTGCACATGCTCTTAGAATACCTACAAGAAAGTTACGAGACAAAGAAGTTTTCTCAATTCGGCACAAGTGGCAGAATTGCTATTGAAAATTTAAATAAATTTAAAAGAATAATTGGATTAACTTTGATTGGCCTTATTAATGCATCGGAAAAATCTATAATATTTAGGATGAAACTGGACACAGACCTCCTCTATAACCGCGAGGTTGTGGGCCGTAGTCTACCCCGCGGGCGTAGTGCAGGTTGGCATACACGTAAGAAATTCCTAAAAACTTTTTACTTTCACGATGTATTAAATTAAAACTATTTTAATATTAGAATTAAAATGAGTATCCTGTATATACTATATAGTAGTGTCAAAGGGAGAGCGGGATCTGAGTAAACAAACTGTTTTTATTTTAGATATCGTATAAACAAACAGTTCACGTTTTAAAAGTGAATTTTATAATATTAAAGGCAAAAACAACGACTCTTGGGAACTCATCGCTCCCGTCTCAAGTGCTTTGTTTACCTCTCTCGCTGCTCGTCTACCTACGCATTTCAAAGGATGTAAGAAATTATAAGTCCCTATAAAAATAAGGAGCTATCTGTTTGTTAGAAATAATATCATGAAGGATCTGTTGAATATTTTCCATGAATTCTCCGCGTCCAGACATAGCGCTTTGTTTTCACATGGCAAAAGTGCCATTAAAAACTTTTCAATTTGCACGAAGAGAACAGAGACTGTACTTGCTTAATATACTCTTCTGTTAATATTTTTAAGACGATTAAGCTAAAAATAAAACTATTTCTAAACCGATCACTTTATCTAGAGTCAGATGTAGTACCTGCGCTCCAGTTTCGGGAAGATAGATACATGATGATTTTGAATTAGCTAGACACCAACTTATGAAACGAGAGGTCGCGGGTTCGATCCTCGCACCAAAGACAAGGGTTTGTGTGATCCACAAATATTTGTTCCATGTTTGGGTGTTTAAAGACCAAAAATATATCTCGTAACATCTGATACCCATGATACAGGACTCGTAACCTAGTCTGGGATCAGAGCATGCATAGGCATGAGACGGTTCAAGAGAAAAAACAGAAATAAATCGATATATATATATATATATATATATATTTTAGAAATTGAAAGCTTGGTTAAATAAAAAAATGCAATGACTACGGAGATTTCAAACACCGTGAAATTAAAAAATGTAACAAATCTATACTAATATTATAAAGCTGAAGAGTTTGTTTGTTTGTTTGTTTGTTTGTTTGAACGCTAGGATCTTAGGAACTACTGGTCCGATTTGAAAAATTATTTCACTGTTAGATAGCACATTTATCGAGGAAGGCTATAGGCTATATAACATCACGCTACGACGAATAGGAGCGGAGCAGCAATAAAGAATGTTTCAAAATCGGGGACATTTTTTCCTTTTTGTGAGCTTCGGCTGCGTACGCTGCGGAAACGGTTAAAGTTTCGCTAAAATAATGTATGAGAGAAATGTTCCTCTTTAAAAGTTCTAGAAAAAAGTCCGCGACGGCATATGTCTATTTTTTAAGGTTGGCTCACTATAACGTTTTTATCCTAACCAAATTTATTTTTAAATAAAGTTTTATTTGTGAAGGTGTTTTATAAATATGATATTAATCCTTATCCAAATAAATACGTTATTCGTTACAAGTATTTAATTTTAAATAAAATTGCCCTTTACATCTTTTGATTTCACCGAGTATCTTAGAAGATATTGCAGTTTTAAAATATTGATCAAGCGCGCAGTAATGATGCACAAGGCGCCGCGTTACGGTTTCACGTTTGAACAATTAGACTGAATTGTATGATTTTTGGTATGGACATAAATAGGACTCTGAGAAGTAAAATAGACTACAACTTATTTTCCTTCTGAACTCAGCCCTGTAGTCTACGCGGACGGAGTCGCGAGCAAAAGCTAGTACGCAATAAAAGGTAATTACAAAATATGTTTACTTAACAAGCACAAGTATTAAATGGAAATAAAACTTATTTTATTTTTTGTTGCTATATTTTTGAGTGTCATGGTGTTTGAAATCCCCGAGGCTGTTGCCGATCTGATCGAAAATCGAGACAATTGATCGCATCGAAAATTTCGCCCCAAAATCGTTTACGATCTTGACATACACCATCGATTCGTCGTTTTGATCGGTTTGACGCGACGGATCGTACAGACGAATCGTACCGTGTAAAACTGTGGGTTTTAAAAACTGAGATTAAATTTATAAGTTCTGTAAAATAAATCATTACTATTATTTGTTATATTCTATAATTTAAAATTTCATGAATTACAACATGGCATAATTTAATATGATCCACTTTTGTCATTTTGGAAACAAAGTGTTGCATTGTTGTATATCTGGAGGCCGACGCGAGGGCATCGAGAAATAGGAATCAGTGTTTCTCGACACTTGATGCCCATTTGGGCATTATACGTGCCATCAGTTACCATGTTGTCACTTGGTCCTGCCCGTATAGCAATTTTTAACTTTGTTAGTGCTTTTGAATCTTAAAAGATACACGACTATATTTAAGTTTGTATATTTTTTCAACCCCTCCCTTATATATTTTTTCTAATTAATTTCGTTGCGGAATAATGGCAAATTAGGTTCCCTCAGTATCGCTGAGCTTCAGTGCTCAGTATGAATATTTTGCGTGACGCTGTTGATTTTGTAACAAAGCAGTTTCAATGGCGAGTGTGCGGCGGGATAGGACCAAGAATATTGCTGTTAAAGTTACGGCCTAGCGACAATGAGTTGCGACATGAGAACAGTTTTAGGAATCGCGCGTGTGTGTGTGTGTGGCACGCTCTAAGTAAATTAAAAAAAATAATAAAACATTGTTTATAATTGCGGAAAACAAAATATTAAACTTGATATCAAATCTTTGCATGTAGGACTCTCGCAACGCCAAAAATATAATATAAATCAGAGATATGATGATACGTGTTCGATGAATTAATTAATAATCGCGTGCATTATCCAGTGGGCAATGGGGGTGGGTGGTGGTGGGTGGTTGACGGCGGGTTAGTGGGTGGTGGGTGGTGCAGCGGGCGATTATTCGTGGGTTGCGGGCCTTAATTGTGGGTAGTGATAGTAGTATGAGTATGGAGGTGATAATGTGAGTGAAAGCCAGCACAAGGCGGGGCTTAACGTTGCCGGGCGTGACTTGGTGTGCTGGGCGTGGCGACATGCGACTGGGCGTGGCAGAGCACAATCAGGCAATGGATTGGGCGTAACATGGAGGCGGTGCATTATCCTAGTAATCAGCAAGCGTTCCACCCGCCTCCTTGATAATTACTTAAATTATGCTTAAACTTTTTATTACTTAAATATTTTTCTTTAATATGGAAAGACTGCTTATTGATCTTGTCTCGCTACAGCTAACAAGCAACAGATGTACATAGAATGCACATAGTAGGAAGGTATATGCCTTAAAAAATCAATCACTCGCAGGATACACAAATACTTATAAAATATCGCATAGGGCCGAACGTTTATAATTGTTAACAAAATTCGCGTAAGTTGAAGTATTCATGTTTTAGCCATAGAGATGAAATTCACACCAAGGAGCGCAATAGAAACCTAATAATCTACATTTTTCCTATAAGGACGCAAGAGTGTTTCATTAAGATATTAGAGCGCACCACCACCAAAACAGTTCGCAAAACAAACAGACAATAAGTACCAGGGATTATTAATACGCGACGATTCCCCCTTAAATTCCAGAAGAGACGCCAGCGAGATGTCAAGTAAATTTGGTTATCATGAAGGGATTCAATCACTTCCTCACAACGTCCACTCTACGCCGACCCACCCCAATATTCGGTGGATGTCGATATTTCATGGGATCAACTAAATTTGACATGAATCGCAATACTCATACAGCTTTGCTTTCCGTCCACTTTATGCAGACCTAAACTATGTTTCGGTCAAAGTGTTGGGCCAACAAGGTTTGACGCGCATCGAGAATTTCATACTATTTCTCGATCAAACCACTTTGTGCAGACCCACCATTCAATTTTAAATCTGATTGAACATCTGTTAGGGGTCTTGTTAATTTGCCACCGATCGACAAGTTCATACAACAACACTTTCCGTCCACTTTGCGTAGACCCACCGTTAAGTTTCGAATCTGGTGCAACAATTGGTAGGGGTCTAGTAAATTTGTCTGCGATCGACAATTTCATGTGAATATCTCGCCCGTCCATTTTGCGTAGACACCCAACGCAGTTGAAAATGGAGTTCTAATTTTGAAGGAGTCTAATTTACTTGGACATTGAAGTATTTATATTGCAATTTCATTTTTAAAGTGCCCATAAGATAGACAGCTGTTACAAGTGTGTTATCGTTCTATCTGCGATAGGCGCTTTAGACATATTTTTTTAAAATTTTGTATTGATAAAATTAAATAAATGTTTACTTTTTCCGCATTATTAATTAATGTGTACTAACTACTACACTTATGTGATAAAGGAGCAGCCAATAAATAAACATTTTGTGTGTACCTGGCATGGACAAACGATAACTTCCATTCGAGTGGTTCGAGGGGCGATCAAAGGGGTGCGTCCGATGTTTCCGGCCTTTCATCCCGCACGACCCTAACTAACGTGTACAAAAAAACGTTTCGATCAAAACAGTTCGGTTCGAATTTAAATGGGGTGCAAACTGCCGGCGCAGTTAATTGTAGGTACAGATGATAAAATAGTTGTTTAATAACTTGATTGTTTAGGAAACGTTATAAAATGATTACAGTGAAATCTACGCTAATGAAAACTTCAGATATTTGAACTACTCTAAAACTAACTAACTATAAATAATATTTATTTTTAAATTTAATTAACTAAGATTTTATATATTCTTCATGAAAAATATGTTCTCCACTACCTCGACTTAGTAAACTATGTGGCTTGTACATATATAATATACATACTTTATGTAACAAGACAATGGCTTTTTGCGGCACTATTAAACACCGCGTGGCCAACTTTTGTGGTTGCTTCTTAGCAAGAGGGGCCAGTTAAATTTGTCGCGTATCGAACACTCGGTACAACTTGGCTTTCCGTCCAGCCAACGTAGACCCGCTGCACAGCTCACAATCACGCAACAAGTACAAAGTGGGTCTCGTATATTGGTGGCTTATCAATAAAACCGAAGGATTTCCCGCACCGCCCACTCTATGTTGAGCCAGACCTACTTTGGCGAGAGCTTTGTCAGGTGATTAATCACTGCACGCGGCACGCCCTGAGCGGCGTCCACACCGCGCTGACATGCTGTAAATATGCCCTCAATTACGTAGGAGTGTGTTTAGAAAAGATTTCCCATTCATTATATTGATGTATGTCAATATTTTTCATACTGCCATGATAGTCAGTTTACCCATATCGAACAGAACAGTAATAGGGAAGCGATAAAGTTGACCAACGCACCTTATTTCGTCTTTCTGATTTGCCTAAGTGTTTAAGGTTTTTTTCGCGGATGGTTTATATTGTCACAAATTTTGACTGTACTTTATTCGTGCCAACCGATGCGGATTTTATTCTGACAATAAACTTTATTCACATGGATCACAATTGAATTTCATGGTATTCATTTAAGCAATACTTATCCTACGGTTTAATATAATGTTATAGTAAAAAGAAATATAATTTTCACACATATTCTAATTCGAGGCAATTTAGGTCCTCTGTTATAAATATAAGGTGCCTTTCTTATAGTAGGTAATGTTATAAAAATGGATTTTATTAAAAATGTATTATTACGCCCTATTGTCTTAGGGATTAAAAAAAATATTGCGCAACAAAAGCGTAATATAATTATGTCAGTGGAGTACTAAAAAGGTCGTAGTTAATGTGTGTTATGGCGGAATGTTTGTCGTCGATCAAGTTTCAACAAGGCTGTACCGAAATTAAAACACCGTTCTTAAGCTAAGTAATATTGCTGATAGCTTTTAGAATTTTTACCATGTTAATATCGCCATACATTAAAGAGAAAAAATGCCTATCAACAACGTTACCACGATGATGCAATACTAAAGTTTCTTTGCCAAAATTCAAAATAATATGTAATGGACACGTAAGAATATTTATTAGCCCAAAATACGTAAACATTTGAACGTATAAAATGTATTTGATACATTTCAAAGAAATAATTATGAACTAGACAAAGTAGATTATGAAAAAATACTAGTTTTCAGTTTAGTTTCTCCGTAGTTTGGCTGACGGTAAAAGAAAGTACCTAAGTCAAGCGAAGTATTGGTCAATCGTAGTAGGCGCGCTTCTGAGAACTATTTTACGCGGCACGCAGCGAACTCATTAACAATATCGTGACGACACTTTCTAAACATATTGCACGTTTACATTTTTGGCTGCTGAGGCGATAATAGAATTTTGATTGCCTTCGACCATATTTTTCAAAATTAAATATTAATGACTGTTTCGTTGTTTTCGTTCAAAATAATACAAAATAATTAGTATTGTAATTTTTTAACTTAAATCGACTCACTTTTGTGATTAAGCCAATGTTTTATATCAAAAATATATCGTTGGTAAGCGCGAAAATACTACAAATGAATCAATGCTTTTTAAATTTATTTAAAACTTTATTCTGAGGATAAAAACTACAGAGTAGGTACAGTAGACTAAATTAGTGCAAAAGGCATGTGACACGCATGTAAGATGACAGTAATATTTTTAATATATCTGAAATACTTATTATAGTGCGTTTGAAAAGCTCAAGTACCTCCTAAATTATTTACGATATTTAAAAGTATCGATTTACAATTGAATATTATGTTTAAACTTTAAAATTTATATGATATGTATTTTTTGTTTTCGTTTATAATAATCAAAAAAATTAAGTGTTAAATAGGGATTTTTTTTGCAATTATTTCCTCTGTGCCTTATTCCTATAAAAACTACTATTTCATAAAACTAATTTAGCATATTTTTAAATTGTGGCTTTTTAAAGTTTTATTGACTAATAACGGTAATGTTAACTTATTGAATTTATTTTAAGACTACACCTTATCTTACACAAAGCAATTAAAATTATTTAAAACAGTTTTAAAAAAGTATAAAGTAATGAAGTAAAGACTTACCATGTTGTACGCGTAGGCGAGAATTCTCATAGTGTAGGCGGGCAGGTTGAGTAGCACGAACACGGAGGAGACTATGAGCAGCATCTGCGTGACTCGGTGCTGCGACCGCTGGCCGCTGCGGGAGCGGTAGGGGCGAGCGCGGCCTCGCTCCAGGCGCCACACGTTCACCATGATCCACGTGTTCAGCACCGTGATCACGGCCAACGGCAGCGTGAACGAAATCGCGGTGTCGATCAGATTGAATCGAGCAGCTTGGTCCAGATATTCAAAATCAATGTTGCAGTCATTCTTTGAAGGAACGGCGAACCGCAGTACGGGCAAGTTGAGGAACAACGCCAGCAGCACGAGGGTGATGATGACGTGTCGCGCGCGAGCCACCGTGCACACCACGTTCCGGCGCAGCGGGTACAGCACCGCCACGAAACGCTCGATGGTGAACGCCACCACCAGCCACGAGCTGAGGCAACACGTCACGTACGACGTGTACACGAAAACCTGACAAAAACCCCTGCGGTGGAAAACGCCCGTGAACTGCACAGCGTTCAGCCATGGTGGGAGCAACTGACTGAGAAATACTGTGTCGGACAGCGCCAGGGCTGACAAATATTGGCTGGTGGACTGGAGCCAAAGGTTGCTATTATAGAATACGAAAACCGATAGGAGATTTCCTACCGAGCCCAGAGCTACCAGGAGAGGTGTATAATATACATTGAGCAAATTCGCCACTTGCTCCGTGGCGAGATCGAAAAAGGTCAAATTCCCCATGGTTGCAAAAGTGGTGTTGAGATCGGCTGGGTCGAGTGCCGTGTCCGTATAGTTAGCTACTAGGGAAGCCATCGTGCGACGTGCGCTCGGTGCGCTTCGCCGACGGCCACTGACGCACCGCTCCTCGAGTGCCGGCTTATATAGGCTGATCCTCGGCCTTCGCCGCCGCCACCTCTTCAGCCTCCGCTGCCGGTGCATATCACCGGTGCATCCTCCGCTCGGGCCGACTCCGCCTACCTATTTACCTCCCGTCCCTCATTCTATATCGGCCCCCGTCCTGTTATCCTTCACCCCTTCCCCTTCCCCAACGCCCACCCACCCACTCCTGTCCACCCGCTCGCTCCTACCGTTCCTCACAATTAGCGTTCAACAAGTTAGCATAGCGTCCCCACGCAACACACGTCTCACATAACTTTACACGTTTACGTACAAAAGTCGATTTACAAAATTAAATGGATGATCGTTTCAAATTTTCATATACCTCGGTATGCACTTACTTTTAGTTGATCCTGCAACCCTTGATGTCTCTTGATTCTAAGTCATCAAAAGCCACCACAGGCTAATTGACTAGGTACATATTATAAGCTCTAAAATAATTTGACACTTACCAGAGTGAGCGGTTTCATCCCGAGGCTGTAACAAAATATACAAAGACTTATTTTTTGTTAATTTAAAACACGACTATTCAAATTGTATGAAAAAAATATTTTCACATAAAATGAAAATTAATTCTATTGCACGAACGCTCGACTGTGCGGCGCAATTCACTAGACAGACGAGCTTGCGAAACGAGATACCGCGGGTTCGATGCTAAATGTTTCGCTATCCATAATTTTTCCTATAGCTTCTGCGCAAAACAAATTGATAAATAAGTAATGTTGGTTCAAAACTATGTATTTGGTGTATTAATTAAATAAAAGGGACTCTAAAGTTTTACAACACATCAATTAATAAAGCTAAATTTATCTACAAATATAGGCAAATAAATAAATAAATTTTGCCAGTTGCCCGGAATGTACAAAAAAAACTTTAATGAAAATAAAATTGACAACTCATATTGTTAAATATATTATAATATGCTGTAGGTATAAATTCTAATAGGCGTTCACTTGGTTTTCTTTAAACAAGGAAAATTGTTCACAACATAAAAGCCTTTGAAGAGGTAAATTTCAACTTAATCGGAGTAAAAGGATCTGCTTAAGTTATAAAGTGTAGGGAGGAACAACGACTTGAAACTGTTTTCATATCGGACAGTAACTGAGAAAAATTTTGGATATTTTTAATGATGTTTACTTCCTAACGCATGGGTATATTACAAATTTGTTCTGATCCTTAAAATCATCTTATCATCATCATAATCACCAGCCTTCTCTACAGCTGAGAGGTTTTGGGCTTTAGTCCACTATGCGGACCTGACGCAAGTTGACAGATAACGTACCTAAGAAATTTTTGGATGTGCAGGTTTCCTCACTATTTATCCTACATATGTGTTAATTCTTTATAAATAAAATATGTTATATTACTGTTAAAACATCTACGGTTACAGACTATCGTCTAACCAAACAGGACCAAGTTTTGTTAGTATAAGTCACTTTGAGACTATATCTGAACTGGTCGAATCCTGTAGATATTATTGCGTTTGTTCGACAAACAGACTCGTCAAAGGGTCAATCGCCTGACGCTGGTGTTTAAAGGCATTGAGCCTTCGGCAACGTAGTTCCACAAACGTAAATTGTAGCGCTTGGCAACACGAGTTTCCAACAGGAAGGGTTGCGAGATCGTGATCGGATGACCAGTGACTTGTTTGCAAAGATTAAACTTGCCCAAATTGCGTTCATGCGCCCCGGGATCTATTCCCGCCGTATGCATCAAACCAATAATTATTATTGTTTAACTAGCGCTAGCACAAATTTGTGCTAAGTTGCAACATTTTTTTTGTCCTAAAATATTACTCACATTAACTTCATTTTGTTTTTATTTTTTGTAAATGCTTTTTTTTGCAAATCACTATAATATTTAGATAGTAAAGGTACCTACTAGTTCTAAGAAACTATTTAAAAGTAATTTTTAACTCTTGTGGAGCCACGTGACAAACAATGTAATACCTATCTGTAAAACATTAAAAAAAAATTGACCGCAAGTGTTATGTTTTGAAATTTTCTTAACACAATTGGCGAGAAAACATGTTATAAAATATACATTTACGTCCGCCGTAGGGTTAGGACGAATAACGGTCT
This sequence comes from Cephonodes hylas, assembly GCA_030295005.1. Taxonomy (NCBI): domain Eukaryota; kingdom Metazoa; phylum Arthropoda; class Insecta; order Lepidoptera; family Sphingidae; genus Cephonodes; species Cephonodes hylas. The sequence continues at coordinate 17,077,701 of AP025360.1, forward strand.
ATTTTTTATAATAGAAAATCATAATCTTGAAAAAGAAAACTTAGTCACATTTCTAACCACCACAATTGTAGCATTCTCAATAACACAGCAAATTAAATTTCGTTAAAACTTGAGTCGTTTGTTCAATGATTAGCTATTTGAAATGTGAAGGTATAACATATTGATCGCAGCTCGTACGATATAAAATAAAATGGGAAAAAATAAAATAGTGCCAACTGAGCGTCACTGCATAACCAATTGCATGTTGTTTGAAGCAAAAGCGGGATTTTTATCTCGATGCATAAACATACGTCTAAAGGTGTAACAGAGATGGCACACAAAACGCCAACATAAAACTCTTCGAGAGAGAGGAAGATAAAGGGATATTTTTGTTGCGTGCTAAAACTATTGGTGTTCGTGCGCCCGCGTTTCTTTGCTTTTCAACCAAAGTCGGTATGCGGCGACGAAAGTAAAATACGTAAATTTACAATTCTGAGCACAGTACCACAAAATGTTATTTTTAATAGTGATGTGTGTACTTTTTTGTTGTTGGGAATTATTTGAAGCCAGCTGGATGCTTTTGTCTCGATACCGAACTGTTTTCTAGCAAGGTTTCATTTCATTAAATTGTTTTTAAATTATCTTAATTTTAGCAAACCTTTATAAGAAAGTAGATGTTCACATGAATGATACATAATATAACTAATTAATCACGCAACAAAAGTAATATCTCATTTATTAATGTCAACAGTAACATAAACGAAATAATGCAACCCTAGTTTTGAACGCATACCGAAAGCATAATTTCACATTCATTGATAATGCATCGCACAAGTATTTTAGTGGGCAATTATCAGCCGAAACAATTGTGAAGAGCTCTGTACAATGAAAACAAAGTGAGCAGTTAACGAGAAGCGAGATCGACTTGTTACGGTTGTTATTCTCAGCGGTTAATTAACGGAAGGCAACATTAAGTGGTTGCCAGCAACGAGACCACACGGTCGCTTCTCTCACTCATTTTAATTGCTACTTGCTTCAGTACATATACTTATTTTAATCAAATGAAAAATGTTCATTTCATTAATTTTTAGGTACCCATTTAAACTGTAAAATAACCATTAAAAATATTTCAAACGGTAATAAGTTAACCGTGTTAATTGGAACTAAACACAATAAGAAATGTTAGTTGCAATAATTCGCCTGATTGCAATAATTACATTAATAAAATAAAATAGCCCACAAACAGTTCTGTATTTCCCTCTAAGTCTCATATCGTAGGTATGAAATCATACAATACGTTACACTCCATCATCAGCCCATATACGTCCCACTGCTGGACACGGACCTCCTCTACCATGGTATAATAATCATTACACCGTTACACCCCACGCCATCCCATCCCACAATGCCCATTTGTATATCACATAGGAGACGTAATGGTGTTTGACAAATGGATGTAGGTACGCTAATACTGCGCCGTGACAAGAAACCGCAAATCGCCGGTTCGTGGGTGTGAATAAACCACTCTGACACCCTTCAACGGACAAGTTAATCCTTAAATGTCTTATACCTCATTCACGATAAGTTGATTCTTTTGGCAGATGTCAATTTTTCTGAGACATGACTTTGAAATAAAAAACGTATTATTTTATTATTTTAATGATTTGATAAATATAAAAAAATACATACAATACAAAAGTCCCTAAAGATATAAGCGTTATCCAAAAATTTTGAGACTTTATTGCTTCAAAGTAAAATTAAAATAGGAATACTGAAACTAATTGACGTTTGTATAATGTTACATCGTTCGGACGGAAAGGGACGTAACATCGTTCATATCGATTGCCACGTCGATAATTTTATTGAACGATATGATGATCATGGCTGTGCTCCAGTTTCTTAATAAAAACTGTTTTAAAGATAAAACTATTTAATTTTTCAACCTTAATTTTTACATACTGCGTTATTTTTGGACCTCCTGTCAACTTAAAATAGGTTGTTTAGACCATGAAACTAAACAACTTTTCCATAGAAACATGGGTCGAAACGTGATAAATAATTCGACCCTCCCATAGAAAACTGCTCACGTGGTCGATTTCGTGTAGAAGGTCTGAATTTTTTTTTTACTTTTCGACCCGTGTTTCTTTGGGGAAGTTGTTTACTTCCGTGGTCTAAAACACCTATTTAAATTTGGCGGGAGGTCTAAAAATAATCCTGTTTAAATATTAAATAGGTACTTATTATGACCCACCACCGCTTATCTAAATAATGTTTTATATGTCGAAAGTAATAAAGAATTTCACACATAATGCAGTATTTTAAAACGCAATATTTTTGAACTTCTCGATATTTTCTGTTTCCCATCATTAGTCGATATGCCAAAAGAATCAACTTATCGTGAATGAGGTATAGCTTGTTTGATTCCTTGTCAGTGCTCAGTGGCACTACTTACACAGAAACCCAGTGTTACATGTTAACTGTGTAATGTCTAAGTGATAAATGTTTAATTTGCTGTCAAGGTATTCGCATTTTGATGTCATAATGCTTTTTTTAATAAAGATTTTATGCTTAAAGATTATTATTATTGGGACCTTTGTAAAGTAAGCTACGCTTTTGGGTTTCAATGAAAGAAGTGCCACGATATCTGCTGTGAATATCGTCATCGAATGGCCCATACATACTGCTCTTAATCTTATACTATAGTCAAATTGTTGTATGTACATAACGGACAAAGGTTCGTACATTGGTACTTGCGTCAGGCGTGCTGTGCTAGAAAGCAAATAGCTTTGGCGGTCGAGGCGTGAAATCCTAATAAACTGATTGATCCTCGCACAACTGCTCTTAGCAAGCACCCAAGTGGCACCCCTGTTACACTGTATCTTAAAAGTCTTACTATCAGGCACAGTGTGATTGACCTGATTTACAAAATAGTGAAGAGACATAACTTTTAATAAATCAATCAGTATTAGATAATGTTCCATATTATTTTAATAATACGATTTCAAAAAACTATTTCGCAGAATAGAATCTAGTTTGTCTGTTCCTTTGATTGTTTTGCAGCAATATAGGAAATTTTATCTTACTACGATAGTAAGTACCTCCATCGCTTACATTTCGAACGTGCATTGCTGTAAGTTTGTGTGCGTGCTAATATTACCGTGGCTCCTATACCTCCGACCCCCTAAACCTACCGATACCGTTAGGCCAAAAGCCTTTACTACCGCTCGTAGGGATTTAACTAACAAGGCACTCAACAGTTTTCGCATTAGTGGAACGGCTTACAGATGTATGTAAGTGTGTGCCGGCTTAATACTCTATGTAACGCCGGATTTAAATGCATACAGACGGACAACCCCGGTTGCACTCGGCTTCGATTATTTCCGCCACTCTGAACCGCGCGCTAGGATTGCATAACCAGAAATAACAATTTTTTTCTGAACGCTTCATGTGAACATGAAGCATACCTCTCAATCAAAAACAAATATCAATGGTAGAAAATCAACGTAACTATTACGAGTACTAGTCTTAATTTTCGACCACGGCCTTTTTACACCCTATACATTAAGTGACAATATCAATGTATCAGTACTATTTGTTCGGCGGCAAAGTGCACCCAACAAAATATGTAGAATGAATTTCTTATCTACAAGGATTTCCCTTTAAAGTGGTGCTCCGCAACAACAAGAGCCACGTGCTACTTTAATCTTATCGTTTTCCACCCCGCGTTCAGTCACCGTGCTGGATTAAAAGCAGACCTCTCCCTGGCGGGTAGTGCTGCCCCAGCCTCGCCACTTTGGTAAATATTAATCGCAGTTTAGTACGAAGTATTGGCATGCATCCGCATAGTGGGTGAATGCGGTGAACAAATGTACTACGCTTTAAGAGTTAATACCAAACATAGTCAGTACGTTACATTTGTAGTGTGCGTTAATAGCTCTTGTAACACTTCTTTCCACTCCGGAATGGATTTATCAAATCCTGTTTTTGAAACAGCTTAGAAGTACGACTGCGGGCTCTACGACTATTCTTTTAAAACATGATTTATTTTTGCTGGTAAATTATTAATCGATTCTGCCTATTCTGCCTGTAACTGTTTCTGACTTGTGTAGAGACACTAAAATTATTCAAGGCTCTCTTTTACGAAAAATCCTCTACTCGTTTCGACATCAAGTATTAAATTTTAGCAACAAATGTCGTTCTAAACGTTAACAAATTCAACAATGATTATTTTAGAAAAAAATACGATATCACTTAGTGGACATATTATGTTTATTGTCATGCAATTATAGGAACGGTTTCACTCGACAATAATTCTACTTTGCCTACCCAAACAAGTTCTCGACAAACATGCTCACGTCGCTAATCCTTACAGAGCGCTCAACTTGAAGAGTGGCGAATTGTTCTCGTGTGTAAATACTGCTGAGTATAGTATGCCAACAGGTGGTGCCGACTTGCCCTTGCTGAGCGCCATCTACTTTTACTTATGTAGTAAAAGTTTTCTCGAGCAGTCAATTAGCGGGTTCACCCATACTTTTTGGACTAATATAATAATAGTATAAACATTTCTATCAATAATTCCAGTTTAGATTAAACCATCATTTTTTGCAGCTTACAGACATTATAGTGAAATAAATGCAAAGTAAAGACAACAAAGCAACTGTATTAATTCCAGTTAGTTCATTATATTCGGTGAAACATAAAGAATTTATGAATTGTCACCACAAATGAAATTATTGGAAAACTGTCTTTGTGGGATATGCCTATAATATTCTGCCATCATGTGACATTTCCCACGGACTCGTTACTAATCCAGTATCAAATTACAATCACGGCGGCAACAACCCACCTCCACGTCGATCGTAATTTCTGTGCATTCGGAGAATTTCGAAAGCCATCTAGAACAATGGGTATTTTCTGTTCGTTTTAAATTTAATTACTGCTAATAATTTCTTCATTCGAGACGATTTTATGTCATTCCCATATTTAATACAATAGTTCTACCTTTCTGATTCGGAAAATGCCATCTTTGTATTATTGCTTTAAACTATTTTCCGATTAGAAAAGAGCAACACTAGAGTTTCATGGCCGTTTTTCTCAAGTGATAAATGCCTTTGCGAACTGAGTTTATATTTTCTAAAATCATCTCTTTCGTGAAGATATACAAAAACATTGGTGTAAACCGATAAAATAATACACAAATCTAGAATGAAATTCTGTTTCGTGGCCGTCAATTGTCTTAAGAGTACCGACTCTCGGTTACACAAACAAATAACTTAGTGTTTGTATGGCAGTTTGTCGCGCTTTGTCAACCGAGAGTCGCGGTTTCTTAACAATGAAACACACGCTTTTATGTCATCGAAGCCTTTTCAAATTGAATACCTCGACATTTTACAAGGACGAGATACACACATTTATTGCGTTTGCTACACGCTTGGCAAGCAATCATTTTCCAATGTCTACTGAACGATAAGGAAAAATATCGTGAGGGAACCAGCACACTTCAAATTCTTAGAAATTGCATAAATAATTGTTAACGAACCCGTAATAGGCCAGCGTTGTGGACTAACGCTTAGTTGTAGAGTAGGCCTGTCCCCAGCAGTGGGACGTATGTGGGCTGATGATGTTGATGAAATTATACCGTACATTTGGCGAACTCAAATGTCCGTCGGTATAAATTTAAAGGGCAACTACTATTTTTATCATTTAACCCTTTAATCATCATAATATTAAAAATGGAGAACATAAGGAAACCGTCTTGAATACGTTTTGTCCATGATCAGAATCTTCTACAATTTAGCAACCAAATTTTATGATTTCTTCAAACAAACTAATTCTTTCTTACATTGCGGAGCGGACTTAAAAATACAGGCTAACAACTTATTTTCCAAACATTGTATTTTGAATTCTCAGAAAATCATTCAACCCATTTTTTAACGCAAACATAAACTCAAATTCAAAGAATTGTATCAACTCGAATCCTACATTTATAGTAGGCCCACTTTTGTCCGTAAACAATAAATCGTGTTATACTGTTTCACCGATTTCAAAACAATTTCATTTTCATAAAAACGGAACGAAAACAAATTCAATAGCAGATAAGAGCTTTACATGTTTTTGCATTTAAAAGGGTTTTACCATTGCAAACACATGGGATTCGAATGAATGGAGATATCTACGTCTATCATACATGTATTTTAACTGTATTATATCACAAAGTGCAATATCCTGAAGACATATCACTAAATCTCTGACCCACGTCTTTTTCAAGAAACGCAGTCAGATTTGAAAAAAAATTGAATAGAAATTAAATTTGAATTAAAAGAAAGTGTAGAAAATTACTAGTAGAAATAACTATTTGTGTGGTGAAATACGATTCTCTTCCGCTGGATTGAAAGTGTGGGATTGAAAAAATCTGCCTTTATATATCAAACAATATTCAGTTGTTACCTTTGTGATAGAAGAGCTGGAAATAGTTGAAACGGGGACATGTAGATGCTGTCGATATTTTCAAATAACCTATTGTTGCGTATTTAATGTTTTAAAGAATTGTTTTAAAATGAAGATTAAAAGCACTTGTATAAATCTACTTAAATAAAGATTTGATTTTGACTTTGATATAGTAACAATTGGTTATTAAGTTCATTTTGGTGACATCTTTAAATCAATTTCAATGAATTTTTGTACGGGTTGATTTTGGAGATTATACAGGGTGTATTTAGACCGTGCTCGAAAACTGAGGCAGGTAATAGCGATAGTGATTACAAACCCCTTGGCATTAAAGAGAATCCCGACAAAAAATAAAAATTTTGACGTTTTCCATATAACCGTCGGTGTTAAAAGTATACGTGGTTTGTATGGAAAATCTCAAAAATTTTATTTTTTGTCGGGATTTTCTTTAATGCCAAGGGGTTTATAATCACTATCAATATTACTTGCCTCAGTTTTCGATCACGGTCTAAATACACCCTGTATAATAATTTTACCCCGAAAAAAATGTGTGGCGCTAAAACTTTGTTATTAAATAATAAATTTTATTAAAAATTCATACAAAAAAGCATTTTACTCTAGTTCGTTGCCTTCACGATCATCCTAACATTATTATAAATGCGTAAAAGAGATTTTTTTAACTTTTCCGCCTCAACCCATTATACTAATTGGTGCCGATAGAGACGGGACTCTCGTGACTATTAAAAGAGTGCGCTGTTTTCGAAGCACTTGAGAGATTAATCTCTTAACGATGTGGACGACAAATCAACGATAAATTTGTCCATGCTTTTACGAAATTTGCTGAAACGATCCGCGAAGGAAAGTTGGTAAGCAGAAATGATTTTAAAAAGCGCCCTTTGGAAAGTGAACGAATGCTGTCACTTATTGGATAAAAAAAACGCGCTTGTATAAACGAAAGACCTGTAGGGTAGTTGTCGTCACGTTTAACTTTATCAAAATAGTTTGTTCATTCTACAAAGAGTTCCTAGTCGCGCTCTACCCTTCATTTCTTTTTTGTCTGTTCAGTACAGTACGGTAACTTGATTCCCACGAAATTAATGGCCTTAGAACTCGACAAAGTAAGCTCTTCGAATTTCTTTAGTGTATAACGAGACTGTCGTAGAGATAGGTGTACGCAAATTAATCATAATAAATTTATTTACTAGAAAATACACTACATCATTAGCTCTTTATGCCAGTGTACGTATTTAGCGCGCTAAATGAAACGTTTAAAAAGTTATCACATCTGTATTAACTAAGTGTCCTCTAACCTCAAAATCAGTTGAACTAAGGAATGTCTAACAATGCTTAACAAACACTTATTAATTTTTAGACATATAGAGCAGTTGCTTTTCGTTACTTAAATATCTATATGGGCCCATAAAAGTCCCACTGATGGGCATTGGCCTTCTCTACTATGATTTAGGCTGTGCAGTTCATCAAGATGTGCGCCTTCACCCCTAATAATACTTCGAAATGTGAGAGATGTGCGCCTAGGTTTGTACCCGTAATCAACGAGACTAGATCACGCAACTAAACTTCAATGCCATCGCTACTTTGCGTTTGTTATGAATTGGGTAATTCCCACCTAGGGAAAGGAACTGCAAACCTATGATTATTACACACACAGACGCCCACGCACACGGCGCTATCCTGGGGGAGCTCCAGACGCTCCGGCCAAGATTAATCAATAGGCTAATTTGAGTAACAACAACCCCAATCTCCTCGAATAGAACGGTTTGTGGACGAGCTCAGCGCTTTGTCTCTTGTGGCAATTAGTTGACGCACCAATTTATTAACTCGGCTTAAAGCGATGCAAATGCAATCCATTGGCCGGTGTTGGCAACTAATCTATACTAATATTATAAAGAGGTAAAGTTTGTGAGTTTGTATGTTTGTATGTTTGAATGTTTGAATGTTTGTATGTTTGTATGTTTGTGACGTTGTAGAAAGTAAACTCGGGATCTACTGAACCGATTTTGAAAATTCTTTTACCAATAGAAGGCTACGTTCTTTGTGAGTGTCATAGGCTATATATTAGTCCGAAAAATGATAAGACTTTTTCGTTGTAGCAGGATCTGTGAAGTAAGTCGGAGAAAAAACGGGCGAACGAAACCGTTTTTTGCAAACGCTGCCTTTCTCATGGGAGATATATAGTTGAGTCCTAGAGAAAAATTGTAGAGCTTGATAATGTCTACAAAAAAGTCAGCGGTAGCATATGTCTAACTTTTAGGGTTGCTTCACTATAACCTCTTTTATGCTAACTAAATTTGTTATAAAATAAAGCATTGTTTGTGAAGGTATTATTATAAAGATTATATTAATCCTTATCCAAATAAATGCGTTATTTAGTATAAGTATTTAATTTAAAAGAAATTTGCCCTTTACATCATTTGATTTCAATGACTATCTTAGAAGATATCGCAGTTTCAAAATAATCATCAAGTGCACAATAATTATGTACAAGGCGCCGGCCGGCGCGTTACGCTTTCACGTGATTTGACCGATTTGTATGATTTTTGGTATGGGCATAGATAGGACTCTAAGGAGTAAAATAGACTATAACTTATTTTCTTTCCGAACTCAACCCTGTAGTTTACGCGGACGAAGTCGCGGGCAACAGCTAGTTATTCATATTAACAGGCTACAGGGATTCACTCCCTGTGAAGTGGCTACGTTCAGCCATGATACATGCGAGAGCGAGCTGACAATAATCTAGATTTCGAGTGAAACCCACACAACGACTTAACTGGCAATATTGAATCCGCGCGATTTATCTAAATGTATCCCTACATTTTCGTAAATGAATCTACATTGATTTTTTAATATAAGGTATAGCTATACATTTGTATAAATATATTAATTATAGCTGTTGCCCGCGACTACGTACGCGTAGACTACAGGGTTAACTACAAAAAGAAAATAAGTTATAGTCTATTTTACTTCTTAAAGTCCTATTTATGCCCATACCAAAAATCATACAAATCGGGAAAATTATTTAAACGTGAAACCGTAACGCTCCGGTCGGCGCCTTGTACATAATTATTGAGCGCTTGAAGATAATTTTGAAACTGCGATATCTTCTAAGATACTTATTGAAATCAAATGATGTAAAGGGCAAATTTCTTTTAAATTAAATACTTATACTGAATAACGTATTTATTTGGATAAGGATTAATATAATTTTTATAAAAATACCTTCACAAACAATGCTTTATTTTATAATAAATTTAGTTAGCATAAAAGAGGTTATAGTGAACCAACCCTAAAAGTTAGACATATGCTACCGCTGACTTTTTTGTAGATATTATCAAGCTCTAAAACTTTTCTCTAGGACTCAACTATATATCTCCCATGGGTAAGGCAGCGTTTGCAAAAAACGGTTTCGTTCGCCCGTTTTTTCGCCGACTTACTTCGCAAATCCTGCTACAACGAAAAAGTCTTATTATTTTTCGAACTAATATATAGCCTATGACACTCCCAAAGAACATAGCTTTCTATTGGAAAAAGAATTTTCAAAATCGGTTCAGTAGATCGCGAGTTTACTTTCTACAACGTCACAAACATACAAACTTACAAACATACAAACTCACAAACCTTACCTCTTTATAATATTAGTATAGATAGTATAGATAATTATTTAACTCAAAGTTTAAAAAAATTATACAAAAAAGATTTTTACTGGTACTTTTAAATCTTCTATAATAATTAATATCAATTATAAGCTATTGCTACTACAGAATGTGTTAAAGATGTGACCCTAAATATAAGTAAAAATATTACCCTGTATATATCTGAAACGTGAAAATTGTTTAAAAAACCTCGCGTGTTAACATAAGCAACAAGAAAACGCTCGCGTTCGCACCGAATACAAACAAACCTGCTTCAACGTAATAGTAGGCCGTGTGTCGCCGAGAAGATTTTGAAGGTTACGCACCTTACCGTACGCACCGATCGTACAACTACGCAAAATTTTACATTAAGCCGATGCGCAGTTGCAATGCTTTCAAAATAAGACGATATATCATTGCTTAATACTAACATGCAAAAACTGCAAGTTTTGATTGAAAACAAACTGTCTAAAGTCTAAACAAACAATGAAATTAACCAAAAGTCGTCAAGAAATTTTTGGAGCAAATCAAAAGGAATTAATGCTAGTCTTAAAAAAAAATAAATTAAAATAAAAGAGTATAATAACTATATGTTTACCTGTGCGGGTGTCGGCGTGGGCTCCATCCCGGTGCGCGGCTGTGTCGGGGCGGCGTGTCCGCGGGGGTCGTCTCGCCGGCACACTGCCGCGCTGCACGCCCTGCACTCCGCTGCCGCGGTCTAAGGGTTGCAATCATAAGGCAAAAAACGAAAAAATAAATGCACCCAAAAAATAAACATCCAACTTATGAAAAGTATCCCTTTCTCGTTCCTGACATGTTTGTCCATAAATAAATTGCACAATCCCATTAAAAGAAATTATTCGCTTTTGAAACAAATTGTATTGTGGAGGTATTAACCACTTAACGTCCTTGGCTCACTTGTTTAACTTGCTTGCCTTGCGCGCATTCCCATAAAAAAAAACTTGTCATGTTTTTATTTTACCAAAAATCACAAAAAAAAAAGAAAAAAAACTATACACAAAAAGTTGTTACTGAGATGGTGAATAAGAAAATAAATAAATTAACACGTAAGTACGCTGCGTCTCAGCATGCAGGATACCGAATGCATGATGTGTAGATGAAAATTTTTGTCATACATATTATGTGCAAAGTTTGTGCTGCGCATAAATCAGCGTGATAGTGTAAAATTATGACACTGCAACATCGAAGGCCGCAGCCGCTCGGTTCCCCAGCCTGTCTCGGTCTACTGTGCCGACGAATGTGTGTAACTGTCCTCTTCTCGCACCCCTATACCGTCTATTTCTTATGAGGCTGGGTTTTCACCTCTAAGTTTCAATAAATCATTTGAAACGCCTAGATCACTTGTAACTTCAAAGAAATTTTAACGTAGGCTTCAGACCTTCACGCCCATACACATCGATTGGGCAGTTTTCATTGATTTTAATTTGATAATGGCATTTGCTTGCAAAGGGTTATTTTGGCACTGTAGACAGCGTCAGCGGGGATACTGTCTGTGGTCTGGGCGTCCCTAGGCCCAATAATTCCTAGTATTTTATCATAACCACGTTTTACAGTTACCTTCGCGTTGCTGGCTTAGAACTGTGTATTTCATTATTTTTATTGATCGACAAGCTGGGCACAATTCAATGACCTTTTGATGAATGAACATTTTATTAGTAAAAAAAAATATTCTTGCGTTCAAACACGAGATATTGTTCCTTGCTAATATATGAGATAAAAAAAAGTCACACATTTACACTCTTATTTCTCAATTATAATAGGCTAAAGCTTTGTTATTTTCTATTAAAGCACTTCAAAGATGTGTATAGTTTGTTTATTTTATTCATACCGAAATTTACTCTGGCGATCTGTTTTTTTTTTAGTCTTTTAATTTCTATAAACATTACCTATGAATGCGTGAGCGACGCTAAGCTCTTTGAGCGCCCTGAGCGCTTATCGATCTATTCAAATACCTTGGCGTATATTACACCTTGATGCTTTAAGAATTTGAAAACCATTCCTGAATATTGTAGGATGGTTAAAGTTGTTATTGACAAGGCAGTGTCGTTAACATTGTGGTGAAGCATCTTAAAACAATTTCTCCTCTACAACTGAGAGGTGTGAGACCTTTGGCCACCACGTTGGCCTTATGCGGTTTGGCGGACTACATAACTATAGATGTCTAGTGATAGAAATAAAACAAATATAAATACAGAGTTTCAATAGTGTTAAGTCTGGATATGATTCCTGTTTACATACGTGCAGTACACACAGAGATTCATCCAGTTAAGTTGTTCTATTATCAAGTTCAATCGTTAGTAGCACGTGAAAAGTTTAACTCTAACGTATCTATTCGCTCGAGAGTCGAGTTGTAGATCTACGCGCCTCTATCCGCGCCCTACGACTTCTCCACGTTGAATTTAACTTTTCATACTCGCTTATTGAGGCGCTGCCGACGTCGAACACTTCATGTGGAACATGGATAACAAGGTGTCTTTTACGTTTATTTACAGTTGTAACGGTGTTGGCAATGGAGACGCAGCCTTATTTGAAACTTGATATTTTATATGCTTTATTTTATTGCAATAGATATGTATCTACGTCTTGATATTCAGTCGCCTTTGCTAATACTGTGTAGCAATGTCGCTAACATGTATCAGCATTGTTTGCTCAGATTTGAGCAATTCATACCGATAAATCATTTGAATACGTGTATTGGATCTGAAGTACCGAGTTGTATTGCCCGTGTCTGATTATTGCACGTCTCCTGAAGGTCGGGGCCTAGAGGGATGTATGAGTGGCGCATAGAGGTGGCCCATTGTACATGAAATTTTGATTACTTCTTTCATTATTTAAAAAAATCGTACAGTTTGGTACAGGCGCGCGCGCATTCACAGTCCTTAAGTATGTATTTACATGTGCCCCGCTGTTAGTGCATAATTAACCTCAGAATCTGTAGCAAAAATCACTCAAAAAATGGGTGACAAATCCGACTTCAAAGCCATGCTTCTTGAGCAAGAGCGATGAATATTACAAAGAAAAAAAATTAAAATTAGTTAATACAGTAATCTCAGTTTGAGATTTACAGTTTAGAGGCTAGTGATAAATAAAATTTGATATAAATTAATGGACACATTTTCCTAATGTTGTCTCAGTCAAAAGCGTGTTTGTCATCAATCTCATTAAAAATTGCCGATAAAACGTATCAATAACATTTATAACTTTATAGACACCGTCTCGTGTCTATTGGGCGGGCTAATGAAGTTTCAAATGGTTTACTTGCTTGGAAACAAGGGCGCATAACAGTATTCATATTTGATTAACTAGGAAACTTAACGTGATCTTGCATAAAGGGGTTGATGTGGGCTACCCCTTGCCAGAACAGAAAATGCAGCAACGGCTAATCTATACAAGGGTGGATGCAGTTTAAATTCAAAAATAAGTTTAAAATGTTTTATTTAACCACTCTCTTTTTTTATTGTTATTTTTTTTCAGATAGAGCAATCATTTTACAGTAAATTCACGTGTTTGTTTATATTTTATCTTTACATCAATCACAATCTTACAAGGAAAGGTTAGTTAAAGCCAGTTAGATTAACTTATACCTCCTTATTGTAGACGAGGCTTGTGTTAACTCAAGACGTGATTAGGTATTTTTGACATTGTATAGCCTTCCTTGAAACACTTTAAGTGCGCTACAAAGCATAACATTTATGAATAGATCGGCCAACAAACAAAACCGAACTCGCATTACTCCCGTTCAAGTTTGCATTACAATCGCGCGCGATGATTCTGTTTGCCAGAACTCAGCTATCATCAAACACTTGCATCGGCCCAACCGCTTCGTTGTGAATAGTAATTGCGTTGTTCAACCGTTTTGTAGTACTGTTGTTTTCTATTATTGTGATCAACTTCATCCTTTATTATAATGACCGTTTATCGGCTTTACCATGGTTGTTTGTAAACACGCTTAGGTATGAACACGAAAGTTTATTGATATAAGTTTTAACTCTATCTCTTCATGCTAAATAGTATAACCAGATTGGAACCCAAATAACCCACCTATAAATTTTCCAAGTATATTTTTATTATAAATAACTTGCACAATTTAACGGAATATGTAATACTCGTATATTGATAGTTCTCCGAAAGAAATTACTTTTTTTGTATGAATTCCGTCACCGCGCAAAAGCCTCTGTGACGGACTAATGTCTCATCGATTGCCAAAATAAAGGTGTCCCCGACATAACGTTGCGTCTTATTTACTTGAACTATCCGTTTATCCGAAAAGTTTACTGAATTATTAAAATCTTAATTTACGACACGGAGAGCAATAAGGGCATCAGCCTTTAGCATTTTATTAAATAGATTTTATTTTTCAACGCTCGCACAATTACTTCATACTTGAATGGATCCGTTAGGGTTGAATGAATTCAATAAAAATTTAGTTTTTACATCACACACTCCATTGAATCTAGATCCAATTAGGGTAATAATATAAGTACGTAAATTATAAGTTTCTTGTTTTTGACAGGGAAAATTGAACACGGCATGGATGTGGTCAAAAACAATACGGAACACAATTTAGTTTGACAAAAATGTATTTACAAAATTTATGAATACTAATATATTTTTCTAATTCAGTGTGTATTTTTTTTACAATATGTAAATTACATACAAAACGTGAACATTAATAGGTTTCATGTCTAACAGTAGCGAAACAGTTCTCTTTATACTGGACGGAATATGATTCATTCGATGTTTTCGGACGCGGCTTGACCCCTAATCGATTTTAAACTCCAGAGCTCAACGCATTTCCGAAGATCAAGATATAAGTTTTATCTTTCCAATTTGATGGTATCCTCAATAATTTTATAAGTCTATATTGACAGATTGACGTACAGACGTATTTCAGAAGTGGTTATCTAGTATTATTTTTCTTGTGCGCTAGAAAATATCCGGCGGAACCAAAGAAACGGACTACTACAAATTACAGTTTATTATTCATTTAATTGAATACTTTAATCAAGCATGTTGGGGCATGTGCTAGATTTAGGCTATACACTTTACTCTTATACGGATGGGGAGGGCCGAAGATTGAGCCCAATGGCGTGCCATAGGGAAGGCCTACGTCCAGCAGTGGACGTAAACACTAGTGATGATGGTGATGATGTTATTAATGATATTCAACCATTAAAACACGGTATACTATCAGTAGGAGTAAGAAATGAACTACTTAATTTTTTTCCAATCTTTTCTAAATATTTTTTTTGTATAGCTAAAAGACCGTTCAAGAATTCATTTAATTGTAGAAAATTAAGGATAATGCTTATTTTCTTATTTATAATGTCATACAAAATTCCCAACACTATCGTGTTGTTTTCAAGCATAATCTTTCAAAGCTTTAAGGTAAAGATTTCCACCAGTCGGTACAGGAAAGTTGGACGTTTGAACCGAGATGCAGTTTCCAACTGATATATTAAGCTACGGGATTTAGTTAAGTGATTTAGTCCTTTGATACGCAACAGGACAAGTTTATCTCAATATTTTCATAATGAAACTCATTAGTCTTTTTCTACATTCCGCGAAGTCCAATGTTTTGTAGACGAAAAGTCTTTATTTTTTATTCGATTCGAAAGTAAGAAATAGTTTTTTGAGACCACTGCTCTATTTGTGATATGTATGTCTTCGTTGGAGTGAAGTAAAAGCAGTGTAAAGATTGAGGTGCGCAAGCGTAACAAGCGTGCTTCCGCAATTATACCTTTAGTGAGGACATGAAATCATGTTTTTACGCTCCGATCTACGTAGGAGATTGCGGCGCCGTTCCATTTGCGAATTTAAATCTTCACCGTCTTAATAAATGATGTCTATCTACCACAAGCTTTATTCTAATATTTGCACGATCGTATGTTTTCGTCATAGCTTTTAAACTCAGTGTTTTCTTCGGTGGCTTAGAAAACTGCTCTGAACAATTTCCTGAAACAACATGTTTTTTTCTCAATGATGAGATTTTCAATCGCATTGAAATTTAATTAAATTTGATCCCGTAAGTGAAAAAAATAGCGCGGCTTAATAACCATCGAATGGACCCATGTCCCATTCATTAAACTAAATTCAAAAGCTTAAAAGCTGCATATTCGAAACATACCATTCACGTTTAAATTATTACCAAAAACAAAGTGAAAAATGTCAGCCGTCAACTGCATACAAATGCATTGGGCATTCAAATTGGTGTATCAGATACATGCACATAATTAGCTGTAGAAATTATTTCGGTGAACATTGGAGATGGAACGACGCAATTGGTTTCAGCTCAATCATTCTGTGACACATGAGTTAATTAGTGTGAGTATACATCGAATGAAATCGTCTTACAACTGCGAAAAAAGAAATAATCTTGTATGTAGTTAGATTCGTATTATAATCTTAACTTAAAATTTAATTTTCATATCCTTTTTTCATAACGCTAAAACAACACCTTTACCCCACAAGATGATGAATTCGTAGCCGGGAAATAAGTAATTTAGAATAGTTATAAAAGCATCATGTCGAGTTTGTATTTATGTTGCGTACTTGTGGGCCTGTTGAGCGCTGTTGGCTGCAATAAAGTCGCCGCGACACTTTGCATTATTCATTCGTCGCTCCGACGTTATCAACAGCACGTCTCACAACATGCTCTATATTTTTGCACACAATTTCATTTTAAATGTGTTTTAATGTACACTAGTTAATTTCTGCCTTTTATACCGTGTATTTATGTAGCACAGTTGAAAATAAAATAACTTTTATTTCAGTTTATAATTACTTGTAGACCTATGCACAATTAGTATTGTAACAATTGTCTTAGAAACAATGATTACAAACAAGTAGCATATAAACGAATGAAAGAGCAGGAAAATAGCGAGCAATGTTCATATTGCAAGCTTTGCCGCGTAATGAGAGCGGCACATTAGTGTATAATCTAATGAATGCTATATCATTGGGCATGGAGAGCCTCATTCAGTCAATCACATTGGTGTATGCGTACTCGTTAAATCGGTTGGAGGGCATTTAGTAATCAACCGGAGGCGGTCTATTTCAGTCGCGTTTTCACGGTATTTACACCGTTACAATAGCCCAAATATTTTTGACTTAGTACTCTAAGTGGTTGTTCATGGTATATTAAATGGCGTGAGAGGTCTCCGGTTGAAGGGACAACGATGGGAACACAGTACAAGTCGTTCTCTCGGCGCCACCGACGTCGTTGTCCTGAAATCCCCGAGGAGTGTTTGTGTGCGCGTGCCAATGCGAGAAGACAACTTGGGTCGGAGCGCCAAGTATACGAACTCCATGGGAGTGACCAGTGCATGCAAGGTATGATGGAAGTAGTTTAGTTGTAGCCTTCGCCTACTGCTTTAGACTTATTACTTATTTATGCGCTGAGATAATTTGGCTTCCAATGTTCCCGTGTTGTTGAAACTATTTCTTTCTTTACCATGCTATACGTCTGCTCAGGAAAAACATTAATAACATATATTTTTCAAATATTACATAACGTGAACTACTATAAATGACTAGCATGAATTTTTAAGTGAGTCCACGTGCAAAAACATATGCTGATATCTTCAATCAACTAATCAACGCTTCCAACAGAAAATAATAAGTGTTATAAATAAAATAATGTTTAAAATCACACGATTTGGTTCGCTGAAACGTTCAAGCACTGAGTAAGGCTTCCTTGCTGGCAGTCGGGCGCCGAACTTTGGTATTCTCTCAACCAATTTGTGTCTCACGTTTAAAACGTATTTGTTTGGAACACAAAATAGACGAGGATAAGCTTTAATTGTTTTGCTTGTTACCTGTTATTAGAGCATGGCTCCGGGCAAACGTCAAACTTTGTATGTAGCGGTTCGCGTTTAGCGTAGTATTTATACTGGCGCGGTCTCCCCTCCCGACTGAAGCGGTTACTATGAACAGCACAATTAACGGTGATCTGTAATCTAGACTAACGACTCGGTACTATCAACAGTATCGCTTACAAACATATGCGGTGGAATATTGTTACTATTGATATCAACTTACTTTGTGATGTAGCTTTGTATAATTAATCAACACATATAGGATTATCGCGACTGGTTTGTGTGAGTGGCTAGTTAAGGATATGAAATGGGACATGATTCCTAGAACAGAATTTTTATGATTTTAAGTAGCGTGCATTAGCACTAAGCAATTGTGCGTAATTCTATTAATGTCAATTGTAAATGAAAACATCCGATAATAGCTCTGTATATCATTACGGATAATATAATATTATATAACTAATTACGTATATAACAACCTTTTTTATTTTAACATGCGCTTTGTTTTAATATGCGTTTACATTGCGCAACTGCTTCGTGAACTCGCAGCAAAACATGTCGTGCGATCAAGAGCTCCGGGGTTCCTAGGTCATCAATCAATCAATCAGCCTATCGCCGTCCACTGCTGAACGTAGGCCTCACCAAGAAAGCGCCAACCATCCCGGTCTTGAGCAGCCCTCATCCATCCGTTTCCCGCCACCTTTCTCAAGTCGTCGGACCATCGTGCTACAGGACGTCCCATACTACGTCTGCCTAAGCGCGGTCTCCACTCCAACACTTGTCTACTCCACCGGTCATAATAAGTATTATTGGGTTTTCTATGAAGGAATGCCCAGTAACATGTCCTAAAAGTAGGCAATAGAGTCGCCCCATACGAATGTTAGTTCAAATTACAGTTTGTAAGTACGTGCAAAAATGCTCCTCGAGAAAAAGCAGGCCTTACCTCGTATGTATGTACCTATACATGCACTTAACACTTCGTGACTGCAATGTCGGCACAAACGAAATAGTTGGCAAACTTATACTCACCGAAGGATCAAGCCGTGGAACTTGACGGAACTTTGGTTCCTCCACTAATGTCATGTAGACGCGACCAAACAAGCCAACATAGTTAACGTGTGGGAAATTGTAGTTTCAGAACTCCCTGGTAATTACTCCGTGCCGCCACCAGCCTGTCGTGTAATTATAGAAATACTAATTAATTACGAGCCGTGTGACGTCACCGCACCCCTTCTCCGGAATGTGGGCTTTTGGTTTACTTTGAATGTAGTATGTGGACAGTGGTATTTCACCGCAGTTGTCTGAGACCAACTTGTAGATCGAATAACAAAAAACCGACTCGTGTAGACATTCAGATCAATGTTAACTTTAAATAATATTTAAAAAAATATATAAATACAGCAGACTTTATTTGATAAATAAAACCATCTGTGATCAATTAAAACTGATATGAATTTGTATTAACAAAGTAACAGAATTTAGTAAGTAAAATTACTCTGAGGAGGAAAATTGGTGATGTAATCAGATTCGGCGACAAATGTTGTGATAGTCAACGTCTTTCTAATTGCACCCCACTTGCAATCACATTCCTGGATTCGATCTTGAAACCACAACGCTGTGGTCCCATTCGATCTTCCTTCAGTCTAATATTGACTTGCAAATTGAACTGTGTAAACTGATTTTTCTAGGCACTAGTTTAAAAAAAAAACAGTATAAAAAGTGTTAAAAAATGACGATTCAAATGAACTTGTAAAAGTCTATTTGAATAAAGGAGATTTGACTTTGACTCACTAGTTTGAAGCGACAACCGGAACCAAAAATAATTAACAATTCAAATTTAACAATAAGATTTTTCATTTTGTTATGAAACCTACAAAAAAGTGTAGGTGAATTTTTATTAAAAGAGTTGCCCAATCGCTGGCTAAATTGGTTATCCTGGTAGTCTCTTCAAATCACAAAGTACTATAAATGTCATAAAAAATAATCACTCATAACAATGATAAATTAAACGTTATAAAAAAAAAATAGAAGTTAAACATCCACAGTCATTTCTGTGTCTTATTTATTACAGTTGTATTTGTTACATAATATGTAATAGTTTGTGTATTTGTCGCAGGCTCGGAGAAGGGTCGCGGCACGCTGGACGCGCTGCTGTGCACCACGTACTGCCGGTCGCAGCTGTACCTGTCCCGCCAGCTGTCACAACTGCACCCGGAGCTTACCATGCCCATGTTCTCAGGTATACTAGTATTTTAGTGCCATCCTATAAACCTGCACGTATATATGACTCAAAAAGAAAGATACTATTTTGAAAGTGCCAAAAATTACACTAATGGCTCGTCATATTTAGAACTACTTATTAATTATGGATTTTTCATTTTCGTTACTAGGGGCTCCAGCAAGAAGCAAGTTTTTACATATGTACAATATACATATTTACTACTTAGATAAAAGAAACAGATCTTTTAAAACTAAATTGTCTAGGTTTAGATGTCTAGGTTTTATAATATCGCTTGCCTATCGCATATGTGTTATAAAACTTCTATTAAAATTAAATGTACGTAATGATAACTTCTCCATTCTGACTGACCATTACAAATAAATAAATAATGGTAGTTGATAAAGGAATTTACTAAATGTCCAGAAGCTAACTGAGATGCAATACATCTCGACCATGTTAGAAGGGCGTACATTCATAACCTACCCCAAGTTCAATTCATTATTATAGTGCGCGGTTAATGGTGACACAAGCAGCGCGCTCTCCTTCACACCCAACGCAAAATTGACTTGTTATGTGAAAGCACTTTGGCGCTCGCCCGACTCGCTCGCAAGCAATTTCCCGCCGAAGTACCACGTTAAGCTTAAACCACTTCAGATGTTACAAAGAGCGAAGTTGTTTGACGAGAGAATTTAATCTTCTCCGTGACTGCATATGTAATACCAACACTTTATCCCACGCTCTTAAGATGCTGAATAAAAAGACGGCCATATTATTTTCTTTGTGCTCATTACGCATGCTTTTTACATTGACAGAGCATTTAAAGATAAAAACGAGTTATTAAGTGCATTACTGCACGTTGGTCGTATTGTGGATTCGGTACGAGTTTGAGGCAAACTCCGGGATCGCGGGTTTAAATCTCAGACATAAACCACTTACTATTCGAAGTTGGTTACGTGACTTTAAATTGTTTTACACTGCAAGGGAGCGTCAAACACATCAAGGAAAAATAGGTACATCGGAGTTTACAACAAAGAAATTTTTAGAATCAGATCCTAATGGGAATACCACCTATTTTGTAATTTCGTTTGTTTCGTCTAAAAGTAAAAAATATTCGTTTTGTTTATCCACCAGTATTTGTTGAAATGTGGCAATTATTAAATATTACATCGACGTTAAACGCAAAAGAAGCAATAAAAATCAAACTTCAAATTATTCGCCAGCGGGTTTACTAAAATCCTGTTGTTGTCTCTAAACAAAGTTAACAATATGATATTGATACAATAAAATTTTAAATTACTTGCAACCGGCGTTATCGAAAGCCTGTTACCTATTGTCAGTCTCCAAACAAAGTTACCAATAACATGTTGTTGCAGAGATCACGGCGCGGTTCCAAACGGCGCGCACGGAAGTCCGCCAGCTGCTCCTGCAGTACTTGCTGCCGTGGCTCGTCAACATAGAGCTGGTGGACCCCAACGTGCCGCCCGCCAACCCTCTCTCGTACATACAGGTATCGGATTGCTTTCAATAATAATTTGCTTGAGGTAGCCGTAGTAAATGTTAATTTAACTTAAAATGTAAAATTTCATGCAAACACTTCTACTCATATATTATATAATAATAATCAAAATATCTTCTATATTAGACATTATCGAAGGCAATGTTGGCGTGACAGCATGTCAGCAGTAATGATGATTTTAAATAATAAACTAACTAGTAACCACACCTATTGGTTTGGCCGTACTAATTATCCGCTTGAGTTGCAGTTGTTTTTGCAAACATTAAAACATGTTTGGGCAAGGGTGGATTACGAGCGCTTGGCCAATCATCAACTTTTTATCTATTAAATGCAGTTTTTACATAAAAAGATCTTTTTTTATTAGTGAAATAATAATTTGTAAAAACAAATTATTTACGAAAAACGTTAATTACTTTATACGAAACATGAAAAAATCAAATCCATATTTACGCCTGCCACGACTAAAATCGCATTATGAAGTTCAACTCGACAGTATGTTCATAGTGGATATTAGTTGTAGAACCGTCGCGTCAGGATTTTTGTAAATTACACATTCTATGAAATAAATTTCTGGAATCGCGTAAGCCTAAGAGGCGGCACCAAGAGGCGATATTCCCAGAGATAATCGGGCTACAAGCTACAATTGCTTTTAAAAGAGAAATTGATATTTTTACGGCACCCCTGCATATCGGAGGTGGTCTAGCAGCGCTTTCTGAGCGCACCTTATGTGTACTGACATGGTTACTCAAAGGGATAGCATTTTGTTCGAGAACATCGGAATGCGAGCACCAAGAAATTTTTCTGTCCCTCAAAAATCTGTTTGCACAACATGCCGTCTTTCATCGGAATTCAACGAATGTTATTGTATCGATTATAGATTTTTTAAGTTTAAAAACTCTTTCATGTGCCCTAAACTCACTATATTAATTATTATTTATTAAATTGTCAATTCACCGTACAATTATTTTATCAAACGCCGACAATAATATTCTGAAAATATGTAGTTGTAAAGTTTTGCTACGTCGTAGAACGCCGTAGCGCACGTTCTACGCGGTTACGATGCGCGAGAATTTGATACAAGTAATGTGACGATGAATAGTTGATGAAATAGTTGTGTGTTTGGTATTCAAGTTATTATTTTAGCAATAATATGCTAAAATCAGAATTGTTATTTCGTATTTACTCGTTTGAGATTAATTTTGCCATGATGTAGATATCATATTCTCAATTTTTTTTTTCAAATGATTTTATTTTCAATGTATTCGAAAAAAAGCTCAAAGATGCGATTAAAATAACAAATTTGCCAATAGATTGTACATTATTAACGATTCAATAATTCCTACTGATGTGTAATATTTAAAAACACTTTCAATACAGGCCATCGAAACAAAATTCCAATCAATGAGGTTAACGACCCGCACTTTGGAACACAATACTTTTTCACCTAGATTATTTTCGGAGCGGATATTGTATTACAATCATAATTAAAAGTAGATGGAAACTTTCTTCGTAGTACAAGAGCGTTTTATCAAAACTCCTTGAC
The DNA here is from genome assembly GCA_030295005.1 of Cephonodes hylas. NCBI lineage: Eukaryota > Metazoa > Arthropoda > Insecta > Lepidoptera > Sphingidae > Cephonodes > Cephonodes hylas. The sequence goes on from AP025360.1 coordinate 17,100,895, forward strand.
GACACAACTCTGGAATCGAGTATAAGCGAGAAAAAATAAAAATTTGTTGACGTATTCGCTTACAAAAGCTGTTGAAATATTAAATTGTCAAGAGTAATTTGTTTGATGGCGACTTATTATTTCCGCTACGACACACGCTTTGTCAACTTTCTAATTAAATTTCTTGCATTGTTACCCTTTACCACGTCCCTTTGTCTTGAGCTCTGTAATTATATTTTAATGTTTTTTATTTAAGTCCTTTATTTTGACAATGGCTCTTATTTTGTACTGATTACCCGGGTTTTTCATAGTCTAATATAATTATGTTTGTTTTAACAGTACTACTCTTCGGAGGCGGGCCGCAGTGGTCGGCGCGAGGGTCTCGGCTCAGCTGAGGCCACTGAAATGGTCCTCAACAACCTGTTCTACATCACGGCTAAGGTAAGTAGTGGTTGAATATTCAACAGATTAAACAAAACGCTATGGCGACGGTTATTTTAGCGTTTTAGCCATGTTTTTGTATGAGTTACAATGTTTGGGCTTACAACTTTCTTTTTGAAAATTTAATTTTAATTTATATTCTAGTTTTAAGTATTTAGTATTAGTAAAGTTTTTACTTCAAGTCTTGTCATATTATTTATTCTGTAAGTCTACTACGCCTCAAATTCAATTTGATCGCAGCTCAGCATTGTAAACAACTTATCCGGCGAACTATCTAGATCGCAGCAGATCGCATCCAGGTCAATGATAAAGGACTCCCAGTTGATTGTGATTGGAATATAAACGCAGTGCAGGGACCTGTGATGCACTACTAGGAATCTGGAGCGTGATAATGGCAGTCACGGCCGCTCTCGAGGGGAGCCACCACAATTACATAGTTGATAGGAAAATTGCACACTCAATATGTGATGATTCTACCGACCACAAATCTGCCTCTGTTTGCAATTATTGTTTATGTCAGTCAGTGTAGCCTTAGCTTGTTATCAGTTACGGTGGGGTTGAATTCAGTTGTATAAACTAGTGTTTATCGTAATTTGGGACATCTTAAATAATAATTAAAATCTTGTATTTCTAATGTTTTGACATATCTCGCTTTAAAACGTCCGTTAACTTTGATATACACTCGTGATCCCCTATCGTGGATGTCGTACAATCGCCCTACGGAATGTTATGTCGACAAATATACTCTGGTGAAAAGGCACCTCAGAGCTGGCAACACGCCATCACCGCGTGTATCAATTGATTGTCGTCAATTGAAGAGTTCCACCTGAGTGTTGTTGGTGGTTGTTGGCGCGCGATCAATGAATGCCAATTGGCGTGATTGCACTTGAGTGTCAACTGCTCGCTGCACCTCGAGGTTCGCGACTGAAGCGCACTCGCAATTGGCTCGTTGTTTCCTTGTTGGTGGAACGCGGTCACGCAGCCACGACGCCCGTCACATCAATTTACTATTTGAATTCTATTCGCAGATTTGGATCAGGGTTGAGTTCAACAGTGCAACACTGTTGACAACTGAGCTGTGATTTAGATTTGCGTGTTAGGATTGAGTGAACAGAATCTGATGATTTTTCACTTTTAACACATTAAGACTATGTCACTTAGCACAGATTGGCATTGCCTCGTCTGATTAACTTTCAGCTAAGCCGGAAAGTTTTTAACATAACATGATCGATAAAAAAAATTAAAAAATTACAAAAGCTAACTTTCTTTGATAAGTTAGAAAAAGAATGTTGTCCTCGTGACCTGGTGGACGAGTGGTCTACGCGGTTGACAGTTGAAGGTCGCGAAGGGTTGTGTGGTGGTGCGGCGGAGTGATTGCGGCGCGCCCATGTTTGTCCCATCCGTCACGCGGCGACCTTGCCCAATCGCCCGCGCCCACTCCGCGCCGACAAACGATGCAACGGAATGGCTTCCCAATATTTTCCTTTGCCAAATCGACGGGGCTGTTACCGTAACGCCATTCGCCCGCGGCTGTAAAACGTGTTGACTTACCGATGGTAATAGCACGCCCGTGCCAATGACTACGGTATTTGCTATAGAAAAATGTACGCGATATTTCTCGTCGGTTCTAAAAAAATATTAGGAAATATGTGAATTGATGGCATGAAAGAGGAGTCTTAACCAAAAAATATTTACTTATGAGAAAATGCTTCAATAATGCCATAACGACCATCCTATTAAATTATTTAAAAAAATACTTGTGACAATTGATCCGATACAAACTCACTCTCCCCACCTGTATAATGATATGGCGATACAGTGACCCAGTGAGAATGTAATCGTGAAATCAATACGTTTTAGACATCGTTACATTACGCACGCGGCTCATTTCCCCCTCGGCGTCTGGCGGGCTCGGTGGGGCAGCGATTCGGGAGCGAGTCCCCCTGTCACCCCGACACTGTCAGTGTGCGTGCAGTGTCTCCCCCATCCACCCGCTGCGTGCCGCCTATGCAGCCATAACCTTGAATGGGGTGGACGCTGCGACCGGCCGGGTTGGACCCTCACTAAAATTGACCAGAATAATTACCTTTCATTACCACCCCACTGAAGAATTTTGATTGAAATTCAGTCCGCGGCCAGTAATGGGCTCAAAATGTTAAACGTGTACGGCACTTGTGAACATTTGTAATGATGTCGACTGACACCTGCTATTTGCGCTTAAATTAGTATCGGAAATATGTATCAATGGATTGCGGAATGCCGCATCCATGATGTTGATTAAATTTCCGCTACATTTTCGTTGAACATTGTTACCAAAACTCCCATTTATTTATTCACTATACTAAACCATTATCTTCCAAAAAGGTGTATAATTTTGAAACCGAAACTCTCATTTTATGTTTAATGCTTTTCTAGATAGTCACTATAAACGCATACGTGAAACAAGAATTCATCCAATTGCTGCCGATATACATAAGAATCATGGCGTCTCGTATGGTACACACTCACTACTATACATTGTATGATTTTTCCACGTGAGTTACTCGTAAAATGTTCCCGCTCAGTGATACAGCCGTAGTGAGTTTTATGAATCGCTAGAATTGTACAAAGTTACAGTAAGACTGCCCCGTATGGTAACAAATTATTCAATGGCAGATCTAGACCGACTCGTTCATGTTAAATTCAGTGCCGTGTGTGCCGACGTCTTGAACCTCGTGTGAATGTTTACATTGTACTCAAGTACTTTGTTTATATAAACTAAACATCTATACGAAAAATTTATATTTTATTATAAAGCAGTGTTGGAACTTTTAGAATTTCGAAAGTATTTTAGTAGCGTTCATTATTTCATAGCGTAGATACAGTTTGTTAGACCAATTTTTTCGAATTTGTTTAAATGACAATTAAATTAATTTGTCGTAAAATGTATTGTTGCTACGCCAATAGTTTATTTTTGTATAATCGGAGTACTCAGCTTTTTATTTATTTACCTTAAACAAATAAAACTTCAAATTAGCATAAATCACACACAGTAATGATTGGTCTGCGAAAAGTTTACAATTTTTTAATAGATTTTTGAAAAAGTACATGTTTAAGTCATAATTACTTTTCAAAATACTGCATGCCATGGACCCCCACACTACATACTTGCGTCCTGTGTGTTATGTCGGCGCGTGCAGGTCACTTACCGCCGGCCGCCACCGCTTCCTCCCGCGTGGGAGCCTTTAGTTAACTTACGGCGCCGACAAATTGATGCCTCTGTTGCCATGTTGATAGGATTTTTGCATGTTTTGACTACGAGATACACTTTGCACGATGTCCCATGCCTCTTTCGTCTCGTTAGTCCAATTATGGCGTAGACTACATGTTTGTCATTTGATTATTTTCGAATCGAATCTGGCCAATTTCGAAGGCAGTAGAGTATAAAACCCATTTAGTCGAAATTGTATACCGTCGTCCATGGACTTAAGCAATACTAGAGGTACCATCAGCATAGCGCCTGCAAATACAGAAAAATATTTTTAATGTAAACTCATTTTATTGCATATTGACTGCATCTTCGAAATGCCATTGCGTTAAGATAACATTCAAGCATTTTATTGATAAAAAGAATGTAAAACATAATAATCCAATCACATCTCAAATTCAGGACCGATTCTTTTCCGCAACTGAGAAATATCCTTCCACTACGTATCGTACTATAGGCAGCTTTATTAAATGAGCCGTTTTGATCAATTATTTTTGCACTTTGCATGGCGATCCCTTTGTCGTCCCATTGGAAGTGACGTGTGTGTTGTGCTGATGGTGACACACGCAGCACTCTCGGCCGGACCAGCCCTTTATCGATCCGCCGAGTCGAGCACTGGCCAGGAAAGGGTTCATGAATGCACATACATAAGACATGCATACGAGCCACGCCATTATCGAACAACAACAGAGGGGACGTGTTTTTGTAAAGTTCAATCGGCTATTGGAAATTTTAATTTTCCTCTTGGTTGTTGAAGATTAATTTAAATGTAAAAATGAGAAAGTTACAATCTTTATGCAGGAAATTGTCTAAATAACAGAAAAAGCGATACAACCCTCGAAAAAAATTGATGTTATTTGTACCTTTGTTAAAAAAATATAGAATTTTTATGTTATGTTTCAGTTTATAAATAAAAATTGTCTTAGAATTTTTTTATGAATTTAATAGTTTTCGCAAAGGGTTCTAAAATATTTCTAGGTATTACATTTATGAAGAGTAAATATGTTTCCGACAACGTACTTATAATCCGCCGCGATAAACTATAAAACAATTTACATGAAATTATATGATTTTTGATAATAAGCGATTAGAATAAGCATTTAATTTCATACCCGACCCTCAATATATAAACACATGTGCACTGTTTCACGCAATATCTTTGTCCTCAGTTCTCGGACAACCACCCGAAGGAGATCGAGGAGCTGTGGTCGACGCTGTGCGCGTGCTGGCCCAACAACCTCAAGGTGATCATCCGCTACCTCATCATCGTCTCCGGGATGGCGCCCAATGAGCTCCTGCCTTATGTAAGTACCTAATTGTATATATATCTATTGTTCATGTGACTCTTTTACCACGGAGAGGGGTTAGAGCGTAGTCCACCGCGCTGTGCTATTGTGCTAGTGGTAGTGCTATTTGGCGGACTATACACGTAAAAAAATCTAAGATTCTTTGTGGTGCAAATGTCCTCACGATAGTTTCCTACTTTTCCTAAAAAGGAAAGGAGTATGTCTAGGGTTTGACCTCGCAACCACCGAAAATATGTATGTCGTGACCGCGTGCCTAAAATGTGGTAAAGCATCACGACTAATTAAACTTAGCCACAGATTCGAGTCTTATTAAATTCATAAAAACACATGTTTTACTATTAACGATAAAATTGCAAATGTCAAACACATAATACTTTACAAAAAAGCAATAAAATGTCCGTTTTATGTGTGACTTTAAAAAAAAAGTTCATTGATGACTAAGAAATTTTAAAAACAATATTTACTCGCCATTTTATATAGTGTTCCATGCAGTATCCTTGGGAGGGCCTATGTACAATACACACAGTGTACCGCAGACGAAACTTGCTTGTTAACCAATATTATTTGTCCATTTCTGGACGTGTCGACGCCAGGGCCTCGGCTTTGCGAGCGCAATACTTCCGAACGCGCCGAGATTCGCCTCCCACTGACGTAGTACTAAGCTCGGGATTAATTACCACAACGCCACACAATACCTTTATGTAATCTAGTACCCTTTGTGACGTAGACGTCCCATTCACACAAGAATAATTGAATCGAAAATAAGGAACACGCAGCGTGCACTGCTGCAAAAGCTGCTGGACTAATTGCTGCACAGTTGATTAAACTATAATGATTGTTTATATTCGGTCGTCTGCTACTTTATACCCACGGAATATAACGTACCTAAGACTCGGGTTTTGATATTACTGCGAGAATATTTTCTGTTATTGTTTCGAAATTTATTTTTTGTAATTGACACCTCTATGTAAATGCCGTGATGTAAGGTTGTGGACAAAAACAATTTGCAAATACTAAATGCAGTAAATCTAAAATACAGCATTAAACATGATGACAATGCTCGCCACAACGTGAATAAACGTTACATTTCCCGGCCACATTATTTACATCTAAGGCCAGCCCTGCGGTGAAATTCTTGGAATCGAATCACCCGCAAATCGGCTTAATGTCCCAGGGCAAAAATGTCAACCCTGTTGGCGGCGTGTGGCTCCTAAATCGGGTTATCGGCGTGCGGATGTCGCCGGCGCCGAGTTAGCGCATCCAGCCGCGCCCGAGATCAACACATTACCAGCCGTCACTGCATTATCGTTTATGTAACAATGTTTTCTTACTTCATGGTTGGTTCGTAGATAGAATGAGTGATTCAACACCTAAAAACTTCACTTTTATATGCAACTGACGTGATCTTTGTAAGTTATAATGAAAAGCATTTTTCTCAATGCAAAAGAGTCTTTGCCCATTGCATTATCGAGCAAGATTACAAACACACCGTACTCGTCATTAATCTTTTATTTTTCCGAGCCCTTGACCCACTAAGGGGTCGTGTCTCGGCTCCCCAGCGCTCCTTTCTTCACGTGTTACCAAGCAACCGCTCCAACAGGAATCAGGACCCTCAGGATGAATCTGTTTTATAACTGCTGTTTGTTTATTATATTTAAAAGCCAATTTTATCGCGAATCGTGCTTTCTTTTCGGGTTAAAAAATATAAAACGGTAGACTGCTGTTTCAGTAGCTTTTACGTGTAATTTAAGCTAGTAACGATTAGATGTTTTTAATCATGCGAGAGTTCGAAATAAGCAAAAAACATAGAACAGCAAACCAGCGTTGATCCTCTCAATAGCACAAGAGGTTTGAGCATCCAATAGAATGCCTAAGCATCACCATCGGCAACGGTAAAAATAGCGCTGCAAATCTGAAAATGTCCGGCCCAGTTCCAATGTATTCGCAAGTGGATGCCAAGGTTGGTGTCACGCGGCGCGGAGCGGCCACGCGTGCACTCGCCAGGATGCACTTATCTCCCATCAGCTCGACTAGCACCTCACGAGGCCGCTGCCGATCGTCGCGTGCCCACAATCTCAGCGCTGCCACAAACTTCTCGCTCATTGATAGCATTGCCAATTGAAAAGTTTGCCTTTATGACGCGTTGAAGTTCGCAAGTGCTATCATCATGCACTTCGTTGTGACTTTCTACTCGACAAACCTAATGTAATGACTAAGAAGTAAGCAATAAGGGATGTCTCTGTGTGGTTTTACTACGAATTCTTTTCATAGCTGAGAAGGTCTTGGTTATGGAGATCCGGGTGCTAAGTACTCGCGGCAGAAGTTTAAAATATGATCTTTGGACACTTGTTTCTGTATGATTTTGATACTGAAGAGTTTCGGGAGTTCTTCAATAACTTACTGTAAGGCCGGAAGCGCGAAAAACAAACAGAATAGAATTTGTCCCCCAAAGCTTCCGATATCCATTCACTGAAATCTGTCCTCCCTCATAAGGCGAAGCGTGTGGTGCTGTACCTGGCTCGGTCGCGGCCCGAGCGGCTGCTGGACGAGATGATGACGGAGCTGCAGACCGTGGAGACGCTCAACTGTCTAATCGAGCGCACCGAGACGCCGCCCTTCTACCGCCTCACCTCCATGCGGAAGGCCACCTCGGGACACAGCGACGGGCCCGGCACCGGCTCACAGGTAACACAGACAAGCCTAATGTAATCTATTGTCAATGTAAAGGTTTACCGACAACTGTTATAGTCAAAATATTGAATATTTTCATACTCCCAGCGACATAAAACTTTGCAAATTTGATAATGATATGAAATCCTCATAATGAATACCAAATCCCAAAGGAGTCACTCCAAATCCATTACCAATTGAGCAGCGAGGTTGTCAAATGGTATTAAGACAGCCTGTTAAAGTATTCATAATTGTCGGAATCCACTTAGTGAAGTTAGGCCGGGGGCGGGCGGCTGTGTAAACGCGCCGACTTCACAAATTGCATTTACAAGGCAAGTTTGTCGCGACTTTGTACGGTAATGATGTTAGCGTGCTCTCGACAGGATGCAACAGGTCGCACTGGCGAGCTGGCGCCCGTCGAGAAAGGCACCATACACACCAAACGACACAGCGGCGAGGACCCAGCCAAGGCCAGGTATGTGGACATCTGAATATCACCACCCTCTATACGAGTAACCCCTCCTATCCTAACAAACTTTACCGGCCTAATATTGACACTCATACGTGGAATAATTTTCGTCCAGAGACGTTTTTATAGCTCACTTATTTAAGTATAATGCCATAATTTTGACACTAAGATCTTATATTACCAAACATATTTACAAAATAGTTTGCATATAAATAAAGCTAATTGCCTATGACTTTTTGAAGTTACGTATGTGTTAGGCACATATATGTGCAGAAATTGTCTAGTAATTTTAGGATTTTACGTTCATCTTGTGAGTGAATATCATATCGATTCTAAAAGCGAATTGTGTTGCCCAAAGGCACTTTAGCTTACTAATATGAACAAAATATTTTTTCTTTTGACTTTGATTTCCTTTTACAAAAAATTAATAACAACATTTATTTAGTTCGACTAGAGTTAAATTTATTGTAAGTTTCTTCAAATGGTAACAAGACTCCTGATTATAAACGTTCGAGACGTAAAATAACCGATTCAACATGAGGTTCCATTCCACAAAGCGACGCCTGCACCAAGTGATTCGATAAGCTGTTTGTACGCTGTAAGCCGATTGAGTGGATCAAACGGCCAATTAGTGCAATATCGGAATGTAGTATGTTTGACGAGTGAAGTCTCAAATTATACAGCGTATTGCATTTATAAGTATTTCTAAATTGTGTCTATAAATGTTATGTATATTGTAGGTAATTTATTCATTGATTCATTAATCAGTTTAAAATTCTCAGTCACAATTCTACGCGTATATTCACGCCTATAACTCTGATGGGAATTCAGATTTGCATTATGAATCAACATTTCGCTAGGTGTCTTTTAAGATTCACGTTTTAATCCGCAAATCGATTTCTCTACTAAAATTATAAAAACGCCGACCCGACAATTTGAGTCGAGTAAACTTAATCGGACGGCAAACATTTGTAGTTGTGAAAGCATAACTAAAATCACTATTATGAAATTGATAATCCTATATCTTTTTGATATCAATTAAAAATGATAACGTCCTTTGTTCACCGTTCGTTATTCCGATTACGCCTGCATACGTCATGCCATAATACATTCATTAATTAGTAATGTGATATGCAAAATGCCCTTTGCTACAAGTCCACAGTAATGATGTGTGCAGCCCATTCCCCCATGTCGCCCTCTGTCTCATCTCCACACCGCCCAGAACGCCCTAATCAACACCATTTTTATGTTTAAAGCAAGAGGGTTAACCATAGGGTGTAACAAACCCCCAAATAAGTGAAAAAAAATCTTGCAAAATCAATAAATTGAGCGATAATCACATTTGTGTCTGGAGCTAGGCGCACTCGGGGTAAATTCTCGACGGCCGGGGGCCTAAACTTATTATACACTGTGATACTTCGAAGTTATATGTTTAACGGTGGGAGAAAACATCGACAGGAACATGAATAAAAAGTCACAAGAATTTCGTTACTAAAAAACTTATTTACTAAAACTGCTTTAAACTGCGCGTGGAATTAGGCCGGCTTTCTATCTGTTTTTAAGGCACAGTTGTAAATTTGATTAGATATCTGAAGTAGGTATTTTCGATGCAACAGATATCTAAACGACTTAAGAATTTGAAGAAATTAGATTATTTTCTTGTTTTCAGAGAATTGGAAATTGATGCACTGATTTCAATACTTTAAAGTAATTTAGACCAGTGAAGAACGAGGAATGGTTTTTATTCAGCCAGTATTTTCTCATTTATTTGTCAAATTGCTTTTGTAAAATAGAGATTTAAAGGTTATTATTTTAATTTTTTAAAAGCAAAATATGGTTTTAGGCTACTTTTAAAGCATCTGATGGTAGACATCAAGCAAATTTAATCAATAGCCATCGAGCTGCAGTTGATTAAGTACGGGGCCGAAAATCGGAGGGGCGTGAGAGTAGGCAGAACTGAAGGATCAATTTAGTTACAGTAATTGTTTGAATATGCTCCATTGTGAGTAAGTAATACAATATCTTCAATGTTTCATATGTTCAATGTCAACATAAAGTTTCTAAAATTCTTCAACAAATTGCCTTTCTACAACAATAACATTAATTTATTATGACTTGTTATAATTACGCCTAAAATGTAAAAAAATCTATCTCAGCACAGCGCGAACTTTACTAATAAACTTATTTTTAACGTGCATCTTCGCAACAGAATACTACTAGCGACATCTATCGACGGCTCTGCATATTACAAGTGAAATGTAACGAAATAGTTTAATACACAATACAGACCTTTCCAATGCAAATATTAGAATTAAGAATAGGTCAAGAAAAGTATTTATAAAGAACTATACATTTTTTTATATTATTGATTATTTGCAAATTATTATGCTTTAATTAATTACATTAACGTAAATGGTTACCCATTATTACTAAACGTAAATCTACAAATCATTGTAACATACCGTAAAGTTTTTGCCAAATTTTTACGAAAAAAAATACGTCTATTAACACACGTGGAGAGTGCATATGCTCCCCCCGGGGCCGTCGGGGCGCCCCGTTCCACCGCGCCTCATCCCACAGGGTCTCACCCCACTGAGTCTCACCCCACCGCGCCCCTACCCCCGGCCCCCCACCCCACCCGTCGACGCCTCAGTCCGCCACCCCGCCACCACACTACCCCTCTATTGCCATCGGCCTCGCACCTGGCAACGCGACCCGTGCAAAAATACATCTTGATACGTTCCCGTCGCGCTCTTCGGCGGGAATCCGACGGTTTTTGACAAGTTCAAGGGCAACGGGAATTAGTGTCAGTGGGACTTTCGTCGGCCGTCGGCTGTCACACTTCCACCCCGGTCCCATTCGATTCGGCGCATTTAATTGTTACTCGCCCGCGGGGTGGTTTGTTTAAGAAATACAGTGATAGCGCTTATGTTTTATCATTTTGAGGCTTCGCGGTTTAGGCGCGTATTCAAAAATATTGACTGTTGAGGGTTGAACACCTCTGAATTTTCGAAGTTATGTATGTATTCACAGTAATTATCACGTTCTTTAAAGTGCAGGAAAGCATCGTCTGTAAACTGCAAACGTTTTTAGGCCTGTAGTCCACCACCCCACTATGTAAGGGTGTGGACGAAAATAAGGCACAAAATATTCAATATTGATTTCTGAGAGAGTTGACAAACAAGGCGCTGACGATAAACTTAAAAGAACATTCTCATTATATAAAGTTTACGTTTCGTTGATTATGGCGTCAAAGAGTAAGGCGCTTGATATAAAAATTTGCGCCTTTATCGTGAAGTTATTAAGTATAAAATATCTTAAATGAAATGATTTTAATAAGAATAAAACGAGAACAGACCTACAAAATTCGGACATCACCCGAGCCAAGACAATTAAATTTAGCCCAGTGGCTTTATTATCTACCCCTAAAGATGTTTCACATCACGCGTGTTTTATATATCGTCTAACATAGCTTCTATAATTAAAATATACAGGTTGTATTTAGACCGTGATTGAAAACTGAGTCAGGTAATAGCGATAGTGATTACAAACCCCCTGGCATTAAAGAAAATCCCGACAAACAATAACATTTTTGAGGTTTTCCATACAAACCACATACTTTTAACACCGATGGTTGTATGGAAAACGTCATTTTTTTTATTTTTTGACGGATTTTTTTTTAATGCCAGGAGGTTTGTAATCACCCTCGCTATTACCTACCTCAGTTTTCGATCACTGTCTAAATACACCCTGTATACGACATGAAATATTACATCAATAAAAAAAGGATCGAAAGATAATCATGTGGTGATTAAAATTCTCTCGAGTTTGAAATTGAAACGGGTGCATATTGGGAACGATGAATTTCGACGTCCCGTGTAAGTGACCCGAGGTGGTTTACCCCGCGGCTCCCCACGCACTGCCCGCCATATTCATTATTGAGAGCAGTAAAGGTTATAGGAAATTGTTTGACAATTTGCTTCTATTGATTAATGGCATTAGGTTCCACACCGTAAATAGTCATTTCATCGTATGTCATCAGGGTGCAATGAACTTTGGATGCAAATCTGACCCGGTTGTTTGTTTTATTTATGTATATCCCGCTGCTAGGATACCAGCCCATAACACACGCATTCGTGACCCGTTCACAATTTAAATCCATTCTTTATTCACTTAAATCGTCCTCAACATCGCTCAATCAGTTTCGTATACATAAACACAGGGCTTTAGGTAACCGACTGAAATAGGATCGTTCTATTTCATACGAATGATTTCCCAACGGTCACCAGAGTTAATTTTAACCGCATTAATATTTTGCTTTCATATGTACGCATGATGTGAGGATCCATTCGGTACGCATAATTAATTTCAACTAATTTAACGTTCTATAATATAAAATATAGAAAGGTAATCGTGTTAAATCTATTCAGTTACGCTTTGCGTTCTAGTTTACTCGGTATATTTCTGTATAAAATATTTATGCGATGCTCCGAGTTATTTCATTTGTCGCAGCGGTAAAGCGTCTTAACACTGCGTGGGCCGTAGTTAGCGTAAGCGGTGGGTTATAGTCCCCCGTTTATGAATATTTTATCAGCTTGTTATTGTGGGTAGTCGCTAATAATATAATTGCCCTACACGGTTACTACGTATGGAGCTTATTACGCACACTTTTCACAAATATTTTATATGACTGTCTCGACTTTTTTACAATATCTTGGTGAAATTAAGTGTATTATTTGAAATAAGACAATATAAATAAACGAGTGTTAATTGAAGTTTATGTAAGAAATCTGCGATTAAGTTTCGGTTTCTTTTCCCGGAAAAATTGTATACTTTTATATTTTGCAACAGCATAGAGTTTGTGCTTGAAATACGACATTTAGGCTCGTCCGCTATACAATTGATACATGGTAAAATGTGGGAGTAGAAATGCACTCTTGTCCACCGCTGCAAATAACCCAGGCTTCAGGTTGTATACATTGTACATATTTGTTATTTCACCTCTACCTTGATCCTATCTTTTTAATATCGCGCGCCAGAAATCTTATTGCCGCCCAGTACAAGTCTAGCTACAAGCTAGCAAAGTGTAGCGCTTACAAACGGTTGCACAAAGCGTGCACTGCAGCTAGCCACTTCGCAGTTTTATTAAATGTCGCTAACTGTACAAAAACTTCCACGTTCAGTACTCGAGACTGTGTCAAACTGGCACTGATCTCTTTTGTGATCTCTGTGAGAGATGAGTCAACTGAGATAGGGAGAGATTCTTTGATTTGTTTCCTTTCTGTAAATTCAACAAGAAGATTAAAAAAGAAGTTAATATGAATAGGTATATTACGAAGTCGGTGTCCGCAAAGCATTTACTAAATTAAAGACTTAAAAATAATATTTTTTTAAATGGTGTAATTTTTTTTTATTATCACACCCCTCCTATTAGTCGTAGCTTGATGATGATATAAATACAGTATAACCTTCTTCTATGAGCAATAAAGACAAATCCCCTACATTACCGAACTATAACTTTTAAATGAGATATTTGGTGTTTGGCAGTGTTGGGCATCAATCAATTAAGTTTTAATTGAACTAATCAATTGACTAAAAAATTAATTGCAATTAAATTAATTGAATTTGAATCAATTGCAATTAACCATTAATCGCGCGATACAATTGAATTATTTAAACTAATGCACATCAATTGCAGCTCGCGATTAAATTATTGCAATTATTTTTTTCAATCGATTGATGAAAAAATTAAAACTAACAATTAAATTTTGCTATTTTGTACGGAAGGGGGGTCCGCAAACCTTGTAGATGTTTAACGTTAATTATCTCATATACTCTTTATGACTAGGTAGGGACACTAAACTTAACAAATCCGCACACGCATGTTACCCAATACTTAAACTAATACTTGGTAAAAAAATTAATTGTTAATTATTAATTGTCAATTTTTTTTTCGCAAAATAACTAAAAATTGATCAATTGTTAATTGTATAAAACCTTGATTAACAAATCATCAGTTGTTAGTTGCTGTCACTGCAAATACAATTAATTAATTGTTAATTTTTAATTGTTAGTCCAATTAACATTTGCCCAACACTGGTGTTTGGGATTTGATCCCGACGACCATTGACATTCTCAACTAAGTAGTTTAATCATGGCGCCATCGCAGCTTTTAAACTACCTGTTGTAAATATTGTGTATCAAATGAATACTATTAAAAGAACTGTTTCAATCCAGTATTCGAAATGAGCCAATCGATAGGAAAGGTGTCTAGTCGCGTTGGCCGGAACGCACAGCCGTATGGATTCGTCGATGTCCGTCCACATTACTTGAGCTCTCTACAACACCCGCCACCCACTACGCCGCGCGGCAAACTGACAATATTTTTCATACACTTGTAATTCACCAAACATAAAATGTTATGTTTCTTAATTTTACTTTCAACACCCTGACATGTGCAATGTTTGAGTTATATTTTTACATTTTTATTACATTCCACGATGGTATCAGAGAAATTGTTGTAATCGTTTTCATTTTCCAATAACAAGGTACAAGTCACCTTTTCATAAGTTTTTGTTACACAAAGTCACTGGCTTAGTAGTAAGTCAACAGTTAAAAACCATTCTTTATCGACATTATTGATTGACTCATCAACGTTAACATCTAAAAACTTTACTTCTAACCTGTACTAATGTTATTGCCCTAATAACATATCATAAGTGACTTAATAATAGAAAGCCACCATTCAGCATATTTCTATAAAAAGAAGAAATGTTCAGAAATACTATAACCAACAGTACACAATATCTGACTGAATTCCTTTGATTGTTATTTTTATAATATTCCTAATATTTCTGAGACCGGAATATTTCTAAAATAAATGTGCCCAGAAAGTAATTATTAGATTTTTTCTTTTAAAATATCAAACTTTTAAGTTCATTAAGGGGGGGTAGGGTTTTGAGGGTTCAAAAAAAGTGATTTTTTTTATTGCATATTATAAAAGTATAGTAACTCAAGAATGTTGTCTGTTAATAGGAAGTCAATCGGAGCAAAACTCACAAAGATATAGCTTTGGAAGTAGGCGTGTTTTATCAGGGTCTTTTCGCTACGAGAAACTTTAAACGCGTTTTTCTCAAATCGATGTTTTTTTAGTCGGTGCTCTCTGTATCTCAAAATCTATTCAACCGATCGTTCTCAAAATTTTTACAGTATTTCCTTACATAATTTATGAGGTAACCCTGTTGAGATTTTTTCGTTTTTGATTTTATTTTTTTTATTATTTACAACAATAGTCATGAATTTAGGCCAAAAATCGGTATTTTCACTTTCAAGTCTTGTAAAAAGTTCAAAAATTTAAAAAAAATGGAAACACTCGACAGAGATACCTAGAGGGACATAAAAATTAAAAAATAAACTTTGGTTATTTCATTTCTGATGATCCAGTGCTGAGGTATGACGTGCACCACAAAATGTATTTTTTCTGAGGCGCCTGCGAAGAATTGCTGCCATTCGGTCAATTTTCAATATTTTTCAACCAATATTTCACAGAATAAAGTTCAATTACTACTCTTTAATTTACAATAATCAGAAATAAATTTACTTTCACCGTACGCTCAAAAAAAAATCTGTAAGAACCTGTTTTTTTCTGCCTTCAAAACCCTACCCCCCCCTTAATAAATATTCCCATACGGTCTTTCTAAAACTTCTAAATAATCCTCGCTTTATATATACGCATTGTGTTTCTAAAGTACTGCAAGTAAGATTACAATTTTCTTTATGATTCATATTAAATATTGCTGATAATATTGCTCATAGAGTAACATGAATGACAAAGGATATTTAATTTAATTCTCTATCGCCTGTTGCTAATATTCAATTATGAAATTAATAATGTTGAAAATGATTCTATTTGTGTCCGGTTTCGCCAAAACATGGTGAGTTTAACAAGTGGTCCCTTATTGTGCATGCGCCTCACGGCTTTCAATAAAACGCGTAAGCGACGCGGATTTCATGGCGCTTACGGCTCTTTTCACTTGCGTTGGCGTGCGACGGCGCCAAGCTATTGATTTCACCATTTGGCTGAGAGCAAGCGTCGCCGATGGATGGCTAATGTTGCAAGAATTACGCTGTACTTTAAATTTATTATGTAAAAACTATATTTACTAGTTCATTATAAAAATGTTCGGATTTTCAATTAAAATAAAGTGATGTTATTAAATTTTGAATAAAGTAAATGAGCAAACAGATATGAATATATGTTATATGTAGGCTATAATATTCTTATTTTTTTTAAGAATTAACCGTTATCATATAGAAATACTCACGCCTGTACTCCCCGAAAGGCTGAACATATTTTTGTTTTACGTAATAGGGGGCTAGCCAATTGCCGTTTATCGGGCACATTTGCAGATTCCGACCGGCTACCAACTTCCTGCAGTAATGCACATCTGCCTACCCCTTCGGGAATACAGGCGTGAAGTTATGTGTTTTCTTTACAATATATTTGACACATTCCTCATTGACTCGAATAATAAAATTGGAATGTGTCAAATAAATTGTAAAAAAAAATAGTTGTGATAATCTCGACCTTTAGACGCGCAATCGAATTGAAGCTTGGCGGTCACGGTTATATTACTACTAACCATATGACTATAAAAGTTGTCTTGTACCTAGTTATAAGAAAAGGAATACAAATTCAACTTTCACTCCATTGCAGAATGCGGTAAAAATTAGCTCAAACGTAGTACGAGTAGTACATGTTAGAGTTTCGAACGAAACATTAAAGAACATAATAGTTAGCAGTGGCGTGCCTAGGGTGTCAAACTAAGGCAAGCCCAAATGTTTATTTAGTAGCAGCATATTTTTTTTTGGTACGTAGGACTAATAAATACCTACCGGTTAGTACTCACAATCACGTTTATAGCGTTATTTTATAAATAAACAATCGTTAAGTTCGTTATTCGGAACTATGTAAGGCAAGTCGGGCTTTCGGGCTTCTATGGAAGTACCGCCACTGATAGTTAGTTGCTTATTTTATATTTGGCAAATCAAACATACGAGTATATTGCAAATATTGTCAGTTTGCCGCGCGGCGTAGTGGGTGGCGGGTGTAGTAGAGAGCTCAAGTAATGTGGACGGACATCGACGAATCCATACGGCCGTGCGTTCCGGCCAACGCGACTAGACACCTTTCCTATCGATTGGCTCATTTCGAATACTCAGTACAAACAGCTGTTTAATTTTCATGCACAACTTTCATAATATCATAAAAGAACGATAAAATAAATACAAATGTTGCTACACATAATAAGCTCTAGGCTCCACGGTTAATGTTATAACACGCAACACATCCGAACAATTTAAAAAAAAATATATGACATTCCTCAATTCGCTTTTCGATCACTTTTACTTGTATTATTATAGCAACCATTGAGGTTTGTCATAATGGACCTCAGAACAAAAATAAATTACAATCCGGTCAGTATTTTTATATTAATTTTGACACAGAAAACTGAAATCAACGCTTCTGACGTCGGAGCAATGCAAAAAGAGTATTTAGTCGCAAGTCGCGAGGAACCCCCAGGTCTCAAATTTATCAAATGAAAGTTGAACAGCAGTGTCTGTATTTTCAAATATTGTATTGAAGATATGTTTTTTTGTGTATGTGGCTGGCATGAACCAGGTAGCCCGCTGCAAAAATTGTGGAAAAGTTAGTAAGAGCCTTAATCAATACTATGCACTATGGAGAGGGTCGTTCTCTCGGGGAAAACCTTGATACCGCGATTCAGAAAATGCTCCTTTCAGTCAGCGCCATCTAACTATCCGCTCGCGAGTCGCTACAAGGGCCACGCTCGCTAGTTTCTGGCGCTTTCATACACAGTAATATGTTTTTTTTAACAAACATACTATTGTAACATATGTAACTATGATGGTATAAAATCAGCACGACGTTTGCCAGATATACTGCAAACTAATTAACTAAATATTAGGACTAACATCGTAAATTTTAATGTTACGATATTTATGTTTCCTTTGTTATGCCACAAGATGTCATTCTGACAAAAGACGTTAATTCGACATTCTTTTAACCATAATCCTTTTTCTTGTTTAAACACTGTATTTAACACACTGCAGTTAATTTGACGTTGACCTTTCTTTACTATAAAATAATAAACCTGGAATTAAGTATAAATGATTTTCATGTGTGTAAAATTAGTATCTACTATCTACGGATGGTTTCTCTTCTTACAGTTCGTAGCGGAACTACAAACGTGTAGCAATGTGCTACGATCATTAGGTTACAAACAAATAAATGCTACGATTGTTGCTTTATATCTTTATTTGATATTTTTATTCCCTACACATTGAAACAACAATGTCAGACTTGAATTATTAATTTTATTCTCATTGAAGTCAAATTTAGGTTTGTTTCTATGATTATCTGTAGTAAACATCAGTTATGAATGGTTTATCGCATAATTAAACTATTTTTGGTACCCAAACTAAATCACTCGCTGTTAACTTACATTTCGTTAAAGAGATAATTACGTTATGTATACTTCGCGACTTGTGGAAATTTTGTGCCTAGTATAGTCGATTAGTTTTAAAAGATAAAGTAAAAGCAAACTACCAATTACCAAAACGAGAACAATCAAGATAAAAAAACATTTTACTTTCACGACGATATTACAAACAAATATTTTTCAATTTGACATAATATTACATCGTCACAAAGTCTGTAATTACTAGTGTAGATACTTGCTTACGTTGTATGTTAAATCCAATAGATTAATGTTCATTAGTGAGGTTCAAAGGCTAAGCAATGCTTTGTGGCGTGTTAATTGACGATCGTAATAGTCTTTGATTCATAAACGAAACATAGTTGTCCGTCTGTATCAATTACTGTCTATGCATTGATTAATTATACTAATTAACGATTGTTAATTACAAGTGTATTCCAACTTAGGAGTATATTTACAATTTTTTTTTCGTGTCATTTTGTTTTGCTATATTTGAGTCTAATCCTCTAAGGATTACTATTTGTCAAAACATTTCAATGTGAAAAGTATAGTTTACAATAAACATACAAAGTTCCGACCCTAAACTAAGAAACGTGTTTTCGGAAATTATGAAATATTTTGTTCTTACAATCACATGGGCCCAAAATAAATATTTATAGCTCTCACAAACATTTGCTTAGATGCGTAGACCAGAACCGTGACCTCCCTTTTTACAGGTTGGTGTTTCACCTTGTACTTTTCCTATTACGGCACATTCAATATCCATAAATTTGCCCAAAAAAGGGCGCTAACCTTCACTCATCACTCACAGCCCTCCGTCATCCCATGGCGCTAACCTTACATGCCATAAAATATATAGGACATAAAAATATAGCTGGCAAAATTAGTTTGAAGAATAAAACTTTACCTACCCCTCTGGGAATTCAAAGTAAGCCTCTGTTTGCTACATAGTAAAAGACTGATTTGATCGCCTTGTATTAAAATAATGGTTCAACAATTTTCCGATATTGATACACTAACCTAGAGTTATTTTTTACGAAAAGCTTTATCGAGACACAAAGTGCACTATTAAAATTGTAATGTATATTTATGTGATTTCAATTTACTGTGTTCGTGTTAATCTAAATAGATAATCACAAGTAATATGCACGTGGAAGTTGTTCTATCGTATCGAAGCGCTGCACTATTATTTTCCGATCGATGTTATTGTAAAAAATACTATATTTCACTTTTATAGATAAACTAACTTCAACATGAACATTGATTTAGAAGCAAAACTCGTTAGCAAGTAAAACCTAGTTACTCGCAGTTGGTCGCAAGTTGTGTTCGGATTTCAATAAAACAAGTTTGACTACTGCGTTGTTTAAACTCCGTCGCCCCAATTAGACATGTTGCTCAAATTTTGTTTGTCGTACGTTTGTGCAGTTGTCGAACTGGCGAACAATTTGGACCACGTTTTCCATTCAGTATTGTACCCTACACGAGGCGGACAGATATGTTACGCTAGCTTCGTTTTGTAAATCCCATTGCATAAAACTAAAAGTGATGTTTATGCGCTCAGCCGGAGCAAAAACACAATGGTTGCTGGTTTAAATCCCATGCACACATCCGAAACTTTTCGAAGTTATGTGTGTATTTACAATGGTTCGCGTAACGGTGTAAGAGAACATCATGAGGAAACCTGCACACCTAGAAATACTTAGAGTTTACTCCGCCAAGCCGCATAAGGCCAGCGTTGTTGACTAAGGCCGAAAGTCTTCTCAGTTGCAGAGGAGGAAGGTGGCGTAGTAATATGTAGTAGATATATTTTTTGAAAATCCCCTAGATAATCTTCATGGCTCGCCTCTTAAGCCTCTATTCATCCTTGACAAGACAAGACTTTCAGTCGACTATTGTCTCTTTTTTCCATAAAGGCGGTAGATCAACAAAATTTTAATTTATAAAACGTTTTTTTATGATCGACACTAATGACGTTAAATAAGTGATCTTGCTTTTAACATGTGGAAAATAAAATTTGTAAATTTTAGTAATTAAAACCACTGTTGGTTCTCAATGGCATGAATATTAAAGTGCGCAGTGAAAACAAAAATATACGATTTCACAACGTTTTAATGTTTTATTTTCCATGTTTTATAAATCATTCCGAAAGTATCCGGTGCCGCAAATGAAAAAGTGGACCTGTTTGTATTTTAATTCTATCAACATTTTAATGTGTTGTAACGTTTTTTAAAAAGAATATAAATTATAATCAAATACTATTGTTTTTTTTTCGCAAAACACACTATATTCAGCCCGTATGAAAATGACCTTTGAAGTACAGATATTTGATCGGATTGTTGCGCAAATATAATTACTTTGTCAACAGGCGTGCCGCTTGGTTGACCATGTGTGTGCAGCAAATTGGATAAACAAGTAAAACAAACCGAACGATTCAATTGGTTATTTGCTTATTCTGCGGCGAGCTTTTATTTTTATTTGTAAACTTTGCTTTTATTTCCCTTCCACAAGTGGTTTGTTGTCGACTTTTCGATGGATACACCTTGGTTTAACACGTCACGATTGATACAGAACCTTCTTGCGTTGATAATAAAGTAAACATTACGGTAGCACTCAATTCTTGTCTCATCCGTTACACCGTTTCCTTTATCACTTGAGTGCGTTCATGTCGATTTGTTGCTGTGATACGGTGAAGTCGTAGGAATTGAAGCGGAAATTCACTTTAGTGATTTTCTCTTCGCTTAAGAATAAGATTTAAGCAAGAAATTTCTTAAAGTTATCTGTACACTGTAAACAAGTATTAAATGAACTCAGCACCAGAGGCATCTTACTGAAGTAAAATATGGTTTCAGGTGGGTGATATGAAAATTACATAGTTTTTTTAAGTCTAACAACTGTAACGAAAAGGGGCGGGTTCGCACCAAAAATTGGCGTGTGTGACCCACCTTTAAGTTTTAGACGAGATCCGTGCGCACCAGTGGAACGTTTTTAAGCTGATTATAATTGACTTGAACGAAAAGCTATACAGTCAATAATATCTACTCAATCGAGTATTTCTCCCACAGAGCCTTAGCCATCAATATCGTCCAACATGTATCCGCAATTGGATAACTGAACGGATATGTAGAGAGGTATCGGACACTCCTCGCCGCCATAAGGCCCGTTTTCGACACCGAGCGACAGATCATTGTGCCAACTGAATTAAGTGCTACAATGATTTCCATATTGCTCTTAATTTTACTACCAAACCTGAGACGATGAGTAAAATAGACTTGTCTAATAATAGGATTTTTTAACTGGCTTCATTTTGCTTAATGAAAGTAGAACTCAGTAATCTCTAATTACCCCTATAGGATTCTGGTATTCTGATGTGTTTACGTATTTCCAAAATAAACTGACGCTGACGAAATAATATGCCTCGAAACGCCAACTTTCAAGTGCAGACATTAAAACTGGACGATCTTCAATAAATTGATGTAAATATTGAAGATAATTAAGTATCGGTACTTAATGACTACACCGGTAGTCATTGGTGCTGCAGTATAAGCCAAACGAGGAAAGTAACAAGCGAATATAAACTCTTTAATAACAACAACAAAGTGTATATTTCTATGGCAGTCTCATGCAGACTCTATTGATTTATTAACTGTCGAAAGTATGTCAGGGGTTAGTGATCCTGCGTAGGGCTGTAAGCATTTTATTTAATTGTCGATTGCAAGAATACGAATAAATGCTTGCGCAAAAAAACTATCGAAGTGGAAAATGAACTGATGCGGTATGTACCAAATTCAAATTTATGGAATAAATGTTATATTCTAGTCGTACCACGTCCTCTTTGCACAAGAGTGGATTATTAGTGAAACTTGTACTAGCATCCAAATCGGTATAGATCCTTCAGTTGATTATATATTTCCATATGGCACGGTGGGTCTTCAACAGTGGACGCTGAGTTTAAATTATCAAGTTAGTCTATATCAATTTAATATACTAGACCTCTAGTTACAAATGTTTGATGACTGTTAAAAATTAGTTAGAACTGACATTACAGGATTTTATTTTTAATTTATGTTACGCTTTGGAAAATTCTAATAACCAATTTGGTAAATTACAAAACGATTAGACAAGTTTTTACTCACTCGGAGCATGCAATTCAAGCCGTGTATTTTCAAGCAAACGTTTACATCAAATGCAATATATCCTGCAAACTGCCCAATTCCATCTATGAAATGCACGCAAACAAAAACCTTGAATGAATATATTTTTTCCCATACATTTCCCGGTACCGGTGGCACGAATGAATGAAAAAGTGAAATAAAAAGTTCCAGTAAAGCCAGTCGGAGTTAGCCGTTCCGCGTATTAGTGTCGCGATCTCGACGGATTCATGCGAATTCGTTCTGTCTGTGGACTCTGATTCCGATCTAGTGCATCTCTCGATTGAGTACGTTTATGGCGTTTTGTTTGGCAGACTTGACGTATAGATTGGCGCTTGTGGAAAACTCTGGCGGATCGGGGTGATGACTTGTTGACGTTGGCTTTCTTTTACCCGTTGCGGGAGGGAGGGGTCGGATTGCGATTGGGCGGCGAGTGTGAAGCCAGTGTGCTAGTACGGTAACGCGAGTTTAGCGGCGGCAGTCACAGCGCGACACAGCGCCGGCAATTTCTAACAGACGACTCGGTCGGCGCTTTCATATATGTATACCCTTGGCTGGGATGGTGTTTCATAAATGTCATTTTACACTTGTATATATTTGACATAATTAAAAATGTTTTTTTTATTTGTTGTGGTGATTAAGTATTCAATTGAATAATATTAAGTATGGTATTTATTTTAATACGTATGTGATTACGGTTTGGATCGAAACTTTTAACAAGTTATGGGTGAGTGTATTATGTAATAGAAGTATTATTTGTATTAAGCATGTATTTGTTTTGTTTTCTTTTAATTTTTTTAATTAAAATAATGATGATTTATTAGTCATCAATTTTAACATCGAGCTTATTAGTTAACACAATCATTAAATGCGAATCCATTTAAAGTAATCAGATCAATAATAATCAAAACGAAGAAATGATTACAAGTACAGCGTAAAATGACTTAATTTTTACTATTTTCGGAGAATTAATAATGACATAATGAAAAAATCGCCGTCTATACGTGAATCCAATATATTTCAGGACACAAGCACGTATAAATAAATTATTCAAACAAAACAAGAACTCATCATATGAAGCTGGATAAGTTAAAAAAATGTTAAAAAATATACACATTTTACAGACTCAACTGAACGTTCTTTGTCCCACTTTAATAACACGAAACCGTAAAAATGAAGAACCACGCGCAAGCCGCAAAGCCTGCATGAATATTCAACTTATGTTACAGACTAACTACACAGTACATATATTTTTTATGCACCTTGCCTAACAACTTAATATTATATTGTAATAAAAAAATTCACATGTCTGCGAGCCGTGACAATGGAGGGCTGCGGTTAAGTTCGAAACAGTTGTAAGCGTAGTCCGTCTAATCCGATATTGTTACTTGGATGTCATGCAGTCAACATCTACATTTATCGATTTGGTTCACGTGGCCGGCAGATCTTGGATGCAATTTGCCCAGGATAGGGACGAATGGCATGCCAGAAGAAAGGCCTATGCCCAGCAGTGGGTTGACAAAGGGCTGTAGATGATAATGATGATGAAATCTACATTTGTTAAAAGATAAACTTTGAAATTTTTCCGAAATTTACTGTAACAATCTTCGATCAAATAAGAACATGTTATCCGGCCTAGGTGTATGACAAAGTGCATTCCGTTTTCTATTATACTCTCTGCAGTGCATCGCTAAACTTCCCGGAATAATATCTAAGCTTAATTCAAGTAGGCGTATGACAAAGTACGTTGTATTTTCTATTAGATTCTCTGAAGTGCATACCTCTAACTTTCCCTGAATATGTTTTAATCTTTATTCAAAATACATACGATATCTTTGTATTAAATGGTCATTTAAAAAAATATTGAAATAAATTGAGTAAAATACGCGCGAAACCAAGTTGATAGATAACTTTGTGTGGAACATCGTAAATCCAAATAAAAGTTTTTAGGGATAATAAAAGTCGAAAAGTGCGAGATCTTCGTGGCGCTTACGCCGTTCTTTATTTCACTAGCTATGCGGCGACGCGGTATTATTGATCGCGTGGGAGTGCAAATATTGGCGGTTCTTGAGCACTCGCCAAATTATCACTCATTTTTTAACAATAATTAAATTACAAGTGGCTCATGATAAACTAACTACTGACACAACTTCCACTCTAGCCATTACGAAATATTTCCTTGAATTCATTTAATTTGAACTCTATGAGACAAATGTGTATGCAACACCGAAGCGTATCCTTAACTGCGCAAAATAAATTTATCACAAATGTACGTCAATTGGCAAAAATGAAGAGATATTTTTCCATCGGCCAACGACAGCAGTTCGTATCTGCGAATCGCGTGGATCGTAATTCATTCTATTGAGAGTCGCAACTCGGCCACTAATTGGCGGGATCGGTATGAATACTTATCAGTTACCCGGTGGAAATCCATGTAATTATTACTCGTACTTCCGAGAATTTTTATTGATGTTCAGAGCAAAATACTACGAAGCTACTTTTTAAAATGATTTAAACTATCAAGTTTCTTATTCTAAATGCACACGTTTAAACACTAAATGTGTTTAAAATTTACCTCGAAAATTTTTGCCGATACTAAGGTATTTATATTCTGCCAGACTGCAGCACGTAATAACCCGCTGCGACGGGGAAAATGCACCGAAAGAGGCCACGGAATTGGGTCAAGTTTAAGGAACGCTACCCCCGCTCTCTGCATAGAAAATAATAACCGACTGCCGCGCGACGGTACTCTATGCACCAGAAGCATATTAAACATTTCAATCTTGCTTCTTATATTTACTTTACTAAAACTCATCCACGACTTAATTAACCTAATGTATGTTCGTATAGTACAAGTTCAAATCCACAACTTGGTATTTCAATAGAAAAACAAAAAACGAGCGACCGCGGAATGTCGTGTGACAGCGGGCGCGATGTAGGACAACAGCACACCGGGTCGGTAATACACAAATCCCTTTGATTCGCGAACAATCGAATTGTACCCTTTTCGCGTACGGTATAAAGTGGACGATCCCATCAAGGTGACATTGCCCTGTCGCTATTGATTTGTTGTTTCGCCCAAAGCCCTCTGTGTGGGTCAAGGTTACGCTGCCGAATCAATGTGACAGTTCGGTCGTATGTGTAATTTGTAAGTTGTAACATTTCTATAAATAATCTGAAATAAAAACCTTGCGTTTAGTTTTTTTTTTATGTTATTAAAAATAGTTTAGTGGTGCTGGCTGCGAAACTCCACACGTTTGCTTATTGCGATATTTCAAAGTACAAAGCTAAGAAATTCTGTGTACAAAGATTTTAGGCTTCATCAGAATTATTTTCAATTCATTTTAAATTTTATTTACTGAGTTGATAGATAATATGCGTTTTATTGTTGTCTTCTCAACATTCAGTTTGCCACTTTTATGGTATCCAAAGCTTTGAAATTAAATGAAATAATATTTATTGAATCTATAAAATGTCAAATACATAACTTAGATTCAGTCATTTCAAATTTTCCCACCCTGTTCGGAAGGGAGTCATCACTAGAGAAGAACGGGCAAGAAACTCTAGTGTTGCTCTTTTCCAATCAAGAGATAGCTTACAATATTGTTACAAAGACTTAATTTCCCGAATTAGAGCAGCTCATTGATACAATATCAGAATGTTGTGTTGCATATTAGAACAGCATAGTCATCTTAAATGGAGAGACTGTCATCTAACCAAGTTTAAATTTCATGAATGGAAATAAGCAAATCAGGCAGACCAGTCCACACAAACAGCACCCGTTCACGAGTATGACGCATGTGCCAGCCATCGGCCTCCTCAACCATTTCATAGGGAAGTGACCGACCCGGCACACGACGCCGCCGTAAGCACAGACGTTTCAGCGAGCATGACATACCTAATTGCTTACAGATTACTAAAATAATAATTAAGTACGTACAGCCATGTCCATTAAAGTAGACCCAGTCAAGCCTGGGATTACAGTAACATTTTAATTATGCCCAGGCTTCGTTATCCTCCATATATTCTGATATTGTATAGTAGGCTTTGTTACATAGTTGTTTCTTAGTAGTTTCTTTAAATGTATGATACTTTAAAGCCTTAGCCTTTGACTATCGCTGCATTGTTTAACAATCAGTACACAAGCCTACGGGTTGGCTTAAAGCCGCAATGTTGTGGTAGATTGTGCGTGTCACATACATAAAGGCTGAAATGGCAGGCCTACATATACTGGGCAGATTGCAATATTATAATAACTTGTAGGTAGACGTATGTATGTAGTGGAACCTCAAGAATTACCCGCTATTCGCTACGCCATAAACCACAGCCTTATGTTAGGCTTATAATAATATGATGAAAGCTCTTATCAAACTAATGGACTGGGCAGTATGTACGTATTATAGACGCAGTAGTACAACCGAGATAATATTATTAAAAGTTGGTTATTTGTATTATCGATTATAATTTTCTAGCTTACCTCATCTCTTTTAACCGTCTAGCATTTATTTCAGCAAACGTCACTAAAAAAGTGAAAAGGCAGAAATATAAAAAAAAATAGATACGTTTAATTATATACTATTTTCAATCATTTCCATACGTCACAAACTTGTATGTCAATCTTATATGAAGTCGTAAAGAAAACTTCAGATTTCGTAGACTGCTTATAAAGGCCGCGTTACTATCAATTGCTGTCGCTTTCAATTTATATGAATTAATTTGATTTTCAATTGTCCTCGATAGGTCCTATGGGATTCCGTATTATTGTTTTTTAATTATATCATTACAAATAAAAAATAAAGTAGTTTATCTCAACACATTTTGCTCTTATTTCAATTGGTTTCAAGAAACACTTTTCTGCTACGGGCAAGTGAAAAGATTAGAAATAGTTACACAAACTTTGCCTTGCTTCGGCCGCAATCCGCTACCGTAACTTTACGGCTCTGTATTTGTTTAATTCGCCCGTCTCAGATTCAGCTATTCATTCATTTATTTTCTTTAATTATACGATTTTTACTTTGTATACTTTCTTGTCGATTAGTGTAATTAGTGTACCTTTGCTAATTGAATAAATAAATAAATAAAAAGCAGCGACATGTCCATGATAATTACGCCATTTTTTATTGTTAACTCCTAAAGTGCTCCTGTTAAAATGAGTATTAATGTATTTATAATTTATGTTACGATAAAACATCAAAGTTGATAATCAATTATATAAACCCTTAATTTGATAGAATATTTTTTAACCGACTTCAAAAAAGGAGGTTCTCAGTTCGATTGTTTTGTATGTATGTATGTATGTTTGTCCGCGATTATCTCGCGTTTGGCTAAAGCTATTTGGATGCAGTTTTTTTTAATAGATAGAGTGATTCAATAGGAAGGTTATAGGCTATATAACATCACGCTACGACCAATAGGAGCGGAGCAGCAATAAAGAATGTTTCAAAATCGGGGATATTTTTTTCCTTTTGAAAGCTTCCGCCGCGTGCGCTGCCGAAACGGTTAAAGTTACGCTAAAATAATGTATGACAGAATTGTTCTCCTTTAAGTGTTCTAAAAAGAAGTCCGCGACTGCATATGCCTATCTTTTAAGATTGGTTCACTGTAACCTCTTTTATGCTAACCAAATTTGTCCTAAAATAAAGCATTGTTTATGAAGTTGTTTTTATAAAGATTATATTAATCCTTATCCAAATAAATACGTTATTCATTATAAGTATTTGATTTAAAAGAAATTTGCCCTTTACATCATTTGATTTCAATTAGTATCTTAGAAGATATCGCAGTTTTAAAATAATTATCAAGCGCGCAATAATGATGCACAAGGCGCCGACCGGCGTGTTACGGTTTCACGTTTAAACAATTTGACCGATTTGTATGATTTTTGTATATTTAAGTAAATGGGACTCTGTGGAGTAAAATACTACAACTTATGTATGTTCTATCTGAACATAAACCTGTAGTCCACGCAGACGGAGTTGCGGGCAAAAGCTATGTATAAACCGAAAAGTCTCTCGTAGTTTCTGATACCCACGACACAAGACTCGTATCTTAGTGTGGGGTCAGGACTATGTGTGTGACTGTAGCGTCGCAGGAGGTACAATGAAACACCAGCTCGTGAGAATTAGAATTAATTTATTTGGAGCAAGCGATCCTATATTTATACGCGCTGACCACGTCGAGCGAGACAGCATGCTCGGCTGTCTCAACCGAAGCTTATAAATATTGGTGCCCAAAACGTGCGGTCCCTCAGTCGGTTGTTAGTGATAGGTGGGTAAGCGCAGCGGCGCGGCTCGGCGAGAAAGAGACGGCACGATCGGACGTCTCGTGCGGAGATTATAAATATAAGCGCCTTCGGTTCGCGTTCTTCGCCAGTGCTGCGCGCGCAGTTGCGTGAGAGTTACTGCGCTGTGTATATCACTCCCCCTCAAGAAAAACGTACTGTCCTCTTGACTGTACGCCCGCTTCTTGTGACATATGGCTGGTTATTCTCTGCAGGTGTCGATGCATGATCACTTGATGTATTACGACTGGAGGTTGGTGCGCTTGAGTTTAGATTTTCCGCGTCATTTATTAAGAAGGCTGGTTTCAATCTGTCCAATGACACGACAGTGGTGCGCAGTGGTAATTGTATCTTAAAATACTTGTCATATCTCTTCAAAACTTCAAATGGTCCATCGTAAGGAGGCGTTAGGGGAGCCCTGACTGAGTCATTCCGTACGAATACATGCGTGCACGTCGTTAGGTCTTTATGTATAAACGGCTGCGGTATGGTGTATGATCGCTCAGGTGCTGGTCTCAAGGATGCCATCGTGTGATTAAGACGCCGTACTAATTCCGCATCTTCAATGTTTGACTCAGTCTGGATAAAGGAATCTCCCGGTATGCGTAAAGTTGCGCCGTAGGTCATGAGAGCGGGACTTAAGCTGTTGTCCTCACGTAGAGCGGTGCGAAGGCCCAATAGAATTGTAGGCAATTCGTTTGTCCATTGTGTCGTAGCGCCGCGAGACATTAGTGCAGCTTTCATTGTGCGATGCCATCTTTCGACTTGACCGTTAGACTGCGGATGATAGGCAGTTGTGCGTATTCTTGTGATGCCAAATTTCTTCATCAACGAATTGAATAAAGTCGATTCAAATTGTCTCCCTTGATCGGTTGTTATTCTGAGCGGACAGCCGAAACGTACGATCCAGGTCTCGTACAACACTTGGGCTACTACCTCTGCTGTAATATCTCGTACAGGAACTGCCTCGGGCCACTTAGTAAAGCGGTCTATGATGGTGATACAATATCTGCAGTCATTTGATAATCGCAGAGGCCCGACGATATCTATATGTATGTGTTCGAATCGTCTTGATGGTGGAAACTTGTCTAAGGGCGTGACAACGTGACGGTGAATCTTGGCGCGTTGACAGCTTATGCAGGCTTTCGTCCACATTGCCACTTCTTGGTTTAAAGACGGCCAGAAGAATTTGCTTGCCATTAGTTTCCGTGTGGCTCTCACGCCTGGATGACAGAGCCCATGTTGAGCTTTGAAGGCTTCATAGCGGTACTCTGCGGGTAGATATGGTCGTGGAGCAGCCGTCGATAACTCGCATGTGATAGTCCGGTTGGAGCCTGGCAATGCTACCTCGCCGAATTTCAAGTTTGGTTGCCCTTTTAATTTTTTTAATACTTCATCTTTGTTTTGGTCAATGCTCAGCTGTTCGAAATCTATTATAGTAGGACAGTCTATTGCCTCAGCTCTTGATAATGCATCAGCGACTGAGTTATCCTCGCCCTTGATGTATCTTATACTTGAACAGAATTGACTTATGAAGTGTATTTGACGTTCTCGGCGCGGTGTGTCGGTCGGGCTTGCCGTTCTTGTAAGTGCGTAAACAAGCGGCTTGTGATCTGTATAAACAATCACGTCAGAGCCTTCAATCAATCGGCGAAAATGCTTAATAGCTGCATAGATCGCTAGGAGTTCCCGGTCGTACACACTGTAGCGTCGTTGAGTGGCACTCATGGATTTAGAGAAAAATGCCAGTGGTTTCCATACTGAATTTATCTTTTGTTGGAGAACCGCACCGAGGCTGTGGTCGGAGGCGTCGGTAAATATGGCCAGGGGGCTACCTTGAACTGGATGACTAAGTGTGGTTGCATTCGAGATGCTTTGTCGGCATTCTTCGAAAGCTTTTTCTGCTTCACTGGTCCATATAATAGGCGTCTTGTCGTTTCTGTTTTTGTTGTGTAGGTACTTGTTTAATTCGAACTGTAGATCTGCTTGATGAGGTAGGCAGTCTCGGTAAAAATTAATCATGCCGAGAAATCGTCTCAACTCGATAATAGTCTTGGGCTTGGGATACGCCAATATAGCTTGCACTCGATCTGTCGTGGGTTTGATGCCGAACGCTGATACCTCGTAACCGAGAAAGTTGATGTGTTTTTTTCCAAATTCGCATTTCTCGATATTTAGTGTGACGCCGTACGTGTCTAATCTTTGAAGGACTGTGTGCAGCAGTTTTCTGTGTTCATCTTCATTTTCGGCGGACAGGAGTATATCGTCGACGAAGCAAAAACATCCTTCAACTCCTCTCAGAACCTCGTGCATGAAGCGTTGAAATGTTTGACTAGCATTGCGTAGCCCAAAGGTCATGCAATTGAATTCGTAGAGACCAAAGGGTGTTATGATGGCTGTCTTCTGCGCGTCCTCTTTAGCAATAGGAATGGAGTAGTACGCCATTTTCAGATCCAACTTTGAAAAGATTTTCTTGTTGTTCAGCTGATAGGTAAAGTCTTGAACACGGGGAATGGGGTAGCGATCCGGTAGAGTGACAGCGTTCAAACGTCTGTAGTCGCCACAGATTCGCAGGGTCCCGTCTTTCTTTTTGACGACGTGTAGCGGGCTTGCCCAGGGACTCTTTGAAGGCTTGCATATCCCCATTTCTATCATGCGGTCAAATTCTTCCTTCGCTGCCTTGTACTTTTCAGGAGGGAGGGGACGAGCTCGAGCGTAAAGAGGTGCACCCGTCGTCTCGATGTGATGAACTACGTCGTGTTTAGGTGGATGTTTCAGTGACATAGGTCGCAACACGTTGGTATATTGCTTCAGGATGTCATGATAAGCTTGGTTTTTGCTGATGACGTGAATACTTTCCGCACAGATACTGGTTTCAAGGGCGTCTATTGCGAGTTCTGTAACTTTATCGACAAGTTTCTTCCTGTCTAAGTCGACCAATAATTTGAAGTGACGTAAAAAGTCAGCACCCAGTATTGAAGTCTTGACGTCAGCGATGACGAACGTCCATCGGAAGTTACGGCGCAGTCCCAAATTGAGGTCAATGGTTTTGGTCCCGTACGTCTTGATTGGTGAGTTGTTTGCAGCATAGAGTGCGAAGTCATTGGTGAGCTTTGGGTTCTTCTTATGCGTGGCGGTCAATACAGATATATCCGCGCCTGTGTCCACGAGGAAACGTTCGTGAGTGTTGCGATCATGTACACAAAGGCGATTGTTGATATTTTTGACATCGACGTCCGCCACGGTCGATGTCGATTTCAGTTTTCCGACCTCTTGTTTCTTCTGCAGCATGGCGACTCGCAACGCTTCGCTTTGTCGCCAAATCTAAAATGGTACTTGCATTCCCACGTTTCATCACCCGGTTTAGGCGTTACGGTCTTGCGGGTTCTTGAATTAGATCTTGAACGGAAGCGTGCGCGAAATGGACGGCGGTAGCGGCGGTATGGCGTGCGATCCCGTCGAAGTTCGGCGATTTCGAGACTTAATTTCTCAATCTGTTTCGATAGAAGCATGACGTCAGCATTAGCTGTACCAGAGGATGTAGAGCACGATGGTGATACTGCAGCAACGGTGGGGTGTTCCGTATACTCCGTCATCTTGTCGGCCATCGCAGCAAGCGTTTCTAGCGGGGCTTCAGTGTTAACTGACAGTACTACCCGCACCTGCATGGGTAGGTGATTCAGCCATTCAATTTTTAAGCCTTCGTCCGTAATCATCCCGCTACTCAGTTCCCTCATTCTTCTTAAAAGGTAAGACGGCTTCTGGTCGCCTAGTTCAAGCCCAGTGATGAGTTTTTGAAAGTTTTTAACTTCAGATTGCTCGTAGGCGGCGAGTAGGCGCTTCTTCACTGTCCCGTATTTGTCTGTGGCCGGTGGATTGTATAAAATGTCGGTAAGATGCTGAAGATCTGTAGATTGCAATTGTTGAAGCAGATAGCGGAACTTCTGATCATCTGATGTCTTCAACGGGTCTATGACTGCTTCGAACTGGATGAACCACGCTCTTGGATATTCGCGCCAAAATGGAAGGAGTCTTGATTGCACGGAGACGGCGCTGATGTAATCGTTGCTCGCCGATTCTTCTTGTAGTTTTGCTTCATTCTCCGCCATGGTGAAGTCAGAGTGTCGTCGGGTCACCAGATGTAGCGTCGCAGGAGGTACAATGAAACACCAGCTCGTGAGAATTAGAATTAATTTATTTGGAGCAAGCGATCCTATATTTATACGCGCTGACCACGTCGAGCGAGACAGCATGCTCGGCTGTCTCAACCGAAGCTTATAAATATTGGTGCCCAAAACGTGCGGTCCCTCAGTCGGTTGTTAGTGATAGGTGGGTAAGCGCAGCGGCGCGGCTCGGCGAGAAAGAGACGGCACGATCGGACGTCTCGTGCGGAGATTATAAATATAAGCGCCTTCGGTTCGCGTTCTTCGCCAGTGCTGCGCGCGCAGTTGCGTGAGAGTTACTGCGCTGTGTATATGACTGTTGGGTGTATTTATTTATTTATTTATAATAACATCCATTAATTAAATATCAGCATTGCACCCGTGCAAAGCCGGGGCGGGTCGCTAGTTTAATTATAATTAATATAAAACAAACAATATATCATTAAATATCAAAACAAGGAAAGGTTACTAAAAATTGTGCATCACTACATAGTATATCACTATTCACTAAAAAAACTTAAAGTAAATTCCTATTCCAACTAAAAGAACTTAAATCACTAAAAAGTATGAAATAAAAAATGAAATACAAAAAAATCAAATTAAAAAAAATGAAAAACAAAAAATCAAATTAAAAAAAATGAAAAACAAAAAAATCAAATTAAAAACAAAACAAAAATTCTTAAGTACTTAAACTATATTTTTTTATGTAAAAAGGAACCGCCTTCAAAAAACCAACTGAAAAGAAAAAAAAAATTTTTATTATGAACACCTGTATTTCAATTTTGCATAAGCAAAATCATGTATATAATCAATCAATGAACAAATAAGAATATAAATTAATAATTAACGGTTATATGTAAGTATTACTTCTACTTTTTGAAGTCGGTGCCAAACCAACAAAACCAAAATATTTATAGGTAAGTATGACATATGCTGGTGGGGGGGGGGGGGGCGTACTCCACCCGGGCGGAGCCATTAATAATAATAAACCAGCGTTCTTCTTTGTCATGAAAATTTGTTTGGCACCGATTTCAAAAAGTAGAAGTAATACTTACATATAATCGTTAATTATTAATTTATATTCTTATTTGTTGATTGATTGATTATATACATGATTTTGCTTATGCAAAATTGAAATACAGGTGTTCATAATAAAAATTTTTTTTTTCTTTTCAGTTGGTTTTTTGAAGGCGGTTCCTTTTTACATAAAAAAATATAGTTTAAGTACTTAAGAATTTTTGTTTTGTTTTTAATTTGATTTTTTTGTTTTTCATTTTTTTTAATTTGATTTTTTGTTTTTCATTTTTTTTATTTATTTTGTTTGTACTAGTATTATAATCGTTAGTGAGTGGTCCTAGGTCGAATACTGTATTCAAAAGAATCTTCCTACTTTAGTATCCTGCGTACTCTAAATTCATTATAATGGACATTTTCAATTTATTTTTTTCTTTTGTTGATGAGAAGTATAATACAGTATTTATAGCATAGCATAGTTAAATTAGCCATAAAGAAATATTCCATACCATTATTTAATATACCGGTTTTAACGAACAGTAAGGCCATATATAATATCCTTTCAAAACATTCAAAAAATTCAAGCAATCCTAGCTTTGTTAAAAACCAATCTGTTGATAAACCTTAATCTTCTCTTTGTTGTTTATTTTAATGGTAATACGAGTAACTGGTCGCTACTCGAGGGCGATGTTTCGCCATGGCTGTTTTTGTGTTGTCGAATGCAAATGACCAACATTATTCCAACCCCCAATTATTCCAACAGGGTGAAATACAGGGGCGGCTGTCTCGTACATTGTATCACCCCTGCTGTGAACTGATTACATCAAAGCTTATGTGTTATTACTATTAATAATAGTGGCAAATCACAGCTGCGTATTCGCGCAGTGTTTCTCTGTATTTTATTTCAGTCGTCTTTTATAAAAACCCAATACACTGTTCGGTTCTTATGGAACTCACAGATAATTTTAGCTCTTAATTAAAAAGAATAAAAATATTGCGACTAGAAATATAGATATAAACTAACTTCTTATTTAATTTAGTTCAAACTGCACGCAGTGTATAAACTTAATTAAAATCGATTAAGTAGTTTAGGAGTTCATCGGGAAATGAAAAAGTGACAGGATAAACGTTGTACTACTCTCCCATCTAATAAACAATGAACTACGGCCTACGATGTGACACGCCCACCAAATATTATTTATTTATTTCTAACCCTTAGCGCTTCGATAGC
Source organism: Cephonodes hylas (assembly GCA_030295005.1). Classification (NCBI taxonomy): domain Eukaryota; kingdom Metazoa; phylum Arthropoda; class Insecta; order Lepidoptera; family Sphingidae; genus Cephonodes; species Cephonodes hylas. Next base: position 17,136,364 of record AP025360.1, read on the forward strand.
ACGCGGCTCGTTGCATATTGCCCCGTAATGTTATCGCATATCCCCTTTACCCCGTTTAATTAAAACTCAGAATTATAGTGGGTACTGGGTATAGACAGAGGTGCACTAGGGTGGCTCACTGACCCGTGACGTTTTTTTTTATCAACTATGGACTCCCCCACTTCAATGAAATCCGGTCGATAATTGCTATTATGGGTCGAATTACAAAGGCGGCATTAAATTATATAAATTATTCACCCCTCGTGCACTTCTGGCCCCTATTTCATTAAACTATTGTTTGTAATATGTACTAATGGTACTCAAACATGATAATCTTATGTACTACATAGAATATTGTGTGCCTTGTCTATGGTTGAGAGGGGTGTTCTAGTGCAGTTTAGATGACATTTATGTTCTTACATATCGCCCGTAAATAGTTTTTAGACTTTTCATATGTAGAAAGTTTACTTTTCCAGTGTTCCATCAATAAAAGTACTGCAGAATTATTTTTACAGTCTTTAACATTGTCCTTTGAACTACCAATATAAACTACAATGTACATATGTTTTAGTAATATAAATCTTATCTTATTATAAGTAATATCTTGCACTATCCGTCGTTCGCCGACACAAAGTAGCTATCCAAGTTCCTAAAGGAGCAATTTATTATACCTTTGAACTTCGTCTGTACAATATTAATTTGCTAAGCTCGCTGAGCTACGAAGCCAAGTTAGATTCAATATTTACATTTGCTTGCGTTTTGCAAGACTAGCGCAAGCTAATTGATTTATATAATACTAGCGGCCCGTACCAGCTCCGCCTGGGTACTGTAGGGTACTGGGTGCTGGTATTTTTTGTGAACTAACTGTGTATAACTGTTATATGTTTAAACTTTGAGCGATCCTTTTAAGTGTATAAATTCTACTTTAAAGCTTCGCTGTATACAATGTTAGCAGTAGTATTTGTAGGTGGCAACAAAACATATTGATTTTCAGGGGACCCTACTCGAGAAAGGGCAACGTATAATTGTCCATGAGAAAAGCACTCTTTTCTCAAGTCGATGCCAACTATAGAAAATGTTTGTCCCTGAGATTTATTTATTGTAAGGGCAAATGATATTTTTATGGGAAACTGCAACCTTTTGAAAGATATAGGTAGATCCGACGGCACCATTGGGATCCGCGGTATGTGGGCGAGTAGTTCGGCCGCGGGGCCAGTGATGATTATTGCTACAATAACATTTGGTCGTAGCTCCTTTAACAAAAGTCGTGTGCCATTACACATATTGGGAGGGCTTAAATTTCTCAATAGCATAATGGGGGTACCTATTTTTAATTTAAGTTCATGAGGTGGCAAACCTGCAGGATTAAGGGAATTTAAAAATTCTTGGGGATAGTGCACTGCATCTTCGATGTTGCATACGGTATCAATTGATTTGTAAACTTTAAAATCACCAGGGACTTTTTCCATTATTATTTTGTTTATATCATTTACTGAGTCGTTCCTTGGTGACACTATTGCCCTCGAACAGATCCAATTAAAATTCCTTGCTGTGAGATTTTCGATGTTTGGATAAATTGTGTCTATGAGGTTTTCTAGACTGTGAGCAGTTTGGGCCAGTTCATTATCCAAATATATTTGGGAGCTATTAGCAAATGGAGATGGTATTTTTCCGTCCCCAAGTTTAAGTAGTTTTTGTGAGAAATTGTCTTCGCGGTTGTTACTTAAATGTGCTCTCATATTTGTGCGTAAATTAAGTGTTTTAACTGATTGCCACAAAGTTGATGACTTAAGGCATGCTTTTATAATGTCGGCACGTGTACCTTTTGTTATTACCGGTAACGTTTGGCGAAAATCTCCAGACAAAACAAAAGTTATTCCCCCCATTATGTTACTTGAGTTTCTTATATCTTTTAATGTGCGATTCACAGCTTCTACATGCGCTCTATGGCTCATGGTGCACTCATCCCAAATAATAAGCGAGGTGTCCTGTAAGAATTTTCCCAGTGGCCCATTTTTGCGGATTGAGCAAACAGATTGTTGTTCTAAAGACACAGTTAATGGTAATTTAAATGTAGAGTGAGCCGTTTTTCCGTCATTAAGTAAGGTTGCAGCAATTCCGGAAGAAGCCACTGCCAACGCTTTTCTTCCAGATTGTCGTACTTTTGCTAATAATAAATTGGCAAGAAAGGTTTTACCTGTACCACCTGGTGCGTCCAAAAAGAACAGTTGTCCGCTATTATTTTCAACACTTTCAATTATAGCATTGAATACAATTTTTTGATCAGCCACCAATTTAGGTAGATTTAAGTTTACAAATAGTGACAAATCGTTAAAATCATATGTTGGGAATGTAATAGCATCATCTGCATTATATGGACGATTTGGAGAAGGGAACCCAAAGTCCGTTAAACTTTTGTCGCTCAACTCTAACAGTTTATTTTCTATTTTTATCAAGCCTTCATTATATATATCACAATCCTGACTTCGTTGTTGGGCCGCTTGTCTGATGTCTTGACACAAATCGTCTTTAAAAGTGTCCCATAATTTGAGAGGTTCTGAAGGAAAACAAAATAATAATATAATTACAAATAGCTCTCTCAGTTTTGACGGACATTGAGAAATGGATGCTTCTTTTAAAGTTACTTCCCATTGGTTGTCATTTTCAAGCAAACCCCTATCTCGGCAAGCAGCTTGGTAAGTTTCTTTAATCATCCCATTAACAGTTTTTAAATCCTGGAACGATGTTGGGCCACGTACATGATGAAGAAGTACCCTGAGAAAAAAGCACTCTGACTGGGAAGGATGAACGCTGTACACTCTTCCCAATGCTGAATCTTTTTTTATGCCAGGATGTCCAACTACATCTTGGCCACGTTTTCGTCTAGAAAATTTATTGTGAGACCATATATAATAATGAGGGACTTGGTAATATAGCAGTGTTTTAGCAAATGCATCACTCTTGCACAGGTCAAAAAATGCCGTGAGTGTCGTTTGCCGTGGATTTTCTACCATTTCCTGCATATTTTCCGGTGAGAAATATACTCGTTGTCCATTCTCTAAGTGAACTGCTAAGTGAATTACGGTAGGATGTCTGTCATGTATAGGAAACTCTAATAACCTCCACACTGCTTCAGATGTACTTATATAACGACCGTTTAAATAATTTTCAACTTCGTCGTGAGCATTTCTTAAACTAAAAGTTGCTTGATCCGATCCTTTGTTGATGTATTTACATATATATTTGATGGCTTGTACGGAGTGGCAATATTCAACGTTTATGTGAGCGTTGAAAGATCGAGATAGTAATGGGGAATATGGAACGATCCATCTGTTGTCTATGTTGACTGTTCGCCCACGGATATTTAATGTAGCGTCTTGCCCTCCGTTGTTAATGTCGCGGCGTCGGTAAACTGGATATCCATCCTCACCGGTTTGAGTGTCCATTACAAAACGCCGAGGATACTTTTTTGAACAAATGCCATTTTTCATGCAAGGCGAAGTCAAATTATCTTTTCCACATGGCCCATGTACCATATTTTTTACTACTATGTCAAACAGTATAGGATCTTCATCTTTATTAGGTAGCTCAGCAACAATTATTTTATCAATTTCATCAGGTTGTATTTTTGACTCTAGCCAAAATAACATGTGACAATGTGGCAATCCTCTTTTTTGCCACTCAACAGAAAGCATATAACATTTAACCGATCCAAAAATCGCGTCTTTTGTAAATAGTTTTATAATTTTCTTCATTTTTAAATGAAACACCCGAGCTATGATGTCATGTCGATCGAATGAGCGCTGGCCAGGAAAAAGTTCTTGGTTTATTTCTTCCCATTCCGGATTGCATGTGAAAGTTACAAAAAGATCTGGTCTTCCATAATTTCGCACATATGTCATAGCATCTTGCGTCTTTTCGTGGAGATATCTAGGAGACCCAGTAAATGAAGATGGCAAGATGACATGCTGTCCAACATTAGCGGGATTTACGTTTGCGTCTTGGTTCAAAGCATCCCTCAAATGAATATAGTCATCCACTCTAAGCTTTTGTTGGTTTCGGTGAATAAAATGTAACCTTTCTGAAATCATTTTTGCCATCATATCAACACAATACTGATTAAACAAATCTTTGTAATAATGAAGTGCATTAAAACAGTTGGTCCTAATCATTAACCGGTATGCATAGTACTGCATACATGACACAGTTTTGTTTCTTACGGAATTCTGCTGAGGAATAGTCACATAATATCCGTCTTGTCCTGATACAAACATTAGCGGATATTGTAACGGATCATATGCGCGGTGCAATTCTGAAACTCGTTTTAGCGCTCCGTCTCTACCGTGTAGAACTATATCCCTGGGTCCTTTTTCTTCATCAATCAATAGAACAGCCACTTCATTTATAGAAGGGGCATTATATCTACCCGGATGTTCTGCCGGAGGCGGGCGATCAGAGTGAATGATCAGTTTTAAATTCTCGGGGGTAGTGAGTTCGATACTATTTTTAAAACTTCGTACGTATACGTTGTGGCTGTTGAGCATATTCTGTAATTCGTTAATCAAATCTATTTTTAGCATGGGGGCCATATTTGATCGCAATGATAGTTGGTCAGCATCTGAAATAAAATATATCTGCAAAAATTGGGGACTTTGTCCTGGAGGCGGTAAAAGGCTACCTATCTATACTAATATTATAAAGAGGTAAGGTTTGTGAGTTTGTATGTTTGTAAGTTTGTATGTTTGTATGTTTGTATGTTTGTATGTTTGTGACGTTGTAGAAAGTAAACTCGCGATCTACTGAACCGATTTTGAAAATTCTTTTACCAATAGAAAGCTACGTTCTTTGTGAGTGTCATAGGCTATATATTAGTCCGAAAAATGATAAGACTTTTTTGTTGTAGCAGGATTTGCGAAGTAAGTCGGAGAAAAAACGGGCGAACGAAACCGTTTTTTGCAAACGCTGCCTTACCCATGGGAGATATATAGTTGAGTCCTAGAGAAAAGTTGTAGAGCTTGATAATATCTACAAAAAAGTCAGCGGTAGCATATGTCTAACTTTTTGGATTGATTCACTATAACCTCTTTTATGCTTACTAAATTTGTTATAAAATAAAGCATTGTTTGTGAAGGTATTTTTATAAAGATTATATTAATCCTTATCCAAATAAATGCGTTATTTAGTATAAGTGTTTAATTTAAAAGAAATTTGCCCTTTACATCATTTAATTTCGATGAGTTTCTTAGAAGATATCGCAGTTTCAAAATAATCATCAAGCGCGCAATAATTATGTACAAGGCGCCGACCGGCGCGTTACGGTTTCACGTTTGAATAATTTGAGCGATTTGTATGATTTTTGGTATGGGCAATGGGCATAAATAGGACTTTAAGGAGTAAAATAGACTATAACTTATTTTCTTTCTGAACTCAACCCTGTAGTCTACGCGGACGAAGTCGCGGGCAACAGCTAGTAAGATGATAAACTTGTCCTTCTACTTTAAACGTAGGCATAAAATTTCCCTCTCTAATTTCCTTTGCCCCAAAAGATGTCATTTGAAAGAGGCCATTGTATCTACGTACGTTATTCAAAAAATGTGCGGATAATGGATGGTTATTTGTTAAAAGGTTTTTTATTGGTTCTGGTGGTTCTACTAAATTAGGTAGAATAACTTTTCCAGACGCACAACACATGCCATTTGCTTCAGCAGTCCATTTTTTAGCAAAACATTTAGAACAAATGTTATTCATGGGTCCAATTTGGATGCTGTTCTGGTGTGCATAATCAATTTGTGGATCGTAACTAAATGCAGATCTATAACTATGAGCTAGAATTCTGTCGCGAGTTCTAGCTGTTAACGACTGTCGTCTTTCTCTCTGTGCGATAAGTCGCTGAGAGCGTTCGATGCTAGATTCCCTTGCACGGGTTCGCGAGTTCCTAACTCTATTTGCCGAAAGCCGCTGTGAGCGCTCGGCGCTGGACTGTCGTTCGAATAATTCCTGTGATCGCGTATTTTGTTCTGCAAGACGAAGAGATCGTTCGGTGCTCGATTCCGTCGCCCGTGTCTGTGTTTTTCTAGCTCTATTTGCCGAAAGCCGCTGCGAGCGCTCGGCGCTGGACTGTCGTTCGAATAATTCCTGTGATCGCGTATTTTGTTCTGCAAGACGAAGAGATCGTTCGGTGCTCGATTCCGTCGCCCGCGTTTGTGTTTTTCTAGCTCTATTTGCCGAAAGCCGCTGCGAGCGCTCGGCGCTGGACTGTCGTTCGAATAATTCCTGTGATCGCGTATTTTGTTCTGCAAGACGAAGAGATCGTTCGGTGCTCGATTCCGTCGCCCGCGTTTGTGTTTTTCTAGCTCTATTTGCCGAAAGCCGCTGCGAGCGCTCGGCGCTGGACTGTCGTTCGAATAATTCCTGTGATCGCGTATTTTGTTCTGCAAGACGAAGAGATCGTTCGGCGCTCGATTCCGTCGCCCGTGTCTGTGTTATTCTTGCTCTATTTTCAGCAAGACGATGCGAACGTTTAGCGTTCGACTGTTGTTCGTGTAACTGCGATGATCTGATATTTTGTTCAGTGAGACGGAGTGAGCGTTCTGAGCTAGTTTCCCGTGCACGGGTTCGCGAATTTCTAGCTCTATTTACAGCAAGACGCTGCGAGCGTTCGTTGCTAGATTCTCTAGCCCGTGATTGCGACGCATAGTCTCTTTGACTTGCAAGACGATCTGAACTTTCAGTGGAAGATTCCTCAAGTCGAGATATTTTGGCTAATCTCGCTTGAGATGTGTGTTTAGAAAGCTGAGACCTTTTAATTCTAGGCATGTTTTTTGGAAGTTATAAAAAAATAAATAGAGAAGTAATAGATTAAAAATATAAAGCAAATACAATATTATGTAAGGAGTGGTGTAAGAGTGAAGGTAGTTCCAAAAAGAACTGTTTAAGTGCAAAAAATATATGAAATAAATGAGAAAAATATAAAATATGAAAGAAGTAAGAAAAAGTTTTAAAAGATAGTTATGCAAATAACTTTTGATGTATGATATAGAAAAACTATGAGAATACTAATAAGAATAGAAGAATTCCGATAGGAATAAAAGAAGATAGAAGTGAATGTATAGTGTTAATATATTAAATGTGACTCTGGAAAGAACAGTTTACTTAAGTGGAAAAAATATGGAATATATGAGAAATATATAAAATGTAGATAGTGTTGAAAATAATTATTTAATGAATATTATAAAAATAGTATATGAAAATTCTAATAAGGATGGAAGAATAATTATAGGAACAGAAGGAAACTATTAAGAGAAATGAAACAGTAAATGTGTAATGTTAATATATTAAATGTAGTTATTAAAAAATATTAAAAGTGAATGTATAGTGTTAATATATTCAATGTGATTCTGGAAAGAGCAGTTTACTTAAGTGGAAAAAATATGGAATAATGAGAAATATATAAAGTGTAGATAGTTTTGAAAATAATTATTTAATGAATATTATAAAAATAGTATATGAAAATTCTAATAAGGATGGAAGAATATTAATAGGAACAGAAGGAAACTATTAAGAGAAATGAAACAGTAAATATGTAATGTTAATATATTAAATGTAGTTCTGAAAAGAACTTTTTATTGGAACAGAAATAGTGCTATAAAAAGAGTGAAAATACTAAATATCAGTTGCGTGCTCTGCGTAAGGAGCCGACCACGCGTCTGAGCCGCGCGGCAACCTACTTCATACATGTGCGCCCCCTCTCCCGCGCCAGCCCGCACCCGTCTCGGTTCTAACGGTCACACCGGCCACGGCGCGGGGACGCTGCGGCGCAGCGGCGTCCATTTTATAATAGAATTTTGAAATCGTAAAATCTTTTGAATGGAATATCCGATTTGAATAACTCAAAAAGTGATCTCAAGGTATTGAATCATACTTCAATATTAAAATATTTATTTGATGTAGATTACTGCAAAGATAACATGGTCCGATTTTAACCAATATTCTTTCAATAATTTTGAAGTGGCTATAATAAATAAATGTACAATAGTTGCACGAATAGTGACGCTTTTTGGAATTTTTAAAATATTTTTTTTTATCTATGGTCAAATGTTTACCCATTTCAAGTGATGAAAGAACATTTTTATCAAAATTATATTTAAAATTACATATGTAGCCACATTTTTTATACAAACATAATAATTATGTTTCTTCTTAGGGTTCCATTATTGTCTATACCAAAATTCATTCAAATCGGTCAAATGGATTAGACGTGAAAACATAACACGGGCAGTGTTACTTTTCCATTATTATATATGCTCATCCCACGGGAACCCTACATATTCCCGGGATAAAATGATGTTCATGTTACTTCTTAGGGTCCCATTTGTTTCTATACCAAAATTCATTTAAATCGGTCACAGGCAGTTTTACTTTCCCAGTACTATATATGCTCATCCCACGGGAACCCTACATATTCCCGGGATAAAATGATGTTCATGTTACTTCTTAGGGTCCCATTTATGTCTATACCAAAATTCATTTAAATCGGTCACAGGCAGTGTTACTTTCCCATTCCTATTTATGCTCATCCCACGGGAACCCTACATATTTCCGGGATAGAATGATGTTCATGTTACTTCTTAGGGTCCCATTTATGTCTATACCAAAATTCATTCAAATCGGTCAGATGGATTAGACGTGAAAGCATAACACAGGCAGTGTTACTTTCCCATTACTATGTATGCTCATCCCACGGGAACCCTACATATTCCCGGAATAAAGTGATGTTCATGTTACTTCTTAGGGTCCCATTTATGTCTATACCAAAATTCATTCAAATCGGTCAGATGGATTAGACGTGAAAGCATAACACAGGCAGTGTTATTTTCCCATTACTATGTATGCTCATCCCACGGGAACCCTACATATTCCCGGGATAAAATGATGTTCATGTTACTTCTTAGGGTCCCATTTATGTCTATACCAAAATTCATTCAAATCGGTCAGATGGATTAGACGTGAAAGCATAACACAGGCAGTGTTACTTTCCCATTACTATGTATGCTCATCCCACGGGAACCCTACATATTCCCGGGATAAAATGATGTTCATGTTACTTCTTAGGGTCCCATTTATGTCTATACCAAAATTCATTCAAATCGGTCAGATGGATTAGACGTGAAAGCATAACACAGGCAGTGTTACTTTCCCATTACTATGTATGCTCATCCCACGGGAACCCTACATATTCCCGGGATAAAATGATGTTCATGTTACTTCTTAGGGTCCCATTTATGTCTATACCAAAATTCATTTAAATCGGTCACAGGCAGTGTTACTTTCCCATTCCTATTTATGCTCATCCCACGGGAACCCTACATATTTCCGGGATAGAATGATGTTCATGTTACTTCTTAGGGTCCCATTTATGTCTATACCAAAATTCATTCAAATCGGTCAGATGGATTAGACGTGAAAGCATAACACAGGCAGTGTTACTTTCCCATTACTATGTATGCTCATCCCACGGGAACCCTACATATTCCCGGGATAAAATGATGTTCATGTTACTTCTTAGGGTCCCATTTATGTCTATACCAAAATTCATTCAAATCGGTCAGATGGATTAGACGTGAAAGCATAACACAGGCAGTGTTACTTTCCCATTACTATGTATGCTCATCCCACGGGAACCCTACATATTCCCGGGATAAAATGATGTTCATGTTACTTTGCAGTATCTCATTCATGATCATACCAAAAATCATATAAATCGGTCGGATGGTTTAGGCGTGAAAGCGTTAACAATGTTTAAAGTTTTATTCCCATTCCCACGGGAATACTACATTTTCCGGGATAAAAAGTATCCTATGTTACTTCGGTGAGTCCCATCTATCTCCATACCAAAAATCATCCAAATCGGCCCAGTAGTTTTTGAGTTTATTCGTAACAAACATACAAAAATACAAAAATCCAAAAATCCAAAAATACAAACCTTTCCTCTTTATTATAATAGTATAGATGTAGTTCTGAAAAGAACTTTTTATTGGAACAGAAATAGTGCTATAAAAAGAGTGAAAATACTAAATATCAGTTGCGTGCTCTGCGTAAGGAGCCGACCACGCGTCTGAGCCGCGCGGCAACCTACTTCATACATGTGCGCCCCCTCTCCCGCGCCAGCCCGCACCCGTCTCGGTTCTAACGGTCACACCGGCCACGGCGCGGGGACGCTGCGGCGCAGCGGCGTCCATTTTATAATAGAATTTTGAAATCGTAAAATCTTTTGAATGGAATATCCGATTTGAATAACTCAAAAAGTGATCTCAAGGTATTGAATCATACTTCAATATTAAAATATTTATTTGATGTAGATTACTGCAAAGATAACATGGTCCGATTTTAACCAATATTCTTTCAATAATTTTGAAGTGGCTATAATAAATAAATGTACAATAGTTGCACGAATAGTGACGCTTTTTGGAATTTTTAAAATATTTTTTTTTATCTATGGTCAAATGTTTACCCATTTCAAGTGATGAAAGAACATTTTTATCAAAATTATATTTAAAATTACATATGTAGCCACATTTTTTATACAAACATAATAATTATGTTTCTTCTTAGGGTTCCATTATTGTCTATACCAAAATTCATTCAAATCGGTCAAATGGATTAGACGTGAAAACATAACACGGGCAGTGTTACTTTTCCATTATTATATATGCTCATCCCACGGGAACCCTACATATTCCCGGGATAAAATGATGTTCATGTTACTTCTTAGGGTCCCATTTGTTTCTATACCAAAATTCATTTAAATCGGTCACAGGCAGTTTTACTTTCCCAGTACTATATATGCTCATCCCACGGGAACCCTACATATTCCCGGGATAAAATGATGTTCATGTTACTTCTTAGGGTCCCATTTATGTCTATACCAAAATTCATTTAAATCGGTCACAGGCAGTGTTACTTTCCCATTCCTATTTATGCTCATCCCACGGGAACCCTACATATTTCCGGGATAGAATGATGTTCATGTTACTTCTTAGGGTCCCATTTATGTCTATACCAAAATTCATTCAAATCGGTCAGATGGATTAGACGTGAAAGCATAACACAGGCAGTGTTACTTTCCCATTACTATGTATGCTCATCCCACGGGAACCCTACATATTCCCGGAATAAAGTGATGTTCATGTTACTTCTTAGGGTCCCATTTATGTCTATACCAAAATTCATTCAAATCGGTCAGATGGATTAGACGTGAAAGCATAACACAGGCAGTGTTATTTTCCCATTACTATGTATGCTCATCCCACGGGAACCCTACATATTCCCGGGATAAAATGATGTTCATGTTACTTCTTAGGGTCCCATTTATGTCTATACCAAAATTCATTCAAATCGGTCAGATGGATTAGACGTGAAAGCATAACACAGGCAGTGTTACTTTCCCATTACTATGTATGCTCATCCCACGGGAACCCTACATATTCCCGGGATAAAATGATGTTCATGTTACTTCTTAGGGTCCCATTTATGTCTATACCAAAATTCATTCAAATCGGTCAGATGGATTAGACGTGAAAGCATAACACAGGCAGTGTTACTTTCCCATTACTATGTATGCTCATCCCACGGGAACCCTACATATTCCCGGGATAAAATGATGTTCATGTTACTTCTTAGGGTCCCATTTATGTCTATACCAAAATTCATTTAAATCGGTCACAGGCAGTGTTACTTTCCCATTCCTATTTATGCTCATCCCACGGGAACCCTACATATTTCCGGGATAGAATGATGTTCATGTTACTTCTTAGGGTCCCATTTATGTCTATACCAAAATTCATTCAAATCGGTCAGATGGATTAGACGTGAAAGCATAACACAGGCAGTGTTACTTTCCCATTACTATGTATGCTCATCCCACGGGAACCCTACATATTCCCGGGATAAAATGATGTTCATGTTACTTCTTAGGGTCCCATTTATGTCTATACCAAAATTCATTCAAATCGGTCAGATGGATTAGACGTGAAAGCATAACACAGGCAGTGTTACTTTCCCATTACTATGTATGCTCATCCCACGGGAACCCTACATATTCCCGGGATAAAATGATGTTCATGTTACTTTGCAGTATCTCATTCATGATCATACCAAAAATCATATAAATCGGTCGGATGGTTTAGGCGTGAAAGCGTTAACAATGTTTAAAGTTTTATTCCCATTCCCACGGGAATACTACATTTTCCGGGATAAAAAGTATCCTATGTTACTTCGGTGAGTCCCATCTATCTCCATACCAAAAATCATCCAAATCGGCCCAGTAGTTTTTGAGTTTATTCGTAACAAACATACAAAAATACAAAAATCCAAAAATCCAAAAATACAAACTAGGGCTCGACCGAGATGGATTTTTTGTTCTCGGCCGAGACCGAGACCGAGACCGAGAATAAAATAAAGTCTCGGCCGAGACCGAGAACCGAGACCGAGAATAGACAAAGCGTGATTTTTTTAATACTGTTAATTTTTTTAATACGCTGCTACTACTACTACATGTCCCTCGACATAAAATTGACCACCTCTCCTAAACAGTTGTTCACTTGCTTAACTAGGAGGCGGCGCAGTTAAAAAAATATTTGTTGCAGGCTTAAGCACTAATAGTCCATTGAAATGTTACATGAGCTTTGCATTTCTTAGAGGACGCAATTTTATTTTTGGGATATGTTTGGGAGGTCAATAGAAGCTTAACCTCAAGTTTGTGGGGTTGCCACCCTTGTCCCACGGCCGCCATTTTGAAAAAAACGGGTGAAAACACTTTGTTTGCGATATCTCTGAAACTATGCGTCTCACAGAAAATTTGTAAAAACATAATTTGTAGCAAATTATTTTGCCTACAAATATGTTTATATGACATTTTGCCCTAAATTAAAAATTTAAGAAGTTATAAGCAAAAAAGTGAGAAAATATTTATAAAAATTTTCTTTTTTGCTCTAGAACTTTTTTTTATACATTTTACCAAAAAATTGCATCAGACCAATCTTGTAGATAATCTCCTGACAAAAAAAAATCCCTGTATTTTTTCAAATTTAATTCATTTAAAACGCTGTTACAACACTACAAAGTTGAACGGGTTTGTCAATGTCCACGAGAATCCGGTTGAAACGAAATGTTTAACTTATTTTTTCTTTATTTTTTATTGTAAATACATATATTCCCACGAATTTTTTTATTAAATTCGTACAATTTTACTTATTTATTACTAAAAAAATATTCCTAAAAAACGTGCCTATAAGTGTATAAGCGCGTTTTTTTTACGTTGTATCCCCAGTAGGCCTACTCCACGAACATCTTGCTTATAAGGTTAGCTTGCTTCTCTAATCGACTTTTTTTCGATGGATTACTGGGGATACAACGTAAAAAAACGTTTTTTAGGAATATTTTTTTTTAGTAATAAATAAGTAAAATTGTACGAATTTAATAAAAAAAATTGTAAGAATTTACAATAAAAAATTAAGAAAAAATAAGTTAAACATTTCGTGTCAACCGGATTCTCATGAGCATTGACAAACCCGTTCAACTTTCAAGTGTAACAGCGTTTTAAATGAATTAAATTTGAAAAAATACAGGGATTTTTTTTTGTCAGGAGATAATCTACAAGATTGGTCTGATGCAATTTTTTGGTAAAATGTATAAAAAAAAGTTATAGAGCAAAAAAGAAAATTTTTATAAATATTTTCTCACTTTTTTGCTTATAACTTCTTAAATTTTTAATTTAGGGCAAAATGTCATATAAACATATTTGTGGACAAAATAATTTGCTACAAATTATGTTTTTACAAATTTTCTGTGAGGCGCATAGTTTCAGAGATATCGCAAACAAAGTGTTTTCACCCGTTTTTTCAAAATGGCGACCGTGGGACAAGGGTGGCAACCCCACAAACTTGAGGTTAAGCTTCTATTGACCTCCCAAACATATCCCAAAAATAAAATTGCGTCCTCTAAGAAATGCAATATTCGGCCGTGTAACATTTCATTTGACTATAAGCAACTTATAAGGTGACAAAAACCAATACTCAAAAATATTAGCATTTCTTTGATTACCGAGCTTGTACTATATTTACGCGTGGCCACGCGAGGTAAAATTTTAATGCCGATTCGAAAAAAGTTACAGTCTCGGTTATGGCCGAGAATCTCGGCTAGAAACAGCCGAGAACCGAGACAAAATTCTCGGTAGGATTTGTAGCCGAGAATGCCGAGACCGAGACCGAGACCGAGATCTCGGTCGAGCCTTAATACAAACCTTTCCTCTTTATTATAATAGTATAGACTAGCTGTTGCCCGCGACTTCGTCCGCGTAGACTACAGGGTTGAGTTCAGAAAGAAAATAAGTTATAGTCTATTTTACTCCTGAAAGTCCTATTTATGCCCATACCAAAAATCATACAAATCGGTAAAGTTATTTAAACGTGAAACCGTAACGCGCCGGTCGGCGCCTTGTGCATAATTATTGCGCGCTTGATGATTATTTTGAAACTGCGATATCTTCTAAGGTACTCATCGAAATCAAATGATGTAAAGGGAAAATTTATTTTAAATTAAATACTTATACTGAATAACGCATTTATTTGGATAAGGATTAATATAATCTTTATAAAAATACCTTCACAAACAATGCTTTATTTTATTAACCGACTTCAAAAAAGGAGGTTCTCAGTTCGATTGTTTTGTATGTATGTATGTATGTTTGTCCGCGATTATCTCGCGTTTGGCAAAAGCTATTTGGATGCGGTTTTTTTTAATAGATAGAGTGATTCAATAGGAAGGTTATAGGCTATATAACATCACGCTAAGACCAATAGGAGCGGAGCAGCAATAAAGAATGTTTAAAAATCGGGGATATTTTTTTCCTTTTGAAAGCTTCCGCCGCGTGCGCTGCCGAAACGGTTAAAGTTACACAAAAATAATGTATGACAGAATTGTTCTCCTTTAAGTGTTCTAAAAAGAAGTCCGCAATAGCATATGCCTATCTTTTAAGATTGGTTCACTGTAACCTCTTTTATGCTAACCAAATTTGTCCTAAAATAAAGCATTGTTTATGAAGTTGTTTTTATAAAGATTATGTTAATCCTTATCCAAATAAATGCGTTATTCATTATAAGTATTTGATTTAAAAGAAATTTGCCCTTTACATCATTTGATTTCAATTAGTATCTTAGAAGATATCGCAGTTTTAAAATAATTATCAAGCGCGCAATAATGATGCACAAGGCGCCGACCGGCGTGTTACGGTTTCACGTTTAAACAATTTGACCGATTTGTATGATTTTTGTATATTTAAGTAAATGGGGCTCTGTGGAGTAAAATACTACAACTTATGTTCTATCTGAACCCAAACCTGTAGTCCACGCAGACGGAGTTGCGGGCAAAAGCTATGTATAATAACATCCATTAAATATCAGCATTGCACCCGTGCAAAGCCGGGGCGGGTCGCTAGTTTAATTATAATTAATATAAAACAAACAATATATCATTAAATATCAAAACAAGGAAAGGTTACTAAAAATTGTGTATCACTACATAGTATATCACTATTCACCAAAAAAACTTAAAGTAAATTCCTATTCCAACTAAAAGAACTTAAATCACTAAAAAGTATGAAATAAAAAATGAAATACAAAAAAATCTAATTAAAAAAAATGAAAAACAAAAAAATCAAATTAAAAACAAAACAAAAATTCTTAAGTACTTAAACTAAATTTTTTTATGTAAAAAGGAACCGCCTTCAAAAAACCAACTGAAAAGAAAAAAATAATTTTTATTATGAACACCACCTGTATTTCAATTTTGCATAAGCAAAATCATGTAAGTATATAATCAATCAATCAACAAATAAGAATATAAATTAATAATTAACGTTTATATGTAAGTATTACTTCTACTTTTTGAAGTCGGTGCCAAACCAACAAAACCAAAATGTTTATGTTTAGTATGACATATGCTGGTGGGGGGGGGGGGGGGGGGGGGGCGTACTCCACCCGGGCGGAGCCATTAATAATAATAAACCAGCGTTCTTCTTTGTCATGAAAATTTGTTTGGCACCGATTTCAAAAAGTAGAAGTAATACTTACATATAAACTTTAATTATTAATTTATATTCTTATTTGTTGATTGATTGATTATACACTTACATGATTTTGCTTATGCAAAATTGAAATACAGGTGGTGTTCATAATAAAAATTATTTTTTTCTTTTCAGTTGGTTTTTTGAAGGCGGTTCCTTTTTACATAAAAAAATTTAGTTTAAGTACTTAAGAATTTTTGTTTTGTTTTTAATTTGATTTTTTTAAAAAATTAAGTTAGCATAAAAGAGGTTACAGTGAATCAACCCTAAAAGTTAGACATATGCTACCGCTGACTTTTTTGTAGACTTTATCAAGCTCTACAACTTTTCTCTAGGACTCAACAATATATCTCCCATGGGTAAGGCAGCGTTTGCAAAAAACAGTTTCGTTCGCCCGTTTTTTCTCCGACTTACTTCGCAAATCCTGCTAAAACAAAAAAGCCTTATAATTTTTCGGACTAATATATAGCCTATGACACTCACAAAGAACGTAGCTTTCTATTGGTAAAAGAATTTTCAAAATCGGTTCAGTAGATCCTGTTTACTTTCTACAACGTCACAAACATACAAACTCACAAACCTTACCTCTTTATAATATTAGATTACAACACATTTTAAATAGGCAATTCTATGTTTGCTGATATTATTGATTAACCGATTAGTCGATGTATGGGTTCGTCGTTTACGCTCGTGGTGCACCACGCTGGCCTAGTGCGGGTTGGCACACATTACGAGGTTATTAAAACCAAATGTTTTTTTATAAAAGTATAAAATACTTTTAATAAAAGTAAAAAAAAATACTTTTAAAAAATATTCACCGATTCCATGTAAATTTCCATAAAAGTTTTTCTAGTAACAAAGATTATCATGCTCGAAATATATGTATTTAAAATGGAAAAATATAAAAAGTTCAGATCCATCTATAAAACTATTAAACAACTAGATGGTAAGGTTCTCAAATTTAGTTCCAATTTTTGCCGTAACACATCAGTGCTGGCGTGTAGTCAAAACGAACTTCAAATTACCCACAACGTTCTCCAGGTACTGTTACTAGGTAGTTCAATGCAATTTTAACAGATGGCGCGAATTTGTACATTAACTAAGCTCGCTTTATATTTTTCCTCAGCTTAAATTCTTACCTAGAAGACACATTAGGTCCTCTATTGTTCTCGTATATAAATGCGACATAAGTTCGGCAAAAATGTCGAACATATTATGCGGGCCAACATCATGTCCCATAAAGACATATAAGTATATAAAATATGCATGCAATACATACCACAAACGGTACATTAAGTGAGGGTACAAATAGATATTAATATCTTTTAAAGCGACTTTTTAAATTGAAATATGTTAAAGTCACTGTAACATTCATTTTTGCAAAGGTGTTTACCTCAAAGTCTTGTATATTTTCTTACCAAAATTTATAAGATGCAACATTTTTTTTTACTTAGCCAATGAAAAACCACAGGTATCCAATCCATCCTGTCACGAAATATTTAGTTTCATAGATTATTTCCTACAACTTAATCTGAGTTTTATTAACATTATCAACATCCGAAACCACTTCACATACATCCTGTTTAATATTTTGAGTCTTCTTCTTCTTCTTCATCAACCCATATACGCCCACTGCTGAGCACGGGTCTCCTCTACCATTGAGAGGGTTTAGGCCATAGTCCACAACGCTGGCCTAGTGCGGGTTGGCGGACTATACAACTAAGAAATTCCTAAGAACTTTTAGGTGTGCAGGTTTCATCACGATGTTTTCCTTCACCGTTAAAGCAAGTGATAATTCAATTTTGAATACACACATAACTTCGAAAAGTCAGAGGTGTGTGCCTGGGGTTCGAACCCGCGACCGCCGAGATTCTCGACCGCGCGCCTAAACCTCGAGGCCATCATTGCTTTTTTTCCATCACTGCTTTTTTTATAATATTATGAGTAAAGTACTTCTTTTTTTGTTTTTAGCGCCAAAGCGGCGGAGGCAGCGAGCTGTCGCATGCAAGACAAGCGAGCGTCGGCCCCGCCATGCTCCACCCCGCCGGCTGACGAGGACCAGCAACCCACCACCGATGGAGATGCGACCCCGGTACGTATTCTAATAGATAATATGTCCAATATATTAAAAAGCTTTCTCAAGTAAGACCATACAACATTGGTGAGTTACATTACATTATTTACAAGTATCATCAGCCAAAATTGGACAACATGACAGCCCCGCGGCGCAGTTGCTTAAACACCAGTTTGCGAAGCGAGAGGCCATGGGTTTGGTTCCCGCACCGAGATATATGTTGTATGATTGCAAATTTTTGGCCCAGACTAAAAGCGAGTGGTTTTTCTACTCTTGGTTTTGATACCTACGTTACTAGACATGTAAGGATCAAAACATTTTTGTGAATATTGGATGTATTTATTATATTTTTATTAACAGTCAACTACTATATATTTAAAAAAAATCCTCACACTTTGATACTTCTGCCAAAATAATGACGTTGTTGAAACTCTAGAGATTTTGTTTTCGCGTCCATTATTATTCCACAGTAACACTTCATGTTGGATGTTGACAACATAGTTTACCAATTCTTTTGACCTCGTTCTTTCCTCAATTAAAACACGATACTTGTGACCCTTGATAAAGTTTATAGAAAAGCTTTTATTAAATCGTTTAGTTTACCAACAGTATTTGTTTCGTGTCGTTAGGAGTTTTAATAAAGTACCATAAAATCTTTGAGCACTTAGATGGTCACTAGTAACAAAGAGATATTAGGATAATAAAATCAAAGTATTTCGGTAATTACGCCTGATATTCAACTTTGCTGTTATCAACATACGAGATGAACCTATTATACAACTCTGATTATCACAAGTTCTTAGTAGTTAGCTTATTTCTCTTTTTGGAAGATTGTCTGTAAGATACAGCTCTTAGCGATAAGACCGCATGTTTACGACACCTCTGTTACGATTATTCCCTTTTTACGACAAATATTTATTTAACGTTCTCTGCATATAATACGGTCTGAAATAAGGACTCCATTATCATTATATTATCCTCATTGTCAGACTGGTCTGTGTCCGGACTCGACGGCGACTCCGCTGGCGGGCAGCGCGCCGGCGACGCCGCAAGACCCACGCATGGACGTGCCCCAGCCGCGCCCGCTGCCGATGCCCGAGTATGGGGGGTTCTTCGCGCTCCTCACTGAATATCTACCAGACAGCAGCCAGCCCATATCTGGGTTCCACAGGTAGTGTAATACCAGAATCCAGCTTACATGGGGAGGTGACTGCTAATACGTTAAAGTTAATTTGAATAATAAACCTAGGGTTTTAGGGCTTAGTTTTATAGGCTCTAAAACTCAAATGGATTTTCTGGTGTACGGGTGTTTAGTGGTTGACTTTGGCTTATGAAATTGCCGAAGACTAATAGCATCAACTTACACCTACTTGCTTTACTCCTACACTGATAGTTGACAACACATAATTATAAAAGACTGATCATCAGCGGTATTCTCCTTCATTTGAATAGGACGATCTTCTTTTGTTTCTCTAACCCTATGAAAGTAACTACTATACAAACTTTATACGACTTTAGATGAGTCAATAAGAAAGTTATTAATTAATTTAAAGAGAGTTATCATTTTTTTCCGATACCCAGATGCAACGTGGCGGTGATGTTGCTATGCGACGTGGTGCTGGAAGGCGTGGAGATCGACTGGTCCATCCACGTGCCCCTCATGCTGCACATCGTCTTCCTCGGAATGGACCACACCAGGTACGGTCAAGGGAACAATCCTTACCAATTATTTTATGTTTTGTCTTTTCATATATATAATTGTAGTCTTAAAAATGTATTTTAGCAGTATTTTGGCACAGGTACACAAGATACTTGACGTGTCTTTTAAGTTATTACCATGGGAAATTTTATTTTATTTTGTAATTTTCATCAAAAAGTGAAAGCTTCTCATTTCCTTATTTTATGTATGTTCTATGTGATGTTTAGTTCTCACAACTACTCAATGCCAAATTCAATACACAAGATGGTGTTGTTACTTATAAGTCATAATATGAAAATGTATCACTCCGAATAGAGTACTCGAAACTGACGTGAATATATCAACAGGTTAATGTTATTTGAGGAAGCGAAATATATGCGCTGTATAATCCCACTGCCCCAATGCAAGCCTGGTGCGTTTACATACAATTTCCTGGTGCAGGTGGATAGTCCACCAGCACTGCCGGCAGCTGCTGCTGAACCTGCTGGTGGCGGTGGCGGCACACCACGACCACCTGACCGTCGCGCGGACACTCCTCGCCAGCCGCTCCGCGCAGCTCGGCCTCGCCATACCGCCGCCATCGCTACCGCTGGTACACCACAACTTTACCGGTACGATAATACATTTTTTTTTCATGGGGAAAATCGTCTTGGATCCCCGTTTCCAGAAGGACAACGGGGTATGCCGGACTTTTATCAGCTAAAAACTCCATGGTAGACTCCCTCTGCACTATACTTATACTTAAAAATCCATATCTAATCTGGGAGTTACACTTAAAAAATCCATATCTAATCAGTGATGCAGGGTCTTTCTAATTAGCATTCTTTCCAAGCAGTGATGGCCTTGAGCTTGAGGCGCACAGTCGAGGATCTCGGCGGTCACGGGTTTAATAGCATACACCTCTGACTTTTCGATTTCAATCTTAGCAAAATATTTTTGGCCTGCATCCAACTACTGGGCTTAGGCATCCACTATGTCTGCGAGAGTTGCCTATAGAATAAATGTACATTTATGTATGTACATATATGTGTATTGAAACATGTTGTGAATGGGTCGATATGGAACCCGTTACTATTCAATACCTCTCGCCTATTCAATGAATTTGTAAAGGGTCCTACCCCTATATTGAACTAGGGATGTGCAGTTTGATAGTTTAAAATAATTGTTCAGAATCGATTATCGTAATAAAAGTGTCTGATAATGCTAAGTTGTATAAATCATTTTAGAACAAATTCGAATTTAAATTGGAATTACTTAAAATCAATTACTTATGAGAATTATATCAGTCATAATTATTTTTCATTTAAGAAAATTCTTTGCTACAATAACACTATCAAAGGTTAAGGCTAGCTTTAGCTCCCTGAATTACTTCTTTTATTAATTCGTGTACTTTTGTGTTATATCTCTTCCTCCACATCCTTACGACGAATACAAAACAAACGAATAACTTATATCGATTTACGATAAATGCAGATTAGTTTGCAGTAGCATCTCTACGGTCGTCATTAGTGGGTTACAATGGGGACTATGTGTGTGAAGTTGAATGCATGCCGTGTGTTGCAGAGCCGGACGCTGCGTTCGACAAGTACCCGCAGTGCGCTCACTCGCCGCGCTCGCACGCGAGATCGCTCAGCTCAGACCCACAGGTCACGCCCGAAGGTATGTAGTTTCTAATCAGTGTAAAAAATAGTTGACTATGTCTATTGTAAATTGTAAAATTGTTACTATGGTTTTATATTTAAATGTGTGTAATTTTTTTTAAAATGTATTGAGTGTTGCCAGTAATTTATTTTAAGCGTTTTTTGTATGTAAATAAAATGTTCGTTTCTTTTTCAAATTTGATGTAAAACATTTTATTTTTAAAGTTTATTTCAGTAGATAACTTAATTATTTAGTTCCACACCAAAGTTTTAGACTAAGCGCAAAGTTATCGTTTATAGCTAAGTTCATACTCTTGTGTGTCCCAGGCGAGTGCGACAACTACCCGTCGCTGCCGGTGATCGTGACGGGCGAGGCGGAGGGCGAGGCGGCCCCCGAGCCGGCGCCGGAGCCCGAGGCGGCCGAGCTGCCCGTCGCCGACGTCATTAAGTCCCTGGTGCACTTCCTCGCCAACCGGCCCACCCACATGCCGCTCTGGCAGTACGAGGACATCACGGCCAAAGGTATATTTCATTCTTGATAGCCTTATGGGTAACAGCTTGGCTGGTTCACAGGTCAACTTAGCTGAGTGGGGCTGTCCTACATTACACAATTTCACCTCTCAGTGTGAAATTTGTTATAAACATAAATATAATAATCATAATCTCCGTTGATTGCACAGTATAATCAAGTAATCGAAATATGGCTTCAATTACCATCCTTAATTAAAATTCTAATTATTATGTTAAAAATAGTTTTATATTTCTTGTAGACCAGGTTCAATAAAAAATAAAATAAATTTTGTTTTTTTTTATGTTACCTACAACTTCGCCATTTAACTTTTTGCATAGGAACTGTTGTTTGCCGGGAATTAAGACAAACCCTTTTATAGCCTTAAAACCTTTCCCCCACCCTTCTCTTTCTCAGATTGACTGTAATTTATTTTTGTTATATTCTCAACTTTCAATGCGCTTCGTTCTACTGTAACTTTACTTCGAATTTAAAACAATTCTTAACGAGCCCTACTCTAGAGACAGCGTTAGACATAGGATAGCATAAAACAGTATCAACATTAACAAGTCATTAGTAATGGTAACTAACACTGTCCCGGTACCGCAGTATGGACGCTGCGCAGCTGCCAGCAGATGCAGACGCTGCTGGGGCACGTGCTGCGCGTGTTCCGCGAGTCGCTGCCGCACGCGCTGGTCTCCGAGCGCTGGGCGCAGACCGCGCTGCAGCTCGGCCTCTCCTGCCCCTCCAGGCACTACGCCGGACGGTCCTTACAGGTAACTGGCTCTAATCTTTATCATCAGCCCATATCATCTGCGAGGCACACGGCTCCTAACGGTCGCTACAGGTAAGGTCCTTCAGTATTGTGGTTGTTCAATGTTCATGGCCGGTGTTCACCACTTAACATCAGATGGGTCACTAGCTCGTTTGCCTCGTTCATCCTCTTCATCATCAGACCATATACGTCCCCCTGCTCTGCACGACTCCTCCCCCCATTAAAGGGGTTTAGGCCTAATGTAGGTTGGCGGACTTTCTCTTCTGATTGGAAAATATCGTGTTGATATCTGTACATTCAAAGGTGCATCCATGTTCAGCAACTCGCACAAGGCAAGCCTAGTGGACTAAATCCTAAACTATCTCAAATGTTCAGATTCGTCTTCCCCTTCAGAATCAATTATTTTAGACTTCGGTTTCTTATATTTAGTAATGATTATATTTACTATTTTTTTTTATAATGCTAGAATATTAAAGTATAAGTTGTCATAATGCAAAATTTATAAGATCTCTCGTTGCATTTCTGGTAAATAGATTTCTTTAAGGCTTCTTTAATTCAAGAAAAGTGTTATTGGGTTTTCAAGGAAAATGTCAGTATTCCAATCAGATCACTATAAGATAACTTCCCCATTCGTTCATTATTATTCAATTATTTCTATATGTTCAATGGAATAGGGTGAAATAAAAAACATGTTTTTCACTACATTTTTATTTGAAGAAAAACATGATTTTGATGATTAATATAAAGTAGACATAGCATATAAATTATACATATATTGAACACTACAAACTACTTAAATGCTGAATTTTTACATTTGCCATAGCATCGAACGCTGAGAGGTCTTGTGGCGCCAAACATAGGCCGTTGACAATTTAGGTCATGAGATAGGTCGAACGTTTTCGAGATGGTTACATAAATTCAGCATATATTTAATTGTAAAGATAACCGTATACTTATTATTGTTTATTTTGTCTACTTACTACAGGGTGATCTACTATATTGAATGTATTATAACTAGATCTACAAAGAAGTTGTAATAAGTCATAATAATGTAGGAAATAAAACCAATGGCCATATTTTTACTTGATCCGTCGAAAGGGAGAATGTATGATATGAAAATATTTTTCGATATTAATATGCTTCCCAGTTTAATTCCGACGTCATAATAGTTTGTTTCAAGATGGTATTTGTTAATGTTTTGTTCCTTGATTAATGTCTGGTTTTATTTCCCAATAACACTACATAGAACTAAACATAAAAATTATGATGAATATACCAAAACGTACTAATTTACAAAGAATATACAATTTGTTTTAAATTATATTATACACAACTTAAATTTCTATCCTTATAATAAACAAATTTACAAAATATACAATTGAATTTAAAAACCCATAACAATAATTTTTCCTAAGTACGTATTTGGTAGAAGTATGTAATTATATTCTAGTATGAATATCATGAAGGTACACTACCCGGGACTCTACGTTATTTATTGAGTATATTGATTAAATGTAACGTTACGAGCCATACTAAAACAGATGTATTCCGTCCGCTGAGTTTGCAAGTGGATGTTACTATCTGGTGGTAGGTTACCTAAGTGTGTGGTTGTCAGGTGTTCCGTCTGATCGGCGTGGCGATGACGGGGCGCATGGTGTCGGACATCCTGTCGCGGCTGGTGGAGACGGTGGCGGAGCAGGGCGAGGACATGCAGGGCTACGTCACCGAGCTGCTGCTCACGCTCGAGGCCGCCGTCGACTCGCTCGAGTCCAACTTCCGCCCGCTCGACTACATGCGCGACATCTTCAAGTCCACGCCCAACCTCAACAACAAGGAGCCGCCGCAGCCCAACGGCGGCGCGTACGCGGCCGGTGAGACACCACACACACACACACACACACACACACACACACACACAACCCTCACTCACAACGTGAACACACCGCATCATTCTCTACTTAGTGCAGCCGGTGCCCGTAATAGTAACTCAGTATCAGGAAGTACAGGCTCAGTATCGGCTTCTTGTATAGCAAAATGAACTGAAACGCCGAAATGACGAGTAGCGGATACACCACTACGAACAATGTCACCCATAGCACTACGTGTACCAACAACCAAAATATTCTGACCGAGCGCGGGCTCCAGTACAACAGGATGGCTGCCAGGTTCCAGATTACAATCATTGTTATTATTGCCATCATCTTGCTAACGTTCTCAACTTGAATTAAAGAATCTATTCAGGGCCTATATGCTTATATGAAACGCTTTTATATCGGCAACGGGGCCCTGAAACAATGTCAAACATCACTCTATTAGTACAGAGAGAGTGAGGCCCGGCACCCGGTGAGGTTGTTGTGGCAAATGCTGTGCTAAGGTGGTGAGTAGGCCGCTGCGTTCGATAAGTGACTCTAGTGGTAATGTCGGCAGGCAAGCGTTCCCCCGGCGTGTGCGTCGGCTGCGTGAGCAACCACACGCGCAGCACCAGCTACTCGGTGTCCTACTGCATGCGCAAGAACAATGTGCAGACCTCCAGCGCAGAGAAGCAACCGCACGGTACCCCTACTGCACATCCATGTGTTCACTCTACTCTACTGTCGCATGCACTATAGTGTCCAATTGTATGGCAGATCGCACCCGAGCATGCGGCGACGCGACGAAGGGCGTGTGCTCCAATCTCTGCCGGTCCAGGTCTGCTCAATCCCTCAAACTGCTCGGAGACACCGCTACCCAGGTAATGGACGTCTTAACCCGGCAACTACAATCTTCTTTACGCAGTTGATAAAAACTGACACGTTTTCAGGACGACAAGTTGACAATCCTGGCAACTCTGTTCTGGGTGGGCGCGTCGTTGTTGGAGAGCGACTATGAGCACGAGTTCTTGTTGGGGGTGAGGCTGCTGGCTCGCGTGATGGCCAGGTTGCCGCTGGACCGACCCGACGCCCGAGAGAGGCTGGACCGGACTCAGGCGCACACATCGCCCTCACTGCACGCGCTGCTGCTAAAGGTGCGTGGCTGTTTGGCCCTGTATCGATTACTGCTGATAGAGATGTACTGTTTTCATTCGGCACATAATTTAATTGATTTCTAAATACAGGGGTGCACTCATCCAAACACGTACGAGCCGGTGGTGGGCGTGCTCGCCGACATGATCCCACTGCTGGAGCTGCCGGTGATCGACCCCACGCAGTCCCTGGCCTTCCCCATGACGGTGGTGGCGCTGTTGCCTTACATGCTGCTGCATTACGAGGACGCCAACGAGCTGTGCGTCCGCGCCGCTTGCCACATCGCTCAGGTAATTTCAATCAACTTGGTCAATTTCCATAATTCCTTGGCAGTAGACCTATTGAGATCTCTAGCTATTGAGCTTGGACTGATAAATTTTTCAGTTCACTGCCGAGAAGAGCAAGAAGCTAGAGAACTTGGGCACCGTGATGACGCTGTACTCGAGACGGACCTTCAGCAAGGAGAGCTTCCAGTGGACCAAGTGCGTCGTCAAGTACTTGTGGGACACGTACTCGCACCTCTCACTGCAGATGCTCGCGTTTCTAGTTGAAGTTCTTGAGAAGGTAACTCGAATAGTTGTGACATTAGATTTTTTCATTTTGTGTTCCGATTTCTTTGGTTGACAGATTTGTGTTTTCGTAGGGTGCCGGCAACCTGCAGCTTCCGGTGCTGTCGATCTTGCACTGCATGCTCTACTACGTGGAACTGAACGCGCCGGCCGCCCAGCCCGTGAACGCAGACCTACTGCGAGCCGTCGCCAAATTCATTGACGTGAGCCCTTACACCTATCTAAACCTTAACCTAAACTACAGTTTTAGTACTGATGTTGGAGAATGTTTTAAACTCTAATTCCATTACATTTACATGTACGTAATATGTGATGAGGGTTTTTGTTTGATATTCCAGCAAGACGGCAACAACTACAAGGAGGCGATGAAGATCCTGAAGCTTGTGGTGACGAGATGTTCGACGTTGGTGGTGCCGCCGTACTGGGAGAGCAGTGCTTCTTCTATATTAGATGCTGATCTCCATGGCAAGAAGGTAACTCGGTTGTCAGTTAATCAGTAGTAATATATCGGACATTGGTGTGGATGCATATATTGATGAATGTTTCGTGGTTTTCAGGAGCTGCCAGGTCGAACGATGGACTTCACGTTCGATTTGTCGCAGACGCCGGTGATCGGTCGCAAGTACCTGCCTAAGGCTGGCAGCCAGCCCGCCACCGGCCCGAGCTCCCTCTCTAATGCATCCAGCGCCACGCCCGATAAAGGTCCGTTTGTATTTTTGTATACTATTTGTCCCTTAAGTACAAACTTCTGGGCGGGACAGTACCAGAAGTATTTTACAGTGATTAACGTCGCTGCCTCCTTTGTACGCGTACGTCATTCTCGAGTATAAAGTCAACCACATTATCCAGATGGTTGAGCACCTCTCGTAAGTAAACGATTAAGACATCATCATAGTGAAGGAACACTCGGTTGCGTATGGGCGGGAAGACGTTAAGCCACGCCCACCGCATCATCATGGAGATAACAAAAACTAAAAGTGAGAAAACTCCTAAAAGCATTGCAAAAAACATGTAGTTACTTGGTATGAATGTTGCGTTTCAGGCTCGTCGACGTCGCAGTCGGGCTCGGCGTCGACGGTGGTGGGCGCGGAGAGCGGGGCACACAACGCCACGCAGCCGCAGAGCGCCGCCTCGCCGCGCCGCTCGCTGTCGCTGTCGCCCGCCGACGCGCTCGCCTCGGGCTGGAAGCGCCCCTGGATGTCGCAGGTCAGCGCCGGGCCCCGACACTGAGCCACAAACCAACAACCATCTGTTCAATATATTCCACCCCATTGGCTATCGATGAAATACCCAACTAAATTCCATGCAGCTAAACAAGTCAACGTACAATTCACGCGCTATTTGTTTCAGAGCCGAGTGCGCGAGTGCCTGGTGAACCTGCTCACCACGTGCGGCCAACGCGTCGGCCTCCCCAAGAGTCCATCCGTAAGTATCGAGAGCGCGCGCCCCTCTGTGCCTATATATTACAACACGTCATAATGTAACATACTCTGTACTATAATAATATAATTTCTACCCATTGCTGCGTATAGGACGATTTAATAACCACTTTATGTTCTAAGGTAATTCGCAATAACATAGTGTACATGTCGCCACATGCTTCCCGCGCACAGCCACAGCGCTGGCGACACATACAGCGCTCGCCAACATTCACTCGCCGCTTGTGCGCTTCTCACCCGCTCTGTGCTCACTCGTGGAGGTCCACTCTAACACTCGACACGTCGCACTTGCCGATGCATCTCGATACATCGCAGAACATGCACTAGTCACATTAACAAACTAACACGTCGCTGTAGCTGGTACATATCACCTGTATAAGCGACATAAAGGGAAGCGCCAGTCGCCTCTGCCGCAATCGATCGGAGTTGCGCACTGGCGCACCTCGCAGGTTGATGACTTGAGCCACCGCGCTGCTTTTACTTTGTTACGCGCTTTATGAAGCTTATTCGTTACAACAGGAAGAAATAGCATTTTTACTTCCCACCAACAAATGGTCTATGTACTCGTATTAGGCATGAGAAACGCGTAGCGAGAATTTTTACTTAGCGCTATTCTTTATTAGGGCGCATTCACAACGCTTACACAGTTATGATTACATTACATTATATATTTTACTATAACCCTCGGTGAACGCTGCATTTTTTTTTTGCAAATCCAATATACACACGTACGTTGGCAATGAAAAGGTCACACATATACAGAGCGAGCGCATGTTAAGAATTCTCGATACATAAAGATCACCCATTGTATGTAAAGCACTGGTGTGTATTTGATTCGTTATAAAATGGCCACTCACCTCGTTTACGTGGATATGTGCGACTGGACAACGCACCGACACGGCACTATATGGCAATCCTTGTCGCACAGAAGAATAGTTTAGTATAGTACAAGAGCAAAAAATATTGTAGAGGTGTTTATTGCGCCGTCGCCAGCAGTGTACTGCCGGGGCTCCCGGGCGCTGCCCTGGGCCTAATCGATAACCGGCCGCAACCAACGGCGTCCGTACGTGTGAGCGCTGACGTGGGCCGCGACCTACATTGCATTAGTGTGAAACAGAGCCCTTATCCTCATCTCACCGCCAGATTTAAGCCAGAAATTTCACACTATAGCTATTTCACGGTTTAACGCTTCTTATGTTAATTACGCTGTGTTTTTGTGAGCTAAAACTCTTGCTGGCTGCAGGTGATCTTCAGCCAAAGTTCGGAGCTCCTTGAGAGGGAGTCGTCTATGGCTTCCTCGCTGGAGGAAGTGTCCGGGACGCCGGGCAACGAACCTTCCGGAGGAGCGCCACCTACCGACCACTTCGGAGTCTTCAAAGACTTCGACTTTTTGGAGTATGAGAGTGAAAGCATTGAGGTAAGTTTTACACCACAAAATAAGTTAAGTAAGCGGTTAAGTAATCCTCAAATATTATTTTTTAATAAGCGTTGAGCTACAAAATATTGACTCTTGTATTTTTATTTCACTGAATATTGAGTCGATAATGTAGGTGTGTAAGGTCCATTTTAGCTTGCCTCATTACTTACGACAACGCCATCTCCTAAGATGGCGAGATGAATTTAATTTGCAACTTTTATCAAACGTTTTATACAAAACAAGTTCTAAAAATAAATTATGCAGTTTTTAGCTAAATAAAAAATATATGATTGTTATTAATTGAATGTAATGGTGGTTTGTCGATGTCAGTAGTTATTGTAATAGAATATTGGCCGAGATATTATCGTCAAAATCAAACCTAAATTTTGATATAGTGACGTATTACAGAATTTTCATAATTTCGAAATGGTTGTGTGAATATTATTTTTTTGACAGCAAAATTTTATTCGATTCAATAATTTACGAATGTCATTTTGCAACTATTTATTTCATGAAAATGATTTTTTATACGTTTATTTGCACATATATTATTCCCTATGTTTGTATGAATTTACGAGCTACAGTACAATTTTCCAAATATTACCAATATTACTTAAAATAGGTATGTGACTTGGACACAAATATACATACAGAACACGAAAATATTAAATAATTTCTAGCAAATTTACTAAAACATTTATTTATTTCAATGAACATTTTTTACGAATGATAGTTGTAGTCGGGAAGTAGGCATTGACTCATGCTGTGTGTTCCAGGGCGAGAGTTCCGACAACTTCAACTGGGGTGTGCGCCGGCGACCGCTGAGCGAGGAGCGCGACGAGGGGCGGGGTGTGGAGCGCAGCCCCCCGCCGCAGCAGGCGCGCCAGCCCGACGCTCCGCCCACTAAACAGGTCCGTCTCCTCCCACCACGCCACGGAGGCACCAACAAGGGACGTAAACAATATTCCACTACGTGTCGTATCGCTTTTTACGTTTATCTTTTTGGTGTCGTAAACAACGTTTTTATTTACCCAGCATGTCCGTACACATGTAGAACGAACACGATTCCCACCTCATTACTCGCTAACTCGATATTTGTCGATTTGATCACTCATAAAACAATACCTACAAACACATCGATGTTGCTTGTGTGTAATCGAATAACGGTTTGATGAACCCGCATAGTGATAATTATACAAAAATGTGCTTAAACCCATTGGAATAGAGTTGAGTATGTTTTGCGTGTTTTTATGTGTCGATGTGTTTTGTTTGGGTGTGTGGTTGTGTGAGCGAGTTTAATAAAGTGTGGTGTATGTGCAGGGCGGACACGAGGACTCGTCGGACGAGGAGGGCGGCTGGGAGGAGGGCGCCAGCGGCAGCCGCGGGGAGGGCGACGCAGGGGCGCACCACGAGCTGGCTCTGCGACAGAGGACGCACTCCTTCTCCAGCGCCTCCAGTGGAGACCCTGAAGGTACCGACTCATGCAAATAAAGATTTACAAAGTAACTTAATCTTACAAAATCATTAATCGTTAGGTACTCGATGATTATTGAAATCACAATAGCTACATAATTAAATTGACTTTCTATTTTCTCTTTTCGTATATTCAAACATAATTTTCAGTGTCCTACAATACAAAATGGACTGTTCAATAATCTTTTAACTTGCAAAATTACATATACCAAATCTACTTATATAAGTAGTTAAAAAAAGTGAATTAATGAATGTGCTCATTTTATCCACTTCCTGTGCGTAATTTGACTGCTTTACGTCAAACTTTTCCCAAATAATCTAGACAAATAAACGAAATTAAATAATTTCAATAGGTACTTAAAATAAAGTGTAGCTAACATCATTTAATCAATTTAAACTAAAAAAATGTCATGTTGCTTTTATTCAAAACAACAACAATTACGTCAAAAATACTCTAAAATTAATTCCACGCGAATTAGACCACAAAAATGTATCGACGAATCTGAAGGATGTAATTTTGTCGCCAGGCGACAGGGGCGACGTGACGCCGGTGCCGGGCGCGGGGCCCGTGTTGCGCGACGCGTGGCGGGCGTCCGTCGCGGCACTGTTGCGACACGCCACGCACATGCAACCTCTGTCGCTCGTGCATCGGCTACACACCGTGCTCAAGGTAGCACTCACTATCGATAAATACTCAACACTAAATACTACATTTAAAAAAATTGGGGACTTTTCTGTAACCTACAGACACGAAAATCCTACTTGTGTATTTAATAAATTGGTTTTTGCCGATTGGTCCTTTATCGATAATATTTTTTGGTGATGTCCACACACATTTATTCAGGAACATTTTTTTAACTGTTAGAAAAATTACTCGATAAAACTTAATGATTGAAACATTCTTTAGAAACATTATATAATTTTAAAGTATAATCCAAACAATAAATTTTGGGATTCACAATACTTTCACAAAATAGATATCGATAGTTTTCTTTCTAAACTTTAAGGGCCTTTACTATACTGTGATTTGACACACACATATGTATATATATATGTACATATCGAACGTCCCAAGGAGGTGACATCCAAGACAGTCTCCCTATGCTCGGACACGGCGCTGACGAGCGGCGGGGCTGCGGAACTGACCGCGGTACTGGAGCGGCTGGGCGCCGAGGAGCCCCCGCTGCTGTGGGTGGGGCCCGCGGCCGCCGACTGCGCCCGAGTCAAGGACGCCATCCGATACGCCGCGCTCGAGATCAACGAGCATCTCGAGACCTATTTCGATAGACGGGAACATGCTCTAGAGGTATTTTTAATTTGATATCTGTTAGGGGTTTTGCTGGCGAAATTTCGGTGCGGAAATGCAGAGGTGCTTCGAGGAATATAGGTGGGGCTATGTATGTATGTATGTGGGGTATTGTATGGGGTTGTATGGCCGCGTTTTGTTGGATTGGAATTTTTGGTTTCTGGGTAATGAGACCGCGCCTATGCTTAATAAGCGGAGTTAATATGGTCTTTATTTAAATGGTCTTTTATATTTTTTTAAATTTTTTATTATACTAAAATGTTGCCGCCTTAAAAGTTGTTATAGTTGTGGAGACAAAAA
Source organism: Cephonodes hylas (assembly GCA_030295005.1). NCBI lineage: Eukaryota > Metazoa > Arthropoda > Insecta > Lepidoptera > Sphingidae > Cephonodes > Cephonodes hylas. The sequence goes on from AP025360.1 coordinate 17,168,665, forward strand.
CTCCCTCAGGAACACGAAATGTCCTAGTAAATTATTTTTTGTCCTAAAAAATGCAACATGTATTTTTTTTTTTTCAAATTAATTAGTATTTTATTTCAATTTCATAGAGATATTAACTATAGCAACAACACAAAACTGATCAATTTACTTTCTCCCAGAGCTGTTTATAATCAATAATATCTGAAGTTTTTAGTAAGTTTTTTTTGTAAAGCATATTACGTTAAATTGATGATTGTTAAAGCAGGCAACATTTTTGTGTTAATTGTAATCCGGCATTAAATTACAACAAAAAATACATACATACATTAAAGGTATAAGATATACCACATTTATTTGTAATAATTCTGACATCATATACATAGATACATATATAGAAGAGTATAGTATTTGTAGTATAAATTGGTATGATTTTGTATAATGTGTGTATGTAACACAGACGCTGGAGATGTCTCGCGGCGCGGGCGAGGAGACGGGCCGGTGTCTGTACAAGCTGGTGTTCCAGCTGCTGCTGCTGCTGGAGACCAACAACAAGATGGTCGTCGCCGTGTACCACGCAGCGCTCGATAATAGGGTACGTGCATATAACACTACTGTTTGTACAGCCCTATTCTAGTGTTGCCAACTTTTGGGGAAATTATCCCGAAATTTGGGGAAAATATACGGAGTTTTTAAAGGTATTATTAAGAGTAAAATTTTAATCGTGTTTTTTTAATTGTACTACTCTCTATACTCTATACTAATATAACTGAATCATTGTTCTAATTAGTTTAATTATTTTGAAAAATTAAATTATCTACTTGTGTTACAGTTGGGGTGTTTCAGTTTGAATTTAGTGGTTTTTGAAGTACTGAATTAAAAAAGTTGTTAAACCTAGAATAGATACAAATGGGTGCATTATGTATACGAGATATACAAGCTTTTTATAAAAAAAGATAATTCTCGGACTCTTGCTCGTATTAAAAAAAAGTGGTTGTAATTATTTCGCCTTGTATTAAAATCTGAAGCTGTAATATCTATACCGTGATTGCCGTCGACCTAGTTACGTGAGGTTAGCCTGGTATCGGCGCGGCTATGACGCACACACTGACCCGATAAAATCGAGCGTTCTGATTGGCGCTCACTCCATCCCCGTTACCCTTGCCCCGCGACACTTCCTCTGTAAAGTTGTTGGAACGTAAAATATATATACTCCCTTTGTTAGTTATGAATCCGGTAGCAGTACACTTTACTTTCCCCGATATTTTCCTCACCTAACTGTTGCACACCCACATTTTGTCGACCCTGTGGCAATAACAAATACACGGTTTTTACAACCGGAGTGAAAAAACGTTATTTTTTAGAAATGTTTAATGATCCTCTCTCTAGGCTCACGATTTAAATAGAGCCGTGCAATCGAGATGTATGGCAGTCGATTCGTCGTACGAGAATAGTATCATAAAGTTTTTACTTTAGTAAATTCAGAAGTAGCATGTGCGGAAATATTATATAATAAAAAATATTTGATCAATTTTCTCATTAGGCCTTTAATTAATTATTATTAAACTTAGGCCTTTAATTATAACACGTAGGCCTTTAATTGTTTTCATTATTATATAAAATCTGTTGCCCAAAGTTGTAGAAAGAAACGAACGTCGACCTAGTTACATGGCACCTCGCTGCGATTGGTGGAAAGCTATGACGCACACGGTGACCCGCTTACGTGGAGCGTTTTGATTGGCGCTCGCCCATCGTAAAACAGCACTATGGAAATTTCCCCTCAAACTACCCCGCATTACACTCCTTAATAGTCCTTTTCTAAGCGTATAACAATAAGATTTATTCCTGTCGTATGAAGATTCCCTCTGGTCCCTCCCGCCCTTGCCCTCCCCTTGTATGACCCGAGGTGGCAACAAAAGCAAACTATACGTCCAGGTTTCAAAAAAGACACAGTCCCATATCTTTCTAACAGCTTTTGTATCTATTTTAATTTTTAAAAATTATACAAGCCTCTTGCAAGGTATTATTTGCTTCTTTAAATCAAATTTAGTAGTAACACGGACCTTTGATGTGGTATAGTGCCCAGTGTATTTAGAACATCATTGAATCTAAACTATTATAAAGAAGAAAGGTTTTGTTTTTGTTACAAATATGCTGAAAATGTACTGAACCGTTTCGAATTTGTGATATGCACATTAGGGTGTCCCAGCCTAGTAGGGCGAATTTTTTTTTTCGAATTTAGATACGCATACCCTCTATATTTTTTCTAATTGACCCTATTAACTCAAATACAAAATATTATCAAAATTGGATAGCGGTAACCCGTGCCGACTTGATAGCAAAGGTTTAAGAAAAAAATTGTATGGAAATTATAGAGCACATATAAAAACTTAATTTTTATTTTCAAAATTATACCCTATTTCACCGGTAATATATATTTATTATTAAAACAAGAATATTTGTGATATTTTAGTCTTAAAGTTTTCTTTTTACTGTTAGGATAAATCCCAGGAAAAAATGCTTTCCCTTTAAAGGTGACTTTTTCACGAAAATTTTGTATCAATATAACTGCGATTTGCAGTATCAATAGCGACTTTTAGTGTCATCTATTTCTCAACTGCTTAAAAAGAAGTATATCTAGGCTGTAATGTAAGCAACTCATTGAGAAAACTGTCAAAAAATTTAAAACGATTAAAGAAAACCAAGACTTGTTTTTGATTGAAATAAAGTCGTTCATGTATTTTTAAAAAACTAAATCACGCAGATATACTTTCGAAGAGATATGAATTGATGGATTCTTTTTAGTTAAGTTTTAAAATATTATTATTTTTCGTTCCTGGTCTCCATCATAGTGATATAGAGACAAGACAGCTACTTCATGAACCAAAGACCAAAAATGCTTATAAATATTCTGTATAGTCATTTCTGAGTTAATTTTATTGACAGTTTCCCAGGGTTTCAAAGTATTAAGCAAACATAAGTCGTGGTAAGGTGCCGTCACTGATAATATAAATTGCATCCAAGCCTTAACATGGTATATAGCGATGCAAATCTAGATGTTTAGACATCTAGTGTGACTTTTTATTAGTAATTTACAATTAAAAATAATTTACCACATTTTTAATCAATTAATTGCTTCGGCCATCATGGTGTCTGGTACATAGAACTTGGAGATCGAATTGTCAATTTTATTTCTGTATCACCACCAAAGAATATGATTATAGCTATAACTGTTAATTCTTGATAGCCAACCCCTAAATTTACTTCATAATTCTGTCCGGTAAAACAATGTATATCTATTTATATAACTATATCTGTTATCTAGATTTATTTTTATCAATTAAAGGGCACTGGCGTGTGCAATATACAAAAAGTAGTCCAAGCTTGTAACGAACTCTTGACGACACTGTACGAACACATGTTGCGATTTTTCCGCATTATTTGTTGATCTCTTCAGACTCGGTATAAGGCAACTTATTTCTTAAAATTAGTTTATTAAAGCTTAAATAGGCATATAAGCCCTTTAACAAAAAATAATTAATCTCGAATAATTAGATTTGCGATTTACAAAATTCAATTTTACTTCACGAATTTTATTAAACAGAACTGCCAATATTTGTTCTTTACAGAGAAGTTTTAAGCCGTTATTTTAATGTTTTGAACCCCCCTATTAAAATTTGCCTTTGAAATCTTAATCTGACATATTGATTAAACAAAAATAGGCGTTTACCAATACAATAAACAAGAAACCACGAAACTTCCATGCGAATATTGCGACGCGCCGAAGTTCATACAAAGTATGTAAGTACTGAAACACATGAATGCAAGTCGGCACGGGTTGCAGTGGTCCTAAGTTCATGAAATTGTATTTATAAGTGTTTTAACACCATTCGAAAATAATTAGGGGGTATGCGTTGAAAAAAAAAGACTGATTTTTTTGGGACACCCTAATGCACATACATAAATGGGATCTCAAAACGACATAGGCTACTTTTATATTAGCTATCACCAGGCCATATATGGTTCTTAGTTTTCATTAAGTGACGTTAAAAGCAGTTAAGTGCCGCAAGTGGACTAAGGTGACGCTATATCCAGTTAGGTTAAGTTATTTGCCATACTGTACTATAGTTTGATTAAAAGAGATTTAAGTGCCCATTAATAATTTTAAGGACCATTGAGCGCGGTTATACCATTGGGTGATGATAGATTATTTTAAAATATGTTAAGTGACGTTAGAGACGATCAGTGAATGATGACTGATGTCAGGTGCCATTAGTGAATGAAGTGACATCATATCCCACTAGTAGAATCTGTGAGACGACAAGTGCTATTGTGATTTTTGTGCTTGCTTTTGCTAATGATTTTTGTGTAAGGTGCCATTCGTTGTAATTTGAGGTATTCAGGTGATGACTAAAGCTATTTATATATGAATTTAGGTGCCATTAGTGGAACTTAAATTGTGAAGGGCATTATAATTTGGTATAAGTGTCCAAGATGACCTGAATTAATTTCTAATTCCATAAACTACTGTAAAATACCAATTAGTGCATTAAGGTTAAAAAGACTTCAAGTGAACTTAGATGGCGCTTGGTGATTATAGAATATATCTAATCTAGATCTAGATTATATCTAATTTACTCTTTTTTTAATCTTGCACCACTTGACTCCTAATAATACGACACTAAGCAAGAATACAATGTTTTAACCCATTAAAAATTAAAGTAATTTAATTAAAAATTAGTAGTGGAGTATGTCACGGAGTGAGAAGAGGTAGATAGAAAAGAAAAGGACTGGGAGGAAGTAGACAGGAGTGTTCTTTGCACTTTGCACAAGCTTGCAAAGAATAAATCGCGGTGATGACTTTTGCATGAATTTATGTGTATGCCTGTGTATATCACTAAGCTAGCGCGGTGGACTACAGCTTAACACTTTTCTCCACCTCCTCTTTAACAAGACCTGTGCCAAGAAGTGGGTCATTTATGTGATGATTGATGATGAGTGTATTAAGAGTATTTTTAACTGAAATTATTTATTATGATTTTATTTTTTATTTCGTTTTTAACGCTTATATTTAGATTTTTGAAAAGTCATTTAATTTTGGTTAGGTTTTTTTTTAGGTTTAGATTTATTTACTTCAATTATTTTTAACAAAATACGGCTTGCAGAAACTTACCTGGGAGATATCCATAGCATAACAATAAATAAATGCGCTCATTGTATCAGGTCGGCGCGATTAACTTACAGCAATCTCCTCCATCGGTTACGGCCCGCACGAGCCATATATCAGATAGCACTGAACAATAAATATATTAAACACAAAACTAAATGCAACTTCATTCAATTCGGACACATGCAAGTTGTTCGTGCGCAGGAGTCGGAGTCTAGTAGCACAGATAGTAGGCAGTAATAGGTTAGGGCAGTGGTCGGCGACGTCTTAACTGCAGCCCGAAGATGACCGTGGCTCGCATTTTTTTATTACGAATCTGGGGTAAATATCACAAGTGCGACCCGCCTTATATAATTTCCCACTTTTTGGCCCCAGCAAGCCAAAAGGTTGCCGACCACTGGGTGAGGGGAAGCGGGCTGCGACATACATCCTTCGGTTGGGAGTAGTGACGATAGTAGGGCTGATGTCACATACATAGTACGGTGTAGTTAATAAGATTGTGCGTAGGGCGTGGAGATGAGCGGCGCGGTGTGCGCGGTGCGGGCGGCGCTGGCGGCCAGCTCGGGGGACGCGTGGGTGGAGCCCACGCCGCCGGCGGGGGGCACGCCCGCGCCCCCGACACCGCCGCACGACGACGCGCGCCTGCTGCACCTGCTGCACCGACAGAAGTCAGACACAATTTCTATTTAAAGTCAAAATTGTCTTTATTGAACATTATAGTCAAAATTGTCTTTATCCAAAGTTAAAGTCAAAATTGTTTTTATTGAAAAAATTTTTTGGAATTGTCACCCTTAAAATATTTTTGTAAACTATTGCCGCTTCAAAACGTGTTATCGTTTTAGAGAAGAAATGGCAAGAAACTCCCTAAGCAACACGGGATTTCATTTTTAATTTTTATATGATAAATTACTATTACCAATATTAATATTTAAATTACATTCAATCCCAATATACAGGTGTTTTTAGACCGTGCTCGAAAACTGAGGCAGGTCATAGCGATAGTGATTACAAACCCCCTGGCATTAAAGAAAATCCCGACAAAAAATAAAATTTTTGAGGTTTTCCATTCAAACCACATACTTTTATCACCTATGGTTGTATGGAAAACGTAATTTTTTTTTTATTGGGATTTTTAATATCGCCAGTGGGTTTGTGATCACCCTCGCTATTACCTGCCTCAGTTTTCGATCACGGTCTGAATACACCCTGTATATTTATGTCCTCTAAATGGAATTCGCTCGAATTATTCCACTAAACAAATGTGTAATATTATTATGTGTTATCAGGTGGGGCGCGGCGCTATCACTAGTTCGTGAGAGGAACGCCGAACGCATCCTGGAGAGGGGCGAACTCCCCGAGGATGACGTCACGAGCCTCATGCACGTCTACTGCAAGGGACTCGGGCAGGCGCATCCAGGTAACTTCAGTAAACTGATTTGTTACAGGACTATTCGCTCTACTATTGATAGGTTATATAGAAGCAGTGATGGCGTAGAGGCTTAGGAGTGTGATCGGTTTTGACGTTGCAGGTTCATACCCAGGCACACAAAATTGTCTTTTTGAAGTTATGTGTATTCACAATGAATTGTTACCCTCTTTAACGGTGCAGGAAAACATCGTAATGCAACCAGCACACGTAAAAATTCTTAGGTGTATAATACGCCAACCCGCACTACGCCAGCGTGGTGGACTTAGGTCTAAACCTTTTCAATGGTAGAGGAGGCCCAGCCCCAACAGTGGGTCGCATATGGTCTGATGATGATTTATAAAAGAAGCATGTTCGGAGTATGACTACAAATTGTGTACCCCATCGGGATGGGAGCATGATGTAAGTGCACCTGTATGCCTCCCGTTTAAGAGTACAGACGTGAGTTTCATGTACAAAAAACAAAAGGCATTCTGTTCGCTGAACTATACTAACTTTTTCACATACACTGTTCTTTTTGACTATTGAAATTCGCACCCCCCCGAAAGGAAGGCTACCCGTCGCATTGACGGGCTGTTAACGAAATTAAACAATGAATTCATTTCGTAAAATTGATGATAAAATATGCTCAAAATATTTCGTGAAATGCAATATTTAATTTTTGAAACTGGCGCCACCCACAACGGGTGGCACCCCCGTCTGACCACTAAATAACGAAATTAAATAAAGAATTTATTTCGTATTATTTCAGTTTATAATATTTCGTAAAATGCAATGGAAGTTATGGTTAATATGTTAGGTTCTATGAGTTATCTAAAACATAGTATTCATAACTAAATAAGTGCTAAAATTGTAACATAGAACCTTGTAATGGTAAACCAGCGATATCTTGAAATTTGAAGCAAAATATTGTATGAATTTATGTATTCCTTAAATTCGATCTGCCAAAAATAAATAACGTACAAAATAAAAAAAAACTACCTACGCCAACAAGACACTAAACCGTAAATTATAATAAAAAAATTATAAAATCTCAAAATAAAATATTAAATTTAACTAAAATTCGATTAAATGCCTCTTGGTCTCGCGGATAAGGTGTGAGTTAAGCGAAAAGTATGGAGTTCGATTCCCGGGACGGCAAGAACCGTTTCCGTTAAGAACTATTCAGTAGCAAAATAAAGTGCCTGAAAAACGACAACAACTGCTCTATATTACGTAAAATTTAAAATAAAATCAAATGTGAGTCCACATCAACCTGCCCGATCGGAGATATAGGCATATATACTAAAATTTAAGTAACAACAGCTACTTTTCAACATAAAAAAGTAATTAAAAAACACCGACATACAAAGAAAATTTTAAAACCTGTGTAAAAAAAACACACGAATAATTAAACGAAGATATTGCATTCGACAAGATTAAAAAAACGTATATCAAAATATAAACAACTACCCCAAGTGTGTCGCACCCACCTGCTGCTCCTGCGAGGCGGCGCGGGCTGCACTCCGACAGTTAGACTTGCGCTACACTCGTGCATGCACTGACGCGGTGCATTCTCTGTGGACCTACGGGGTCAACCACCGGTATCGATCTGCGCCACAGCACTGCGCTACTCGCAACCCGATACCTGCCGAATACCCACACAAATACTGCCACATCCGTCTATACTTTACATCTCAATCGTAGCTTGCATCGCCGAAAATGTACGCCTAATTACTGTGCCACATTACGTCTTCCCAAAAGAGCCATAAGTCATCTCAAGCCCAATCGCGACTTCAAGCACGTCACAATTACATCGATCGAACGCAAATCACCATCAGTCCATATACGTTAATGCTGGGCACATGCCTCCCTTACTACTTGAGAGGGTAAAAATTTTAATGAGATAATTTCTTATAAAAATCACTAAACACTTTATAAAGGACCTGCTTTACAACTTGAGAGGGTTACAATAATTTTCGTAATATTTACTTCACACTGTATACAGGACATTGCATACAGACTGACAAGCCCTAGAGTCAAATAAAAGGTAATGAAATATGTGGTGATGTACCGGGAATACACGCAGGTGTATAGATTTCCCTGAAATCACGCAATGCAACGCAAATAAAGCTAAATACATTGGTACATTAGGTATATGGGGCGTTGTTGTATTTCGTTTAATTTCTTATTTAATTATTCTTTTCAATTAAATACCATGCTAAAATTTGCCGTACCCATGATAATTGTTGAGTTGAATCTACAATTCTCGACTCTGATAAAAAAGATAATCCGCAATAGGCTCGCCTTCTATTGCATGGGTATCCTAATACCATGGGGAAAAAACGTTTTTATCCCTTTATAAGAACATCGCATTGAGTTACGTTAATTTTGAGTAAGCGTAGTGTTGGAGAATTACTAAAATACGAAGTGTATTTTATCTTAGTCCTTCCTCAAATCGAATAACTATGTAAATACATACCAAAACTAATTTTTCTCCGCGCACATAAACCCTTCAAGCTCCACACCTACAATCTATATGTTTGCCAAATTCATACACGAGGTAATTATCCGCAGAAATGGTGGCGATCACTCGTCCCGTGAACGAGTTGTCTCAGAACCTGTCGTTCATGATGGAGAGCCTGTACCGCGTGTCGGTGGCGCTGCAGCGGCAGGAGTTCGGCTGACGGCTGCGGCCCCCGCGCCCCCCGCGCCCCCAGCGCCGCCCGCGCGCCGGCCCGCACGCACACTCGACGAGGGCACCACTCAAACCCACACACAAATAGATTACCCACGTCTTAATGCTCGCTACTTGCTCCAAAACGACGTGTTTATATTAATATTTTCAGCCCACATGCACCCACTACTCGCCATTTTTGTCGATCTTATCCTTCTCTTGTAGGTCTTTATCTTATCGTTTCCTTTCCTTTAAACCAAAATGTTACTAAAACACGCCTGATTGGAGCAAGTTGGGTAGCGTTTTAATCACTTATGATCATAATACTCAATAAGACGCATGTTATTCAGGTCTCATACGACACGAACAATGATGAGAACAATTGGAAGGAGTGAATGTTAGTGAGACAAGGCATTGAAGCCTGAATATCATGACATCATGTAACGAGCTTGATATGTCTTCGCTACTTTACATCGCTTTATACGTATAATATATTTTTGGTTCTTTTACATGTTACTGTAACTATCTATATAATTAGTTTTATTATTTGTGAAATTATGAATTGTTTTCTAGCAAATTGAAAACCCCATTGGTAATGTTGTTTTGAAACATCAATCAAGTTACCGGAGCTTTATATTTTAGTTGAATTCTTTATGTTGCGTGAACTCAACTCATCGGCTAACACGGTGTTCCTTCGCTAACTCCTCCAGTAGTATTATTGAAGCACGAGCCTCAAGAGTGAATTTGTTAAATATAGATTAGGTGATAGCCAAAATACTACCAAAAACTTGTAATTATGTGAAAGTGCTACATATCTGTACGGGAAATGTGAACATTTAACGAATTTGAGTGAACTCTCGGGGATCGCGACTTCGTTTAGCTTTAGTGCGCAGCGTAATATTTTAGTATGTATTCTTCAGTATTTAACCATTTTAGTGCATAGGTTTCGCCGAATTGAATGACAGGGTTGGGCTTGGCCACTGTACAGGGGATCCAACGGACTAAAAGAAAGAAGGCTTGCTTCATTGTGTATCACACCTTCGGCGCCTACTAGCGAATTTAATAACATAAATTAAAGAATTAGCTAATACTAATATAATCGTACTGACATTAAATATCTTCAATTAGCTGATCTCAGATAGGTGTGGTGGCCCCGCACCGCCGCGCGACTACCAAATACTTGTGTATCTACCGACAATCACGATACCAATATACTGGATACGTACTTGTGAGTGCTGCTGGCATCACGCGGCTAGGTGTACCACTAGTATACCACTAGTATGTAGGGATCAGCGCCTGCAACAGATTGGTCAGCGGACTCCGGTGTGATCTATAGGCAGCTTGCGGCCGGCGCTCGACGGTTTCCTATTAATACTGCGTTTGTGGAAACGAGTCGAAACAGATATTGAATCTGCGTGCATACACCGCGAGCCCTTGTCCCCGCGGGAAGGGCGCAGCACCCCCTCCCCCGCCCACCGGAGGAAAGCACAGACCCCCAATATGAGCAGGCGCGATAGTGCAACTCCACGAACTAATAACCAATGTTTGAACATGTAACGTAAGAATATATCATTTAGGCGTATCAACAATATCTTAACAATATCACGTATCCGATGTAGGTTAATGCGTTCAGAATATTTAGTTGTTATCGACGTTTGTATCTGGATGTATCCGTAATAGAGTAGTGTGCTCATAGTAACACCACACGCACGCGTTAGTCTTCTGTCAGCTGCAATACTGCATGTTATCATTGATAAGGCTTTCTGTCACATTCTATAGAGTCGATGTCGTACTGTTTGTCAGCCTTCAATATATTGGCTAAATCGATGTATAATTTACAAGTCCCGTTTAATAACTGTTACTGTCCCCTGAGATATGCCCCGGCCTACGTAGTATACACGTTTTCTCTTGTATAGTCGATGTCTACATTCACATCTCCGAAGGAACTATAAAATTACAGTGGTATGGACACTTGAGAAGATATATTGCGCTGTTTAATATATATATATTAAGTAAATCCTTTGGAGTATTAAAAGCCTACGAGATGTATTTAAACTTGAAGTGGAGTAGTTATTTTTGTCGTAATATTTCATCGTGTAAAAATTAAAAATGCCGTATCATCGATGTGTTTGCGTGTACTCAGTAGTTCTTGTGATATTACAAACAATTTTTGTTAATGCACTCTGTGGATATATTTATTTTAATGTTTGGTGGCTGTGTGCCTGTTGGAGGCGCCCGGAGTGCCCCCCAACACGCACGAGCCCTCGTGATAATTCAACTAATTTGTAACCAATTGTACATGTAATTAATTTAAACAATAAATAAATCGAACAGCTCTTTGTGTTTTAATCATTCCTACCTATACCCATACCTAGTACCTACAACATTTATAGAATCATCCCAATAATGGCATTGATGAATTGCTTCGAGAGGCCCAGCAGTAGATGGAAGCTGAGGAAATTGAAGATTACCTTGAGTACAACTCCGAAGAGTTTAGTATGAATTTTATAAAGTCACGTTTTGCCAGCAGTACTTTCAAGTTGCTCGAAAAAAAAGCAAGCACTGAGCCTCTAGGCTTTTAGGTTTCTTTTTGAAGAGTCAGGGATACTGCAATGTAAAAGTAAAAGTATAAATAATCTTTATTCAATTCGACTTACTACGATACAAGTAACACTTCCATAGGAGTTCCCGTTTTTATTTTTACGTGTAACTCATGGTAAATGGGTGTTACAGTATATATAGTCTCCAACTTGCATTTATACACCAATAGTTCTCAAAACTGACAAGAAGTCTAATTATTATTTAAGTGTCTTATTTTAACATATTTTTTTCCAAATTTCGTTGTCCATCCACAATGACTAACGCCACTATACCATCTGGTGTTTTGAAATAGTTGTCAGAATCTAAAAGCTCTTTAATGCTGTTTTCATTTAATAATTGATTTCATATAAATTAATTCAAAAACCTTTCGGCAAGTTTCAGTTATGAATATGGGATTAATATTTTAAAACTAATTGTTTTATTCATAATATATAAACTTCTTTTTTATTTAACAATGTATAAATCATACATAATGTGATTGGTCGCAGAATGTGTAATTATTGCATGTTACTCGACCTAGTCCATACCCCTACATAGCGATGTTGAGCACTTTACTACAGCGATGAGCAATGGGTTGTGTTTTATTCTTTCTATCGCTATTGTGTGGGCAATCGCTATATCCTCTGCAACTTACATTATAATGCTACAATACAAATTTGCATACATACTGCATATATACATTGCATCCATACATCGGGTTCACCTGTACATATATACATACGAGTAAGTGGTAAAATCAATATATGTTACAAAAACATATTTCTGTGTATGAAAGCGCCAGAATCCGTCTAGCGTGGCCCTTGTTGTGACTAACGAGCGGATGACTAGATGGCGCTCGCTCAATTGTGCCTTTATCCTGAATCGCGATGTCAAGATTCTCCCCGAGATAATGACCCTCGCCGTAGTTGAGAACTAATTTAGGCTCTTACTAACTTTTCTGTATTTTTGTAGCGGGCCCCCTGGTTAACGCCAGCGTGGGCCTGCCACATACACAAATATCTTTCAAGTTTCGCCTCGACACCAGATCTGAAAGTTGAAATGCAGTTTTACTTTTCCTACAAGACTTAGTGTTACTCGATAGTCGCGACTCTCGCTCCCTTGTAAGAGCATTGGGGTCAGTTAGCTTTGTCAAAAGAAAAAAAATTGAACGAATTTGTAGGTCATGTTTGTTCGGAGGTTCACTCTAACAATGGTTGACATAACGTCAAGTAAGATTGAGCGCGGGATGTCGCAGCATTGTGCGTGGTAGTCGCCGCACACAACACGGAGCGAACGTTTGCACCACTAGGACCGAGTCACTACAGTCCATTGTGCAGGCTCGGAGCCAGCTTTTTCGTCACAGGCCTGGAAACGCCACTATAACGCGCCCTACGACTACTTGCTCCGAGTGTTGAACCACAAAAAGGGTTACCCAAACTAATTTGCCGCCTCCCTGGACGTGCCTCCCGCATGAGATGCGCACTTTGCAAGCTTACAGATAGGCCTACCGCTACACTAGTCACAATAATTGCAAAACTATCGAAATATCTGACAAATACTGAGGACTTTGTACCAGCCAAAACAGTCACTGCATCCAGTCAGTAGGATCATTAAATGACTCACATCCAGCGGATATTGTAAGTCTATAAGCGAGCTATTGGCACAGACACAAGTCTCACAAAATAGGAATAGCCTATTGCCGTTTTTTGTACACACTACACACACCACCTTCCGATCTGCAACTATAAAATAAAACTACTATAAAAAACCCGCCAGCAATCTGCCGGCAAGCTCTTGAAGCTCAACCGCGCGGTTGAGGCCAAAAGTTCGGACGTCGCGGGTTCAAACCCCAGACACACACAGACTTTTTGAAGTTGTGAGTATATTCACTCTGACTTATCACGTATGTTAACCAACAAGGAAATAATTTTGAATAAACTACCAAAAATTTACAAACTAGACATGATTCAGCCGCACACCGACGTAGAAAGCAAACAGCGCCTCCTCCGTGAGACCCACACACGCAAGCCCTCAGTAAGCGCTGTATACGTCGGTCGCACATTGTCGCGCGCACCCCCGCACGTACATAAGGGGGCGGACGACGGACGACACGCAGGGCTGACAAACAGCAGTTTATAACAAATTTATGGTAAAACATATTTTCAACAGACGCAAGGGTCGCGCACTTTAAAAATTTTTGCTTATTTGCGAATTTAAAGTTACTTAAAGGCCCGTGGTTTATCATGTTTCCCCGCAAACTAAAACAGTTTCCTAGTAGACGTTTCTTATGATTTCATACCTTTCGTTCGCTATAGCTCTGATCAACTCACTCACTAGAAGATGGCTTTTTATTAGAGCTTTCGTTAAAAAATAATAATAATAAAGTAAAACGGCAATAAGTTAGCCCCCTATCACAATTGGTGAAATGTTAGTGGAGAAGTGCATTCATTTAGGGAGTAGAAGCCTGGTCACAACTCCGAGTTCTTTGTTACAACAAAGTAATAAATTGATTTGATAAATAATATAATATTTAAGAATAGGTTCAATAAAAAAGTCATTTTCGGACAACTACGCACTAGCAACCCTAATCGCTTTCAGCCCAGAGCCACCCTCTACGCACAATATAGGAGTAAAACACCCACACATTGATATCTCGTTGTAAACTCACGCCATCTATTAAATACGCTTTCCACGGAAAACTTGGTTCAGCTGAAATAATATGCTCATAAATTAATGAGATCTGTAATTGGTAATGGTTAAGTCAAACTCTGGACTAAAATTGACTATATTAAATACAAGTATAAGTATAAACATATTATGTCTGCAATACAAGTTAAACATTTAATAACTAAGTCAATAACTTTGTTAATTAAATTTAGTCTCATCTACTAGTTATTAAAATTCTTTCATCGCCGTTTGCAAGCATAAATCAAAACAGCTCCATCTAGTGAGGAATGATTCCTGTTAAGTTCAGCTGTTTCGTTCTTTCGATGTGTGACAATCTTATATACTCCATTTCCCTTTTATATACCAACTGGGTTCTCTTACTCCATGTGACAGCGAACCGACCTGCATCCGATAATCAACGGCTATAAATGCGATCCGACCACTTAATGCGACAAGAAAAATAGGAGATCAACACTCGCCTAAGCTGTGCGCTCACTAGTTCCTAATAGATTGTTCAATAATAGGTAATGTAGATGATTTTGTATTAACTGAAGAAAATTTTGAAACTGAATAATTGAGATTATATTCAGACGTAAAGTATGTAGTTACATATCTTAAATGAATGTTCAAGTAAGAGATATGGAAATTGGCGTTAGGACTCAGGTCCCTTTACAACCTCCGAGAAATCCGTAAGTGCAGAGGAAATCTCTGAAGGTGTGAGAGAGCACAATCCTGAATCGCGGTAGTGAAGTTTCCCGGTGGGAGCGGTATATATAGGGCAGCCGCCGTTATAGTGGCGAGGGGTCCGTGGCTCCGCAGTAAATCGGTGCATGACCATCTGCTACAGATACCCATGGCCGTTCGATGCCGAAGCCAGTGACCACATTCGATATTGTCTTCGAGGTGCTCTCCTGGTGAGATCTAACGACTCAACACAACTGTGAAGCCAATTTGACCCCTTTTTGTCATTTTCTTTAAAAAAAAATCATTAATTTAAAAATTTCTTTCTTATCATTTAAATGCTAAATATTTTTTCAGTAATCGATTGATTCCCATTTACCCAGTTTTATAACTATTATTTTTTAAGGTATATCACAGGACTTGTTATTATCATGCATAAGACATCAGTCGCGAAATTTAAAGATTGGTGTGCCAAAAGGGACCTTTTAACAATTTTGGAGATCTTGACGCAGCAGTGCCTACTCGTTATCAGCATAGTGCAGAGCGTGTAGCTGAATATCGCAGTTAATGCCCGTACTTAACCGTGAGGATCGCCTGCACAAGTAATCTGCCAGATATGTGACGTCGTACCTTTACAATCGGCGTAGATTTTGGAAAAACCTTTACGGCATGTGCGTTCTCGGAATAACACTACGTACATAGGAAAAAAACGAAAAAAGTGCTGTTATTTCTCAGAACAAAACCTCTCAATCTAGAGTCGCGGCCTTGTGGTCGAACACCGAGTTCAACTGAATCCAAAATCGAAAAAAAGTAACTACAGGCCTTTCTTCTTTCTTTCTTAAGTAACAATTTAAGAAAATGGATGTATTAGGGGAGCCCTCCCCTATTCTAAGATTATTTTACTAAAAATAAATTATAGTTATCGCAATAAAATGTACAAAATGTGTGAATTGTAACAATTATCAACGATTCTCGTAGACGTACTACACAGCGTAGAACCGGCTACGGCACAACAAAGCGACAGCTACACAAAGAGCGTACTTTAAATGAATTCGGAAATTCGTAACGTGTAATAAATCATGTTACATTATAAAAACGAATATCAAGCCAAGAAAATTTTTCAGTGTGTAGTAAAACCATTTCCTAGAAATAAGAATTTGGTACGATTCATCTAATTGGATCAAAGTAGTATCTTTGTCAGAATTATCGATAATCATGATCCGTTTTCGTATAGATTTAGATTCTGAAGACATTATAGGCCAGTCTGTATTCCTGAGTTAACGAAATTTAGGTATATGAAAAATCTGTGAAATCTATTTTGTCAAAATAAAGTACTCATTTGGGAATATCCGTTTATCTATGTGAACCATGAAATACTGCACATCGTTTACTTTATTTTTAGATACATAATATATGTATGTATGTTTGCTCGGCACTTTTCCAAACCAGGGGTCCTCGGTTCGATCCTGTATTGGCAGTTTTCTTATCAAAACCTAAAGTGCAATAACTCCAAGACAGAAGATCTCATTCTTTGCGGACTTTTAATACTACACCTGGTAGTTTAATTCTAGAGGTGGGGAGTTTCTCATGCTACGTAGTAATGAAATAATTGTTATTATTTATTCAAATGGTTACATTTATTTTTAAAACTTACAATGTTTCTTTTTCTCATATTAGTATCTATCATAGAACAGTTGAATAACAGTAGCCTTTTATTATTGTTTCAAATTTTATTTGGGTTAATAGGTGACAGACGAGCGGCAAAACTAGTTCCGATGCAAAATGCAGGCATTTGATACCTTTTCAATCCTATTCAGCTGTTCTGTGATCCTATGATATTTATACGAGGGCAGATCCAAAAGTAATGATAATAATACTGATTACAGTATGACAGAAGGAGATTTTAATCAACAAAAAATAATTCTTTACCGCCCTCCCTCTCCTAGCCAGTCAATACATTTAGTCTCATTTTCTAAATCCGCGAATCCTTTTTAAAATTTTGGATCATCCCTCGCATATTAAACTAGATTTAGTATTATTACCTAAAAATATTTATATCAATCGCTGGTGCTCAGTTCCGTGGGGAAAAGCGCATCAGCAATTTCATAAACACAGTGTAACTTACTCGCTATCATGGTGATAAGATCGTTGGAACTGCCACGGACCCTGCGCTTCAAGGGGCACAACTTTTTCGCAAGAAATACACAAAAATAATCAACAAGAAATTCGCCGAAAATCCGTGAAGCGCTATAGGCAAGCGGCAGCCCCATATTACATGAAATACAATATAATGCTGTTCGCGAAAGACGCTCAGCCGCTACTGAATATATTAATATGGATTAGTATACAAGTAAAAATGAGATGAATCATGATCTAAAAAGTACTGTATTTATTTTGAGCAACGAGTATTTGCGAGCTGTCATATTCGCTCTTACCTTACTAAGGCCAGTGGCTAACATACGGCCTAGGTACTTGATATGTGAATCGCGCGTGTTGTCGAGTATGTACATACATGTTAGTCGCTTCATTAAAGGGAAGCGTTTGATGTTCAGGCTTCTTTCCTCGATTAATTTGTTATTACTATAGTGAGACATTCTTAATCACTAAATTTAGCAACTGGTTTCTAGTTGCAACTAATGAATGTGATTTTTTTAACTTAATTTACAAATTCAAATCTTAATATTGGCAAAATTTTATTTTACTAATGACCCGATATTATATACCACATTCGATCATTTTAGATTAATATAAGACTGAATTTCGCATGTTTAAACCTAAACGGAAAACTGAAGATTAGGTGAAAGTCGTATCAAATACTAATACGTAGTCGAACTACACAAGATGCAATGCGATACAATGATATAAAGTTGATACATAAACGGATTTACAATCCTAAACAGTCGACCGAAATGCTCTCGTTAATTTGAATTAAATCGCTTGTTAACCTATGGAAAACGGTGATCAAGCGTGGCAGCCAGTCGATGTGTGCGAATCGGCAGCTCTCCTTGTCGTAGCAGTAGCTCTGCCAGCGACAGAACTTCTCGTGGTTTTCCGTACACGACGTGACGGAGCAGCGAGTGATGATTTTACCGGAGTCCAACACTTCTACAAACTTCTGGTAATGCTCGGTAGTGGCGGGTTCTGTGGGAGGAATTCCAAGGTTCCCTGTGCAAACAAAAAAATATATCGTTAATCTAAACTAAATGATAAAACAAGTGGCGGACTTATCGCTCCAGACAATTTCTTGCAGACAACCTTAGGATAGAAAATAGAAGAGGAAAAATAAAGAGGATATATTGGAGATGGAACGTTAGAAATTTATCTTATTAAAAAACACAAATAATAGTGTTGATGTTATGCCATGCATAGAATTTGGAACTATCAATGATAATGCACGATTGTTAATGAATTCATATGTCAATAGAAAAATTACTCACGTTGCGAAGCTTCAATGGCTTCAAGAGCAGGAGAACGTATGTCCTTTATCATTGCGAAGTCGATGTCCCTAATGGTCTTGCTGTTCGCGCTGCTGTCAGCTCCACTTTCGGTGCTGCTGTCGGCGCCGCTCTCGGACGTGTTAGTCGGTAAACCAACAGTTCGCCTGGTACGCTTGGGGATTCGTTGCCCACTGACATTCGATGTAGGCGCTCCCCTCTTTTTCCTTCCCTGCGCTACCCCTGGACTAGTCTGCGCCTCCGATTCATTTTCTTTTTTCACTGCAGCGTTTACTGTACCCTGAGTGCCACTCGGTCCACCGACATTGCTGGAACGCGTCCTCTGGAAGTTACGAGTCAGCGGTCTCTCTCGTGGCGGAATTTGTGGCTTGTCTTTGGTATTTGCCCTTCTCTTGTCTCTTGCCACGTTGTTCATGGTGACTATGAATTTTGTATTCTAACCTTTGTATGGACTAAAGTTGTTTAGGGTTGGAAATGCTTCTGTAACAAAACATCAACACTTGTCTATAAACCAGTAAAATACTTTTTTTGCCTACCTGCGAGAAACTAATCTTCTATTCTTTAAACATAACATGTAACTTAATGCAATCAGTATTCACTATCATTACATTATTCATAATCAATTTTATTGTAACAAACTGTAATAAAATCAATCGCGTCGTCGACTATCAGTGATTCCCCACCCACACGCGCCTTCCCACGAGTTAGGAAAACAGCAATCTTGCGTCCCGACTCTTTGTTTGGGCACAACGGAACAAGTGTTCCAATAAAAAGAACTGTCCGGTTCGAAACAGGATGTATGGTCAATTTTTATATAGCCCATTTATCATGACAAGTTGTATTTAGGCTGCATATTATTACGCTAGGACTAACAGGAGCGGAACATTATAGAAAAATGTGTCAAAAACGGGGGAAAAAATTCCATTTTGTCTAAAGTTTTGACAGTAACGAACACACGTATAGAACTGCAATAAGTGTAGAACTTGGACTAAAAGCCACGCCTAGTCCAGTCTAGATAACAAATTTGTTTACCTGGACTTAAATGTTCGTCAACTCATAATGCATCCCACTACTGGGCATGGGCTATTTGTTTATAAACTCTTTATTGTACACAAAGAAATAATACGCAAAACAATATACAAAAAGAATGAAATACGGTTGGCGGTCTTGTCGATCTCTATAACTGAGAGGGTTAAAGCTTTCGTCCATTACGCTGGCAGGTTTTTGGTATGCATGTTTCCTCTCGATGTATTCCTTCAATGTTAAAGTACGTGGTAATTCAAAATGCAAAAACATCTAACTTTGAAATATAAGAGGTACATACCCAGGCCTGAAATTCGCGCCTGCCCAGATTTTCGACCGCGCGCCTAAGCATCGAGAACCTTACAACTTTTAAAATCTTTTCATAAATTGTTGCTTGTTATTGATAAATAAATGATCAATTTTAGAATCTTCCCTCTTCGTACTAATAAAATTGTTAACAATCAATAAATGTATTAACATGGATGCGATGGTGAACGCCCGCCGCTCGCGTTTAAGCTGCAAGTAAAATGCATCCCTAAATAAACTATTGTTGAATTATTCGTCACAAAGCTGTTGGAATTTTGAAAAATCCGGTATAAGTAAGTGTATAACAAATTAGCAATATTTACAAATACGTAAACGTTTATATCGCAATAATAATATAATAGTTGGATGAGGAGGGAAAACGATGAGCCATAAGAGACTTATATCCAGCAGTGGACGTGAGAAAATAGATGAAGATGGACGTGCCATATTTAAAGTTACCTAGGCTAGAGTTTCAAATATTGTAAGAGGTACTCACCAATAAAGCAGCCCACCTGCGTCGCTACCGCCCTTATGGCCGACTGAGACGAAACCAATTTAATCGATACCAGCATCCAGTGTTGCCAACTGTTTGGAAAATTTTCTTCCTAAACCAATGGGAAAATCCTCTCGTTTCTGTCTTAAACTCCCCAAATGTGGCATAAGTATATAAAGGGAGTATAATTCATTTGGTTTTTAAACGATACCCGTTTCAATTGTATAATCGTCGACCCCGTTTGCTGGTTTGTAGTGCATGCGTAGTTAGTAAGCAGTAAGATAACTGGAACATTGCAAAACTGTAATTTTTCTGCATCGCGATGACAAGATTTCCGCGCTCGAAGAGCTGCCTGCAACGTAATGTCATCGTTATGAATATTTGAAACAGGGAATCGCTGCCATATACTTTAAAAATGTTGCAGAGTTGCGGTAGTTAAAACTAGAAATACCCAAAGTGATCCGATTGGCCTTTAGAAGTTCACGGAAGCAATGACAAAAAATAGGGGTTCACGTTTCGTAAACGGGGATCCACGAAAATTTAAAACAGCAAGGCAAATGTTATATTATCAACTGCCCATATATCCCCCACTTCGACATGGAAAAGAGCTTTTAACACTTATGTGAATGCTAACTAATACTAGACATTCATCTCATCTCATCAGTCCATATACGTCCCACTACTGGACACGGGCCTCCTGTAGCATTCAGAGGGTTAAGGCCATAGTCCACCACGCTGGCCTAGTGCGGGTTGGCGGACTACACACTTAATAAATTCCTAACAACTTTTAGGTGTGCAGGTTTCCTCACGATGTTTTCCTTTACCGTTAAAGCAAGTGATAAGTCATTGTGAATACACACATTACTTCGAAAAGTCGGAGTTGTGTGCCTGGAGTTCGAAACCACGATCGCCGAGGTTCTCGACCGCGCGCCCAAACCCCAAGACCATCACTGCTTGTTTATTAGAAACTAAACATTAGAAGAACATTATTCCCACACAAACTTACTCTTCATTCCATTAGCTACTTAACTTATTATATCATCAGTCCCCCGACGCGTTCCACTTATAACTGAGAGGCTTTCTCTATAACTGATAGGGCCAAACCTTACTTCGCCTGCAAAACTTAAAAATTTTACAAAATTCTGAGGCGTGGCTTGTGTTTGCACCGGAACCGCCTAGATTGTGAGCTACGCGCCAAAACATTGAGGCCATCACTATTATGAATGTAACCCTATGCTGCTGTTCCTTTTAAAGCCTGAAAATGTTAATGAAGCTCTATCAAATACTTTTATTAAGACTCTAAGCATTATATTAGATGAAAATCTTTCATCAGTAGTACTACAGATATTTTTTCCATTGGGAAAATTCTTGCACAAAGCAACCTGAAAATATGCTTGAAAAACGGTTAAAGGCTCTCCTCCTATTACGTGAGACTGATACGTACCTGGCGAAATGGATGGGGAGACATGCACCTCTGCCTGCCTCTTCGGAAAATACGGGTGTGAAAACACAGGGTTGTACAACATGTTTTAAATAAAACGCAACTGATAATATCCGTTTATATTTATTTAATATCTCCTAAACTCAAATACATTAATATACAATGAATGCATGAAGACAGTAACACTCTACACAAAATAATATATCTAGGATGTCGACAATTTTTGGGACACTATTCGATCGTTTCAAAAACCGACACAGTACAGTTCTGTTGACGGCGTAATGTCATATTATTCGATAAAATGCACATAGAAGCTGCTCAAGTGAGTTACAAATGATATCGAACAATTACCGTGGTAATAACGTCATACGGAGTGCTGGCCTAACATCGCGGTTTCCTGTGCCTTTCTACCAAAACTGAGCAATCAGACAAACGTCATGCTTGTAGTTAAAAACTTACCAGGGACGAAAAGACGGGGTTCATGCAGATACAGACATAGGAGACACAAGATTAGAGTAATGGTTTACTTTAAAAAGTGCCCACATAATATACACAGAACTCACAAGCCGTATGTGTGAAGCGGTCTACTATAGATTAAACGTCAACTACAACGCGTTAGTTAAACATATGCACGCAATCCATTGCTCCTTCACGGTACAATGTTTAGTACAAGGCGAATACACGAACAGACTTGTATATGTATTATAAAAACGGTCGTGCTCACCGCCAAATGTATAATAAGTTAGCAATATTTACAAATACGTAAACGTTTATATTTTAATTTTCTCAGTCCATTTTGTTTACACATATAAAAATACAATGTATCACTAGGGAGCTCAAATTAATGACGAAGCAAATTAACACAATGCGAGAATGAAACGGGACTTTCAGTTCAACACATCATTGTTTCGCACCGACATTACAAAATAGTACAGTAGAATCTCGATTATCCGGCCTTCAGTAAAGCGGATTTGCTAACAACTTTATATTTTTTAAGGAAATGAATATAAATGAGTGCTGAACATAAACAAAGAAAAATCTAGTCGTTAAATCTTTTTAATGGTCATCATATGCGAATTACCAAATACATATTTTTAAGACGTAAAATTATTTATTACAAATTAACAAAACCCACTTTTCCTTATGCATTTGGTTATCCGAGTTTCTACTGTAAATCTTTTTCAGTGTCACAAATATTAATTAATTGTTATTTACACACTTTTTAACATATTTCATATTAGGATAAGTAATCAATTAAATATAATTTATAAAATATGCGTGGTGTGAACTTGAAATGGCCGAACGGAAACGTGAATGACTAAATTTATATTTTGCAAACTTATGATAAAATTGTTACTGAATAAACGAATATAACACGAGCACATATATTCTTAAAACTGACTGCGAACTGCAGTGAGATTGCATTACAATTATTTCATTTCATTTATTTATTATAAAGATCCATTCGCTTAGTCCTGTATCAATCTCGCTCGATACACAGCAAAACATCACGGTACGGCGAGTAACAAATGTTAACTTCGTATTTCACAATACATTGAGCGCGAATTATATATAAAAGTCGTTTATATTTACATATATCTCGTCACATATACAATATATAAACTTACAATTGAAATAGTGTTAGAAAGCGTTACGATCCATTGCTGACACGTCCACTGCACTAGAATTGCACTATTTATGTTTTAATGAGCTACCCGTTAAATATCTATATCAATAAAGGTGTTTATATCTCGGTACGCTGCGGTTCCATACATATATAAAAGCAATGGCTGATATATCCTGTTGGATCTAAGAAGCCTACGACACGAGCTGCACAGTGTAAAATTATCCAAATGTTTCCAATTTCATATGTGTGGTCTACAGCCACCACAGCAACATCCGCGACAAAATAATTCCCTAAAAACTCTACCCCTTTATTATTTTCAAAATCATCTACCAGTTGGAAAACTTGCGTGAATGTTACATAATGTTTTGGAAACTGTTATCTTCATTTATATAAAATCTTATACTATTTGTTATATTTAATCACTAAATAACTACGCAAAATGAGATGTTCCAATAATATTATGCACTATATTTATATACAAAAAGATTCAATATAATTTTAAAATGAAATACGAAATATACTTTGTTCACAGTTCAACATTACACATATAAGATGACAATATACATTTATTGATTAAAATACAATCATGTGCATAAAATACTATAGAAATAATTAATTTAATTTAATAAATTAATTAATAATCATCATTTTACATTAAAAAAAAAACATTACATCACTTAGCTTTAATACATTTATAAATAGAAATTAACTTAGGCCACGTAATGCTGATGTGACTTGCAAATAATTCGCTAAAAATGATAAATTAATATTCTTTACATTTCAACTAATCGACAAGTTCTACAGATCAACTTTACCTTTATTATGTAATCAAATTAATGATAAGATTGTAAATTATCAATTAAAACCGTTTGATTTTAAATACCAAGACACATGTATAGAAGCTTTGCTTGTGAACACACTTTGGGGGGCTATATATACAAATATAATTAACTCTCAGTGATTGTGAGAGCAATTCTATTTCAAATGTGTATAAATACTTTACATTTCATATCAACTGGATTTAAACACTAGCATTGCAATAACATTTAATATCATTATATATATCAGCAAGATTCTTTTGTGTAAAATACTTAATGTATATATAAGTGTATACTGAAATTTATTAGGTACAAGTGATCTGTAGACAATCTACATTGTATACTAATTCAATATATTTCTCGATATTTACATAGTAACACAGATAGCATACATAAGGGCCACTGTATTCCATAGATTGGAACAAGTGACAATAGCCAATGGTGCAAAGAAAGTGGTCTTGTGATGTCCACCACAAATAATGTCAGTTGCTATAATAGCTAATGTTAAATTTTCTAGAAGCAAATTCATGTAAACCTTGAAATAAAATATTTACGACTATGCATCGTAATGTACATAAGTGTATATATTACACAATAATACCACTATAAAACATAAATTCAATTAAAACATACAGTTTTGTATTGTTTAAAATTGTTGGACATTTTGCAACTTATTTTTGAATTTTACAATTAAAACTCAACTGAGAATTATTTATAAATGTTACTTGGTAAAAAAGAAAATACTATTTCAAACATAGTGAAACAAAATAAAAATATAGCTACCAGTATATTAGGTTGTAGCTGAGGTTCGCACTACACATTATCCCGTCTCGTCGAATTCTGCAAGGCTTTGTACAGCGTATCACAAGACCATGAGAAACACATACACTCGGGTATATAAACTTACCCTGATATTTCACACATATATAATGTTACCACTCTATCACATATACATTTGATTTTTGTAGAGTTACTATAAAATTGAACGGTGCAGACACATATAGCAACACCAATACATTTAGATAATAATTTCTGGTTACCACATTATTACGATTACTCAGGACTATCATGGAATTGTATGGAGGTGTGGCTTACTTGATGTAATTGTATGAGACGGTTACTTAGGAGTAAGCCGAGTTGTTTGTGAGTGGCTTACTTGATGTCATGTGTATCATGTGTTTGTATGTAGCAGGGTGCCTTACTTGGTGTGCTAGTATTCTCATGAGTGGTGGTGGTCGCGTGCGATTACTTGGCGCGCGCGCGGCGGCCGGGCACGCCCGACGCGGATCAGTTGAACAGCACCGAACTGGGGTCCTCGTTGTCCATCTGCTTCACGTGGCGAAGGACGTCCTTCTTCGTGATCACGCCCAGCAGACGGCTGTGACATACACATAATACACACTCATATTAACAACAATTAACATTGAGTAATATAACAACAAACTGTCTACTACGAATGTAGTGAAAAAACACCATATTGCTATCAGTAGGCAGTTATTCAGAATCTAAGACAATTATTTAGTCTAAGATTTTTGCTTTAAATTACAAGTTAATATCTGTCTTAAAAAAATTGCTTCCAAACAGCAGAGGTAATGTGGATTTTTCAACCTGACCTTTTGTTCTTATTTATTCTTTCCATGTTTGACAGTCATAGGGTAAAATAGAGGGCTTCTCAAGCATCTTATTTAAAGGATTTCACAATTCGACAATTGAGGGCACATCTCGCCTTGAGACAATGTCAACTGTTCTGCGGGCCGAGTTGGAAGCTAGACACCCCTTCATCTTTTGGCACTCCCCAAGTTACCGCAAGGTGGGCTTAAGGAGTTCTCTTTTCATTTAATAAAGGATTATATATAATACATTACCCATTATGTGTGACGAGTGTCTGTCGCAGGCCGAGCTTGCGGAACATGTCGACGACGGTCTCCATGGGCGTCTGGTCGGTGACGGTGATGGGCGCCATGTCGAGGATGCGGTTGAGATGCAGGCAGGGAGGAGGGCCGGCCGCAGGGTTCGCAGTGCCCGCGAATATCACCACCGACTGGCCCGTGATGCCTTCCATCGTGCGACGGGCGTTGGCTGCACAAAAATTGACATGATAATCTCTGTTCAAATGCTTTGATAAATATTATGGAATCGTCAATAAAGAAAAATCTGTTGCTTGTGAACAAGAGTAAAGATAAAAGAACAAAAAGTTATTCATAATATGCCTATCTTTTAATGTATGAAAAAATAAAAAAATATATGTGTGGAACTTAGGCCACTACATTTGCAACAATATTTAGGAATTAATTATCGTCCTTATTTAATCTAATAATCATCATTCATGGCTCTTGTCGTTTCACTGTTGGAATTCCTTTTACATTCGCCCATACTTTGGATCAGTATCAGGCAAGATCTGCCAGCCACTTAGCAGTGAGATACTTCCTTAGCAACATACCATCGTATCTATAAATCAATAATCATATTTACCTTATTCTATAATTTCATATCTTTGAAAAATGTATCCATTATAATAATATTTTAAAGAAAGGTTTGAGAAACTCAAAAACTACTTCAAGGAGTCCATTAGAATGAATATTGTCTATTTTTTGTCCTGAAAAACTAGTGTGTTCTCATGGGATTCAAAATTAACAAGAGTGAAGATTTCACATTCAAATATAAATGTCACACACAGCAACAACCATGTCTAGACAAAAATTATAGACCATACAAATTGTAGGGTGAAGATCAAGCCCAAAGCTATGCTTACAGTCCTTGTAAACTAGTTCCATAACTACTGTAAATAACTTTTTGGTGGTTGAATGTTTAAGTAACATTTAAAATATAATCCAGCCATACATTTCACTCAAGTGTCTTCTTTTAATAATTGATATTTGGATTTTTTGCTTTCTTTTAATCATAGGACGCTCCAAGATGCAGGCCACTTCCGATAGAACGCTTTGAAAATCTGTGGGCGAAGCCTTTATACAGCAGTGGACATCTTTTGGCTCATGATGTGTTTTTTTGGAGGTCTTATAAAAAGTAACTGACATATTTGTATCTAGTGACGAGAGTATCATATTTTTTCGGAAATCTACCCTATTCTTAGACCACTGTCTATCTGACGGTGTCACGTTTTGTATAACTATCTATATGAGCTTACCGATAGCAAGGTTGAGGTCCCTTCTCAGCACAAATCCCACGAGGTACTGTGATTCCTTGGACACAACGACAGGATACCCGTTGTGTTCAGTTTCCTTGAGCAGTGTCTCCACATCGTCAACAGTCATCGAGTCTTGAGTGATGACCGACAGCGTCTCGTTACGTCTGGTGAACAAGACTTACATTGTAGTATTATATTTCAAGTATTTTGTATTACGATAAAGTCGAAAAATATAATAAAATAAACACTCGCAATCTGCACAGCCAATGGGATAGGAAGTTCATTTCTATAATAAAGATTTTTTTTTGTTACATATCAGGTTTATAGAAGGCAAGCCAATAGATATTGTTGTTGGAGAAACCCAAATAAATTTTGTACTACTCAAGAACTAGGATCCTTAACTGTTTTAAACGGACTAATAGAGACGCAAGCAGTTGACATAAATACGAATTTGTTTATTTTTTTACAAAATAACAAATAATACATTAAATTCAGAGTTTTTTATTCAGCACGCTAACTTTAGGAACTATTTGATTTTATAAATTATTTTTGTAGGCTAAATGCTACTTTATAATTATTAATATAATCAACGCGCTACAGCCAATAGGATCAAAGCAGCAATGGAAGAAATCATATATTTCGCATATGTAGTTGCGGGCAACAGCAAGTAACTTATAAACGAAAAGGAACATGTGACATACGCAAGCATCTGAGTTTATAACGATAAGAACAAAGCAGGACGTAACACCATTTAAATCAAATATGGATAAATTACAATTCGAATATCTTTAGATGTTGACAATGACAAAATTAGCGCTTAGAATTACACATAATCACTCGCTTAGGTTGCTCAACGCAGCAAGCAAGCAAGCAGCGTGTATAAAACAGCCAATCACAATGCAACAATATTTGCACACATAAATTTTGTTAGACATAATTGGATCACTCAGCATAAGCACTCAGCATTTTACATCGGCATTACACAATAAAAATAGTCGCATTAATGGAAACATTTCAAAACGTAGATGTTTTTTTTAACATCAAGTTTCGCCAGCTGTTATGTGAATATCCACCATAATAAGGCGAAAGTCAGACTTCAGTTTAAAGACGCCTGACACATTTTTTCAATTTCCAAAAAGCAACAAATCGATCCGATAACCAATAATCGTCCATTTATACGAATAGGCCGAGACCGAGACCGTTAGCAAAATATTACAACTTGTTTCTAAAACACGCTAGCTGTTTCAATTTACAAAACATTTCTGATTCCACACTACAAGCAACTTTTCGATCTCGCAAGCACGTGGACCTCACAAAAACATCACTTTCGCAAGCTGTTATCGCAAGCTATTTTTGTATAAGCTGAGTGTATTCAGACCGTGATCGGAAACGAAGGCAGTTAATCGGTAATCATAAACCAGTTAGTGTTAAAAAAATCCGACATTTTTTTTTACCTTTTTCTATAACAACCATCGGTATTAAATGCGTGTGGTTTGTATGGAAAACATTATTTTTATTTTTTGTCGGGACTTTTTTTCATGCCAACGGCTTTGTGATGACCATAGCTATTACCTGTCTTCGTTTCAGATGGCGGTCTGAATACACTCTGTATAAGTATGGTGCGCTCCACGATGCCAAAGATACACGTGGCGCAGCATAGTAAGAAGAACGACTTCTGTTGGTACAGGGGATCACGACGAGGAGGAAGAGGAAGTATGGTGTACGTACTTGGGCTGCATGACGTCGGCTGCAAGAGATGTATGCTGGAACTCGTCCTTGCTGTCGAGGAAGGGGTACCCGTTGAGCGCGATATGGGCGTCGTAGATCCCCTGGCGGCCGAGCGCGTCGCCCACCCACTTGGACGCCATGGCGGCCGCCATCAGTGGGACGATGTACCGCACGCCGCCCGTCAACTCAAACATTATCACCACCAGCGATACTGGAAAATTAATTTAGTGCTATCAATAAATGTCCTCAACATGACGATCAGTGATGATGAAGTGACAAGTGGACTTGATGACCCATTAGGCGCCATTTGCTTACCACCAGGCATGTTTGCTGCTGGGCAAGGGTCTCCACTACCGTTGATAGGGTTTAGGCCATAGTCCACCACGCTGACCTAGTGCGGGTTGGCAGATTAACCTAAGAAATTTCTAAGATTTTTTTTAGGTGTGCAAGTTGCCTCACGATAACTAGGATTCCATACCAGTTATAAAATTACATACGGAGCCCCCACTAAGTCAGCCTTGAATCTTTGTTGTCAGAAACTATGAGAGACTTCAATGCACAAAACATTTAATTCCACTCTTGAAGAGTTCAACACAGACCAGTCTACTTTCCACATATGACATAAGCATACCTTATGTCACCTCATGTACCTACTACAAAAATCCACGAAGTATGATTATATAATCGTACCTGTCATTCTGGTGACACCGCCGAGAACAGCCGCCGCGCCCACCATGGCGTACAAGCCGGGGGTTATGCAGTCGTCGCCAGTAGAACACTCGCCGGAGAACAGCCAGATCTTCGGATAGTGATAGGCCAGTTGTTCCACACCTGAAACATGGGAATAATTAGTAATATGATCATATGATCACTGTGATAGTAGAAGAGGATCAACTACTAAATAACATTGATGATTAAATATAGGTTTCCACATTGAATGAATTAAAAATCTAGCACAAAAGACTTCTTGAGTGAACCATGCTTTGCTCCACCATCAAGATAAATGAACAATATAACTAAGTTTGTTAAAGAGCCCTACATGAGGGCTCTTTCCATAAATTAGTATGTCAAAGTAAAACTTTCTTTTAATTACTATAACATTAGTCATAATCTAGATCAACTTATATTTTTTTGATCATGTAATGGTATGATATTTTCACTGTAAGACTATAAGAGTTCTAATATGTTCAAACTATACTCACCAATGCCCACAATCCTGCCAGCGATGGCGCCAAGTGCCAGACTGGGTATGAACAGTCCACAGGGCACCTTGATGCCGAACGTGAAGATGGTCATCACCAGCTTGAGGATGAGCGCGAGCACCAGCAGCCAGATGGCGTGATAGACACCAGCCCCCGCCGCCGCCTTCTCGATCGCAGAGTTCGCGTCCGTGAAGTTGCGGTTGTAGTCACTAGGCACAACAGACATATACATTAAATTCTTGTATATATACAAAATCAAATCTACTACACATATATCTCATATACACATTCATGTTTACCTGGAACATCCAAACATTGATCTCATACAAGGCAAAGAAAATCATAAAACAACCAGCCCATTGCGAGTGGAGCCCACACGAAAAGGTTTTGTACCATGCATTGAAGATACATTTAGAGCGAAAATAAAATCATATTGACTACTAAAAACCAAATATGGGTTCAAAGCAGAAACAAAATACACTTAAATTTGCAGCTGGGGTTGTAATTTTGTCTGTTTTCTTATAGCCAATTATTTGTAGCCTCCATCACATTCAACATTTATTACCGGAATTCCATGAGGTATCTATTTTTGGGTTGCAAATGTCTTACTTTAACACATATATGTACATGTTTAAATACAGAGCTTGAGGGGGTTGTAACTTACAGCTTCACACATGAAGCCGAGTCAGTCATAGACCTGTTGTGAGAAAACATGTGTGACTACAAACTATGTATGTTATGAGTGAGCTAAACAAACATTTCAAATTGTTTCACTTCATTCACATAAGGTACCTACATGTGGCTCTATTTATATAACTAATACTATTCCTAAATAAGAGATAACCTATCTAAATTTGCACCCATCATTGCAATGCATAATTTTATTTCTGTGTAAACCTTCTGTCTTAACAGCCACCAATCTTCACTATGAATCCTACTTTAATATAAATTGTACTCATTGCATCACACTAAGAAGACCTAACAACAAATTCATCCATGATATTAACATTTCTAGTGTTAAGTCCCTACTAACAATCTGAATAATTGAGACTATAATACTCACCACAGAGGATCAGAGTTGGATATTCCGCACTGGTTGAACAGCAGGTAGATGAGTTCGCTGGTGTTCATGCGAGTGTAGGGGTTGGGGTAGGCGATGATGGCAGTCACTAGAGTGACCACGAGCACCTCAGTCACCGGATACTGGCCCAGCTTGGAATACTTACGGTAACGGCACCAGTAGATGTTGGCTTTTATGAAAATTGTCGCTATGCAGCCCTGAGAAGAATTGGATAACACGTTATTATGTGCTTTATAATATATACGCATTAGAAGACATGAAATATGGGAGTTGTTATTACTATAAGCGATCTTTTAGACAAACCAGGATATCTATATGCATGTTAACTTGTGATAGAAATGATGTCACCACATAGTTTTTAAAAAGGTACTTAAATCACAATAACACCCTTTTAAATATTCTACGAGATAAAACTTCATATAAATTTATTAAGGAAGGATTTAAGGAATACTTTAAAAATATTCTTAAGTGAACTAGTATATTATTAGGTTTATAAGTGTTATATTACTTTCATTTACTATGCTAAAAAGTAAATTGGAATGCCAAAAGAATAAATATTTGGTGTAAAAACAATTCACAGGTCACAATTTTTGCAATTGTGTAATGAACCAGTCAAACAAATCAACAGGTGTTCCATGTTGCTTTCTTCATATAATTATGGCACATTTTGTAAATATCAACATGTCATTTTACATTACATTCACTTTAGGCTGCACTTCTTTATCCTTCGGATAAAATCATGGATAATCATACTCTAATATCCCGCTGCAAGGTCTAGTATAATACTTAAAATATTGTGATTTGTATAAAAGACATACTCCAATGATGCCGAGTCCCACAAATGGTATGAGCTCGAAGAATATCCAGGGCTTGTTGTACTCCACGAAGAACAAAACCGAGTGTTCATTTCCAAATGGATTGATGGAACGGAGGATGAAGGCAGCTATCAGGGCGCAGAAGAATGAACGCCACAGGGTCTTCAGGGGGAAGTAGTATGACACCTGGCAAAGTATGTTACTGTTTAGTATGTGGACGCAGTAAAGTATTTTTTGAAACTGGTTATTTTTTTATGAATACACATTTTAAACAGCATTTAGATAATATGTATGAGGCCTGTAGTTCTTAGGAAGGACTAATGTAGTTATTTTTTCAACAATGTCTAAAAATCTTGCTGTCTCCATAAATCCAATTATACATCATAAAATTGACTTATTTTACATTCATGTTTCTTACATAATTTTTATATTAATGTCACTTATTTTTTATCACTTAACACAGAACACAAGTTCATTGAACCTCCTTAGTTGAAGAAAACTGTATGCACATACCTCCTCCAAGCTGAAGAGTACTCCACCGATGGGCGCCCCGAAGGCCACAGAGACGCCGGCTGCAGCGGCGGCGGACAGGATCTCACGCTTCTTGGCCTCATTACGACCATACTTCGGGAACAGGTACGACAGAATATTGCCTGAACAACAAACACCGTATTACATGTTATCGGCTCATACGGGAAATTACGCGTTTACAATTCACATTATTATTTGCATTGTGATTTTTGAGTATATCACCATTTACGGATTATTCCAATTGCAATCTCAACATAACAAAAATTTACATTTATTCATACATCCCGCCAGACACGAGCGGCGTATTTGACTGTCAGTTCGTCCTTCATCGGGAAAATAACAGCCGCAAGGTCATTCCGCTAGGGTTGCACTGCGATCTTTATCGCAAAATGATATCTCGATAGCGTGGTGTCGCTAGTTACGCAACGCGCTGTCCTATACCTGGATATTTGTAATTCATCCGTTTATCCTGTTTGATATCACCTAATCCTAATATTTTTTGGTTTTTAAGGTAATGACTGTTATGATAATAGTAGTTATTGAGATTATGGTTAATGATGATGGTGATGATGATGATGATAGTGATGATGATGATAATGATTATGGTGGTTATGATCCTGCTTATTTTGACGATGATGATAATGTTCATGGTAATGATAAACTCTACCACGTTAAAAAGGATAGTCATCTCTTGTTTGGTATCGACGCTACGTTCCTCTTTCAATCTCGTTGTAACTGTTAAAAATGTCGTCCTAAATCCGTTTATCATCAACCATGTATTGCATCTATCGCTCTCGACAAAGAAAGTTAATTTACTACATAAAACACGAGTAATCTCCTAGCTCAAAAGCATACACGATGAACACCGAAACGTCCTGACTACAAAGTGAACGGCCGATAAGGGCGCGCCACGCTTTGTT
Organism: Cephonodes hylas; assembly: GCA_030295005.1. Taxonomy (NCBI): domain Eukaryota; kingdom Metazoa; phylum Arthropoda; class Insecta; order Lepidoptera; family Sphingidae; genus Cephonodes; species Cephonodes hylas. Next base: position 17,202,403 of record AP025360.1, read on the forward strand.
CCACTGATAATGTACATTTCGTCGCGCGCAACATCCAAATTGTGTTTACTTTGGGAGGCCTCTTGGTGACGCATTATATCCCTAAAGACTAGACATCGATCGAAAATCAGCTTCAGTTATTTTTATACCTAAATAAATCACCCGGTGCAGCAAATACTACGAGCTAAGAGCAAACTTTCAATCAATTACGCTTGTGTCTATTTGAAGCGATGTCACTTTTTATATATACCTTAGTTATCTCAACAACTTTTACGTCCCCATTAATAACAAACAGTAATAACTTATTTATACTCACTCCAAATTGTACCCTCAATGGGGGGGCGTAAGGTTTAATTTCAACTACCCCGTTTCGCCAGTCACGTCACAGGTAATAGGGGTCGGGCTCGTTGGCTTGGCACGTTGCCAAACTCCGTACTACTGATATATTCATTGCGGAAAACGCTACAATATCTTAGCCGAGTCGGGAAATGTCGATCGTAGATTCTATAGCTTTACCGCGACAGTTTACACAAAATTTAGGAACACTAATTAACCCTCATAATTTTTAATTAGCTGTAAATATGTTATATTAAGTACATTGTATCTACTTACCCAAACAGCTAGCTATGTGGACCATGGGTCCTTCTTTGCCCAGAGATAAGCCTGAAGACACGGAGAGGATAAGGCCAACCACCTTGATGATGAGAGTCCATTTACCCAAGTAGCCTCTGATGATAAAACCGCTGAGTATTGTTTTGATCTCAGGAATACCTAAAAGAAATTATAAAACATTTAATTATGCATTTAGATGCGTTGTTTCATATAAATAAACACTCAAGCGCATCAGTGTTGCAGTGATCACCTGAGCCGCATGCGTAGGGCGCGAACATTCTGACGAGGGATGCGGAGAGCGCCGCGAACAGCAGGGCCCACACGATGTAGAACAGGTAGCTGATGATGTAGGCACCCGCGCCATCGCCGTGGTCGCCGAACACTTGCGGCCACGTTAGCCACTAGGGATAAATCACAGAGATTCGTTTATGCCTACTCATTAACTGAATCCATCTCATTTAATTAGAGTATATGATAAAAGATATACATATATTAAATGTCAAATATAATTCCAAGTACCAATGCTGATGATGGTGATGACCATCAAATATTTTAATTTAACATTTTTAATTAATGTATTTCTATTAATCTAATCACAAAACTTCAATCTCCATATTTGTAAAAGCTAATAAAGCAGAACTAAACAATAAATTCGATGCTAAAAAACATATCAATTGATGCAGATACGAACTTAGACGACACGTATCCGATCGAATACAAATGGGCCACGGATATTGAAACACATAGACGCAAAATAATCGTAAATGTCAAAAGTACCTGGCGCACTAGTGCACTCGGACAAAAATATTGATTTTATTCGTTGTAATTGTCATACCTGTGAACAATTCCCGCTGTCAAATGTAGTGTTTGTGTCGGACCAACAACATTGCTCCCGGTTGAACCAGAATGCTGCGGGGCATATTCCGAACTTAAGATCCGTCATCCAAGAAGCCCCGATGTCGATGACTCCGGCAACGATTCCCGTCGCGACGCCCACCAGCAGCACGCAGACCCAGCCCGACCAGGCGTCGTGGGCGCCCTGGATATGGCCAATATGGATTCCTCATGAATATGTGAGTATTGCAACAAATATTTTCCCTAGCGCTCTAGATTAAGTAGCTCAAGGGTGGCGCAGAGGGCATTACACCCTACGTCGCAGACAACAAGGAAATCGAACTATTGTTTTTCGTTCAATAAGTACAATAGGGGTCCGTTAACCCCCTGCATACTCTTCCATAGGTTCGCGCTCCCCTCGGTGCATAATACATACTCGTACATAATATGATTGTTCATATGTTGCTGCTTGTCGGTGACGTCGGATTTGTTGTTTGTTTGGATTTTGGTATAAAAACCAAAAGGTTTTCATTACATCAATGTTTGTAAACATCAAATGGATCTAAATGCAACCTATGTACACAAAATTAAGGCACACAGTTGCTCCCACAGTTGTCCCAAGTAACATCCTACTCAAATAAAACTATTGATTCCGTGACACTCTCATAAACCTGACAACTTGTGCTCAACATGAATGTTTACAGATCATGCTTACTGCTTGTTTGATAACAAGACCTCAACCTCCGACACACAATTTTTCATACTTCACATCTATTTCAATTAAACTAATATAGGCAATTACAAAATGAATATTTTTATGCTAGAAGAATGAAGGACCTATACATTTGTATAATATCAAGGGAAAAGTAAAATAACACATCAATGAAAATTAATTGTATGAATGATTACCCTGTTTGGCTATTTTAAGGTTGTTCAGTAGCATAAAAGTAAAATTACTTTAACTTACCTTTATCAAATCCCATATTGAATCTTGTCTCTTCTTTACTATGTATCTATGTCTCATACGATCCCTTGCAATGTCCCTTTGCCAGTCGATTGTGTGAAAGTCATCATATTGACCAATTCCCGGGATATCATCATCCCCTGTGTAATATAGTCCAAATTAATAAGCTATCCCATACAAAAACATTGAATTTTCTACCACAGTGATCATTACTAAGTCCCTACTTAATTGTAACAAAAGATATCTGAAAGATTACAAAAATAATTCACATCACTGAACTGCAACATTTTAAATATAAATAACATATAACACCTCTCTATTCTTAGAGATTTTTTTATCAGCACATCTTTGAAATGTGTGCTTTGTCATACAAGTACATTATCAAATATTTGTTTTAAAACAGATGTTTATAGTTTTAGCTAGCTATGCACTACTATACTATATTATGTTTGCTAGTGCAACGTTAATATTTTCAATGTGGCTAATATTTAAATAGAATTGATAGAAAAGGCAGAAAACTATACAAAGATAAAACCCAATGTGTAGGTTATACCATTATAGTATAAAGAGTACTAGACATTTAAAGTATAACCTGGTGAAAAATTAGAATAGAGTCTGAAAAATATGTCCATTTTTTAAAATATGTGAGTTTAATTTAATTTATTTAGATCCTACCATGATAATATGCAAAGACCGCTTGGACTTTTCAATTAATTTAAGACTGCATGAAGTCAGAATCAATTGCCTTTGCGCAGGATTAAAGCCAGATAAGGTTTTTGTGATGTTATTGCCATATATGTATATTGTAGGAGTTTTTATAGGGAAATTACAATCTGCAACTTAGATTGGCTTCATTTGGTATTGCAACTGAAGAGACAAACATTGTCATAAAATATTGATACTGGCGATGTGTGATTTTCTTTATGCTTGATTTCTTAGCCGACTTCAAAAAAGGAGGAGGTTATCACTTTGTCTGTATTTTTTTAATGTTGGTTACCCCAGAACTTTTAGAATATAATAATGTGACAATACACAAATTCTTAAGTCAATACCTTTTACATGAATCATATTTACAATAATGGAATAAGTAACATGTTTTCTCATGTTTTTTTTATTAGATTTCACTTGGTAAAAGCCAGACTTGTTTATTAACATTGCATAAGATAATGTTGTGATAAATAAGAATCATTATACTTTCAAAAATGATTGAACATTGCATAATTTGATTACAATTTGGTAACAATTTGCCTCAACATCCTAACTAATACTCGGCTATAATTGCCGACTTCAGGAACAAGATAAACGTTTCATCTGTACAATGCTAAGAAAGAAAATCTTTAAGGTTACTGGCATGTGAAAATACGATTTATTTTGTTTCATACGTCACCAAGTTATACTGAATGTCGTCTGTATAGTACGTTGCCGCAGTGCTTGTCATAGCGTAATAGTTACTCATTTTCCTTAACTTTTATATACGATTTAGGGAAAATTTATCAATTATATAAAATGTTTTTACTAACCTTGCATTCCGGAGAATATGACCGCGTCACCTGGAACCAAATTTCGCTTTTGAAAAAGTTTTAGCAAAGTAAAAACTTTTATCCTACAACAACTGTTTACTCACTAAGGCACGAACTAACAACAAGGCGGATTAATAAATTATTCCTAGATTATTATCACAGTATTTATTGCTTTATGTATTAAATATAACTGTACAAAACAAATATAAATAAAAGAAAATAATAAGTTACGAATAAATACGCGAGCGACGCAAACTGTAGCGTCAAGCTCGGTGTTGCCACTTTACGTCAACAAATATTACTTTTACTGATTTTTTACGTGACATGACGTTTGAAAAACCAAGAGTTCTCGAAGAAATTACTATAGTTTATGCGTTATGAGTATGTTATTGAATTGTGTAAATAAACAGTAAAGCATCACTTAATCTGACACAAACTAACGCTATCAACATAGGTAATGGATCGTATATCTGAATCTCATATCTATCATCAGTACATTAAAATGATAAGATCTATAACATATCAAATCACTATTTAATTAATTAATCAAAAGAGAAACAACGCATGATTGTTTTAATTACAACTATATATTGACAAGACAAGCTTCTTTAACCTAACACCATATAAAAATAATAAAGCGGTGCATGCGGTAATTTGGGTCAGTGAAAAATAACCCTAAACAAAAGAAAATATACTAAAATCGTATTAACCATTACTACTGCAAAATAGGCAACCTCGATAGAAATGACGAGAGGAGTATTGACGAAATGGCGACATTGGTCACGTGCTCTTGAGCTGGCCATTTCACTTCCTACCAATCTTAAACTGCCGGCGATAAGGTTTCTTATACTAAGGTCATAAGATTCACTATCCTTTGTCAATGTCCCACATAGTAAATTTTGCAAAACACTTGAAATGAATATGCCCGTATCAAATATTCGTATGGCTTAACGCTGTGGTTTAATCTAGTCGTATTCTGACATAGGTAATATCCAATGAGATTTATATCGACAAACATAGTAACATATTCATATTGTCCACATAATTTACCTACATCATCACCAACCAGGGGCTGTCGGTCTTCGTGGTCGACTTCCGATGATTCCATCATGATGATGGACGGATGAACAATTACTTGCTAAGCAATATTACTGTTTACATTGAACAACTAAATTATACTGACCGTTTAGCCAAAAATCTAATCAAAATAACATGTCTCGATAAATCCTTATCGGGGAACGTTTTTCGACAATACCGTGATAAAAATTGCGCCGTCCGACACTGCACTGTTACAATGACATTGTAAAAGAATATATTTGTCTGTCGTTAAATATTATCGTCAAAAATAGGCAATACATTTCTAAGGTGAATGAATATTATTCGATTAATCGTTGGTCAAAAGTACGTTTTAAGATTGCAAGGAAATATCGAGACTTGAGCCGTATTGTGCCACACACAACTGCACATACGTCGGATAAATGACTATTCCTTCAGGAGTGTGTGAGGCACTTCGAGATCTAGTACAATTGTAATTCGACAAAGGCTGAACGAGGCTACACCACAATGGCCGACTGCATTGTACACCGTTTGAGGTCGTTATGCAGACGATTAAAGGAACGAACTGGTTCATGTCTACAATTGCCTAGCTATTAAATATGTGAACCTAGATTCAAACTTTATTTAGGTATGCTGCCTAAAATTATATCAGTTTACATATTGTTGCTTTTAATTCAATGTAATTTATTGCTTTCATTTAAAAAATATCGTGATTGCACGCCGACTCTGTGTCCAGTACGTACATATTTATCATATTCTGCAATATTCAATGGCGGTGAAATTTGAAGACCTATGGTAGGGCATTGATTGGCCACTAAAATTTGTAATGGTTATCAAAATTAAATTAAATAAGAAAAGAAGCTAGACATCGATGTGTGATGGACAGAAACAGACTGACTACAAAGCGGCAGTTCCAATAATATGCAACAAAAAGCGACAATACGAGAACCAAAAGCTTGAGCGTCCGTTACTACCAGATACGTGTTGGTTAGCTAATCCCATGGATATATTTACTAATGTATGTATATTTATCTATCTGATAAGCCAAGCGACGCGGGTTTTAGCCAAAATCACATGGTACAGCGAAGCGGACACTAACAATAAAGGCTTTCATGGTACGTTTGAACTAAACGGAAACTAGGTGATTTGACAACTAAATGAGTATGTACCAGGTAATGATATTGCTCCCAATATTGTTAAATTTCAGCTTACCAACTGTTGAACTGAAGAACTGCGCGATGTAGGCTTGGAAATAGAAACATGACGTTTAGGAAATGTACTAGCATCATAAATCCTAGACTAAAAAATACAAACTATTATTTTTTTGAACTTGCTGATTACATTACACGACAAGAATAGCTAGTTAAAATGCTCCATATCAAAATTAAACATCAATGGCTGTGATATTTGTTCGGTAAAACCTGACCCAGAGCTATTAAGAATCGTCGGAAAATCAGGTCAGTTTAACCCATTAAAGGTCAAATAAAAACTAAAAATATTTTCTTTACTTTTTTTAATTTTCATATTAAAGTAAGTATAAAGGAAAACATAATTTAAAAAAATTGTGGAAAATTTTGTTTTTCATGAAAATATAGGGGTGTACTCAATTGAGTACAATGACCACCTAAGTATGAAAATTTTCAAGACACGTTTTTCAACAAAAAGTGTTTACAGGCACTTCTTACATTCCCAACACACTATTGAACTGCAAATTACACACCGCAGGTGTTTATTAATTTTGCGGGGGTAGTGCCCAACTCAATCTAAAGGTAACTCTTCAACAACTGATACAGCCAGCCTTGATTTTCTTCGTTCATCCTGGCGTAAATAAAAACGTGCAAAGGGACGTCGGGCCATGAACTGATTCATAGGATTATTTTCATTACACATTACATGTAAACGCCAGCCATTAGAAACGGCCATATCTATGGTATGTAAATAATATCCACCACTTCTTTTTTCCGTGAAGAAAGACTGGTCAAGTTCATCAACAACTCCCATATTTACAAACGTGGTATGGCTACATCTATCTTCTCCTTTTCGATTGGACTCCAACGTTTGACAGTTCCGAGAGGCAGGTAGGCAGGAGGCTCGATGGTGTCGTAGTTAGTTGCCATGGTGCACTAATATCTTTCCATCATTTATTATTCATAGATTGGCGGGTAGCGTCAACTCGTCTTTTCTTTGACGCAAGTGGTCCATCATCACTGTCACTGTTGCGGCGACGTTCCGCCTGACACAGGTGTTGTCGGGGCACGGATGCTTCGGCCACTACCTGTGTCGGGTGGCACAGAAGGAGGCGTCGGCCGTGTGTCACCATTGTGACAACTGCCCAGACGATACAGCCCAGCACACTCTAGAGGAGTGTCCAGCCTGGGAGGTTCAGCGCAGCGCTCTCCGCGCTGTAGTAGGTGGAGACCTCTCACTCCCGGCCGTCGTCATGTCGATGGTCGCGAGTTAGAGGTCGTGGCGAGCGATGCTCTCCTTCTGCGAGCATGTCATGTCGCAGAAGGAGAGTGCGGAGCGGGATCGTGAACGGAACGATCCCGCCAGCCAAAGGCGTCGAAGAAGGAGGCGCCGCCGGGTCTAGTTCCGGGCGCCGGTTAGTGGGGGGTAACTACACCTCCTCAAACCTGAGGAGGCCGAGACGCTTTCGTCTCGGAGGCGCACTGGGCGACTGCGGAACCATTGTGGGCGTTCCTCGCCCACGTACCGTAGTCGCCCTACTTGGCGCGAAGACGGCCACTTAAAAAAAAAACTGTCACTGTCCGTAGTATCCTCGCTACCATTATCCTCTCGATTCCTAAATAACTTAATAGTACCAGGGACGTTTTGCGGTATGAGACACGCTGCCATATCCTCATCGGCACCCTCCTCTTCATCAGTCAATGCACTTGGGTCAAGTGGTATGATAGCCAAGTCAGATTGGTTATCTTCGCTATCCTGTAACACAGCTTCCTAAAGCCCACGGTAACTAGTTTGAGGTGTAAATCGCTGTTTCTTCATTGCAAAGTATCTGAAAAAATACAGTTATTTTAGTTACGTATGTTGTCAGTGTACTCAACTGAGTACACTGACATTTACGTGGTTCTAGTTTTATTTTAGTAATATGTAATTTATTTTACAGTTTTTGATATCTTTCTTTTATATCTAATGCATCGATATAAACCGAAATAAAAACCTTAAAAGCACTAATTACTTGAAAAAATCTAAAATCATTTGCTTACCTCGATGACGTTTCCGTAACACAACTTCAACTGGCACTTTCTAATACAAAATGTTGCACTATCCACTTATTATTTATGAATACTCTTAAAGGGTCTAACAATTAAGTAAAATAATAAAAAACCTCACGCATAATTGAAGGGTTCTGGAATTTATGCCAAGAAATATAGCTGTACTCAAATGAGTACGGTGACCTTAAATGGGTTAATCGTTAACTGATTCTGCGAAATCATCGGGCTGCAGATAAATCAAAAACATAAAATTCTTTGATTACGATGTTGTGTTTGTCTTATTTTGAGTATATTCAGACGGGTATCAGACATATTTATTGATTTACTAACTACGGCATAAAACAGAAATGATAATGAATTCTGGAGACTTATATATCATCATTTCTATATAATTAGCAATATCCGCATTAACGCTACAGATATCCCGGAAAAAGTAATTACTTCGACTACGCGCTTCCAATATTCTGCACAAACTTTATCACAATACAATTAACGAAAGAAAAATGTCATTGACTTAATACGTATGAAAGTATCTGAGGTGTTATTCAGTATTAATAGGAGCATCGATGTAGTAGACATCGATGCAGTTCTTTTCTTTTTTATTTTAAATCCGATTGCCACAAACCTACATAGTTCTGATCTCATACTAAAATATGAGTCTTGTCTATCATCATTCCCCTGTCCTGGTCCCAATTAATTCTTAGGGTCGGCGCAGTATGTCTTCTCCTTCCACACATCCCTGTCAGCCGTCATGTCTTCATTCACCCCTTTCTCTTTCACATCTTCAGTCACGCGCTCTATCCATCTCTTCTTTGGTCTTCCTCGGCTCACCCAGCAATCCACTTTCATGATTCATCCCTTCTCATAATGTGCCCATACAAAGACACACGGTTTCCTTTTATCTTTCCTATCACAGGAGCTACTTTCAAACTTCCCCTAACGTATTCATTCCTCACTCTGTCACTCCGTGTTATACCACACATCCATCGCAACATTCGCATCTCTGCTACATGTAGTCGTCTTTCGTCCGTCTTCTTCATTGCCCAACACTCCGATCCATACAGTGCGACAGTCTAACGTACTGCGCCATCGGGCTGTTAAAGTTGTTTTAAAAATAAAGTGCACGTAAAGCATGTTGAAATGCATGTCCTCATAATGTAAGTATAATCGATATTGGTGGCATTATGACACGCAAAATGCCGTGTAGCTTGCCTACGGGTCATTCGCCCATTGTATCGCTCGTAACTTATTAATTCGACCAATTGAACAACCTCCTCCTATTTATTATCGTCTAAGAGATTGCCAGGAATAAATTTAATGCCATAAAATATTGTTAAACCATTTGCTTCCGAATATATAGGGTGTATTTAGACGGTGATCGAAAACCAAGGCAGGTAATAGCTAAAGTGATTACAAACCACTTGGCGTTAAAGAAAATCCCGACAAAAAATAAACATTTTGACATTTTCCCTGTAACTGTTAGTATTAAATGTACTTGGTTTGTATGAAAAACGCCAATATTTTTATTTTTTTGTCGGGATATTCTTAAGTCTAGTTCGATTGCCAAAGTTTTCGATCACGTTCTGAATACACCCTGTATAGAGGAGGAGCCTACTGAATCATTCTATAATTAATGGCACACTGCAACACAAAGCGACGCTACGAAACATCTCATATTCACCTCAGTGAGCCGACTTAATGGACAACGTTACATATATTGCGTCTTGGCATGACAGCGGTCACTTGATCCGCCTGGCTTGGACTAAGTTGATTAAGCAATACACAAACACTACGTTTTCATGGAAATCTAGTCCTTACACCGTAGGGTGAACTAGTAGCGAATAACGAAAGTCCCGTGACGATATTTATATACTATGAGATTATGAAGTGCAGATCTAGAATTGCGGTTCATAGTAGCTAATGGGCACAACATTTCTACGGTTTTCCTTTTTGTTTGTATGATTCTCCTGATTAATTACTGTACAGGTACAGGTGAATTTATGTAGATTCAATTGAAACACTTTCACCATACGAAAATTCTCAGAAATGTTAATTATTTTTGAAACAATCATTGACCTGTTTTATAAAATATCCCAAGTAATTACGGGTACGGTCCCAAGTAGGTACAAGTAATTCATTTTAAATATTTAAAAAACTTTATCGGAAATATTCTTTATTGTATTGCCGAATTATATTATCTTTTTTGTATACATTTATAAATCTATTTAGTGGGTCGTGAGTAGTGTATGTATATGTGGAGTACGAATGAAAAGTTTTGGGTTTGGCAAAGTGTTATTTACGAAATGTGGAACTTGTAGACTTGTACCTTTACCGTCTCCTTGGGGGCGTATATGTAATGTCGTCTTGATTAACAAACAAGGAAACAATTGCAAACATATTCGAGGCAAACATCCCCTATCAGATAAATAGAACGAGCCCCGTTTCCGCGCAATATTGCAGGAGTTCACGCTGAGTATCTGATTTCAACGATTCGCATCGCACAAATATTTCATATCGACGCGGGGCTTATTCCGTTCAGCGCGGAATCCTCGGATTTCTTCCATAATATATTGGATTACGCTATTGCACGTTTCTCTGTCAGTACATATCTACACCATACTACCTACTGAACGCGTGCAGTTCCGTTTGTATGTTTTTTTTTCAACTGTTTCCCCGAAATAAACCGAACCTGGTAACTCGTTTGAATTCCATAATGTGTTTTTAATAATGAAATTCGACATGTGCTGCTACTGAGAATTTCGTAACGAAAATCTCATCAATACTTTAGGATCGGGACCCGGGAATTGAAACCTGGACCTCTAGATCGCACTGTACGTGCTTGCACCGCGAGACCATGAAGCAGGCTCTATTATTGATTAGTAGCATGTACCTACTCTGTATATGCTTTGAGTACTTATTATTCTGAATTACAACACTTCAAATATTAAATTTGATTTCTTCGCACAAATAAATGAGAAAAAAGATGAAATCCTAGCAAAGGTAATCAAAGAAAACTCTAAGAAATTAAAATAGTTGAACAATCAAGTGAGTGGGTCGCTTCTTTATAGCACTCAGGCAAAGCCGGCTTGAGAAGTAATATTGGAATTGCGAATGTAAATAATACCATTTGCCCTCTATTTTTTTATACGTAACCCACAGAAACAACGAGACGAAAGTATGCAAAGAATTATTTTAAAAAAATTGGCAATTTGTTTTTGTAAATGAAGTTTTACTATTTTAAATATCCCTGAATTAAAATACAGTAAAGACGATGTCTTTCCAATTGAAGTGAACAAAGGTGAAATTAATAGAATGTAATGCATCTTTAAAATGTCAAATAAATTAATAATGATCACTAGAAAACAACGAACTGGAAGTTGAGTTGCTTTTATCCGAATAAGAAATAGGTTTTACTATGGATTAGCATATAATTTATAATTATTTTTGGACATAAATATGTCTGTTCAATACGTTTTAATAGCCGAAATTGGTTCCACGTTTCAAATCTGTAGCGTACGTTCGAGATGTCTGAATCGGGCAAAGTGTTAATGATTTTTTTCATAACAAAATACTCTTGCAGCTCGGAAACTGGGACAGCCATAGATAGCCATAGCCGTAGCAAGCATGTCCTCGCTTTGTTTATTTTCGATGACATGGAGCTTGGGGGTTTTGATATGTTTAAAATGATTTGTTACGTAAAGAGGTTTTTCTTTTCCTGATTCCCGATAAAGTTTTGTTCCAAATTCTAAAATAAAATAAAAAAAAAACAAAACCGCGGCATACATTCTAAATGTACGTACATTTTGTACCATGAACTGGCCACGTCAAACGGACCGCCGCACCGGCACCTAATAAACTCAACGCTGTGCAAATAGCGTCGGATGCGAACAAATTGGTGTATCCCTCACAAATCCACGGAAACTATTTGATTGAAAAAAAAATAGCAAGGTCAATGTCGTATCTGCAATGACCTGTAAAACTAGCGCATCGACACGGTGTTTGTAAACACTACAAGTAGCAACGCCTTGCTAATAGTATACAATTTAGCAAGAACGTTGGAGTAATTATCGGCGAACCCCGCCCACGAGGCTCCCGCCCGCTCACAGTACTCGCTTTCCAAGAGATCGTAGGAAGTTCAACCGCTCCCTTGTACCTTGCACACTCGTGCCGGTATCATTATAACCCAAACGCATTGAATGGATAACACACACATTTTATGAGTACGATATGTTATCAGATTTTTGAAGATTAAATAAGATAGTTTTCTAGACATTTTGGCAAATCGTTTAATAACTTTTATAATTTTTCCAAATGTTTTTCCAATTTTAATTACGAATTTATCCCATCACATAAGAATGAAAAATCTGCCCTACCGAATTATTAAATGGTTTCATTTCCAAAATCTCCAAGAACGGCAATAGGCCTGTCTGCCAATACATGGATGCTAAAACGTAACCTAGAGTAAGCCCTTTTGGGAATACAAACTTGAGTGTATTTATGAAACTGTATATAAAAAAACTTAGGTCGAAGTAGTAGAGGCTTTTTATAACCAGATGGGACCAGACGTTCGAGCAAAACCAACCTTAATTCGTTTCGTGTCGAGATCAGCTTTCGTATATCCAGTGACAAACACACCTGCGACATCTAAGCGACTGATGAGAAAATGAGTCGCAATTGTAGAAAGGTAGCCGACGCTTCGTTTGCTGACCTACACTAACTATCAGATGTCCATGCGGTTACTTTGCCCTACCAGAACATAAACTTATAACTTAGTTAGCTGCATCTGTAATCTTGTTTCCATAACATAATAAAGTTGCCTACAGAAAAGAGCCTGCAAAATACATCAAACATGAAACTCTATAAGAATATTGCCATGACGGCGGACGTGACCTGTCCACATAAAATATAATTTCCGCTGCAACAACAACATAGCTTCAAAGCGGTCTTCTATCAGTTTATTGATGAAATTTCCTCGGCTTTAGACTGCAGACTAATTGCGTTAGTCCATGGAACCATGTTACTACGGTCAACTCGCGAGAATTTTATGACAAACCCGTATCTATTTTGATGTTCCATCGAGTACAAAATTGGTTTACAATTTTAGTTCGAGCTATTTCAAACGTTGAAGGAATTAAGTCGATAATAATAGATGCCGGGTAGATGCCGGCCATCTTGAAGTACACAATAATAACGTAGTTATTGGTTTGAGGACTATTATGAAATACGCAATATTAAAGTTTTCTCGTTCCAGGGTATTAACTTTTCCAATTATCCAGGGAGGGGAAACGCAATCTAAACAACAGATAACTTTTATTTGATTGGTTCTACACGCTATACAGAACGCTGATTTATAGATTTTCCATCTTTGACATATGTACATTTTCACATGCCATGATGTACAGACCATTGTTATTTTTTTCTGATTATATAGAGGAACATCGGTATTATCATAATGACTTAGATAAACAAGCGAAGAACTGCACGTTATATCGCCCTGGTATCAGTAGCTTCACTTGAATCATCGAATCGATTACGGAGCCCACAGTTGCCAAAAATCCAATTATTGGATTGAGGTTGGAGTGACGTTGAATCTACTTATGACTGATGTAAATGATTCGGTGACGGTGAAGTATTCATTCCGAATTTACATTGTGAGGATTAATTGTTCGCTGTATTTAACTGATTGAATTTTGAGTCTTCACAAAAAAAAATACCTATGTATAAAGTAATCATAACGAGTTTTTTTTAAACTTAAGGTTGTTCTTCGAAACCTCTGGAGTTATTGTGATTATAACTGATATTACTAAGGAGCGACTTAGGTTTTCTTTTTTTAATGAAAAATTGCCTTCAACGCAAAAATGAATTGGTACTGCGAATAAGAGAGAGACATGTAGTCCTACTATAGGGAACGGACCTCGTCTACAACGAACATTAATTGCGTCTTAGACTTGTGTTTTTTTTAAATAAAAAGATCAATATTTTCCACACGGTTGAAGACGCTTCAATATCTAGTTATAAATATCTCTTCAGCCTGTGCAACGTGCATAAGTCACCATGTTGACATTACATACTACTATCAGTGGAACACTTTACCGACTCTCTAAAGATGAGTTATTCATAGGGTCGAGTAAGGTTACATGAATTTTTAATTTGTTTACGGACTTCAAAGGAACACAGAAAGAATTAGCTCATGTTAAGAACGCATTGAAACGCAAAGTATGCCTAGAGTAATGCGCATATGGTAATCTAGTCTTCAATCTAGTCTGTCTGTTTGTTGTGCTTTTCCACCTAAACCCTTGGACCGATTTGATTTTTTTTTTGGTATAGGGACAGATAGAACCTTTGGAAAGGACATAAGATTATTTTCATCCAAAAAATGCAGTATTTCAGGCAATAAAGAAGGGTTTTATTATTATGTTCGCCATTAACCGAGCCCTTTAACTAGAACAAAGAAACAATAAAACCGAATTCTAGATGATAATAAAATAGCTTGTTATTATTTCCAACGACATTTACTTAAAAATCCAATCTTGATTGCAAACATATATATTTTTATCAGTGAAAAAAGAGAGTTCCGTTAGTATAATTGATAAATCGGCAGATAACAAAAAATCCTGTGTGCATATTGCATTTGCTGAAAAAAAAACGTTATTTGAATTGTACAGCGACAATTTCGTCCGATCCAATATTCTGCATCGGAAACGTTTTCCAATCTAACAAAACTATCGGATCTGTATGTCTGTTCAATGAATATTCGAGTATTTTGTAGCGTTGTACGGGCCCGTCAAAGCGACCGCACCGGCCTTTGACGGCAAGTGCTCTGTGATACTAGAGGCGATTAAAATTACCTTTCGCCGGTAAATAAAATTGGCATGTTTCCTATGTTCATTTTACGCCATGTTTTTCGAGTATAAACTGAAAAATGTTTTTTGACTGCCTCGACTCTACGGATCGGGTGCCAGGTCTTGCAACATAAGCGCGCGTGTGCGATTTTGAAATCCAGAATGCGATATGGAACCCGGAATGGAAATTTGTTATCGGAGTATCTCATTAGAAAACGGCAACAGCTATTTTCGAGCTAGTCCTCTTTTACTTGTAATGCATTTCGGTTTACTCTCGACGAGATATAGATTTTAGTGTGTTTGTTTGTCGATCAATAATAATTTTAATCTACTTAAGTAAACTGTCCTTCATTCTTACTACACTATAGTTATTGACATTTCTTGTGTTATGGTACGACTTAAACGAATCGAATTAATCTAATTACCTTTAATGAATAATGGCATAACCTGCATAGTTTCAAATTATTTACATAATTCGACCCTCGATTAACTAATCCTACTATTTCATAATCCCTGGAAGCGTGGAACGTTGGTAAAATAAATACAGTTAATTAAACATCGGTTTGAAACTTCCTAATCCTTTAAACGTGCTCATTACTGCAATACAACGTTTGCATAATGTCCACTGTGCTCGATCAATTTATTTGAACAGTGCTCGCCTCTTCAGAACATTTCATAATTACATCAACACCAATACCAAAATAGAAGTATCTATTTGTAATGTAATTTATTAAGCTTTTTAGTTAATTATTATAAACGACACAAATTCTATAGCTGCCATGACAGTCTGTCTGTCCGAGACTCTTATCTAGATAATCTTTTTACACATTCATGCCGGTCTTTTAGAACTCTACCTCACGTTGTGCCTTAATTATGCAAATTTTGACGGCATTTAACCGAAATAAACTAGTGTTGTAAGTTGTAACTTAGCGTAGTCGTATTTATAATTTTTTCTCATAGAACATATTACGCTGTAAACAAATCCCTCTGATGCAAAATGATGGCCACAAACAATTTTATGATCCTTAATATGCAAAACCCATAACTTCCTTTTATCTCGGGGCTTCGTGTGTTGTAGGTGTTATCATAATATACTCCCGTAAAACCATGCTTCTAGGACCAAATGGGGTTATCAATGAGCTTTATTCCGCGCGCATATTACCAACGTTGCAATTTACATGTGCATATAAATGACTGTTACCCTAGAAATGCATATGCCATTGTAGATCCCCAGGTGAAAAGCAGCCACACCCGTGTTGCGAGCTATGTAGGTCATCCTACAGCAAGAACCTAGCGTGTGCTGTCTTCAGCGCATTGTATGGCAGATGCCACGATAGTAGCACATGAATCGAAACACGGTTTCGATTACGAACTCATTGCGGTTTGTACTAGAGAACAATGAACCGGTTAACGTGAATGAATAGGCCGTGCAAAAATCTAACATTAAACTTAAATTCAGCCGTACCACGTTTTTATTCGCTGCGGTATCATATAACATCTATATTACTACCCCGAAAAAACTAGAGGTTGGAAAACATTTTTTTTATTTTTCCGTCTGTGTGGATTAGCTAACGTCCGAAATGATTGGAACAATTCTAGTGTGAATTTCAGATACCAGTTGTTACAAAGAATTGCTACGGCCATTTTTATTTCGAAAAAAATCCTAAAATATTAGCCAAAAATTTAATTCTCTACCCGTTGTTTTTATTATATTTAGGTTCAAATCATAAATTTATCAATCAGAAGCTATCGGTAACCTAGTTTTGTATCACGCCTGGGAGACATCAATTAAAATAAGAGGAGTGAAATATTAAAGAAAGACCTAATAGATAGTCGTACTAAACAATAGAAATGAAAATATTACACGGAAATCGAAGACTTTGAAATCACGTGGTACAGACCCCAATGAGAAAAAAAACAGATTGACATTGAAAAGAGACCTGAAGATGTCATCTTTAGTAAGGCAAAATAGAAAGAGAAGACACAATTGTGAGTTATAAGAGGAAGAAAGTGCAGTACATACAGTGCGCGCTGGCCGCGGAGTTCCTCCCGGAGTGCTCGTAGAGTTGGAAGGTGCCGTGGTTGGTGGGGGTGGTGACGCCGTCGGACGCCTGCTGCAGGCCCGGCGTGATGTCTACCATGTCATCCTCGCCGGGGGAAGGCACGCCGCGCCCTGCACCACCATTTGTACCCTGACAACAACGGTTTTACTTCAGTAGTGTCACAAATGCCGGACATATCGCTATCAGCGATTTCTTCCAGGCAACCGTTAGATGGACTGGAGAGTTAAGAAACATAGAGTGGATGGTCATAACTGAAACGAATTTAATATTGTAAAAAAATGATGTACGCAAAAATTTCAAAATAATAGCAATTAATTTTCCATCAACACAAATACGTAATTAACTGCGTTGAAAGCTTGTGGTTCCGTCCATTAACCTGATGTTTTTTTTAGCTTTTAAGTGCCTACAAAGTATATAAAATAATCTAGAATAAATACAGATATAAAGTGTAATCAGTGTTTCCCAACGTGGGACCCAAGCCCCACAGGGGGCAATTTAAAAATGGACTCAACATGACTTAGTGGCGAATTGTGTGTAGCAACGATTTCTAAAGGTAAAAAATTATATCTGTAAAAATTTTAGAAATGGTGGGGCATGGCCTAAAAAAGGTTGGGAAACACTGATCTATACAGAAAGATTTCAGGTTGTTTGTGATTCGCTTATTTCTCGGTTTGGAAATAGCGCTTGTGATATCTGACTGCACCCCCTACCCCTTGTGATATTTTATGATTTTTGCCAGCCCAAGTCGAGCATCACGTGGTTAATAGTAGTCGTGAGAAAAAAAAATTAAAAATCAGTCTAAGTACTTAAAAAATGTTACGATAAGGGTAACTGTTAAATATACCGGGATTTAAATTTCCAACGCGATGAAAACTTTTGTAAATAAATTCTTACATATTAATTTTGTAAACATATTGTGAGACCACGTGGGGAAAATGTGGAATGCGAATTTTCCATTGAGGGCAAATTTATAAAATATCGAAAAATAAGTTCGACATGAATAAATTTTATTTTGAAAAATATCATGTTGTTAACCAAAAAAATATGTTCTTCCATTTTTCCTCAAAATTCAGTTGCAGGGGTAGAAAAGGGGTAAAAAAGGGGTGGAGTCCAAAAATTTTAAAATTAATATTTTCCCTGTAATTAAAAAAAAAGCAAAGAAAAACAACCGTTAATCTTTATTTCTTATCTTTTTTCATCAAAGTTGTTTGTACAAACATCTCAATGCGTTAAACCGTTGCCACCGGCATGTTTTCATATAAACTTAGCGTGGCAAATAAAAATGTTACGTTCCTTTGACGACAACGTGGGAAAAAAACATATTAACAATATGTTTCGGGATATTATAAAAAAAAAAAACTAACATGTACGTTTCAAAATTACGGTTAAATTAAATTAACTTCATGATGAATTGTAATTTAATTTTGTTGCTACATGAAATGTGCCATTTATCAGGCAAAAAAAAAATCTGGCATGGCTTTTATTTCTGTTTTGCTTAAATGAAATCATGATCAGTTTTCTTGAATTAATTTTAAAATTCTGTAAATGCAGATGTACGAGTTATCTTTATTATCGAATTGTGACGTCGAAACTATTGAAATTGCAGCTGCATTGAGTAACTAACGAACGTTACTATGCTTTTATTACTTGTTTAAAACAAGAATGATGAATGAAACACTAGTTCATTTTTGTAGCTTATTGATTTCACATTACATTATAATCACAATTTCGACAAATTTAATGAAAAATACCTTAAATTCTAGCGGGCCGGCAAACTCGAAACACGCCAGTCGCACAAATCAAAACTTGTTATTTTTTTTTTCAATTTCCATACACTACGTCAAAGTGTACAACGGCACGAAAAGCGTTCACGCGAAACGTCACCCGTCAATTGGTGGAGTGTACTTTTTCCAACAACATTTGCGAGGGAATATAATCTAATATTGTGGGGCGGCGCGCGGTTGATGTGGCGTTCAACGCAAAAATCAATATCTCGAGTGGCGCGGTGGAGACACCCCGCGACCGGTGGGGCACTTCGGACGCGCTGCAGCACGTGGGGCGCCGAGGACGGCTCAGCCAGCTCTGCTTAGCCGGAGGCCTCGCAGCCCCACACCCCCGACGTTCACGCAACCGATACAGTACAAAAAACTCCCGCACCGCAACACTTTGCAATCACTCTCAATCCCTTTTGTCTTTGCATTAAAATACTACGCCTTAAATATGTAGTCAATGTAATATTATTAAACCTGACGGGATAATCTAAATTCGAACATACGACTGGGTAAATCTAGGAGCAAAATAGAACCACGACTTTAAACAAAAATGACAATAAACTTTACAAAGCAAACAAGCATTGTCTCGGAAACATCCACGAAATGTTTACCAATACGCGTTTGAAAGGGCCAACTTCCAACGCGGGCACACGAAATAAAAGGAAATTTAATCCGAGCCTCGTGTAAGCTCTAAAGCGCGCAAATACCGAGCATACATACCTTATATTTATTGTCTGAGAGTTGTTCCGAGAAACAAACGGCCAGAAGATAAAACTTCATAACAATAATGCAATGAAAAATTGCATGGTCTCGCGCACAGTTCATCCGAACTGTTGTCCACCTCACCGACTCTACCTATACGGTCAATTAGCCAACATTTTGCTTTGTGTATCTAAAATGCCAGGAATGTTCAATTTACATGGTTCCGAAAACATATTGTGCAAAAACGGAAGCGTCGCATTGTTCGAACGACACAATCGGAATGCAAATGTAACAATCCCTTAAAATTCCAAGAACTGAGATTTAAACAATGGAATTAAAAAGATCTCTTTGACATACGAACGAATAATTCTATCGAAAGAGAGAAAAATTATTTGACAAAACATGTTGCAATGGGATAATCGGGCTGAAGTCTATGTTTAACGAGCTTCAAACACCTTTACCACTGGATTTTAACACGCTATTTGTCTATTGTTCAGTATGGACATCTTAAACTAAAGAAGATATTTGTATTCAAACGCTATTTCTCCACACCTAGCAAAAACACAGCCGTGAAGAAGACATGAAGAAAGTTCAAGCGCTAGACGCGCTAGTAAAATGAGGCGACATTCCATTTCAATAGATGTAGCAAACCAGAACACATTTTATTACAATATACATAAAGTGCATTAGGAAAATATATAAGGCTCCTCCTTTAAACAGTGATTGACTGATTGTGCGAAAATTGCAAAACCGGTTACTACACCCAAGAAAAATAATTTTAGATAGAAATAATTATAACATATTTAAATGTTACAAAAGTCAAAAAGCTGTCTGAGTAAAGCATTTTTGATTTCAGTGTAGCTATATGACGATGAAATTGAAAAAAAAAAATACAAACATAAATGGAATTTTGAGACTAGCTACTACTACTATTTTGCTAGGCTTATAATTATATCCTTTAGGAATGAATGCGTTAGGAAATTAATTTTAGAATTTTATTCACTAGGAAATAACGGATTAAATATACCTTTATATCTAAGAAAATATAAAACGGATAAAGCTATCTAAATTTCACATTCAAGTTGCTAGTCACTTTTAGGTTTCTTCTGAAATAGCTCTGAAAGGAGGTTGAATTTGCCGCAAGCGAATTGGGGCGAGGCATAGATTAAAAATAGGTTTTCAGCAGTAAAAGACCACTTTGATATGAACTAACTAATAATGCAGTGAAAGATTGAGTATTCCATATTTTAAACTAGTGTTTTTTTTGCTATGATTAAAATGTGAAATATATTTTTGGAAATGTTTTTTGCATTTTTTAGTAATACGCACGATTTTTTCAGCTTGTCTATTATATTCTATATGTCGGGCGAAGTGGTTCATTATAGATTTCCACTGACATTTTCTTTCTTAATTAATATTATTAGTACTTTAATCAATTTATATATATTATACTATTTCTAAATATCAAATACAAAAGGACGTTTTATTTTAAAAACATCGTATTATTATCTAAAACATTAATGAAGTGAAATTGTTTAATCATATCTATTCTTGGAAACTAATCGCGTTTAAAGTACCCACAGACACCTACTTATTTACAACAGAAAGGTAATTAATAAAATTGAGCTTCCATTTAATGCGATTTATGGTTTTCAACGACTGCCTTTTATAACAATTGAGAGATTATTTTTCATATTTTCTTTTCTCATTTTTCGTTCGAATCCTTTTATGTTGCCTGTTTTAAATAAAGAGCAATCTGCAAAATTATTAATGTGGAAGTGATTGTTACTCTTTTGTCCTGTACACTTTCATGCATAAACAATGAGTTGACTTTAATGATTTTAATATGGACTTTATTGTTGTCAGAGTTACACATTTTATTAAAATTAATTTTGGCAAAATTACAACATTAAAATTCAGCCGGTAGTTATTGAACAATACAACGTAACTAGGAACTGAAATGATTCGAAAAATGCTTTTGTATTTTTTTTTGTAAACTGGCTCGGACGTGAGACGATGCAATTGAATAGACGAGACAGTACGGACCAAAGCGAGGATCAAGTGACGACTTCAGCACAAAACCGCGACTAACTCGAATACCTTCGAACCAAAAGGTTTGCAAGCTACCTGTCTTACCATGAAGCTAAAATGCGGAAAATAAAACTAATAAAAATATAAAATAAAGAATGCGTATTTCAATTACATTTTTATTATTATATTAAAAATCTTCATTTTGACGCATAAATATTATTTAGTACTATAAAAGTTATCGATAGTCTTAGAAAACTCCTCTTTCCTTGCCTTATACCAACGAACTTCAAGAGAAGTCTTATCTCTAGTTGCGTTCCGCATAACAAAGTTTTAAAAGTTTTTTAACTTGCAAATACAAGAAGGCGGTTATTTGGTTTCCTTCTCGATTTCCTAAAGTAAAATCCTGCAGATATTCGATCCAGTGTAATGATGTTAGCGTGCCAGACGATTGCACGAAGCCGACGTTTTTATCCACTTTCTGTGATGACGGAAGCAATTCCAACAGACGTTTCATCCTCACGATAAGCCTTCAATCGTCTTCGCTCAAAACAATCTCACGTTTGAACGAAACAACGTTTTCAAACGATTGCCATTAAAAATGTCATACATTTTTTTTGCTGGACATAAGATTTTTCTCTCCCATTCACTCGAAAACTTTCACGTGATCAATATTAGTAGGATTTAAAAATAATATTATAGGGGAGAATAGCAACCGCAACCTTTATAAATTACTGCAGGTCAGTTCATTTCGAGCGATATCACATTTATAGTATAGATGAAAACTCATAATTTCTATAATTAGCAGATTGACTAGTTAGAAATAATCATAAACGTATTAAGCCGATCACCAAACTACTTCGTTGCAAGTGGTTTAAAAAAATCGACGTAATTAAAGAAAAAAAAACACATAAATAGATTACATTAATGAATCAGATTAAAAAACCGTGAATCAGCACGTGTCGCACTTGGCCAAGGGACTAATATGATTTTGGGCGTAATTACAGTCCTTATAATATTTCCCCTACTCATGCCCACCTCTCATTCTCGTTCATCTTTCTTTTTACTGAAGATTAATGGGTATTGTATGTTTTGATAGACAGTGAACGCTAATCTCTTGGAGATTCTTTCCCGACTTTGCTAGGTAGATGGAATAAAAAAGATACTACTCAAAATAAACCCTCATAGATTTTTACCAAAATAATAATGACTGACTCGTCGATTAGTTTTCTGGAACTTACCTAGACTTTTATCGTATATATAAATACGCAATGATTTTTATTATATAGGTATAAAGCGTGACTAATGACAATCACCTATTACGGTTACTAAAAAATCTTCTATTACAATACCAGTCACTTTCCAATGTCTGCATTACATCACGCGTACGAAACATGCCTCATGGTTACTTAAATTTACTGATGTTACAATTACATTACAATTACTAATATTAGGATACTCTCATCCGCCAGTATGGATTTCAAAGGAAGTTACTACGAACTAAAGTGATCCAAGCATTTCCAGAATGACAAAGGACCTTCTCAGTCCCTCTAGCCTCCTGGCTTTCCTTTTACACAATCAGACACTGCTAATATTTATACTGTTCAATTTGCATATTTTTAATCTGTTAAAATGAATGGCAAACTTCACGCTGAATGCCAAATTAATTGTTTAAACTATCTCCGTAATGTTAGAAATTTGTCTACAGTCTTTATAAAAGGGAACTAAAATAAATACGGAAATTGGCAAACGTGAGGCAAAGGAATTCTACACACTGAGTACTCGTGTGGGTGGTGTTCAATGTGCAATTAAGTCCCACCACAAAACAACTGAATGAATGCTTCAAGCTATTATAATCCACGCACTTATTAATAGAAATGAAGTCAGTCTTCTATAACATATTCATAATCTTACAACTAAATTGCCCTAAGCTTACTACGTCCCCACTGATTGTCAATTAGAGTATTTAATTCTTTTTTAAATTATGGATATGAAATTTGCCGACGTAAAAGACTCAATTACGGAGCAACGCCTTAAAGAAAAGCACTCGTCTACAAAATCCATCATGGTAATCTCTTGGAACAAAAGAAGCGGTTAATTGACCTGATTTTTTTTAATAGACAATCTGTTATGCGCTCGTCAAACTTGCTGCAATTATTTGCTGCATAAATCCTAATTTCACTTTCCAGTGGATTCCTATTCAACACTTCGAAATATTACTGGTTCGTCCGAAGACCGTGGCACAAATTAAGTTTTATAAAGTTTTCGAACAAGCATTAGATAAGGAATGTTAAAGTTTTGAATTTTAAAATGACGCCGGATGTTTTATCTTTGATTTTGATGTCTTATTGATTTTGTAGCTAAGTCTTAATCGTATGATAATGTAAAACCGTCTCAAATTCTATCCACTTCACTTAACTTGGATGATGTCACAAGTCTCCTAGTACACGTGATGTCGTTTTAATTATATGGACCATTTACTAAACGATAGTCGCCCGTTTAGACGTGTAGTGTTGCGTTCCAATTCTGTTGCTCCTACGCACTTGACTCAGGTCTATGCTTTTGTATATATATTTAAAATAGGGAATGAACATCGTTTTTCTCAGTGACGCATCACAAAAATATAATTAATATTAGCACAATTTAGAGCACTAAAGAGTCATAAAATGGCTACGGATTTTCTCTTAATTTTTATTTTATATAACTCAAAACCCTTTACAATTCTATGACTTTGAATGTTAACTAAGTACGTAACTTCTTCTACTATAATTTACTAGCGACCCGCCCTGGCTTCGCACGGGTGCAATGCTGATATTTAATGGATGTTATCATACATATAAACCTTTCTCTTCAATCACTCTATCTATTAAAAAAAACCACATCAAAATCCGTTGCGTAGTTTCAAAGATTTAAGCATACAAAGGGACGTAGGGACAGAGAAAGCGACTTTGTTTTATACTATGTAGTAATATCTAAAACAACTAAAAAAGGGAAACAATTAAGTTCTGATTGGCGCTCTAATTGGAGTTAATTCTATTATAAAGTTCTACGTTCAGCTAGACCGACGTTATACTAAACGAATCATATTAAATAATATCACAAGATAAAAACATTATTTTCAAAGTTATTATTGTATTCCCAATAATATGTCCGATGATTTATAACTGTTGATGGAAAAACTGTAATGAAATCGGTTTCTTGAAGTTTTTAGGTAATTTTTTCACTAGACCATCAAGCTGGACTACGCTCTGTTGCAAAAGAGAGCCTTGCCCAGCAGTGGGATGTATATTAGACTGGTGATGATGATAAGTATTATTATACTGGGTGTATTTAGACCGTGATCGAAAACTGAGGCAGATAATAGCGATAGTGAATACAAACCCCCTGGCATTAAAGAAAATTCCGACAAAAAATAAAATTTTTGATGTTTTCCATACAAACCACATACTTTTAGCACTGATGGTTGTATGGAAAACGTCAAAATTTTTATTTTTTGTCGGGATTTTTAATATCGCCACTGGTTTTGTGATCACCCTCGCTATTACCTGCCTCAGTTTTCGATCACGGTCTAAATACACCCTGTATAGCATTAATTATACGGCGTTTTGGTCTTTTTGTCTAGAAATAAATATAATCTACATTATGTTTTAATTCCTCAATTTTACGAACTGCAGATTGGTAAGAAATGTCATACTGATATAAACAAGGTCACGGGATAGTTTTAACTCCTATTTACATACATTTGAATAAGATCACATACATATACTTTAGATAACCAAATAAAACCAGTGGAGCATATATTTTAAATTACTTAGTGTTATTTTAATTTTGGCCAAATGATAACCAGCCACAAATGCAGCTACACAAATATGTTTTATAATGTTTTCAAATTATTATGTTTTAAATGTTCGACGTCTAACTATGGGCACTCACATTCCGCACATCAAAACCCTGATAGGATGAACACAGGCTTTATTGAACACGCAGGAAACGTCTTAGGTTGCGTTATTATACGGAAACTGTGTCATGGAGGAAAAAAAGGGCCTACCACCGTCTTTGACACACCTGATATAGAAATCACACTTGGAAGGTTCAACATTAGGATCCTCAATATATATTACTAGCTTTTGCGCGCGACTCCGTCCGCGTAGACTACAGGGTTGAGTTCAGCCCTATTTAGGTCCATACCAAAAGCCATACAAATTGGTCAAATTGTTTAAACGTGAAACCGTAACGCGTCGATTGGCGCCTTGTGTATCATTATTGCGCGCTTGATCATTATTTTGAAACTGCGATATCTTTTAAGATACTCATTAGAATCACATGGTGTAAGTGCAAATTTATTTTATATTAAATACTTGTAATGAATAACGTATTTATTTAGATAAGGATTAATATCATCTTTATAAAACACCTTCACAAATAATGCTTTATTTTTAAATAAATTTGTTTAAGGTAAAAAACGTTATAGTTAGCTAACCTTAAAAGATAGACATATGCTGTCGCGGACTTTTTTTTAGAACTTTTAAAGGGGAACAATTCTGTCATACGTTACTTCAGCGAAACTTTAACCGTTTCCCCAGCGCACGCAGCGGAAGCTCACCAAAAGGAAAAAATGTTCCCGATTTTGAAACATTCTTTGTTGCTGCTCCACTCCTATTGGTCGTAGCGTGATGTTATATAGCCTATAACCTTCCGCGATAAATGTGCTATCTAACAGTGAAAGAATTTTTCAAATAGGACCAGTAGTTCCTGAGATCCTAGCGTTCAAACAAACAAACAAACAAACTCTTCAGCTTTATAATATTAGTATAGATACGGGGCTTTTGTGAATTCAAAGGCTTGTAAAGTCGAATTTGAATGGTAATACATTAAATATCTTTATGCCTTAGACGCCGCCCATCCAGCTGCCTAGCTAACCTATCGAACATTAATTTCCTCTTTTTTATCTAGATGGAACATACGACAGTTGAATAACTAGAAAGGAAATGAATAGGTGACAGACAAGCGGCGACACTCGTCCCCATACAAAATACTTTCTATTCGGCTTTTCTGTTAGACGGAACTATGGAA
This sequence comes from Cephonodes hylas, assembly GCA_030295005.1. Lineage (NCBI taxonomy): Eukaryota > Metazoa > Arthropoda > Insecta > Lepidoptera > Sphingidae > Cephonodes > Cephonodes hylas. The sequence goes on from AP025360.1 coordinate 17,229,084, forward strand.
AGACCGCATATTATTTTGCTATCATATTTTATCTCCTCCAAAGATCTGGGGAGGCCTATGTCCAACAGTAGACGTCCTTTGGTATCAGCCAATCATCAGATGATGATGATTTCATCTCTTTTCTTTTTGTTTAATTTTGTTTTCGGTAGCAATGTTGCAAGCTAGGTTCCTAAAACTGACGTTGAGCTTCAATTCTCGGCGTCATTGCTATTTCTACCGCCTTATTGATACGATAATAGCTTATTCAGGCCAATAAGTTAGCATTTAATTGTGAAACGAGATATCGACTCGCGTACCGGAATAAATAAACAACAAAAGACCTAAAATAGTTGGTTTCAAATATCGAGGTCTGGAAGTATGCTTAAATATGAAACATAACCTATCTATCATAACATCTCAATGTTAGGGCCATCACCGCACATTAACATTTCATACTAAATAGTAACTACATCTTTTGCATGAGGCTTGGCATAAATAATATTTTTAATTTTAATAATGAAAAGCATTTTTTTTTTAATATTTATTAAATTGGTATAATAACTAATATTTATAAAAAATAACAAGGTTTTGATTATCAAAGAAAAGTAATAAGTGAGGCATCTAATGTTACCCAAAGACCAAAATTAACTAGTCCTACTAGTAATTTACATGTAATATATTAACAACTTAGAGCTAAAAGTACCAGGTGTACAAGTTTATTTTATATCTGAATTAATTTCAACCTCAGTCCAAATCAGGAGTACGGCCACATAAATTGTAAGATTTTATTTGTACAATGCATTTTCATATTTTTCTTTTTTTGCTTTTTAATGCCTTATTTTAGTAAAGCATGTACCATAATCAATAAACTTGGGTAATGGCAATATGGAAATCATATTAAAAAGGACCCATTTGCAGATCTTTAAAAAAATTAAAAATCTTACACTCTCATACACACCTTTTTATACACTGATTGATATGTTAGTCCGATTTTCTGGCCCACTGAAGACTTCAGAGGGAACCGCTCCATCGTAACTCAGCTGGAACAAAACAGCATAGTATTGAAAATGATAATCATATGAGTTCTTTCTGTAATCCCTAATTAATGTTAATATGAGAGGATCATATGAAAAATATAAATGTCTATCTTCCACTTTTGAGAACTGGCAAATCCTTACACCAAATAAATTGAATTATGTCAAAGATGGGAGTAACAACTTGCCTAATGCCACAAGTATCCCGCTCCTGGCCATGGCCCTCCTCTGCAATTAATAGGGTTCAGGCCATAGTTTACAACATTAGTATAGTGCAGGTTGGCAGAATGAAATTTCTATGACCTTTTAGCCCTCAATATAACCATCTTTACATATTTATTGATATTCAAACATTGTCTCCCTACATTACATACATAACATCATTTTGTTAATAATTGTGTATTTTTTTCCTAATAAGCAATAAGTTTCTGCTAATCTGTACCAGGGCAGTGTGGTGGACTAAGGCCAAAATCCACTCATGGGTAGAAGAGGCCCATGCCCAGCAGTGAGACTCATATCTACTAAATATGAAGATGAGATAATTCACAAATCCTGATTTCTTTTCATTTGAAAGTGATTAAAGAAAGCTATCACCAGTTACAATGTTTTAACCTATTAAATATTCTTTGTGAAATTAATTTTAATGAAATGTATAGGCATTAAATATTTTTTAAGTTTTAAATTTTACTAACCTTTATTAAATGTCTGAATTTCTGTTTTTGTATAATAAAATCGAAAATAAGCAACTGTCTTTAATAATTATAATATACTCCCCATAATTTAACACACTATAGTTCTTCAATCTGCCTCCTAAACTTTTTCCTCATAATTATATTTACAAGCCAGACATAACTAAGTAGAGATGTGTAATGAAAATGTATCCAAACTCATCAATTTTAACTATTTGATTAACTATTGACATAATTAATGAAATGCTATTAATCAAATATTTATTACTAAGTGTTTAAAGTGAAGCAATATAGTTTTACAATGTAAGTATTTAGGTATCAAATGAAATGCTATTATCAAGAAAAATATAGAAAATTATACACTCAATGGCCATAAATATGTTTCTTAAAATTCATAGTCCAATAATAAAAGTTTCAAAACAGTTTGCAAAGTTTGATAAACAAGCAATACATTTCTTCACATGTAAATATTTTAATTTTCCTAGGCAACATGTGTATTAATAAAAAGTAATTCCATTCGAATTTTATAAAAAAACTTGTTTAAAATATATATAAAATGGGGATTAAATACTTTTATATTTATAGTTTTAGTCCCACTAAAGTATTAACAGCCATTTGCATAAAAACAATATTTACCCAAATATTTTTATGCAGGTGTGAGCACACAGTCAAGATTCGTAAAAGTTTAGCGAACACTATCATACTTACATATAATTTTCTGCATACGTATTACTTCGCTAGTTTCTAAGACGCAAAATGATATCTGCACAGACGCCCCTTTTAATAACAAACTCACAAGAACACACACGATTATGTTATGTAAACATTGTCCCTTTTTCTAGTAACCCTGTAAATAGCACTGCGAAACTTCAACAACTAATTTAACTCGTTTTAAAATAAATGTAATGTTAAAAAATATATTTTTACACTCAACACACTTTGTAGTAACTAACCTCAAACTAGTTACACATTTTTAAACCACAGCTTGATATCGTAAACTTTCTGGAGTCCAAAGTGGCAAAAGCCCTGTATGCGTACCACACGTAACTACCTTTCAAACAAGTGTTTTTTTTGTTTCCAATTTTTTTTAAACGTAATATGAATGAAGTGCACCGCAAACAGGAAGAATGTATTTGGATACGCACACGTAGTCTGTCTCCGTCTTTTTAGTTCTTACATCTTACAATATTACTCCTTTCTAGTATGGTGAATGTTGTGTGGTTCATTTTTCTTTTCTTTGCAATGAGTCTATCTAAAATTTGTTAACGGATTGTCCATAAGGACTATATTTTGAGAATTTACAAACATAAAAACAATATTTTCTGCTAATAATGTTACTATTCATGTAAAATACTATTGAGAATGTTGATAGTAGTAATAATTATTTAAAACTTTGGTATAAGAAAGTTTTATATGTAATAGGTCTACTAGTCTTTGATTATTTTTTAAAATACCAAGTCATTATGATGTTACTTCCATTGAAAGTTTCTATACATTACAGTCTTGCTAACAGTCAAGTGTTTGTTTGTGACGTCATTTTCCAACGCTCTGCTTAGTCATAAGTAGCTAGGTGTAGCAATCGTAATTCTTTATTCGTGCAGTGTTTTGTTTTGTTACGTCGCCATCAGTTATATCGCTATTAAATTAGTAACGCATTTAATCTTTTCATAGCATATCCATCCATCGGAGCGACCAAAACATCACTGTTTTTAAGACGACTATTTTTTAAGACTTTCAGAATTGGTTCAATGAGACATACCATTAGAAAAATCATAGGTATATATTTTTGCTGAAGTCCTAATACTTAGAATATTTGAAGTTCGCGCTCCCCAGCAAAATTTTCAATGTCTCTTTTCTCTGCTTCAACGTTTGGCCTTTGTGATTTGATAAAATCTTATGGAATATTTATTAATTTAAGAAATTTTAGGAAGAAGCGTTATGTTCAGAATGGCGCCGAAGCACGAAAAAATTATCTTCTCCTATCTTTTAGAAAATGGTATGCAGAAAGAGAGTGTTAAAATACACTTCACGTTTGTATGTATCGAGATTTCTACTGACTTTTTAGTCACTCAGTATATGTCTGTGGATGAAAGCAAAAGATCCTTGTTCCGTTTTCAGAGTATATTTCCATTAGGTTTTAGTTTTAGTAAATTTGAGGCAACACCTAGTCTGGAAATAAGCCCTAAAAACTGGGTCAGTTTTTAACTAGTTTATATCTATAGCAATTAAGATGATGTCAGTAACAAGACGTACACCATATTGATATAATTTCTCCATAAAGTGGTTCATAAAATGCCCCAATATTATTTTATATCCAAAAATTATTATTAAAATAGCTTATTTCATCCCCCTAAATTCAGCTACCTTTCAACGAAAGTCCTGTTAAAATCGGTTCAGCCGTTTCGTTAGCACACGATGAAGTGGATTGATCGAAAGTTGTACTATGATATCAAGCGCGTTGAACGCAGATTGGAAACTAAGTAATTGTCGTTCCAAAACAATGCTTTCACGAGTATTTTTCTATTATATTCAAAATTAGTTAACATACTCTATATATTTTTTTTTTAATCCTAGAGAAAATAAAGTGATAGATAGTGCGTAGGTATCTCTAATTACTTTTAAAATAGAGTTACTCGTTAAATTTCTAAATCACTATTAATCCGTTTCCAAACTTATTATCAGTATTCTTAGCCATTTAAGGCAGATTATATTTATTTAATTACAGTATAGGATTTCTATTTAAGATTAATAGCGAAGACGATAAAAGTAAAAACTTGATGAAGCGCAATTGAACGGTCACCACAAGTAGCCACCAAGTCCTGCTATCTTTGATTCTGAGGCACAGCATCTAGTTTTTTCGGAAATCGTATTTGTAAGGAAAATATTTTTAAAGTTTGTTAAAAATCTCATATAAAATCACGAATTTAATCACTCATTAACGAACTCACTGCGAAAACTAATGTTTTGGAGGTGAGGTGGTTGAGGTATGTAGATAAGTAGAAAGGGAACTTAGAACTTAGCTAGGAACAAAAACTTTAGTATGTTGCACTTTTTATCGTAAAGATTGACTGAAAGTCATAGTGCTTCTTTCTTTGTTACACAAGATCACAGAGCAATTTTAAAGCACAGCTAAAGATCATGTACCATGACTACTGCCCATAAATGACCTTGTATCTGGTGTCCTCTAAAACATAATTCCACAGAACAGAATAGATGTTTTAGATAATGACGATAAAGATGATACAGGTGATATGTATAATTTATACAAATGTATTTAATTTTTTCCAGTCAGTCAAACGACGTATTGGAATATTTTCATGCAATTGTTATAGTTTGGAGACTTCAGTACTGCCTCTCACTAGAATTTTAATTATCTTTGCTAGATGAAGACGTGAAAGTGTATATGAATTTTAAGAAGATTTAAAACAATTAAAATAAAATTTAAGCAAAATTTAAGATTTCCGGAAAGTAACAAATAACTATGCAAGCGTTCTTGGCTACATCTCTAGTAAAAATAAGAATATTTGAAATCTCATTAAAAAAACATAACTTTACTTACATATTATTTGAGTTTTTAGAAATTATTAGTATTCTTAATACAATTTCACTTTAACCGATTCGAATACTCAATACCATGTCGATTCGGCGTTGTCTATTATTGAATAAAATAAATGTCTTACTTATTCACAGCACGTCTACACCAATAGTGCACTGAGCTCTGCAATTGTTACTCTATTATGGGCGCAGTTCTGCATTGAACCATTTTAGCCCCTTAACTTGTTATATGACGCGCAATTTGTGACGCTACATGCCGGTAGTAATCTTGACAATGATGTTTTCTTATTCTATTGAACTGATTCAGTTTAACAATCATCTTCACTCTTTATATAACAACTGAAATAAATTGGTTAATAGGTTTGCCAATGCAGTGTTAATACTACCTACTTATAGATTTTTGTATGAAAATTTTGAAAAGATTGAGCGTTTGGTTTCTCGATTCTTCAATTAGGAACAATATTTTCTTACAGGAATGAAGTGTAGTATAAGATCCTTCATTTTATTGCGGAAGAAGTTCCTTTATGTTAAATGATATTAGCTATAACATCATAAATATAGAAAACTGCGGGGTACTCTTAACATACTTATTTACATAAAAACAAGGCAACGTCGACTATTTAAGAAAGGAACATTTCCTGTAACTTGAATATCAAATTTTACTTCGTATTAAAACATTTTTCAGAACTCTCGAGAAGTCGGTTAGTCCTTTGTTCAGCAGTGGGTCTTATGGGGCTGGTAATCATAGAATATAATATTATTCAAGAAGGATATATGTACCTAGCATAGTTAGGAGTTTAAGTCCTACAGGTAATGTACCGGTACCTTATAAAAAATGTTTAATATAATAAGTACTTATGTCATCTAAAATCATCAAATAGTCCGCCTCCTTCTTCTGACTCTAAGCGAATGTCAAATATTGTCTATTGTTATGAGAACTATTCGAAAGCATTCGAAATTATAATTTATAACTTCTATATATTCTTGGTAAAGTTTCATTTTATGTTTATTGTTATATGGAATAATGATACTGTTCCTTGTAAGGCCCAAAACTTTTGTTGAACTAAAGTTTCCTTGGTAGGTCTAGGACTCTAGGTAGGTACTCTTGATAGCGCCCAGCCTAATCAATTATTATTATTTTTGAAACTTTTAGTTAAGTCTATATTAGCGCCATCTGTGTTTGAGTATCTGTTTGACATACATTGCATATATAGATTTTATTTAACTCTTTTTTTCATACCAAAGGTCATAGAGTTAAATTATAAATATTTGGATTTGATTTCTTGGTACAAATATATTTATTTGTTGACATAACACTTTTATAGATGATTTAATTAAAGTTTATGACATGATATACGGCTAAATGTTTTCGAAAAAATTTTTTTTACTTAATTTACGATTTTCTAAAATCTTCTTATATTAAAACCGATAATTCCGATTACTATCGGTTTGTAGTCACAATCGCCATATCCGCTGATTTGTATAAAATGGCGTCAGCAGAATTCCTCGAGAAAGCTTTGTCGACAGACGTCGACGAGAAAGCTGTAAACGCGATAGTGGGTACACTTGAGAACCAATTGGATACTTTTGTACCAACGGTCTCCTCACAGAACACTATCGTTAATATAATTTCTTCACATTTTCCGGGCCTTGGATCGAGCGCGAGTTCTATAATAAGTGGTCAAAAATACAACACAGACGGATTGGAGTGTGGTGTTGTCGGAACAAATATTTATTCGCCTGTCACGGCGAGCTCTAGTGTGTCGTGTAATAATGCGCGTCCTAGTACACCGAGTCCTTTTACGCCATTAACTGCCAGTGTTTCGAATTATAACGATAATTTCCAAGTGATATATAGTCAGGCGCAGAGCTACTCCAACCCCAACTCTGTGACATTTCCCAGTCAGCCGCTGCCTGGCAACGGTTGCGTGGGCCTGCAGCCGTCCCAGTGCCACATTATCAGCACGGTCGTGCCGTCAGCTGACACCGGGGTCGCCATGCAGCCGCCACTTGTGATTAAGCAGGGCACCAATACAGGCCAGGTGGGCATGCAGCCGGGTATGGTAACGGTGCCTATGACCGTAAATTCGAGCATGCCCACCTCCATTCCTAATGTGATGACGCTGAATAAACCTGGCGCCCAGAATGTCGTAGTCACCACGCAGAACTTAGGCTCGGCGCAGCCCGCCATCATTCCCAATGTACAAATTCTTAACATGAGGCCAGGGGCGCCGGCGGTGGCTGCTCAGAAGTCAGTAGCAACAGTGTCACCGCGGGTGGTCATTGGAACTCCTCAAGTTGTGGGTACGAGGGCGGCAGCACCTGGCGTGAGTTTGAGCACCTTTTGATTGTCTCATTCCATACTACCATAGGATTTTGTCAAAATTCTGTCACTTAACTAAACTAAACATGTGACAAGAGGGCATTTGAGACGGACAAAAGATCACAGTGGTAGCGGTATTTTAAACTAGACTTAATGTTGACTAAATGGCATCTTAATTATTTTATTGTACATGAAAGTGTATGTATAATCTATTGTAACTGTCAGTGCAGGTTACCAAAAGTTGTTTAAATATAAAATTTAGTTCCATTATAGTTTTTGATTAAATTTTATCTATAATTGAATAAAGCATTAGGGAATTTGTGATACTCGCACTTACAGTTGCAATGTCAAAATGATATATCCGTGTCTTCTGTCTGTCTCATGTTGATTTGTAATATTAACAACCCCACCAGGTCTGTAAAAAATTCTATGGCATCATTCATTCATTTATTCATTCATGTAATGTTCACCCAAACTGATCATTTTTCATTTCCATAATCACCATTTTCATTATCATCATCAACATCACTGTTAATAGAACATATTAAAATGGTGATCATATAATAACTTCAAAATGTTGGTATATATCATTCACTTTGTATATACATAATGTGCTTCTACACCTTATGTTATTATTTATTCATTGCTCAACAATTATTACTCAATTCAATTGCAATATATGTACTAACATATACCGCACCATTATTGTTTTATATTTATTATTTATATATGCCATGTATCTATTTTATATATTTGTATATTTTTATCCTACTATTTTTAATATATTTTCAATAAGTTCCTTTTTCATTAAAATAATATTGAAATTACTTATATTCATTTTTTACTATGATATATTTTTTGGTCATCCTCTAAGCAATTTTCTAGTTCTGTTTTTCTTTAATAAATATTAAGTAAATTTGAAAATATGTTAGAGAATGACCGCACAACTTTTGGTTAAGATTACATTCAATTTTATAATTTTGCAATTTCATTCATTAGTGCTACTTGGGCTTGATTACCATATCCGGTTTACATGAGCTTCCCAATGCTAACCCCGACAGATCGGCTCTGCATTGTGTATTGACTGAACATTCTACATGGAACGCGTTGCACACCCCCATTGACGGTTTAATGTACCCCACAAAGTGTGTTTATATTTAACAAATGACCTGCTTAAGACATTGAAATTCTGGACAAGATTTTTTGATTTTTCAAAATCCATATTTATGTTCCTTTTCAAGAGTCCTATGAAATTGCAACGAGGCGTTCAATTTTTAGATAACGCTGCAAACTCTGCAAAGTCTACAACCGGGGCAGCAGGGTCATTTGTTGTTAAAGACTGAGAACGGTCAATACCAGTTGCTGAGAGTGGGTCCCGCACCGGCGGCCAGCACTCTCACGGCGCCCCAGCCTCAGACCATCCGGCTGTCGACCGTGCCGGCAGTAAGTAGGCACATCCACTGTACTCACGGCCACTCACGCGCCACTTGAAGTAGGACAAGTTCCCCGGCACCGCCTGGCTCAGCCGGGCCGGGGACGCGATTACATTTGTCCAATTTCATACCGATCATGCATGTACGATATGGTGGAGGTGCATGTTTATTAACCAGGTAAGACACTAAATCGGAGATTGTCTAACGGTTGTGTATTTATACGTTACTAATGACACGGACGCGTTTAGTGTGAGGCGTAAACACCGCACGCGCTCGCTCGAGCATAGCTGACGAACGACGCATTGGCTAATCGCATTCTTGACGCTCCCTTTACTGTGCAACAGCATCTGCATACATGCATACGTTACCACTGCGCACTGCTTCCCTTATGGCATATCATGTAATGCATTACGTCGACTTTAAACTTCCCCTTAAATTTTCTTGACTCGTATAAACTACTTCGACTTTATGTGTTAACGAGTATACAATTTTTCAGCAACACGTAATATGCACCAAAGTCGTTTATCAAATCCCAACCAGAAGAATGTGGATTTTATTGTTATTGCGGAAGCTACTCGCTACCCGTGAATCCCGAAACAAGCCAAAAGAATATTCGATCAGCTATGCTTTGCTGGCATCAATGGATAAACGCCAAGTAGTTTGCGCCTGACATTAACCAAATTTTAACCATAACAATGTGTAGTGGGCTTGAGAATGTGCGCTTCAGTGTTTGGTGTGGCGCCCTGCAGCTAGTGCGGCGAGTAAGAATGTTTGTGATCCGCAGCACCCTGGCGTGGCCACGGTCTCAACGAGCGTCGCGCAGGCGCCGATGCCGGGCCCCATCCCGGGCCCCCTGTCTGGCCCCATCCCGGGACAGATGCCGGCGGCGCCCGCAGCAACGCCAGTCATCCCTGCCTCGGTGGGCAACGTCGCGCCCCTCACCCCGCCGCCGCAACCGCCCACCGTCACCACAGTTGTAAGCTATTCATATATTTAATACATTGCATTATTTTCATTACAATTGAATTCTAATAATTTTTAAATAAATTCATTATAACGCTGCGCCAGGACGACGAGGTATCTATTCGCTAATATAAGAAACATTACATATTTAAAATCCTGTGTCGTTGATACAATCCTCCCAGTGGCAATATTTCCATAGAAGCCCAAAAACCTAGCTTGGCTACAAAATTCTGAATAACATAAACTACATATTACACGATTAATCTTACAGTAATAACTCTTCACACAAAATTATAAATTTACGTGTTTTTACCGCGTCGCTGCAATTCGACTTCTATAATTTGTAACCCGAGTTCACTAACATTAATAGTTTAATTACGCAATTTCGTTGGGTATTCCCTGGCTTCGTCGTCTATCTTACACCTGGACAAAGACCCATTAGATTTTGAAATAAAGATATAGTCAAAAAACTTTTACATCTATTTATATGAAGAAAGAAATCCCTCTTTCGCTTCGAGCAACGTGCAATTGTGAACTCAGTGATGCCAACTTATCATAATTATTTTTTTATATTCTTATTATTGTGTTATATTTTTTATTAGTATAAGCATATTTTCGTGTACCTATTATATTTTATTTAACTTTTTATAGTAGCGCATTAGGGGGCCTAAACTCACTTATTCGATAATTGTAAATCAGAAAACTCTAGGTCTTATGGGTACTGATTTTTTCTTAGTAACGTATGACATAAGAGTATAGTTACTTCCTGTTCAAAATAGACGAAAAAAATGTTTTAACGTTAATTTCTTTTTATTTGTTTTATTGTTTATTTTCTTATGATTTGGTTCGACTGTTCTTTGTCCAATTTAAAATGAATTAAATATTCTTTATCTTCTATATTAATACACCATATTGTTTCATGAAACACGAACATTTTACAAAAGTTGTGCTTTAAGATTGCTGGATGCCCAAACATTCTTGCCCTTCTAATTTCCTATACTCAATGTTCTAGGTGTTCGTAGTCTGCTTAATTGTCTTTCTGTCTCTTTTCTCTCGTTAATATCCTGAAAAAGGTAACTTTGCCACATAAATCCAACAGAACTATCTCTCTAGATTCAGATACGATTATGTAATTCTATGGGGTAATTTAATTACGAATTTACCGTCAGCCAAACGAGCTGATATAGATGGACGCAAGCACTCGATTAGGTAAACCTTTGAAACGTGTAATATAACTGCACAGAAACCTTCGGACAATACAAAGGAGAAATGCAGGAATTTCATGGCCAACCTGCTGGACCTATCGAGCAAGGAGCCTCCGTCGGTGGAGCGAAACGTGCGCAACCTCATCCAGGAGCTGATCGACGCGCAGGTGGAGCCCGAGGAGTTCTGCATCAGGCTTGAGAAATTGCTTAACGCTTCCCCACAACCCTGCCTCATCGGTTTCCTTAAGGTACTTGGTATACCTACCTGAAAAACTATTACTTTGCAGTGGAATAAGACTTAGCGCAGCAGTCAAGTCATGACTTAGACTTTAGAGGATTTGACATTAGTTTAAAAAAATAATAATATAATAGCGAGGATTCAAAAGTACTTGTAAAAGTCTACTTGAATAAAGATGATTTGACTTTGACACGCGGTCGAGGAACTTGGTACACCTCTGACTTTTCAAAGTTATGTCTATGAATGTTAAAACATTGTGAGGAAACCTGCACACCTAAATTCTCTTAGGAATTTCTTAGGTGGGTAGTCCGTCAACCCACTCTAGACCAGCGTGGTGGATTAAGGGCTTAATCCTATCAGTCGTAGAGGAGGCTGTGCTCAGCAATTCAACGAATAGTAATAATAATAGTGGATTAAACATATGAGCTGATGCTGACAGCGCTATAAAAAAATTGTATTTTAGGCAGCTTTGGGCCTACGCACCACCATAGCTCTCTACAACTTAGCATTGACATCACGTATGCTTGTGGAAAGAGCGTATACATTAGTTCATAAGGTTCCTTACTTGCTGAAACAGTTTTTAGCGATCATGTTAAGCTTCCAGAGAATCATCATTGACGAGCATAAAGACGAAACGCAGCTTCGTCAAGCAAAAGCCGACGCGTATAGTTGACACCAGTTTATAACTATATACCTTGAGAATCATCAAGTTTTTTAGCATATTCCTCGTGTTTCCACCAGAAAAGTCTGCCACTCCTGCGGCAGTCGCTGGTGACGAAGGAGCTGGTGATCGAGGGGATTAACCCTCCAGCGCCTCACGTGGCGTTCACCACCATCCCGGCGCCCGTGCAGCCCGTCATGCCCTCCTCCAACGTGCAGATGGTAGGGACGCCCTACAACCCATTTGTGAGCACACATGCATATTACTTACGATAATATAAGCATTTATTTAGTTCAGCGAAAGGGTCGATTTTTAATAATGCGTTCGATTGAATAGATACTGTGATAGTATGGCAAAAAAATTAAAATGTTATTAGAAATCGACTCTTCGAAATTTCAAGACGTAATACATTTGTAATGACAAGTTGTAGTTGAGTATGCATAATGAAAAATAGAGTTATAAATAAACAGCAAATTGATACCCAGTTGGTATCCGTTTTCATCGGTGGCGGTCGGTGTGTTACGAATCTTGAAATTTCACCCTAGTCTGTAATGAATTTTATTTATTGTTTTTATTTTATAATATTTATGAGGATATGTTCCGCACTTATATTGTGTTATTTATATTGTTCCGTTTGCACGTCGTGTGACGTGGTCCGTCGCGTCCCGTGACCAGCACTCTGCATTCCCGCATTCGAATGGAAATAATGTTGAGTGCACATTGTACCGAAGGACTTCACTCTACTTACGTTTCACGCCCCCCGGACTTCTTCGATACCAACTTGCCTCCCAGAGTTGTTAACGATTTTGTTTTGTCCATCTTCAACTTTTTTAATGTTCATTTGTTTGTTTTGTGTTGTTTTTTTTTATTTATTTTGTTTCTTATTGCACAATTAAATATGTCCAGATGTAGGGACATTCCCCCGGTGTAATGTTGTATTGTGGTATATTAAAGTACGTGTGTTTAAGTTTGGACACGAGGTCACGCGGGGATGTATCTAGACGGACGTTAGTGGTTATATGGAATTTAATATATTAATTATGCCATGCAATGCCATGTTCACATTGGTACAGGATAAAAGTTACGTGCTTTTCGCGATTCGTCACGTTACGATAGGCTTTTAAAAGATTTGTATAGCGGTCGTATCCCACTCGGGAGGTTTTAAAGTTTCCAAAATTGTTGAGTGAATCTAATTGGAATGTGACATGCCGGCCGTGGTAGTGGTAGAGTCAGTAGTGGGCTAGTGCGGGTGTAGCGGTAAGTTTTATCCTGTGCGAGAGTGCGCGTGCGACTAACGAGCGGTCGGTGTTGGGCAGCCGATGGAGGACGACCCGACGCTCACGCCCCTCCTGCCGCCCGTGTTGCCCCTCCCGCCGGCGCCCTCTCTCGTCACCAACGTCAAATCCATTAACGCTATGTCCATGCAGGCGAACATGCAGGTTTGTCCACCACACACACACACTTACACACACGCACACAAACACACAAAGTTATACACATCACAGTCACGTTCTGACTCCACAAGAATATACCTCGTGTATCACTGCGGTTTTTATGAAAATTACACATAAATAATCACTCGTGAGTGTCTGCTGTCAGCATGTCTTTGGTTATAAACTTATTTATTTTTGCAAGTATTTGTAAGTCTTTTCATTTCATTTGAACCGCAGTGCATTGCTTGAAAGTACGCTGCATTTCTAAAATTGGCATTAAATAATTCTCAACAGTCATTTTACAATACTAATACCGTGAAACCGTTTGGTATGTTGCCTTTTAACACCGCGGCCGATCGTTCGATGTCGAAGTGCTGGCATACAGTATTTATCCCGGGAGATTGTACGATCCCCGCGATCAACACTGCCGCACACAGACATCGGGACGGGAGCTTGGGATGGTTTTTCAAAATTTATCTACTTCATATATTCGTAGAATGTAGTTTGCTATACACACTCACACAAGTCGGGCCAGGCACATGTCGCAGAGAGAGAGAGACTGTGGGTGTTTCGTGATGGCGTGAAAGATATTGTGCTATGTTCAACTGGAGCTTACGATATGTTAAACTGTCTGTGTCCGGGTATACTAGGTACTGCACACATGTGTTAACTGTTTGTGATAAGTGATGGTGGAGCAGGTTGAGCAGTGAGGTGCCAAATAACCGCGCAGCTGTACCATTACCGCAGGCTTAGCTTAACCAACATAGAGTTGTGGTGTAGTCCCCGCTCGCACATAACGCACAATAACAACGTACGGGGCGAGAGCGCTTCCCCACGCTTAGCGGTTCTTTGCTGCCTTCTTCAATTATTTATTTCATATGATACTGACAAATAATAATGTTTTGTTTTTCTACAGTTGCCAAGAGATCCGTATGAGTGCGTTTGTCATGTGCTAAACATTGTTGATTCAACCTAATGTATGATTTGCGATCACACGATAAACTTACGGCGTGTTCACGTTTCAGCCTGAGTTGGGCGAGCCCACTGTGTGCTCTTAGTAGAAGTGGCAGGTAAAGTGTCACGGTACGTTTATCGTGTGTGACAATTGCTACTAACATTGGTCGTCTTACCTCAGTTTGTTGATAAGGAAACCACAAACCCGACCTTTACCACCCTCCTGCCGCCCCCGATGCCATTGGTGCCGGCGCCTCCCTTTGTGCCATCGCCCGTTAGCGTTCTGCCGGGCTCGGCGGTGGGCGGCGCGCAGGTGGGTCGCGTCCGGAGCTGCCATCAGCGCGCAGCATGCGACACCCGGCGCTTCCGCATGGTTGTCCGCGCCGCTCTCTCGGCACCTCTGTATGTACCCGCTGTCCAGCCCAGCGCCCGCCTCCACGTCGTCCGCAGGGACCCACTCCCTCCCAAGTGTATGATGGCAGCTCTGTCTGACGATGGGCATTGTCTCCCACTTGTTAACCATTTGGATATCTGTATGCTTTTAGTGCGAAACGTATTGTTGCGCACGGCGCGCCCGCCGTGGTGAGGGAGCGGCCGTGCGCAGCCATCTGTTTTCGCATTTAGGCAGTCTTCATCTTGTGCTGTCCAGTGGCCAGTATCAATGGAAATGCAAATAACTTTCATTCTTCCTCGTTGTTTGTCGAAATCGTTTGTGTCAAAACATATATTTACTATTACGTTGGCTTATTGATGTTCTTATTTTGTTTCGCTTTGTGCTATCAATGGCACGAGACGTTTGCGACAGTTACTGATCGGTAGCTTATTGTTGCTCTTGCCGTAGCCTTAACGTTGTTGATTTAATGTGTCAACTGTCGAAAACGTGGTCATGCATTGGTACAGGATCAGCTAGGGCTAGATAGGTTTCCATCGATTCCGATCATCTCTGACTGTCATCATGAGTCACAGTATGGCTAGACTCACGCTTTCTTGTCACTGACAATGTGGCAAAGTTGATTATTCAAAACTCATTTGAATGCCTAAATGAATGTGCTATTTAAATTATAGTACAGATAACATGCGGCTACATTATATGAAATTAATTTAATGGCTGTGAATACTTTTGAATAATCCGATAGCTCGCTTTCATTTGCTCATGCATGCTCTAAGCCACGCCTGTTTTGGTGTCATACAAAAATCAAACCCTGACACTTAATAACATAACGGTACAAAAAGTTACTAATATTGGAGCTTTAATTTAAATACATAAAATCGCATTCAATATTAACGGATACAATTTAAATTTCGATAGCGATTTTGCAAATTAATTGTGATGATAATTAAAATTTTTTTCCACCATAGCTTCGCTTATAAAGTGCTTATTTTAAACCATAATATATTATATATTGGTACGTTTATTGAGTGCAAACTAAACATACAGGAGTACCAAAATATTTGGATGTGCCTCAATTATGAAATCAAACAGATGGGATCAAATATTCATCATAAGATTCCATCCAAATTATATTGATTTTTAACATAACAGGAAAATCAAAAAATACACTAATTAACTAACAATCATAATTTATGCCAAGAACATGTCAAGTTAATTTTATCAACCTTCAATAGTTGAAAGATGGCATCAATTAAAATCTATTATTTCTATTTTGTTAAACATCTAATCTGTTGCATGATTTATGTGTGCAAATTATTATTACATGACGGATAAAACTTTTTAATCATTTAGAGGTTACCTAGTTGACATGACTAATTTAATGTTCCATAATATAACATTTAAATAATCAGCTATTGACTGAATCACTTTCAATGTAGACACATATATTTATACACTATTATTATTAATTATTTATTAAAGTAAATGAAACAGTGTGATTGAATTTGTGCCACAATACAAAACATGAGAATGGATTGCCTTGAATGCCTGATGAAGGATTAAATTTATGTTTGCAGAGAATACTAGTATAACTAACTGAAGTTTTACTCTTCATGTAATAAATGAAAGCGAATGATTATTTCTTTTTTATTTTAAAAACTAATCAGAAACTATTGCAAAAATGGCCTGAAGGTTTTTGTAAGTCTGTCCCTTAAATAGTGACAGATGAAGCAAATTTTCACTTACCAGCAAAAATAAATGTGAAAAGGCAAAAATATCTATTTTCCTGACCTAGCTGTGAGTGTTCAATTTTAGAACAATAACATGTAAATATGAATTAAATGTGAAATAATAACTTCTGATTAGTTCATTATTTCTTTGTAGTCATTAATTGATGTGTATTTGGTCGATGTTAACTTTTGTACAGTAATTACCGTTATTATCTAAATTTCCCCCTTGATTACATGAAATTTGTACAATTGAGAGTTATTTTTTACACTTATTCTATTCTGAATAATAATGTTGCTATTACAGTATTACTTGAATGGATAATGTCAAAACTTCTTAATAATTGATCTCTCAACACTTTTTTTTTATTTCAGTATTTAAAGTAATTTCAGTTACCTCTCAATTGAGACAAAAGTTAAAGATAAAAATTGTTCAAATTCTTCTTACATTTTGATTGAGTAGTGTTCGTCATTAAGCGACATTGGCAACCCTAATGTTCCTAAGTAATTGTTTAGACTGGCCACTGCATTAATGTAACATCTTTCCGACTTGACAGCGGCTAATAAGTTTGAATGTTCAATAGAAACCACCGCAAAAGTCCGGGAGCACTATCGCCGTGCTGCAGAACATCCCTGTGCACACGAAGATCAACGTAAGCAAAGTGAGTGGTGGCAAATCAATGACGGTGAACAGTAAAAACAACTTCCCCCGCTCCGGGGTCCCTTCAGCGGCACTCTCCACTGTCCTAACACCGGGCAAGTCGCTGCTGAAAGAGAAGGAGAAGAAATCGCAATTTTCCTCACAGCCCTATGCTGATGACAAGATGGCAGGCGATGACGACATCAATGACGTCGCTGCTATGGGCGGCGTTAACCTTGCCGAGGAGACGCAGAGAATTCTCGGCTCCACGGAGCTCATCGGAACGCAGATCAGGTGGGCGAAGCTGTGGTCTGGACACATCTAACCCTTGAACGGCCGTGGAATGTTTTGCTAATGGTGCTTGTGCTCGGTTCAGGTCGTGCAAAGAGGAATATCTGGTTCCCCTGAGTGTTATGCAAGCGCGGGTTAAGGCTGCTGTCCTCAAACACAATTTGGAGGAGCCGTCCCCGGAGGTGGCTGGGCTAGTCACCCATGCTGTTCACGAGAGGCTCAAGAACTTGGTGGAGAAACTGGCGACCATAGCACAGCACAGGATCGACCTCCTCGTGAAGGTATGTAGCGGAGAAGACACTGCCTTGGGCTGGGTAGATAGAACCTCATGTAGAGCTCATGAAGCCCATGTAACGATGAACATTCCGATGTCAACAAAGTAATGCATTGCTCATTGCTTTATTATGGGAGAAGTTGACAGATATGTTACTAAATTGTTTAAAGTAGGTTGAATTAGGTTTGATCTATATCTGTGGTATGTATAGTGATAAAAGTTTAGATGTTCAAGGTGAAAATATCCATAATAAGGAGTGTCAAATAGGGAATTATGCATAAACTGTCACTATTTCTAATGATAATTATGCTTAGTAGACTATTAATTACTTGGGAAAGCATCATTGATGACAATAATATCATAAAAATATTTGAGCATAAGTAGGTGTGAAGGCGACTGAGTGAAGATATCAGTAATGGATGTTTGTCTGCCCAAGGAGAACATTTGCTCTGCGTTATCACAGCTATTGCCTCCTCTAGGATAATGAAGAGGTAACTCTCTACCATTCTCGTAGACGTATCTCCACTCTTTAGCTTTGCAATAGCGATTACTCCCTCATAGTTGGCTAATGTTGCTGTTGTAGCAATTTTGCGAAGTTCTTTTTATTTTGTAAACATTATTTTGCTGTACCTTATGTATTTGCTATGGCGGTATGCTAGTCTTGCTTTCACGTTTGCGACTTTAAGAAGAATATCGCGGGCACCTTTTATAGAAACTTTTATCCACATTTACGTCTGTTATTACGCTGGTAAAATTGAAATTTTATTATTATAATGTCTCTTTATATTTCTATTGTTAAAATTCATTTCTTCTAAATTGCATTGAGTGCATCTCTAGATCCCTGAGGTCAGATGTCTATATTATCCAATAGAATTTTTAAATTCTTCAATTTTTCCTCCTTTTCATCCCCATACCCGACAAAGGGGACACCCATTTTCATTGAGCAATTTTTATCTATATTTCAAATCCTCACCATAACCTGAATTTGGCTGTTTTTCGAAAAGCTTCTTCACTGAATGTTGTCTATTCACGTAGATTTTCCACCTATGCGAGAATATTGTTTGCGTGACATTTTTCAAGTATATTGTTTTCCACCAGACGGACTCCCGGTACGAGGTGACGCAGGACGTGAAATGCCAGCTGAAGTTCCTGGAGGAGCTGGACCGGGTGGACCGGAAGAGGAGAGAGGACTCCGAGAGAGAGATGCTGCTGCGGGCTGCTAAGTCGCGCTCCAAGACCGAAGACCCTGAACAGGCCAAGTTGAAGGCCAAGGTAACACATGAATAAGACTACACACATATGTCACAATTAGGGATATGATTCAACTATTTGCACTCTTGGTCAAGAATTTGTAACGTTAAAATTAAACTACCTTATTGGCCTTACAGTTTCAATATGTAGTGTCTTAAAGAGAGATCATTGGTTTGATCTGGTGCAAAGTGCTGTTAGTATCAAGAAATACTGAATACCAGTATGGAGTTAATAATTATGCATGACAAACGGCCAACATCGTCAAAATAGGTTTGTCTGTGATTTGTTTTACTTGCATAACAGCTAATATTAAAATTTAAAAAGTTTGTATTTTTTGTTAATTTATTTAAGAAAAATAATTGTGGTTTTATGGACACAGATTTCACAAAAGATATTACTCAATAAACAAAGCAATAAAAATTGTTTACTTACAGGCCAAGGAGATGCAGCGCGCTGAACTGGAAGAGCTGCGCCAGCGTGAAGCCAACCTGACGGCTCTGCAGGCCATTGGGCCACGCAAGAAGCCCAGGCTCGACGGGCCCAGCCTGGCCGGCGCCGGGGACTCCAACACCAACAGCGCCACCAGCAGCCCCGGGTTTAGCAACGTGAGTATACAGGATCCTGTGTTAAGTTGCTCCATATCAGTGGCGGTACTTCCATAGAAGCCCGAAAGCCCGACTTGCCTTACTTAGTTCCGAATAACGAACTTAACGATTGTTTATTTATAAAATAACGCTATAAACGTGAATGTGAGTACTAACCGGTAGGTATTTATTAGTCCTACGTACCAAAAAAAATATGCTGCTACGTTAAAAGTACGCTAAAAGTATTCACTTATGACAAATGCAATTATTTATTCTATTTAGTTACAACACAGACTAAAAAACTAATAGCTACTAAATTAATATAATGTAATCTGTACAGACGGGTCGCAGCCAGCTGGCCCTGCGCACGCGGCTCAAGCGGATCAACCACCGCGACATGGTGTTCCTGTTGGAGCAGGAGCGAGACACCTCGCACTCCTCCATGCTCTACAAGAGCTATCTCAAGTGACCGAAGGCTCAATGCACAGATTGGTTCGCAGAGGACTCGGATTCCTAAACTGGTTCAGGGAAATGTTATTTGAGCAACGACTTACTGACACCAAGTGACTGTCACATACACAGAACTCTAGAAATACTCACCATCAGCCCATATAGGTCCCACTGCTGGGCACCTGCAACTTGAGAGGATTTAGGCCACCACACTGGCCTAGTGCTAGTTGGCGGACTACACACCTCCGCTAGGGCCTAGTGTGGGGAGTTATTGCAAACATCAAAGAGTTTTTATGAAGTTGTTATGAAGTCAGGTTAAACTTGTTACAGTTTGTGTATGTGCAAAAACAGATGTGCAAACATAAAATGTTGGCTCAGTACACCAGGTGCAGTGCAGTCAAACTGTTGCCTTTTTATGTTATGTGTCCATTAGGCAACCATAAACAGTGCAAAGGATTATCAATTCAATCTAGTAAAAGGCGAATAATTTTATTTGTAGAGACAAAGCCTGATGTAAAAAATCCGGTGGATCATAGTATTAGAGATTATCCTTTGTGCCTTATGGACACTTAAGATTCGTATATTGAATTTTATATTGTACAACATTATACAAGGGCAACAAATGCCATTTTATGTTATTTTATCCCCTGGATTTGTTTTATTTTAGGTTTAGTATTAATTATTTTTACGATTTGACTTTATATTTACCATCATAAGAGCAATTTTGTTTTAAAAGTATTGAAAACAAAAACATAAAATTGCGTGACCAGTGAAAAGGAAGATAAAAACCAATTCTGTTGCTAATGGAATTACTAAAAAAGTAATACCAAAATAAAGAATTTGTAAATTTTTAAACTAACTTGACAGGAATATATGAATTCCTATCTTTGTAAATACATATTAAAAAACATGATAACAACTGTAAAGATCAGTTAAATGTACCAAATTAGTATAATGCTAAGAGATCATAAGTTGATCAAATTTTATTACAATTGATTCAGACACCATTATTTTTTTAATATTATCATTGTTTTACATAGTGACTCAGAAGCTATAGAAAGCTTTTCCTAGACAGTTCTTCCTTCTTCACTTTTGCTCCATTTAGCTAGAATACTAAGGTGTACATAACATGTAGAATAAATTGGAACTGACATAGGAACAAATGTTTTGCTGTTTTTTTTAATATTATTTGGTTACTAATACACGCACATGGTGTGTTATCTGTAAATAATCTGTAAAGTTGTAAGCTAATTTAAGTTATCTCTCTAAATGGTTGTACATTTCGGTGTTACAGGGTTCCATCGAAAATTAAATTAACAATATATTACCATTGCTTTAGGATCCGTCCGGAAACTTCAGCAGATTAAAAAATGGAATATATACAGGGTCAAAAGATATTATTGTATTAAAGTTGTTGTGTAAATTTTATTACAAATTAAGACATTTCTTTTGCATATAGTTGTGCTCTTAAAAATATAATTTTATTTATACCTGTTTTATTTTAGACGCAAGTACAACATAGGATATTATATTTTCGATGGAACTCAGAAACACATTGACAATTTTATTATAACAAACCAAAGTTGATATAAAATTACCTAATAGTCTAGTCAACAAGTGCTTTTTTAGTCAAAACTTTTTAAAAGTCTCGGAAAAACATGGTTGAGGGCTCATTCGATTCGGGATTGCATCTAGAAAGTTTTTGAAAAATTCAAGACCTGCTCGAAAAAATTGCAAAAGTTATTAACAAATTAGTAAACAAAAAAAGGGGTTTAGTTTTTTGGCTATATCTCGAAAACTCATTAAAGCGCTCGAAGGGGGCGTGGCTTGCGGAAACACGAGTACTCGTTTTCGGGCGTATTTTCAGCTCCCTGTAAAATTATTAATATTGATCCTACAATTTCGGGACTTGGAGGTTTTTTTAGGAAATTTTCTCCTCTTTTTGAATATTTTTTCAAAATTAAAATATCTCTAATAGTTTTCGAGATATAGCCAAAAAACTAAACCCCTTTTTTGTTTACTAATTTGTTAATAAATTTTGCAATTTCGAGCATGTCTTGAATTTTTTCAAAAACTTTCTAGATGCAATCCCGAATCGAATGAGCCCTCAACCATATGTTTCCGAGACTTAAAAAGTTTTGACTAAAAAAGCACTTGTTAACCAGACTATAATGAAATATCTCTTGATGCATTCCTTTTACACCTAAATAATTGCTTTTTAAAAATACAATTTTATTGGGTACCATTTTGTTATGAATTTTTATCGAAACCATTTTTATGTGACAGTAATGACATGCTTATTCTGATTATACAGGGTGTATTAAGACCATGGTTAAAAACTAAGGCAGGTAAAACCTCTGGTAATCAAAAACCCACTAATAAAGAAATGATGTTTTCCATACAACCATTGGTATTAAATAAATAAATAATAAATAAATACACCCAACAGTCACATACATAGTCCTGACCCCACACTAAGATACGAGTCTTGTGTCGTGGGTATCAGAAACTACGAGAGACTTTTTCGGTCTCACCAACACCCAGAACAAATATTTGTGGATCATACAAACATTTGTCTCGGTGCGGGGATCGAACCCGCGGCCGCTCGTTTCACAAGCTGGTGTCTAGCCAACTGCGCCACGGGGCTGTCAAATGTGATGTGATCTTTATGGAAAACTAAATTTTTAAATGCCAATGTGTTCATGATCGCCGTAGCTATTGCCTGCCTTAGTTTAAGATCACGGTTTAAATACACCTTACAAATTATTTATTTGGAAAACCCTTTATCATCATCATCAGCCTTCATTTCGTCCACTGTTGGACATAGGCCTCTGCTATGGATCCTTAATCCTTAGGGTATGTTCTTTTGGCTTCCACTGTAATGAATGTTGTATGCTAGGTATATAAGGAACATTGTAATGATGTTTACCATGCCATATTGATCATTCTAAATGACAATTAAGAGTCAAGAGGATCAATTGAATTGGTATCGATTTTATGGAATATAATCTAGGAACTGTGTTATTAAAATTGTGTTATTTGATTAAAAGTTATTTAAGTGAAATAAGCTTTTTTTAAAATAAGACGCATTGACCTATATCATATTATCCTATGTATGATCAGCCATAGCCCATGTTTTAGCCTAATGTGACAACTAGATAAATGTGTTGATATAATAGTTAGTATACAGGATACCATAATTAATATATGTGTAGGCCATAATTGTTAAAAATTATTTTAAATAAATAACTTAAAACCTTTTAACATATAACTTGTCATTGATTTTGAGACAATTAATTATTCATTATATATTTAAGCTGAAACTTTGTGGTCAGATAATAATATATGTATTTTTTTAACCAAGTTTTAAGAATAAAGGCTATTGCAAATGCCTATATACCTAATTCAAGATAGCTTGATTTTTTTGGCAGATTGGTTAGTGATGCGAAACAAAAAATATCTAGTTGTCTAAAAAATATTGTTTTAAAATACTGTGTTATGTGTGAAATTCTTTATTGCATTAGACATATAAAATATTGGGTAGATAAGAGTTGGTGGGTCAATATTCATAATAAGTACCTATTTAATATTACAGGGTTATTTTTGGACCTCCCGCCAAATTTAAATAGGTAGTTCAGACCACGATAGTAAACAACTTTTCCAAAGAAACAGGTCGAAAAGTAATATGTTCGTCATCGCAAACTTATGTCTCAGAAAAATTTACATCTGCCAAAAAAATCAAGCAATCTTGTACAAGGCACTTTTTTAATTTTATGTTTGTAAACATGTACTTATTTTGTAGAAACATAATTGCAATGTTTCTTGATTAGCCGTTCTCTTCATTTGCTATAGCTGCATTTTCTGGTTATGATAATGATGATAGATGTAGCAGTTCTCTTTATGGGTCTCGGTTTATATTTGCCGTCTAAACCTTGATTGTCAAAATAAACAGTTTTGAGGGAAATTGCTTTTTATTTGTCAGCCTTTTTATTGGATTGGGTTCCAACGAATTGAATTTTTGGCTTCGCACAATATGCTTTGAATTATTCGTGTAAACTGTAATTAGTGGAGCGCCGTAAGGTTTATACCTCGGAATCCAGGGCCAGTCTATGAATCTTAATATAAACCTTGAAAATATGTTTTTAATAGCATATAGAAAAATGTTAAAAAAAAATTTTTTCGCGCTCTCAATTTTTTTTTATTATTATAAACATTTATTAATTTTTTGGAGTTTTAATTGATTTATATTAGTGTAAAGTCATATTTTAAAAAATAACAACTATTACAAACTTGAAAACTTGATCTTGGATCTTTAGGGACTGCAGGTATACCGATGAATATAAATAAATACACTACTGGAAAAAATTAAAGGATCAAAAAATAAATCCAAATTTTTGGGCCGTAACTTCGAGAAAAATGGTCGTACAGGAAATTTAAAAAAAGAAAATTGTAGCTCCAAGTCTCTAGTTTTTGGATTAACACATTAAAATTTTGTAGCATCAGTGGTTTTTGAGTGATCTTAGGAAAAGCAGCAACAAAACAATTTCAAAATGTTTAATGCTTCTTTTTTTTACATACGGGCGTGGAGAAAAATGTTCTTGCTTAACCCTTATAAAGATCGGATACTTTGTTTATTTAGCTTTAATTTCTATCTTTTAACACCTCGATATGTTTAGTTCTCGCCGAGATATCAGTCTACAAATGGAAAAGGATCCTTTTGTCTTTAATTATCGATATCTCAGCAACAAATAATTGTATACCAAGTTTAAGGTGCGTTTCAAGAATTTGAATAAATATCCTTTAACCACCAGCTATTACTTTTTCGAAAAAACAAGAATTCTTCTTGTTACATGAATTTGAAAATGCATCAAAAATTTGCTTTAGATGGTGTTTTGGAAAATCGAGCGCTGGATCGAAAATATTGTGAAAACCAATAATATTAAGTGTGCGTTTTATAGTTCAATATGTCCACAAAAATCCTACAAAGTGCCAAATTAATCCATCCAGCCATTATTTTGTTTTACTCGATAGAATTTTTGAAAAAATAAGGGATCACGTTTTTGCTCTGCAAAGCTCATAATTTAAGAAATGAGAAATATTCTTTTTAAGAGCTTTTTTCACATTTTGTTGTATAGATTTGTTGTTTTGGGGCAACTTGAGGAAATTCAAGTCACCAACGCCAATATTGCCCTTTGTTGCTATTTCGTGTGATTAAGGAATTTTCGAGCAACAATATTCGCATTGACGAAATATTGAATTAATTGGGCGTTTGTACTAAAACTTAAAAGAGTATTTTTGCAAGTTCAAACATGGCTTGGAATGCGGAATATTGACACCGCAAACAATGACGCAACGACCAGCTCCAGAATCATCATCATAATCATCATAATCAACCCATATACGCCCACTGCTGAGCACGGGTCTCCTCTACCATTGAGAGGGTTTAGGCCATAGTCCACCACGCTGGCCTAGTGCGGGTTGGCGGACTACACACCTAAGAAATTCCTAAGAACTTTTAGGTGTGCAGGTTTCATCACGATGTTTTCCTTCATCGTTAAAGCAAGCGATAATTCAATGTGAATACACACGTAACTTCGAAAAGTCAGAGGTGTGTGCCTGGGGTTCGAACCCGCGACCGCCGAGATTCTCGACCGCGCGCCCAATCCTCGAGGCCATCACTGCTGCAAGCTCCAGAATCTTTATTAAAAATTATTTTTTGCTCATGCAAAACAGGATGTGGAGCATCTTGTGGGTGCAGGAAAAGTGGATTAAACTGCACTGCAGCTTGCTTAGAATGCAATAGTGAAAGCTGTGAAATGTACACGATGTAACAATGTGAATAGTTAATGATATATTTTTTTGTAACTTATTTTTTACGATAATCTAATAAATTACATTGAAGTTACTCTGCACATATAATTTATTACAAATAAAACTAAATTTTTCACTATAAAAAAAATTTCTCCCTTCCGTCTCTCATTTTTCAGTAAATTGTTGTTAAAAATTGTTGTAAATCGAGATCGGTCAATTTTTTGTTTTTAACTTTTTTATTTGAGGTCTTAATAATGCAGTCTCATACTTGATATACAGATTCATTGACTGGCCCTGGGTTCCGAGGTTTGACCATTTTTATGCCTTACGGCACTCTACTAAATGTATTACTCCAATTTGATACATAACAATGCTCTTTAACATTTCATCAAGCATTACAACAAATGACGTCAGTTGAATAACCCTTGTTGCAATGATTTCATTTCTTTTTTCTTTCAATTGATGGCTTCGCACTTCTTGAATGATTTCATTTGAAATTATTTGTAGAATGGTGATAGAACCTTCGAATGTCATCGGATAAAATCGGTAAAGTTGCTAACTAAAATCGGTATATGACAAAAAAAAAAAAATTAAATTCCTTTATTTATATTAAAAAGAAATTACAACCTAAATCGATCATTAAAAATTATCAAATTTTGGTTCCTCGGTTATATATCAATATTCTTTGTCCATACTTGCATTAATTTCAAAATCGTAACAATAAATAAAAATTGTAACTGGATTTAAACAGTGAAATTTGACAATCATTCATCACGTCGAGCGTTACTGACTACTGTAAATTATTTTTCTTTAATTATTGAAAATACTTTTGGCTATAAATTCCTGTAACTTCTACAATTTCGAATTACTGCGTATAAATATTGTTTAGTTGTTACTTTTAAGTACAACTTGGCAAACGTTAATTTATATATTTCTTCGAATAATCCAAGGTAAATGTTTTATATGATACAATATTACAAACACAACATTCAATAAATTTAATATTGTCAATGTTAAAAAAATCAAGTTTATATTTTACATTTTTATTCAATAAACCGATATTTACCGATGGTTTTAATTTTTTGAGTGTGTATCCAAAACTGTCGATGCGTTCGAAAAACTTCAGTGACATGGTAATTCAAAATTTCCCGTTTTATCGGGAGATCTAGTGATTAAGGATAATATGATTGCCTTCAAAGGTCTTGTTATATAGATCTTGAATGTAATTTTAAAATAAATGAAAGTTAACTATTTCCCACCATATCTCCAAAACTACTAAACCTAAAATTTCGGAAAAAATACAGAAATTAGTTTCCTACTTATAGATCATAGAAAAAAACTTATAAGAAGTTCATGATTTTAAAATGATAAATCACTCATTATTGTGTCTATCCATTTGTATTTGTAAGTGGAATGTATGGGAGAACATATTTTTCTCTCCAATGTTAAGTTTTGTTGAAACGGTTTGTAGATACGACGTCTGCGAACGTGGAAAGGTTCATCAAATATTTGAGTAATAAAAAGACAAAGAAACAAACTTTCCTCTAATTCAACAGTAGGGCTTCTCTACACAAAAAGATTTGTGAAAGAAAACAATCAAAATTGATTTAATTTTTATATTGTTGACAAGATCTTGTCTAAAATAGCGAGTAAGGGGTGGTACGAATATGATAATAAATAAATAAAAATGAAAGTATAATGTTAATAGTAGTAGTTATTATATGAATTTACTATTATCATTAATCTATTTTACTTCCAAAAAAAAAAATCTCCTGATTTTTAGGTGGCAAAATTCCCGATTTAAAAATTTGTCACATTTGCAACACTGGTGACACGTCCACTCGGCACTCACCCTGTCAAACATATAACATTCTCATCTCTTTGCGTGATCAGTGTTCATGTTTTAACTATTAAAAATGGTAAGAAATGTTTAATTTACAATATAATGTAGTTAAACGAATACGCGTTAAAATAATTATCAAATTGTAAAGTTTTGCGCCACGTAGATCAGGCATCGTCACCAGTTAGTCATTTTTGTAATGTCGGCATCAAAACTATGTAATGCTTGTGAAATTTGCTCGTATACGTGTTGTACGCGATGATCGTAACGTGTATGGTTGTGTTTCCTAAGCCGTTGCGTCTGGACATCAAGAGGAAGCTCACGGCGCGGTCCGACCGTGTCAAATGTGTGGATCAGCACCCGACGGAGCCATGGCTTCTGTGCTCGCTGTACAGCGGCGACGTCAACATATGGAACTACGAGACCCATGCCCAAATCAAGAGGTTCGAGGTAAGGCCGCCAGTACAAACCAACAACATTCACAGCTACTCTCACCACACCTTTTGATGATGTAAATAAAATCATTCAAATCAGCTATTTAATCACTACTCAAATTAAAAAAGATACACATTAAAAACATCACAAACCATTAGAAGTTATATAGATTCATTCTCTTAGAATGTTTTTTCAATTTTGTCTCCTGGTATTATTTTTTTTTTCTAATTAGATTTTATTTTTGTTACTAGCTTCTAAATTTAACTTATAGTCCATTGTTTTTTAATTAGTAACGTTAAATATAGGTGACAATGATGAGTAAACATGATATTGGAATTGTTTTTCAAAATCCTTATCTTGCCGCTACTTGGTTACTCTCAATCTGTTGAGAAAAAAGAAACTGTTAAAAGTTCAAATTTAAACTGATTATGGTATTTAAAATGGAAACCTTTTTTATTTTGAACTTATAGTTTTATATTATTGCTTCAATTTTGCCATGATTATTTGTTATCTAAACATGAAAAGGCCATTATCTTTATCATTAAACAATTTTCAAAAGGTTTGCAATCAATAAAAATTTTACATTGCTTATAATATTTTTATTTAATATGTGTTTCTTTTCTTAAACACTTCTTATTTTGTTTATGTGATAGTTTTTTTTTTCAAAAACAATTTATTGAAATATTTTATGGTTTTTTAACTTTTCCACAATAACATTTTTGTTGGGGTCACCTTGACATAACCATTTGTAATAGTTTTAAAGTCAAATGTTGTACTGTTTCATCCTCTCAAATTTCAGATACTTCAACCATTACTTTTGTAATATCTCTGGTTTGTGCCATCCCGCGCTAGGCTAATGTGGTGGACTAAGGCCTACGCCCTCTCAATTATAGAGAAGGCCCGTGCCCAGTAGTGGGATATAATAATATATGGACTGAAAGTGATCTCTGGCTTTGTAGGTTATTTCATAATAATATGTATCAGTGATTGGTATGGAAACACACTTTACAAGTCTATATTTAATTTCTTCAGCTATAAATGGAAACACTAACCATTTCTCTATTGAGTATATTATATCCAGAATAGAAACATAAAGAACTGCTTAGTAATATTGAACCATAAAAATTTGTTCCCTAGTTGCAGCCACTGTTATCAGCATTGATCTACTTCCTCTGTTAGTGTTTTCAATTTGTAACAGTGATATTTATAACACATATTGTGAAACATTTTCATGAACATGTTTCTGTTTAATTATTCTTGAACTATTCTATAATTTGTTGATGCAGTGGTTAAGATGAGAAAATTCTACTTAAAGGTTTTGGAATTCTGTTATGAAACAATGAGAAGAGAGTATTTGTCAACATGCATTATTTAACAAACACATCTCAAGTAGTTTACAATCTCAAATTGATTGTATTAGGTTGCTAGGAAAGTTTTGTTTCAAGCTACTTGCAATGGAGATCACTGTTATTGTCTTTATTAAGAACATAGTCAAGTTAACAGTTTTAGTGATAGTAATATTTATCATGTTTTACTTTTATAGAGGTAAAATAGGTTATAGTACCCATAAAACGATACCATTTTAGTGGATATTTCTGGAGCTATTTTTTACAGTAAATTAATAACAATAAAAAAAAATTCACATACTACTTTCAGTACTTTATGATATGCCTTACGGCATTTTACTTTTCTTAGAGTCAATTGGTTTTTGTGTATTATATGTTTTTATCTTTTGCTAAATTTGTTCACACACTATTTACATTTATAGATCATAATGCAGCTGCTCATTACAAATATTTGCATTTGTGAGCTGCTCATCACGACATTTAATTGTTATATGCAGGTGTGCGATCTGCCGGTAAGGACAGCCAAGTTCGTGCCTCGCAAGAACTGGGTGATCACCGGTTCAGACGACATGCAGATCCGCGTCTTCAACTACAACACGCTGGAGCGGGTCCACTCGTTCGAAGCACACTCGGACTACATCCGGTGCATCGCCATCCATCCCACACAGCCTTACATCCTAACGTGCAGCGGTGAGCTATTTCAGTATTTGTTGACCTTTGCTTGAACGCCTCGTTAGCTCTTTATGTTTAATTCGTTTGATGTGTTAAACACTATATATAGGTGATGTTTTGTTTAAAATAATTTATTTCAGGTGATTGTTTTACGTTACAAGTAATCTTGGAAATATAGTTACAAGCCTGGCTAAACAAATTTCGCATAAAAACAACTGTAATTTATGTTAAAAGCTAACAATTCCTCTTTTAATATATAGTTAATTTCTGTTTTAAACTAATCCGGAATATACTTAAAACTATTCTGAGTGGAACAGTTTTAGATAGCCAAGTAGCTTATCTTCTGCTGATGGTAAACAAGGTTCTACCAAAACAAATGCATCTGCCTGTCGAGATCCATTTTTATACTACTTTTAAAATGTATGACATAAAGTAGGGAACATTTTGTCATTACCACACTATATTGTTGCAGATGATCTGCTGATCAAGCTGTGGAACTGGGACCGCAACTGGGCGTGCCAGCAAGTGTTTGAAGGCCACACACACTACGTCATGCAGATCGTCATCAACCCCAAAGACAATAACACATTTGCCAGCGCTAGTCTGGACACCACTGTAAAGGTATGGGTAAAATTTTCCTCCCCACTGACAAAATAATATACCAAACTCAAGCTCCTATTTGTACTCAAATTTATTTATTATTATTGTAAAGTTCTTGCTTGGTTTTCTTGATACTCTTGAGAGCTTATTAAAATTTGAGAAATTTATTAGGGTAGAAAGTCTGTTACCCGTACCACCTCTTGTGAGTACTACAGACCAAATTTCTACTGTAGTCTTTGTTGCTGGACTTTGCTATAGATAAAAAATACTCAAAAATGACCAAATGTACTCTCACTTCCAGGAAATGATATACAGATCTTATAAAATTATTCTTTTCCCCCAGGTGTGGCAGCTAGGGTCTTCCATTTCCAATTTTACACTAGAAGGTCACGATAAAGGCGTGAACTGCGTAGATTACTACCATGGCGGCGACAAACCATACCTGATAAGCGGTGCCGACGACCGCCTCGTCAAAATATGGGATTACCAGAACAAAACCTGCGTCCAAACCCTTGAAGGTACACTAATTACACTACTAAAATACTTAAATATCATGTTTATAAGTAAATAAATTTTCATTTATGTATTGTACAACACTTGATGAAATTCCAAGGGGAATAGTCTTGAATAGAAATATGTAAATGTATTCCTGAAATGAATATGAGCGCTCCACACGAACATTTGTCCCTGTGCATTAATACCATGTTTCCAAAATAAGTCTGTAATATTAAAATCGTTGATAGTTGCATGTATTGTGATAGATCTATGTAAAATAGCACCGTGACTATGATGATATGATAGTGATAATGATGGTGGGATGATAATGCTCATAATGATTGTATCACCCAGGCCACGTGCAGAATGTATCAGCTGTATCATTCCACCCTGAGTTGCCGATCCTGCTGACCGGCTCAGAAGATGGCACCATCAGGATATGGCACGCGGGCACATACCGCCTAGAGTTCTCACTCAACTACGGCTTTGAAAGGGTCTGGACTATATCTTCCATGCACGGATCAAACAATGTCGCTATAGGGTGAGTTGGTATGGCCTTACTAGAGATTACTGTGTATTGTATATATGTTGTTTTTAGCAATAACGACAAGTATAATAGTGACAAGGAATGTAGGTTGTTGAAATTCTTAACTGGTGTTTTCAAAACAGGAATTTCCCTTTTGACAGTGTTAATTTTCAGTTTAAAAAATATTTAATTGGTATCAAAATTAAGAACAATTATTCATCACACTTTTAAACTTTCATTCAATGTATGCAAGTAGGTTTGGATAAGTAATGATGATCATTCAATACAAAAACATTTATTAAAATTGGAAACCAATAATCATCACAATCAAATTCTTTAATTTCTAATCAATATTACAGTTTAATCTTCTACATAAAAACATTAGTCAAAGTATTACTATATTGTCACCATAACATTGTGTTTTCTTTTCTGCAGCTATGATGAAGGCACAATAATGATCAAAGTTGGTCGTGAAGAGCCAGCCATTTCCATGGACGTGAACGGTGGCAAGATTATTTGGGCCAGACATTCCGAGATGCAACAAGTAAACCTCAAAGCGCTTCCAGAAGGTAAGATGACTTTCTAGGTCTTTCTATTCAGAATTGCGATATGTTTGTTCAATGTTTTTATACTAACAGTTTTTTGTTATAATTTTCTTACAGTTTGAGTGTAGAAAATAAGCTAAAAGTTAAATGCAAAAGTTGAATGATGATTTTTGTTATCATAGTTATCATACTGGATTGATCTCACATCACTTTGGATAAGTAAAACTATGAAGATATTTACTACATAAACATAGTATGCTTAAAAATCAAGACATCCAAGTCAGTCACAAATTTGTTTCCTATAAACTTTTATACATATTCTTTCACAGGTACAGAGATAAAAGACGGCGAGCGTGTCCCAGTAGTGGCTAAAGACATGGGTTCCTGCGAGATCTACCCGCAGACAATAGCCCACAATCCTAACGGGCGGTTCGTGGTGGTGTGTGGAGACGGAGAGTACATCATATACACTGCCATGGCGTTGAGAAACAAGGCTTTTGGTACTGCCCAGGAATTTGTATGGGCGTTTGATAGTTCTGAGTATGCAACCCTGGAGAACTCCAGCACTATTAAAGTGTTCAAGAACTTCAAGGAGAGGAAGAGCTTCAAGCCGGAGTATGGAGCTGAAGGTAATTTTTTTTTCTCTTATGATATACTTAAAAGTTATGGTATCCATCATCAATCCATATGCAGCTACTATTGAGCATGAGCCTCCTCTACCATTGAGAGGGTTAAGGCCTTAGTCCACAACGCTGGGCTAATTATGGTATAGTGATTTGTTTATTGATGAAAACAACTACAAATATTTTTAAAAAGAATAATAATTTTGTTTCATAATGGTCGCTTAATGAAGATATCACATAAAAAGATTGTTTTGAAATGTCATTATTCATCTTTTGTGCTGCGGAGGAGCAGCCTCAATTATGCTCAGTTCTGTCTTTATAAATTTATTTAGAAAATAATGGTTAATCACGGTCTTATTAATATGTGGCCCTACTTATAAATGTTGACTCAATGAATTTTTCATCCCCTCAGTAACATAAGTATATAGATTTTGTGTTTGCAACAGGGATATTCGGCGGCGTGATGCTGGGCGTCAAGTCCATCAGTGGGATGGCGTTCTCCTTCTACGACTGGGAACATTTGGAACTGATCAGACGGTATGTGTCACACAATCAAATTTGATTTTTTTTTTAAATTACTTGTTAGTGTGTGTTTTATTTACAAATGCAAAAGTATCGCCTTTAAGATTATACGTCTTTTGTAGACTATTTTATAATTAGGCTATATTGTATTTATTTTGTGCTGGCGAATTGTATATTAATATTTAGTATGTTGTATAATTTAATGCCTTGTCATTGTCATTGGACCACGATTGGGTGATGATGATCATTAAATTATAATGATTAAATGCCTTTAGTAGTGAGAGTTATATGTGGTCATTTACTGGTGATGCCAACATAAAAGAATCGTAGTCGATTTTGAGTCTGAGTATATGTATGTAAATGCTTTGCGTTTAACATTTTGAATGGTAGAATATTTGCTTTTTTATTACTTATATTTTGCCTATACAAAATACAAAAAAAGAGTTTACATGCGAATGTAAGCATTGCTTTATTATGCACCTGCATATGCAAGTGATACACTTTTTATTTTGTTTAATTTATATCAATTAAGATAGATATGGTAACTACAAATGAACATTTATAAAATGGCTTGCGTCATAAAATTATTTACATATATAGATACTCTCGCAGAAGTTGGTTCGAATCCAGTTTGTAAAATAATTTGCGAATTAATCATTCGCATGTTCATGTATGTGTTGTTTTTAGTACCCATTTATTTACACTATCTGTTGCTCGCGATTTTCTTTGCGAAACTTTTCTTGGCCTCAAAAAACTTTTTTTGACCTATTGTCACATTTTCATTTTGCTACTGTTGGTCATA
Organism: Cephonodes hylas; assembly: GCA_030295005.1. NCBI lineage: Eukaryota > Metazoa > Arthropoda > Insecta > Lepidoptera > Sphingidae > Cephonodes > Cephonodes hylas. The sequence continues at coordinate 17,263,376 of AP025360.1, forward strand.
GTGTTAGTGTGAATATTGAATCATATGTCTTGTATTATAGCTGTGCTCCTCCTAATATTATACTAGTCATGTTTCTTCGATATTTTTAATCCCCACGCTAAGCCTAAGCCACCCTGAAATTGTATTGACATACGAGAAACAATTATCTTTATACAACCATGCTAAGTGTCTCTTTGCTTTAATGATGCATTTAAAATTTAATTTGCAATTTCTGTACTGCTGGGCATACAAAGCAGGCCTTCCGAAAAATTCCCATAGTGGATTCAGAAAAGTTCCTTCAACCACTATGAAGATAACTGTACATCTGTTTGACCAGCGTAGTCTTAAAAGCCCATGAAATTCTATAGTTTAAAATTGATAGAGATAATAATCATGGCGAAGATATTAGCGACTGATAACGAACAAGTCACCGTTTTTAAAGCGAAGTGTAATAGGCTTGCTGTGCATTGCAATCATACTCATATTTTTTTTTATAAATGTTGTATTCTGTGCTCCCAATAACCAATCATATACAGTATTTGATGCATATATCACTTCAAAAAATCATACGAAAGCGAAAGCACATCTACCTATCTACCCACCACTACATTCGTAGAACGTTCTAGAACCTTCTAGACTCTTCTAAAGCACACTCCCATGTCCAGGATCGAGATCCAGCCGCGCAACGTGTACTGGTCTGAGAGCGGGAACCTCGTGTGTCTCGCCACAGACGAGACCTACTACGTGCTGAAGTACAACGCCGCTGTGGTCACCAGGGCCAGGGAGACTAACACCGATATCACTGAAGATGGGATAGAAGACGCCTTTGAGGTAAATGGAGTTATGTATAGTATTTTTGGGGGTGTACTGGAAGTTGATGATGTAGACTTGTTAAGAACTTCTTGATGATGATCAAGTTGGTAATTGAGTAGGATAAAAGCAACGTGTAAAACATTACTTAATATGTAATGTATATTGAATGTGTGTATGGAGAGCCGTTTGGTACCATAATGATAGTACGGACCTCGAATATCTGTATTCAAAATGTGTGTTTATGGACTTCAATATTTCAAGGAACTCCAGCATCATTATCGTCAGCTCAAATAAGAACTTCGATAGTTCCACTGCTAGGCAAAGGCCATCTTAACAAATGATAGGGTCAAGCCCTTAGTCGTATGTGTTAAGGCATCCCGGTAAAATTAAATTTGCATGTAATAAATTACGTCATATCAGATCCATGATTTTTCTCCGACTTTATGCAGTGTGATCACAGTTATAACATTGTTTCCCAAACAGGTTGTCGGTGAAGTGAACGAGACCGTAAAGACCGGGCTGTGGGTGGGAGACTGTTTCATATACACGAACTCGCTGAACAGGATCAACTACTACGTGGGAGGCGAGATCGTCACCATATCCCATCTGGACCACACCATGTACATCCTCGGATACGTTGCTAAGGAGAACAGGTGAGGCACGCGGTCTTTTGGTGGTAGTGCGGTCCTAATATATTTCGGCTGGGGTTGAGTATATTGACGTGTTGTTACCTTCTAAATAATATGTTTAAAAGGTTAGCATCGTATGAAATCATAACACTAACAATCGTCTGCTTTTGGGATCATCCGGTGTTCGTAGTCGACTTTTGCGGACCCTACGATGATTGCCGCCAAGTGTATACCTAAAATGTGTTAAAAAACAATAAATCTTCTTTGCTACGTTCAGTCATCCAGTAGGGTTCCAAATCCCAATCCTACATTGGTTTCGCGACTAACATCTCTCTGATTACAACATTCATAATGGTGTACACATGTCACAGGGTGAAAAGTACCTCTATTGTCTCCCCATTTTTGCAAATCACTATCAGCCTAAAGACATAGTCCTCCTTCAAAGACCTCGAGATATCTAGGGTTATTATTACCTCAATTGAGGCTGCTAGAACCAGAGTGGCCTAACTGCATTTCAACGACTTTGACCTATCTGTATTTTCGTAATTCATTCATGTTAATCTACAAGACCAGAGAAGTCTAAAATTGTTAACATCATTTTGACATTCATGGCAGTACATTTCCGTCCTGGTTTAAATTGACGAAAATCAAAATGCCCAGAGTGGTCGGAAGGTGGTAGGTCAAAAGTGATCAAAATCAAGTCCACTGTGGTTCTAGCAGGCTTAATTGTCTCCCTACTTCTGCATATATACGTACAATTGAAATGCCCGTATTCCAGATTGTACTTAAACGACAAGGAGTTGAACGTGGTGTCGTACTGCGTGCTGCTGTCCGTGCTGGAGTACCAGACGGCGGTGATGCGCGGCGACTTCGAGACAGCCGACCGCGTGCTGCCCACCGTGCCGCACGACCACCGCACCAGGGTCGCGCACTTCCTAGAGAAACAGGTATACATCAGTGGTCTCATCAACATCATCAGCATCATCATCGTCATCATCATCATTCTGTATGCTTTCATTATCATCAACCTATAGACATCCCACTGCAGGGCACGGGGCCTCCTTAATATGAGATGGCATTCTTGTTTAAAGCAAAGTCCTTTTTTGGGTGTTTCCATTAAGACATTATCTGTAGCAGTACACACATCTGAAAAGTGTTAAAAAAGTAGGTTCGCCATTGGAAAATTGTACTTGTATCCCTATCTCAATTTTTTGCTGGGATATTAATCTGACTGCGGTATATACGAATGAATTTACTTAAGTGAGTTGAAATTAACTTGAGTGTACCAAAATTGGGAGGAGAAGAGACGTAAGTTTGTTATCAGTATCCTGATACAGCTCTGACTTAAGCAAGAAAGATCTAGCGTTGTCCAAAACCCCTATCTTTTTCCTGAATCTACAGGCTCCATTATCATTATTCTAATCCCTCCAACTCACGTTCCCAGGGCTTCAAGCAGCAAGCTCTAGCAGTCTCCACAGACCCGGAGCACCAGTTCGAGCTGGCACTCTCCCTGGGCGAGTTGCGTCGCGCCCAGCAGCTGGCTGCGGAGGCTGCGGCGGCCGACGGCGGAGAGCAGTCGAGATCAGCGGCCGCGCGCTGGTCCAGACTCGGCGCCGCTGCCTCCGCAGCAGCAGACACGCACCTCACCAAGATATGCTACCAGAACGCCAGGGATTACAGCGCCATGCTGCTGTTTGCTGTTAGCACTGGTATGTAGCGTTGTGGGGTTGAATGAATGAATGAATGAGTGAATGAATGAATGGATAGATAAATTTAACCAAGGTGTAGGTCAGATCCTGGATTTGATTTGATGTGGTAGAGTAATGTCATTGCTATATAAAAAACTGTAATCAAAATAGTAAACCTTAATATATTAGCTTTTAAGCTTCAGCTTACTTTGTCCTGTTAAAGTTACAAGCAAACTCAAAGCATATCTATATAAAGTAGATTTACAATCATAATGCTTGTAGCTCAAAGAAGGTCTAAAGAAGAATCTAAACAATCTCACAATCAGTGTCTTTGCAGGGGGAACCACAAATAACAATAACAAAATGAGCACACAAATTTATAACGGGGAAACTGTAAGCCCATACTGATTGTACTGTCATGTGCAGGTGACAAGGCGTTGTTGGAGGAAGTGGCTCGCATGTCCTACGAGCAGGGTGACGAAAACATCGCCTTCGTGGCCTACTTCACGCTGAACGACGTGGACGCCTGTCTGGAGATGCTCATCTCCAGGAATAAACTGCCAGAAGCCGCCTTCTTTGCCAGGTAATACTCCAAGTCTTCTTAAGTGAGGGTCTTGCCTTTCCCTCTACAACTCTTGTGTTGCAGGATCGACAGACACAGTATTGACGCCGAGCATTAAAGCTTAGGCTGGATGCAGGATCGTAATTTGCGATGCTAATGAAATTAATCCCAATAAAATGAACAGGAGGACTTGGAAACAGAATTGCTCACTTCCCTTAAAGTCATAATCAATGTTATGTTAATTTGAATACACTGCTACAAGTTATTTTCAATCCTCAATTATTAAATTATTCTTGAGACAGTAAAGAAGGGTATAAAACTATTAATGTAATGCCATTTTCTTTTACACTGTATGCAACAAATCTTTATGTTGAATTTAATTTATTTTAAAACTAATTATAATCCCCTGCGTTGTTTTCAGATCATACATTCCGTCCAGAATGTGCGAGGTAGTCAAAATATGGCGGGAGGTAGTTGGGGCCATCAACGCTAAGTCTGGCCAGTCGCTCGCTGACCCAGAGCACTATGAGAATCTTTTCCCTGAATTTGCGGTAAGTATTATATTATATCTACTCCTACGTCTTTGAGTAATCTATTGTGCATCTGTGTTTGTAAATATTAAATCTGGTATAGAAATTAATTTTTAATATTTAAGTAATCACTATAATTTGGGTGACTGATTGGTTCTGATGTCTGTCAACTGATAGTGTTATAGCCTGTGGGTGGGTTTCTCTATAGATGTAAATACACCACATTGGCCTAGAGCCAATGGGTTGACTACACATCTAAGACTTATCGATCTCTAGACTTCATCTTACAGGCACTGTCATAGTGTCCAGTTCAATGGCCTGCAGTAAAGCTGTTCTAGGACAGCAAGTTGTTATCCCTGTATGGTACTTGTTATTACTATTTATGTTCGGATAAAGTACCCTTGTACGAATTAATATTACAAAATCACAATAGGTTCAAGGTAAACCTGCACACCTAAAAAGTTCTTACAAATTTCTTAGATGTGTAGTCCGCCAACCCGCACTAGGCTAGCAGTAAGGCCTTAACTCTCTCACTGGTAGAGGAGGTTCGTGGCTTGCAGTGGGATATATGCTGATGAAAGATGAGAGTAAACATGTACAGTAACGTGTATGTATGTGTATGATCCAGGATTCCTTGCAACTAGAGCAGTACCAGCGTCAGTTCGGCTTCGAGCAGAGCACCCGGCTGGCCAACCTGGAGGAGAACTGCGCCGTCACCAACCTGGACCGCAGCCTCGAGGAGGAGATGGCGCGCGCCCTGCAGCAAGGCAAATACACACCCACGCCCCTCGCTGTGCCCAGGTAACTTCAAGAAACAAACACTAGAGCTATAAATAAATACACCCAACAGTCCCATACATAGCTCTGACCCCACACTAGGTTACAAGACCTGTATCGTGGATATCAAACACTACGAGAGACTTGTTTGCTCTCATAAACACCCAGACCCGAAACAAATAGTTATGGATCACACAAATATTTGTCTCGGTGCGGGGATCGAACCCGAGGCCTTACGTTTCGCAAGCTGGTGTCTAGCCAACTGCGCCACGGGGCTGTCAATCTGTACTGTAAATAGATATTGTTATTCCGATAAAAAAAATATCTGTGGCATAAGGCAAGATTTATACTCCAGGGTTGACAGAAGTAGAGCCAATCAGCTTTGTTGTATGTTATTATTAAAAAATAAAAATGTATGTGTGTGTGTCACAGCGCATTATCGACGACGAACCCGTCAGTGGAGGCGTCGAGTTCCGGTCCGGTGCAGGCGTCGCTGGCGGCGTCCGACCGGGCCAAGCGCAGAGACTCCCTCGACATCATGGAGGAGATCGAGCGCGAGATCGACGACATTGTTCTCGAGAACAACATGGACGCCGAGGTGAGTCTCGCGCAGTTTTGATCCACATCGGGGCGGCACCCGGCCGTCGCCAGCCGCTTCGGGTGCGCCAGCCGCCTGCGCCGCCGTCGCAAACCAGACTTCCACCAGGTGGCTCCTCGTTAGGAACTTGGCCACCAGTTCCAACAGATGGCAGTTCCAGCAGGTGGCAGCTCCTTGTTAGGACCTTGGCCATCAGTTCCACCAGGTAGCTCCTCATTAGGAGCTCGCCAAACAAACGCAACTAAACCATCAGTTCCACCAGTTGGCAACTCCTCATTAGGAGCTTGGTTTGTAGAGGAAACCCCCCCTCCTTACATGTACAGATTCATTGCAATGGTATCTATCACCAATAGTTTGAGGCTTCAGTGTCATGTAGTCTCAAATAGGAATTATAGTCAGGTAATCTCATTTATAACACACGATGGAATATATAATAGGTGATCGAAATGCTATTTATCCGAATTTTCTTAAAGGGGCATCCATTAATTGCCTCAGATTAAAATGATAATATATGAGGTTACATAAAGTTAATATTTCTTTTGAAAAAAAAACTTACTATTTTTAAATGTAATGATTTTCTTACAGACTTTTACTAAAACGCTGTTTAGCTCGTTATTAATGTAACCCACTAAATTTCGCTAAAAAAGGGATATTTTTTTTTTAAATGATCTACGCAATTAATGAATGCTCCCTCAGTACCACATAAGCTATTTGCGAGTGACGTTGGAGTAATGTTCACAGCCACCTCTCGGCGGTGACGCCACATTGAGATTCTAATGATGCTTGTTGTAAAATAATCATCGTGGGTAGTCATCGAGCACAGGTACATTTTGCATACTCCAAATTTTAGCTTTCTATCAATGTGTACATACTGTATTTTAGATATTCTATCAACCATACTGTACCGATGTATACAAATTCATATTTACGGTGCCCTCAGTGTCATGTAGTTAGCTTCGTCTCTACTGGATGTTGTTCTATTTGTGTTGTAACATGTAGCTTAATTATCGAACAATTATTTGAATGACAATAATATTTTAAGATGAAACTCTAACCGAACTCGCGGTTCGGTGTTGATCATTGTATTACATATGACACTAAGGGATACAAATGGAATATTCGATCTATCAACATAGTATAGGATCATTATTAGTGGATGTATTAAATTCGATGCATTTTATTAAAACATATTTTTTCTTCTTCTAAAAATACATAAGGGATGTAGAAGGTAATAAATATTCCATTTTAGTAAGTTTATTCTAAGAGCTTGCCACACTACAGTTGGATTGTCATTTGAAGGGACGCACTCATGGCACGTACTCGTATTGTTGTTTCAATAATGAATTCCTGTGGTTTCAATGCGGGGCTGGATTCAGTGTGGCCGGCTGTTATTTATGTGATTGGTGTTCCCTTAGTAGAGAAATCCATCTAGGATCATAGCCCCCAATTTTTTTCAAAAGCTGAACGTTTATTGACCGATTATCATGAAGAAATATGCATTGGTAATACAAAAACATGTGCAGATTCATTACCATTGATTTTGGTTTCACAAGTATCCTTTGTAGGATAGACAATGTCCTGTTGAGATGTTTCCCCCCAAATAAATGTGCTAGTTTTGATTTCAATCAATGTTCAGCGCAATCATGTCGTGAATAATACATTATAGATTCGCCACCCCGTAGGTCCCACCAGCGGCATTCGGTACTTTCACATCATTGTATAATTCGCGCCAAATAATACACGTCATATTTATCTTGAAATGCTGATTGGTGGTTCTGAATTGTCTTATTTTTCGAGACACGATTAAAACCTTTTTTGTTCACGTTGCGGGTAGGTAAAAAAAAATAACAATAAAACGTTTTGCAAGTCATTACGGGTTAGCGCAGTAGATGCTATCGGAGATCCCATTATACGCAAAACGTTATCACACAAATTATTTTTAAGTTACGCAAGGTGTATTCAGACCGTGATTAGAAACTAACCGGACCCATACACCATCAATAATATTGATCAATATTCTGATTGTACAATATTATTGAACGTGTAGGGATAATATTGAAGCATTGCGCCGTGATTGAGCAAAAGATTGATGGAGCTTAATTTTTATTGATCAATATTTTTTTATTGCGCTGTGTAGGGTTAATATTGCGCAATATATTTCTTTTTTTTTTCTTTTCAACAAAATCACCAGCGTGGCTGTCGCCAAAACTTCGTCGTCAGACATGTTGCTCGCACGAAAATATTGATCAGAGTGGTTTATCAATTTATTGACAGAATTTATTGAACGTCTGGAATCAAAGGGGGTGTTCAATATTATTGAACAATAAAAAGATTGTTCAATATTATTGTAGGTGTATGGGGCCCCTTAGGCAGCTAAAAACTAAGATCATTACAAAGCCATGGCAGTAAAAATAATTCCGACAAGAATAAAAAAATTTACGTTTACCTTACAGCCATAGGTAAAAAATGTATGTCGTTTCTGGGAAAATGTCTAATTTTTTATTCTTTGAAAAACGTAAAAAATTTTTTTTTTTTGTCGGGATTGTCTTTGATGCCAGGAGCTTTGTAATCACATTGTCTATTACCTGCCTAAGTTTCTGACCACTGTATAATAAACCTGTATAAAATATTAATGCATGTACACACATTTACATTTAACAACACATCTATTTGTACACGATTACATTTAATGTCCTTTTTGGTGTACATCGATCTTCTCGGAGTTATTTTCTAATGTTATTTTCAGTGCAGAGAAATATTTATATAAAACGAGTGCAGTGGATACAATTATAAACAAATGTGTGACAATTCTTACTTATGTATGGTAATGAGCGTGCGCTAGAAATGTTTACGACTAAATTATTTCCAATCGATCAATAGTATTTCAATATCTTTGTATATCGTACCTTCGGTAAGACAAGGGCATAAAAGGCAACAATTCTTAGAATGAGTTAAATACGCCAATGTGTTTTTAAAACCACCCAATTATCTGGTAGACCAAAGTCAATCATTCAGTAAAACATGCAATTGTGCCCTTGTCTCACCGGGGGTGCGATATGTAAATTTTAAAGTATTTCAATATCCTTGGAAGTACTACATTCTTCATAACTATAATATGCCAGGAAATATGTATTTATATGGTTTTGTATTTACTGTTGTCCGATTTGGTTTTTGTTTTGATTACTCTTGAGTACATTCGAGTACCTTCCATTTTTTTCCTACTTCTCCATCCTTTGCTGTCTCTAAGACATTGCCTATGTGTGATGAGAGTTCCTAAAGTAGGTACTTTTTATATCTACTATACTGCATACTTTTTTGTTTGTGTACAATCATCAACCCATATACGTCCCACTGCTGGGCTTGGGTCACCTCTACATTTGAGAGGGTTTAGGCCATAGTCCACCACGCTGGCCTATTGCGGGTTGGCGGACTACACACCTAAGAAATTCTTAAGAACTTTTAGGTGTGCAGGTTTTATCACGATGTTTTCCTCCACCGTTGTTGTGTACAATAAAGTTTTAAAATAAATAAATCATTTATTAAGAACAAAGACCACTCACGTTTCTAGTTGTATAACCGCTGCGCTCATCCTATTGATGCACTGAAAATATTTGACAACGTCGCCCGTGTGTATTATTCACGATAATTTATATTTAAAATGTACAATGTTGCATTCGTGCCGCATTTCATTCGTCATAGATATGTTCACTCCATCCGTATGCTATTGTGTTCAAGCGTGTTTACGAATATCTATCGCATTCAACATTACATTTTAAATGAGAACAATGTCTATTTCAACCTCTCGATGCAATTGGTGCGTGGTATAGAACTAATACACCTATTTATTGATTTATTTTTAAATACAATGCTTCTTTTTGTTATTGGCATTTTGAATTTAAAGTTTAAAGTCTTCAATGTTAGTTTTTTTCGATAGCTGAATCGTATTTCATTGCTTTCGCGATTGGGATCCATTTCTTAGGCTGTTAATGTATATGCTGTGTGATTGCGAAAGCTAAGCTCTAAAAATTAACTTAAAAATTTTTTTTAATGTCTCGATATTAATATCGTTACACAGATGTGTTAGTAGTTAGTGCATTGTCTGAATCATCACAAGATTGTGCAATATGATAATTACAATAAATATTTGAAGTGAATGCTTGCGTCTTATGTAAAGGTTATTTATTCGATCATCGAAAATAAATATTAAGTTTTCATCGCGGAACATGCAAAATCTTTTTCGTGACAAAAAATAAACATTAAAATCAACCTTTTTTTTACTTTTAAGTTATTTTTTCTTCTACTTTATATTTTGTACCCGCTGATTTCTCTCCTATATCTCTGTTTACTTATATGCATCCAAAGTGTGTCTTGAAAAGGTCGCTTCGTGCGATAAGACCACCATTTGCGCTTTTATTGTATTTCATGTCTCCGTAGCTGTCCCTGCGTACAATAAAGTGACAAACAAAATGTTCTGTACCAAACACCATATCAACAGGGCAACTGTATCAGTACCAGTTTATGACAATTAAAGACAACCAAAGGATTTTTTTGTATTTATTCTCATATGAGCTTGTTGATCTACGAATAATTGTACCTAATTTATTGTTTGTATAACCGATTATTATTATTTTCTTAAAATCGATTTGTTTTTCAAAGAATGAATGAATGACGCTGGTACATTTGCCTGGATTCAAAAAGTATTCAATGTTTTCCTACTCATTTGACCATTTTTGATGTTGGCCTACAGCCGAAACCCACATGCATGATGGGTGAATAGTTGACTAAATTCCATTTATTTATATTTTGTTTTTTCTCTTTTCAGGATTTTTTGGATGAAGACGACCTGTTGGCTTAATGTTAAGTGTATTTAGTTTTTTGTTTTATAAACTAGCCACAAAAACCGGCCAAGTTAGTGTGGGACTCGCGCACAAAAGGTTCCGTACCATTGACAAGGAATATTAAAGCGTTTACTTGGTTATGTTTACACAAAATTTAGGTTCATGAGTTTCGAAGTTAGGGGAGGGGATGATTGGTTTATTTTCGTCTAAAAAAAAACTCACTTTAGTTTAGTTTTTTATTATTCATTGAAAAGCCATCGAGAAAGAGATTTTTTCAATTTTATCCATAAGAAACCCTAAAAATTTCATCTCTGTGATTTTTCTTAAAAATATAAAAATAATTTATTTTATAATTATTTTATTCTTTATTTTTTTACGATAAATATCATTTATTTAAAACATGCATATGAGTTAACAATGTTGAAAAACATTTTTTAACTACATAACTGGAAAAAATATCTTTACGTGGATTTTTTTAGCCGAAACGATGAATTCAATAAATGCAACACAATAAAAGAACAATTACGGCGATTTGAAATTTTCAGGGTTTTTTTTAAGGAAAATTGCAGATTCTATTTTTTATTTTCTTCCATACAAATGAGTGATCTTTTTGCTATTTTTGCCCGATATTAAAAGCAGTGCCAGGTAAATGCTTGAAATATTCCTAGCTTAGTACGGAACCCTTCGTGCACGCGTCCGACTCGCACTTGGACGGATTTTTTTAAATCCTAATTTTGTGGATAGTGTATTATCATAAAAAATATGTATTTCGTAAAGTGCTAATACAAAATAAGTTAAAGTATACAGATTTTTCTCGACAACTTCTTTTATTTCTTACTGAACCCTTTTTAATAAGAAAGTAAGACATTTTAATCCTGGGTTTTGAAAGTATGAAGAAGGCATTATTGTGAAGATGGCAAGACAACACACATACACACACACACACACGCTTACCGCAGTTGGTATTCGAACAATTATAATATTGGCTGCCTCTTCATTTATATACAGTATTGACAAAATGCAAATGTAGCCTCTATCAAACAATAATATAGGAGAGATTTATTCCAATGGAGAAGTTGTAGGCAGAAAAATAGCGTACCTATATTGTCTATTTACCTGTCTACACATGGTGACGTGATGTACCAAGATCCCAAACACGATCTCAAGGAAAACTGGCCTTTCCCGTGGTGACGGAAACATAAGGTAAACTGAAAAAATGGCATTATTAGGTAAATAAAATGCGTTTTCAATAAAGGAAACTCGTTAAACAAGTATGCAATTATTTTTATAAAAATAAACGTTTCGCTGTCTGTATGTCGTTATGTTCTTTATGGAATCGTAAAATATGCATTTGATCATGTGAAGATCTTTAGCAAAGTTGTTGCGCATCAGCCAAAGAAGGTTTCTCAGTTGGTGTGACCAATTTTCGACAGATGGCGCCTCTGTCATTGGAACTCTTGAAACGGCTGGACCGATCGGGATGAAATTTTTTGGGTGTGTTCAAGTGGATTGCAGAATGGTTTAGATTCATGATCGGACCTGTTAGATAGCGCCGTTATTGGTATGACAAATGGCTGGACCGATTTGGATAATAATTTTGCTATTAGAATTAGTCCCTGGATGAAATCAAAACACAATTAGACTCGGTAAGTAACCAAAGCCAGCTGATATATTAAAGGTTGATATATACGATTTTGATAAAAAAGAAACTGCGAAGCTTTTGTTGATGTTTGATGGCGTATTATAAACCAGAGTCACCAGGGACGGAGCGAACTGTGACTGTAGGAGACCTCCAATAAATGACTGGTCCAATCATTATCCCTTACACGTCTCACTGGGGGTTCGAGCCTCCCCTACAATGGAAATACTTCGCATCTAATCCTTGATTGTATGCTTTGGGGGGAACGAACCTTCATCAACTTTGCTAGCGAGACGAACTTGAAAAGAAATACTATATTTAGTAAAGGTCGCGAAGACCCCCTCTATCACCCTGCCACAATAGACAGCTACTTGGATCATGGTTTATGCTAAGAACCTTCTTGATTCGTTTCCTCAAGGCAGCCTTCATTGAGGGCTTGCCTCACAGCGGTTACTTATCAAATCATCAGGGTTAGATGCGGTTTGACCAGACATTAAACAAGCACTGCTGCAAGCAGTAGCGCTCATTGGAAATTAGCCAAAGCCATTTAATATTGATATCACAACTGGCTTTACCAACACTACAACACAACACTACAATATACCTAGGAATAATAAATACTGGAATACTTTAATAAATAATTTATTTATGCGATTGATAATATACCGTGTCGAAAACCAATACCCAATATAAGCAAGTATATTTAGCCTGTATTAGGTGTATTGTTATAAACTTACCTTGGCTGACACCAACTCCAAAATATCAATAATTTTAATTACATTACATTATTATCAGTGCGTGGTAAAACGAAGATTATACCTACATATTGATGAAGAGAAAAAGTAAGTTTATTATCACTACATAGTATAAAACAAAGTCGCTTTCTCTGTCCCTATATCCCTTTGTATGCTTAAATCTTTGAAACTACGCAACGGATTTTGATGCGGTTTTTTTAAATAAATGGAGTGATTGATGAGGAAGGTTTATATGTATGATAAAATCCATTAAATATCAGCATTGCACCCGTGCGAAGCCGGAGCGGGTCGCTAGTTAAGTTATATAATAGAAGAATATGCAATTATTATGAAATTGTAAGGGAATTTTATTTAGACAAGGTTTCTTGAAGGCGGTTTTAGTTTCGTTATTTTGATTACATTTACTTATTTGCCTTCTGTTTCCATCAGGCGTCGTAAGTTGTCGTGAGTGGTTCTGGAAATCTGACACGTGTCTACCGGTACTATTTCTTAATAAATACTATTTCTTAATAGAGGCGAATGTGGCCCATTTATTGATTTTATATTAACCCATATTTTATAGAAGATGCACTAGCGTTGGGTATCGCTTATTAATGAGGCAGTAGCGGTACCAGTACATCGCCTGCTTAGAAATATAGTGACGATATGCAAAATTATGTATTTTTTACTTTAATTCACTTTTTGATCAAGTATAGTGTGATTAAATAATGGAAGTGTGATATACGTATTGTAACGGTTTAAACACACATATTTTAAAATTATAGCGGAATTTTTCATATTTTCTACAAAATGTTTTAAACGAAGTAAGATTTTTTATACATTTATTCTTGCCTTAAGCTTCGTTTTTTGAATCAGGTCGTTATATTTTTAAGCGTGCGTATTATGTGTATAAACTTGTACACGTCTTACAATGTAGTCAAAGTTATCTTGCCCTTTCCTTTTCTTTTCTTATCACTACCATGGTTGCTTATAAGATTACCTTGAGTGATAACACCGACATTTGTATTTTTCTACGTAAACTATTTAGTACTTTTTACTTATGACAGTTGTTGATCCTAATCTTTATTTATTTCTTTCAAGAAAACGACGTGAAAAAACAACAAATAGAACAATTTTTTACTACATATTGTCTATGATCCATTGTTTCAAGTGGGCTATCGTAGTGTAACAATTAACCTGGTTTCATTGCATTTTACGTTATCACCTAAGTATCAGTATCACTATGACGAATTATATAATATGTTATCGATAACAAGCGAAACATTTTTTTTTAAGTTAGTCACCCATTTAGTCTATATGACCTATATTAGATTCTTGTTGGTTATTTGACTACGAAGTATTTTTTAATGAGCATTTACTGTCTGCATAAATAATTGTCGGAATTACACATTAAGTACAATCATAAGCACTTATCCTAGCATCTGTGAAGGGGTCGGAAAAGGTGCATATCTGCGTCCATGTTTGGCCAATTGCCATTATGTCAGGTCTTTGCACCTTATGTATATTAGCTGCCATCTAGCCGGATGCGGATATCCTAAAATTATTGAATCGGGCTATCGGAGATGTCACCTAACAAGCAAAACAGTGCAAGGTTGACTTAAGGAGTTTTTCTGAGATAAATTTACCTCGGTAGGATAGACTGTACTGCATTTCTATCAACAGTAACGTAATAATACATACGTGACTTTACGCCTGTATTCCTGATGGGATAGGCCACATTTCGTATCAGTCACACGTCAAGGGTTTACGTTTCGGTCACAGTTTACGTTCTGCTATTGAGAATTCCTAAATAGATATAAACCTCATCAACTCTGCCAATCTATTGAGAGTTATTTCTCGGATACCCATTTTCAAGGCATCAGTTTTGATGGGCATTCTTATTTCGAGCGAGGAAAGGGCGTTGAAAAATATCCTTTAGTAGCGCATACATTAATATTTACCCCGTAACGCAGTTGGCTAAACACCAACTTGGTAAAGGAGCGGCCGCGGTTTCGATCCTCACACCGACACAAGTGTTTGTGTGATCCACAAATACTTGTTTCGAGTCTGGGTGTTTGTGAGACCGAAAAGTCTCTCGTAGATTCTGACATCAACGACTCAAGACTCGTATATAAATGTGGGGTCAGGTCTATGTGACTTTTGGGTGTATTTAATTACTTATTTAATATCACAATTTTTTTCGAATACGTATAGGTAGGTATGGATGTAGACGCAGTACTGCATGCCAGGTCTATACCGGTTGAAGGCATTTCGTTATTTCCTTCTAGCAATGTTGCATAATCTTAGGTACACACAATCCTATATTTCACTGAATTGGTTTACAAAAATTAAAAGACTGACGTTTTGCACCTCATAGCGTTTATATTGGAAGACTAGCTGTTTCCCATATCTCCTTATGTGAAACTTTAGACTTTAATACTTATATACCTACATTTTTCCTCGTTTCATTGTTGCTTCTCTTCTCTTTATCACATCGTGGTTAAAATTATTTTCTCTATCCGGACCATTAGTTCCTGAGTTTAGGTACCTTCACCAACGAACCAAACAAACTTTTCACCTATATAAATTATAATATATTAGTATAGATAAAAAAATATACAAACCTGAACATCATTAATCAATTTTTGACTCTAGAGCTAAGGAGGAATGGTATTGCCACCTCATCTGCAATGGGAAATATTCACAGAACAACTGAATAAGGAGGAAAATAGACAGTATTTTGTAGGGGGAGTGTTACCGCTTGTCTGTCTATTCATTCTACTACAATCACGCAAACAATGATAAATATTTCAAACAAAAATGAAGGGCTGTCATTGGTTGCCACACATTACAAAAGTCTTTATATTACACACTACCCGAATTTACCTATTTCTGTTGAATTTGTTTTTTAGAGATTTTCCTTATGAAACAACCCGAAAGCACTTGCCCGACCGGAGAATCGAACCCGAGAACTCACGATTACTACGCAAGAATGTTATGTTTGTAAAATATTTTTCTATTGGGTTCGGTAGTCGAGCAAAGTGTTTGTTTCTGACGATTTGTTTTTGCTTCCGCCTGAGTTGACATTAAAAAAAATGTGTGTTTATTTGTGATTTACTCTAAAGATAAGATGAAAGAGATAATAATGACCTTGTATTCTGTCTGACTCGGTTATTTTTTTCAAATGTTAATTTCTAACTAAAATGCGCCTGCCGATTAGCTTGTGAAATAACATATTTTTCCACGAACAATATATTTACTTCTAGGTACATACACACATAACCTATTGACTATATTCTCCTAAGGAAAGGCGCAGGTGTAGTAATGCACTCGCATTTCGCCACTGAAAGTATCCTAATGGAAAAACCCAATAACATTTTGCCTCATCTGGGACACGAACTCGATATCACGAGGCAGTTGCAGGATGTACATATATGAGAGATAGGATAATATAAATAATTTTTATCAAGTAGGATAGCCCTTCACTTCACCGTAGCTGTTTTTTGCAATTTATAGTAAAAATTTACAAATATAGCGGGTGCATTTAGACCGTGACTTAAACCAATTCAGGTAAGGTAATTACGAACCCAATGGTGTTAAAAAATTAACGGTATCCTTACAGCCACGTGGTATTGAGACAGTAGTTACCGTATGCTTTCCAATGCGCTCACTGCGTTAGTTTGCAAAAATTCCGAACAGTCACACATATGTACATCTCTTTGTCATAAAACACGATCAAAGTAGTACTTACATTTATGGTTGGCTATTTGTCAACTTGTGGTCAAAATTAAATTATAAACGGTATTACCTATATCCCACCAAAAACATAAATGTAAAAAAGGAAAGCCAAGTTCAATACAAAAATTATTCTCGACTGTGGGCTTCGCCGCAAAAAGAATGGAGATCTAATTGAGTGCCAAGTTCTACGCAAAATCCAAATATAAATAATAGGAAAAAAATATAATTATGAACAAGTATTAAATCTATTTCTGTGCTTTATTAGATATCTATATGTAGCCTAAGGGCTGACTTGGCTAGTTTTCTTACACGAATTATTATTAAGTACCTACTTTTACACAGTAACGGAAGAGCCTTATGTTCGATGGGTAGTTTCTACCAGCAAGCCAAATTTTCGGAATAATAAAATAAGAACCGAAAGGTACCAGGTTTAGAACATGCGAAGGCTATATAAATTGTAAATGAAAACTAGCCTAGTCAACCCTTAGGCTACATATAGATATCTAATAAAGCACAGAAATAGATTTAATACTTGTTCATAATTATATTTTTTTCCTATTATTTATATTTGGATTTTGCATAGAACTTGGCACTCAATTAGATCTCCATTCTTTTTGCGGCGAAGCCCACAGTCGAGAATAATTTTTGTATTGAACTTGGCTTTCCTTTTTTACATTTATGTTTTTGGTGGGATATCATTACTTTTTGTAAAGAATATTATGCAGGTATTGAGATTTTAACTAACTGAATCGGTATTTTTAAGCAGTGCCTATGTTTATCTGTCGCTCGGGAGCGCTTTTATGTATGTACATTTATTTGTGTTCTGTGTATATTTATTATATTATATGTGGTGCCGCGCGCCGCGGAGGACACCGTTGTGTTCGCCGGTTGTTTAGCGCGTATTACAAGTTTTTTGTATGGGGACACCACTTATTTTTTGACTTAACTTCATTTTTATATTTCTGATATACAGGGCTGGGCAAAATACATGCTTTACTTTAATTGAAATACAAAATACAAAATACTTTATCACAAGTAATTAAAATACGAAATACAAAATACTTTTAAGTAAGGTATTTAAAATATAAAATACAAAATACAGTATTTTAGCTATTTGTAATTAAAATACCAAATACAAATTACAAAATACTTAATAAGTAATCTGCAAGGTCTGGAAAGATGAGGAAAAAAAGTTTCATCATCCTCATCATCAGCTTATCTAAGTTCACTGCTGGACATAGGTCTCTCCCAATGACTTCCACCGGGATCGGTTGCGTTGCCCATATCCAAATTGCCCCACTTTCAACTGGGCATCGCTTCTCATGCCCAACTTTGCGTTGAAGTCTCTCATAACAACATTGAAGTAGGTTTGGGAAATATGTATGGCTCGACGTATGTTCTCATAGATCTCTTCTACTACTTCATCTGGGTGTGTCGAGGTCGGCGCGTATACCTGTATGACCTTCAACGAATATCTTTTGAATATTCTGAGTATGACGTACACTGCCTTGTTCGACACACTTTCATTGGATACGATGTTGTTAATGAGAGACCTGTGGATGAGAAATCCGACTCCTCCTCGGGACACCGGACTTCAGGGTTGTCATGTCCTCCCCGATTTTTCGGACTTCCGACTACCCCAGTATGTCCCAGTGTTATCCACTCAATTCAATCAACAATCTTCTCGTTTGTCCTCAAAGTGCGTATGTTGTGTGTAACCATGGCCAGTCGTCGTTGGGTGTGGTAGCCGGGGCCAACCCGGGGATTCTTAGCACCCCCTGCCCCGCCGTTACCATGGCCGCTACCGTAACCAGGAATAGTGGGGCTGCCGGGGACTGGAGGCCTGGTCCTAGTTTCACTCATTGAGAGGATTATGCCGTTTCTCGCCACTTACCATTATTGCACTCATGGTGGTTAATTGTATTTTAATATTAATGTATTTTAAAGCCTCAAGTATTTAAAATACTAATTACAAAATACCTCGGCGTCAGGTATTTAAAATACAAATTACAAATTACATTTTAAGGAAGTAATTGAAATACAAATACAAAATACGTATTTGTATTTCAATTACGTATTTTAATTACAAGTAATTAAAATACTGCCCAACCCTGCTGATATATAGCAAGTGAGTATACTAATACATATATTGGGATAGTTTTTTCAAATATCTGCTTGTAACCGTTCTAACGCTACAATTATAAAAAAAAATGTATGGGGACCCCCCCTATTTTTTAACTTTTTTCTATTTTTAGATTTTTTCCTACGTTTACACATAATTACCGAGCTGTATTCTAAATTTTATCCTTCTAGGTCATCTGGAAGTAGGTTAGGTTTAGGTACTATCAGTCAGTCAGTGCTAAAATTTACAACTTTTTGACCTCCATATCTTTATAATCGTTTGAGCTAGCTTCATGAAATTTGGGCTTCTAGATGTCCTTATAGATATAATTAAACACACGTAGTTTCAAGTGTTTACGTCAAATAGGTTTTTAGTTATAGAAGGGTCAAAAGTGGCGCCAAATGGTTCGTGTAATGATACACTCGGCGCTGGCTAGCCAGTTTTACTTGAACTTGGCTTGACACGCTGCCGCGTGTCTAGATACATTACATTTGCTTGCTGCCTTTAACTTTAACTACGCTAAATCTCGCAATTTATTTTCGCATAGCATATAATACAATGAAATTTTTTAAAGCAAAGGCCCTGGGCCTAATTCCTAGCGATCAAGTTATTCTTAAGGATTTTAGCAGAAGGAGGAATATTAGTAGGTCATACAATCATTTGCTTCAAACACATCGAACGCTAGCCCTCTTGTTCCACAATCCGGTTTCTAGCCTGTAAATGCTGCCGGGGCACTATTTATTGGCAAAACAGCTTATAAATAAATTTACTGCACGTTAAAAAAAATGGGCCAGTGCAAGGACCGAATGTCTGAAGCATCGTTCGTCAATTTGGTCAATGAGTGATTGATTGCTTGTATTACAGGGCAATCGATGCGTGATTGTTTTGTCTCGTGAAGTGATTGTTGGTAGGTTTAGCTGCCGGTGAGTCTGCCGTCGCGGAGTGAGGCTGCGTGCGCGACAGTACAGTAGTGATCCGAGAGTGCGGCGAGTGCACGCACCATACCCTCCCGCTCATACAGACATACGGTAAGTGGACCTAACCAAGGCTGTTACCAACTATCGCTTCTATGTTTAATGCGTGGTTTATTTTCAAGTTATGGAAAATTGCGAAAGAATTTTGAATTAAATGAATATATAGCGATTCATTCAAAGTGCGATTCCAATTTTTTAACATGTTTTAGTGGAATGTGATTGCGGACATCGGTAACGCTGTATAAATAAACAACGTTATTGCGACAGGTTTACGAGTTAACTGTGTCCTTAGTAACATTTACGGTTCACCACTACGCCGCGTGAACGATTCTTGAGCGAATTTTTAAACTATTTTTATATTTTTGATATATTTAAACATAAAATAAAATTTATGTGTGTAATTATGCCGAAATTTAGGATTTACTCACGATAAGAATTTTTTAAAAGTGATAAAACGGTAAAGAAAATTCATATGCCCAAAAAAATTGCGGAACTTATTAAATTATTACGATATGCTTGTACGTATTTTTAATATAATAAATACGAGAAATAAGTATAATAGAGACATACAAATATGTATAATAGGATGTGTTTGTGATTTAAAATTGGACATCATTTTAGCTTTTGAAAATAACTAGTGTTGGTGGAATCCAATGTGTTGCGTTGACGAACCAGTTTCTCATTCACTGTGTCATTAAACTAGAATATTATTATAAACCAGATTATTACAAAAAAATATTAACGGAAAGATCAATCCACTTTTTTATTTATCAACTGCTAAAAATACAAAGTTTAGTCTCAGGTCGCTTAATTTTAACGCTCACTTGAACGCTAAGCCGTAAAGGAATTTAACCAATATAAAATGTTCTGGCAAAAGTATTTCTACTTCCGAGGTCGCCAGAGTTCCGAGAATTATGTCGGTAAAAAGATACAGAGTTTGAATGATCAATTTTATCCGTGATTGGGCAATTAACGTTCAACCCAGTAAAGGAACTTCCATAGAAGCCTAAAAGCGTAAGCGTCCAGTTTATAAACGTTTATTGGGTGGTCAGGATTCTCATTTTTATGTCAAATTTATTTACTGAAATGAAGATACCTTGAAGATTATTATTCTGAATTTTGTAAGGCAAGCTTGCCTAGAAGTCTCTTGCGCAGCAGCCTTAAGGCTTGTATGGAAGAACCGCTACTGGTTCAATAACATATTTACTAATAAATAGGCTTTCATTAGCTCTCGTGGTTCGAGTATCTAAAATTTTTAAAGATTTATATACCTTAATTCTTATACAGCTTTGCTCGAATTAAAAATCGAAGCCTTAACATTTTTTTGTGCAGTAGAATTCATATAGTGTCTACTGACGAAATTACGATAGCTCTTAACAGTCAATATTGTGATGCCGGTATATAATTATGATCTAAATCAAATGATTGTTTATTCGTCATGTAGGCACTTATGATACATTAAAACATATTTTTAAAAAGAAAAACAAAATTAAAATCTAAGTGGGGACAAAACAAACGGTCAATATGTTATTTAATTAAAACAACATATTTCATTTTAGCTCGGAGAAAGTGCTATATACCATCGTTCTATAAATGGAGCATAGTAATTTTCAAACCGTCACGGTAGTTGCCTGATAGTAGAGCGATTTGCGGTATAAATAATATGTTTCGCATAATTTCCATACATCCCGACCACCATTGGTCGTGTTACACCACGCAACGTGTTAATTCGAAACAAACGAGTTATGTCGTTACAAGTAATTGATGTAGTTGTTACAAGTCGTGCGCGAAACATTAACATCGACAAAAACTATGTTCCGTTTACATTTAGTAGACAATGTGCTATTTTTGTGCTTAGAATTTCGCGCTGGAATCCGGATGTGGGCGTTTGATTAGCGACAATATACAGAATTATTACGTTCTTACATCATGCTTTGCTGGGGGAGTTTTGAGGGCTTCCTCTCAACAGTGGTCACATTTTTCGAAATAGTAATAGCAGTCATACGCGATATATAACATCTTCTAAAACAATACTTAATACTCAGGGCAAAGTAACTACATTAAGCAGGATAAATGGTTATCAATTGCTGAAGGAAAACCTCTACCGGAGTTATAATTTACTTCCCGACGTCCTTCGAGAATAACTACAGGCGTAGGGGTATGCATTAAAATGCTATGTAAAAAAATCACTACAATATTCTATACAACGCATGACAAAGTTTAAAATTCACAAGAGAATTTATTGCTAAATTTATGAAATCTATTTTAATTGAAAACTTAAAATTATGGATTTGGAAAAGTCTTTTCAAAAAGATGATTTGGAAGAGATAGCCTCTAAAATTCCTTTTTTAGGCCTTTTCCTAATAGCTCTAACCCCGATAGCTTAGTGTTGTATGTGCGGTATTCAGGTGATCCGCTTAGCCGAATATTAAATGTTGACATGGTTACGTGTTTCGGTCATTAACAATGCTACAAGTTGAGTCTCATTGTGTGCTAAGTCAGGAATGTTAGACACCCATCACTTTCTTTGCAGGCCAATTTTTTTTATCATAGTAATACATGCATATTACAGCTGTTTATTCTTGACGTTTCGGCTTCCTATTAAAACGACCTAGTATTTATTTCCGATTCGGGAAATGTTTATGTTTCAAACACCTCTGTTGCAGCATAATGTCTTGTGGCATATAAAAATATAAGTGGGAAAAGTAAGCTTCAATAGGCTTCTGTCTACCCTTTCGCGGATGAAGGTGTGAATGTTACAAACGTTTTCTTCCTGGATATAGGTAAGCAGTGTTGGGCATCAATCAATTAACTTTTAATTAAACTAATCAATTGACTAAAAAATTAATTGCAATTAAATTAATTGCAATTGAATCAATTGCAATTAAACATTTCATTGTGTGTTACAATTTTTTTTTTAATTGATTGATGAAATAATCAAACTAACAATTAACTTTTTTGCAAATTTTGTTCAAAAGGGTGGTCCGGTTCTACAACCGGATACATATGAATCCGGATATATATGTATAGGGTATATACCCTTGACATATTCAAGTATTAGTAAAAATACTTGGTAAAAAAAAACAATTGTTAATTGTTAATTTTTAACTTTTTGTTCGTAAAATAACTAACAATTGATCAATTGTTAATCGTATAAAACCATGATTAATAATTAATTAGTTGTTAATTGCTGTCACTGCAGTTAACAACTAATTAATTGTTAATTTTTAATTGTTGGTTTAATTAAAATTTGCCCAACACTGTAGGTAAGTAGAGGTGTACTACGCACCTAAAATACGCAAATTGTGTTTGAAGACCATCGCAAAGTTACCCTTTTACGGCTTCTACCCCTGGACCTCCAAATTACACGCAGCGGACTCATCACAATAACAAGACGTACTACAACATGATGATGATGATATAATCTGAAAACTTTATCATATTGATATCTTCACATTTTGTCTGAAGTGCACTACATGAGGTCATCTCAGGATAGATCCACACTCGACCTCTGACCGTAACGCAAACAAGGTGAATCCTCAGTTCCTAGAAGCAGGACATTGATAATCATTTTGTTACTTCTAGATTTGTTTATACTATTGTACAGAGGTTACGGCCTTCATAATGATTATATTTATACTATGTCTGTCTTTATTTAATACATCAGTTTTTACTTATTCTGCTTTGTGACACCTTTATCCTCTTGTTCGAAATGGTATTTCTTGAAGACTTATTGTTAAAAAAAGTTCTACCGTTCAAGTATCTAATCTCTGTGGATCTAAGTAATTAGTATTACGACCAATAAAACATTAAATTAATGGGTACCTAACAGTCTTGCGCCACAAGTACCTTTGTGCCATGCGTTCTAAGGGTCCTAGGTTGGCCAAAGTGCCATTGGGTTTTATCATAAGGAAATTGTTAGTAGCAGCATGGAGTCTACAATTGTGCCCAAAAAAGTGCAATAGTCATGCCCACTATTACGTGGGACTGATACATTTTTGCCTAAACTTTCCTCCCGTGAGGTTATGTAGTACGTACACTGTACATAATACAATAAATTAAAGTTACGAATACACTCTATAGCAATTTTTTAAAGAACACCGTAAAATTTTGATGTGTTTCTTGGCATTTAAAGAGAATTTTTATATATTCATATAA
Organism: Cephonodes hylas; assembly: GCA_030295005.1. Classification (NCBI taxonomy): domain Eukaryota; kingdom Metazoa; phylum Arthropoda; class Insecta; order Lepidoptera; family Sphingidae; genus Cephonodes; species Cephonodes hylas. Next base: position 17,287,155 of record AP025360.1, read on the forward strand.
ATTGTCAACCGGGACTAGAATCCCAGCTTGTTGAGGTACATACATAGACCACGCTGTTCTTTAAAGACTGATTGTAACGTGTCCTCGAACTACAAACAAGTTTCCGAGAGAGTTTCTCAAGGCGCGGTTCTACAGGACTTTCACCAAATTTGTTTATGTGCTGTCGAGACGGCGGCAAACGACGATAGTATTGTTAACACAAATTTGAGGTCAAATTTATAATCCTTGCATATTAGCAAAAGGATGTATGTGCTGATATAAAACGCTTGAGGCATTAACGGCCTTATTTATAAACGTTACTTACGGCTTAAACACGTATTGTCTAGTTGCCTTTAACGTCATAGTTCATTCAAGTAAGGGTTGAGCAGTAATAAAATTAAATAACGGTTATATTTATAAAACAAAATTAATAGTATATGATAGCCTCGAGGTTTAGGCACGCAGTCGAAAATTTCGGCGGTCGCGGGTTCAAACCCCAGCCACATACCTCTGACTATTCGTATAAGTTATGTACGTATTCAAAATGAATTATCACGTATTTTAACGGTGTAGGAAGGTATCGTAATGAAACCTGTACTCTTATAACTTCTGAGGAATTTCTTTGGCGTGTAGACCGCTAGCCCCAACTAGGCCGGCGTGGTGGTCTAAAACCTGTCAGGTCCAGGCACGTGCCCAGCAGTGGGACGTTTGTGAGCTGATGATGAAAAAGCACAAAACATATGTTACTTAAATAAGGAATCATGTTTTATAATGTCCCCGGTGGTATGTTATTGCAGTAAGCATTTATTTACAATGACTGTTGCCACCGCGTATTTTGTATTGTTTGCTTGAAACATATTGTACACTGTAAATAATAATTTGTATGCCATTATGAGTAAAATATTGTTATTTGTATTTTCAACGGCTGACAACTAGCTTGTTGCTGTGGCTTAACTTGCGTGCAAATAAGAAAAAAAGTATACCATAATTTCACATATTTTTTTTATCGGAGGATATAAACTAAAGCAATGGATTTGATACAATTTCTATGAAAGCGAATAACAAATTTTGTGGCGTGTAAAAGAGGCCTACTAAAATCTCGAATCATTTGTTATCAGTTAACGATAAAACAGATATTTCGTATACAAATACTTGTATATTTTAGTTGATAGTTTCAAAGAGTAGGTACCTGTTTTAGGGATCAGTTTAACTTTACATACAGTCATAGGTCTTCATCCAAAGATCTTAAGTTGCACTTTATAGGGGTAAAGATAATTCAGGTCTGAACAATGAGGCCTGAATCTTTTTAGCAGTAGAAGAAGATTGTGTACATCTTTCAGGTCTCACACTCACAGCATACTATCCCTTAGTCCGTTACATTACAACCCTTAGTAAATTTTCTTTTTTACGTAGGGGTAAAACCTCATGCTTTTTTTGCCACCCGCTTTACTGTAGAGGGAAGTGGACAGCTCTCGTTTTTAAAACACCTTTACATTGTTTTTCTGCTTAACTTCGTTGCAGGACTATGACAAATTAGGTCCCCTTAGATTCGTTAAGCTTCATTGCTCGGCGCCAATACTGTGCGTGCTGTATATCCTGGAGCACAGGAGTAACAGTGGCGGGTGTGTGGTGGGATAGGGAAATAGTCCTTAGTCAACTGCACTGACTTAAAATAAATTATCTCCTTTCACTAAAAAGTTATGTACATTTATCCTTACTACATTTTCCTTCACGGTTAAAGAAGTTAATTTATTGTAAATAGAAATAAACATAATATCTTTCTAGCGTTATTACAATTGAAATAACACCCATTCGTATATGCTTAAACATATTTTATCCGTTTTGTGGTTGACTAAGGCCAAACGCCTATCAGTTGTATAAGAAACCAGTAAATCTGTAGACATTATAAATCCTTCTCTAAAAATTAATCTTATTTAAAAACTGTATTCCTAAATAAATCCACCACGCTAGTAATTATTTGTTTGACATACTAATACTGTCCTTTAGTCGGAATAACAAGATTAGCTCTCATACACTATTTATTTTACAATTTAAATATTATAAATTCATCTAACAATCACGCAGCCTTGACTCACAATAATGCGGCGGTATCAAAAAAAGTAAGATTTAGTTCGGAGCCAATAAGAATAGAAAACATTTTATTTTAGGGCCGAAATTAATTTAGCAGCACGTTCGCTAACACTTTTGGTAAACTTTACCGATTTATGAGAGGAACGCATATTTAATGTCATTAAATTTTCGTGGAGGAAAAGTGGCTTAAACGTTATTCCAAAACATAAGCTACCTCCTTACTAAATATGTTTCAAATTGGTCCAGCTGTTTGACCGCAATTATACATATAAAATAAACAAAATTCGCCTTTACATTATCCTGACGACACATGTAAAACTCAGGGATGTTTATAGTCTTTCCATGTCCGGTTTTGTAAGCTGTTAACCTTTGCAATCAGGACGACGACCAGCAATGGTCTGCGCCGTTGAGCAAGATACTTCCTGCTCGTCGCATCGCATGCCTTTTGAATTAATGAGGCTGTAAGGACTATTAGATGTAACATTTATATTTTTGGCCGCCATGGCCGTGACTTTGACAGCTTCACGTTTTGCGGAAGTTTTTATGATGGTGTATTTATAATATACAATTTATAAAAACACCGGCCAATTGCAAGTAAAACTCGCGCACGATTGGTCCCGTGTCAATATTTAAAAAAAAACCGCCAAAAGAAATCATGTTTGATGTTTCGGTGTTCCCTTTAAATATTTATTTAATTTGTTTATGTGTTGTTATAGCGGTAACAGAAATACATTAATGTAAAAATTTCAACTGTCTATCTATTACGGTTTATGTCGATATATCATGGTTCATGAGATACAGCCTGGTGACAGATGGTCAAAGAACTCTTAGTGATACGGTTCTGTACGACTCTTGGGGTACGGAACCCTAAAGACTAGTAAAAATCAAATCCCATTTCTGACGTTTCGATCTAGGTACTGCCTTTTTTAGTTTAAGTAATTTCTTAGGTATGTGAAATAAAGGCCAGACTACGCCCAGTAAGACGGAGCTCTAGTCACTTGTAATAGTAGAAGGCGCCTAAAAATTAACATATTATATACAAAGACAACAACGAAATTTTCCACACAATTAGTTTATGTTTCGGATAACACGCTGTGTACTTTTAACACCGGATGCTGATTTGTTTATGACTTGTTCAATTTATGTGAAAACCGGTTTGTTACCGTTTTTTAGCCACGCATTTTTCTTATCTGGTATCACTAAATTTCACACAATGGAAGTCGCGAAAAAAAAATATTCGACAGTATAAAATATTTTAGTTGTTGCCTTATTCAGTTGTTGTTACTTTTGGTGGTCAGGGTCAATAATATATTTAAGTTGTATATGAAAGCTTTGAGGTAAAAGCACGCGGTCTGTCATAACAATATCTCCGCGGTTTTGTCCTGTATTTCCGAAGTTGTATATGTATTTTCATGCTCTAAAAGTGATGGAAAACATCATAAAAATATCTATCAACCTAATTTCTGCAAGGAATTTCTCAGGTGTGTAATCTGCCAACCCGTACTAGGCCAGCGTGGTGGATAAGACCCAACCCCTATGACATAGACTGATATAAGTACTTGTAATTATAATTATCATCTCTTTCCTCATGTTGCAAGCTATTTTAAGAGCAGAAGTTCAGGTTGTCTGATATTCAACATTCGATGTGAGGTCATTGAACCCCCTCTAATATAAGGAGCTATCGCTTGCGAAAAAGCGAAGCCTTGACCTCAGTAAGTTGATCACGTGTTGCTGATACTTAGTGGCTACTTCTACACGTGACTGAATAGACTCTAATGATATACAATTTATTCATAGGTATATATTATATAGGTACATAGTTGATTATAGATATGCATACATAACCTCACGCCAGTCATCCCTGGGTAAACATAGGTGCATTTCAGTATCCACATTTAACCAGTAAAGTATTAGTTGCACGTAATTGGATGCGAGATTATTGTCGTTTTTGAAGCATATTTCCAGACTTCGCGCTGCTACTGAGAATTCTATAGAAAAACCCGGAATTGAACTTAGCTTGTATGGAAAACATCACAATTTTTACCTTTTGTCGGATTTGTAATCACATCGGATATTACCTTCCTCAGTTTCCGATCACGGTCTGAATACACCCTGTAGGTAAATAAGAACGATTAATATAATTAATTGAGATAATTTAATGCTAATTAAATCAAACATCGCAATTCCTTTAAGGTATTAAAGATATAATGTTAAAGCTTGGAGTTTAAGTGAAGGCCACAAGGCAATTATAATACTTGAATATTTTTTTATATGAGTTTTTATGCGTAAATGTAATTCATGTACAGAATTAATTACTTCAATTTGTTATGCATGTTACACGCTCATTGTTTTATTCAAATATTTTTTATTATTTTTCAAGAATCGTTAGTTAATTCAATCTCTGTTCTGATAAAATCATCATAATCAGACCGAAAGGCTGATGTTTTTATCATTAAATCGATCAAAAAAAGGATACACGGTTTGGATCCAATTTTGAGTAGTCTATAATAGGACAGAGGGCCGAACAGCAGTAGGATCTAATGCAATGCTCCTTTCGCCCTGAAATGTTGTAATACCATCCCGAATGCGCGCGGCGGTCATCGAGAGGTTTTGGTCGCAGGTATGCGACATAAAATTTAAGAAAAACATAAAATTTAAGAGTTGCAATCTTCAGTCGTGGTTAAGCTTAATCAGGATTATGTTGAGAATATTCCGTATGTAATAAACTTGTGCGTAACAGGTCCTGTAGCACGATTTGAACTGTGTCTGTATTGAGTACGTGATGCGCGTCTACAAACATCCACACAAATGTTTGAACGGTAATAATTGTTAATTTACATAGTTTACATCCTTATTGCTTGCATTTTAATAAATTCAAATAATAAGTGTGTAACCGTGACTGTCCTCGTACTCTCGCAGCTCAAATGCCGTGCGATCCAGAGGTCCTGGGTTCGATTTACGGGCCGGGCGAAGTGGTATTGGGTTTTTCCATTAAATCATTTTCAGTAGCATCACAGTGCTGACAATGTGCCCAAAAAACGGTAATAGACTCCCAATCTATTAGGTAAGACTGACAAATACCTGGGGAAATTTGGGTGTAGAAATTCACATCTGTCTTCTTCACCATTAAATACCGGCTATGTCCAACAGATTAAGTTTAAAATGTAAGCAATTTTAACTAAAGAAAAATCTATGCTGCAAATATTTACGGTAGGGACAGACAATATTTAAGGAGATAAAGAACTCATTAAAACAATTTGTTTAAAGTTAGCCTCCTTTTCTATAGACAACCTTGGTCTACAAACGCGACCTTTAGTTCCTGATCCCTTACCTATGCGGCTAATGTACCCAATATGAGCATTTTATCTTTGCAATTAAGAATCGATTGCGCCAAAGACCTGCTTTCTACGTCTAGTTTTGCAACAAATCTTAAATTGCCATAACAAAACAGGGGCAAGCATAAAATACTAATTACCAATATCTTAAGAAAACCGGACAGCTATTTTGAGAGTGGATTTATGTTCTGCAGACCTGGTTTTCCGGAGTGTAATGTGAACCACCATCTTCTTTACAAAGCATGATAGTATATTCTAAGAAAAATGTTCTTAATGACATGACAAATCGTAGTCTTATGACTGTTTTTCGCAAATTACATTCTTTATATCGCAGCACCATTATATCATAGTATGTATGTATGTCCAAGGTGGACAATCATCCCATTATTTATAGAGACGATATTGGTGATATATCCCAAAAATTTGGAAGAAGGGACAACACGAGACACCTTAACATTAAGATAAATTATAGGCATATCTACTGCTGTTGTGATGTACAATGATACAGGTCACGACAATCGCATGTCAATCTTTCAACCAATACCTGCCATGACCTTCACCTTTCGACCTTCAACTACAGTTGAAAATGTTGGTTGCCATCTGAACAGCTGTAACGCATCGCACTATGACTACAAAAATGTTGTAATTCGAAATTTTAAAAGACATCACGGTTTCTAGTGTTTGTACTGTTTTCTATGGATCCACGGTACAGAATTCTAAATAGGACGACGGTGGAACATTCCAAAAACAGCTGATACCATAACAGCTATGCCATAAGGGTCTGAAAAGAACAAAAGCGCTTGTCGGGAGAAAAGTCATATGTTTTCGTACATTGGACCAAAGGACTGTTATTTTATAGAGCGCAGTTTAGACTTTGCTAAGATTGGCGAGTAAAGCGAATCTAGAAGTAATGTAAATATTGAACATATTTTTCCACGCACTACGCAGACGCGTCAGCAAACATTTCTAATCAGGCCATTCATTGTTATTAAATATCATTAAATATATATTATCACGTTTGAGACACGTTTCTTTCACTAATGGGTTGGATTGTCCAAGTTTTTTTTTTACTTTGCCACATTCATACCTGTATCTATAAAGGGATAGACAACCGCAACGAAGTTTTTGCGTTGGAAGAATATTTGTCTTTCAAGGCATTGTAGACTATAGGTGTTTTTGATATCATCAGCCTTTATACCACTGCTGGACTAGGGTCTCCTCCACAACCGAGACGGTTTATGCCTTAGTCCACAACGCTGTGAATGGAAGGCCTTGAAATAGTATGCCTGACCTTGATTTGGACTCAGAACCTTTCGATCACATGCCGCAACCAACGAGCTAGTAAATCAATGAGATCATCGGACACAATGCAAAACTGGCACTTGGCTGCTATTGAGTCTTACAAGTATGGCATAAACCAGATTATTTTATGGCTTAGCAGCTCGTTCACGGAGTCATTCAACCGTTGCAGGTTCGAAGAGTTCTGTTATTATTATGAAACGTGTTACAATATTTCTATGGGTATAGACTTGGAGGACATTTGATGTCTGCAGCCCAGTTAGAATAGCTGAAAGCATCAATGTTTATTCTATATTTTTGTGTTTTTACGGCATAAGGAATTTTAAGAAGTATGGATCTCATATAATAGTAAACGAACCTATTGCCGTTTGTCATTCCTTTTTTGAGGTTTTCTTAATTTATAAATTTAGTATCACCTCGCCCGAACCGGCAATCTAGATCACACGAGGCTTCTAAAACTAAATTATTACGAAACACGTACGTAACATCATCGTGGCGTAGTTAAATAGATAAGGCAAGTCCCACATAATTTACTGACACTCAAACTCAAGATATTGGAACATCAATTTATTTGTAATGTTTAGATAAACAATGATTTTCATGTTTCCATTGACAGCATCTGAGGCGAGCTACACACTTTGTAAACGAGATGCAACTTTGTAATAGGTTTTTGCACTGCGACTAATATCTGTGTTGGGTCTAGTGGTTAGTTTAACTGAAAAGTTTTTCGTGGTATCTGATATTCACAAGATTTGTATTGTAAAGTGCAGTCTGAATTACATTTGACTGTTGCGTATGCTTTTCAAATGGTTATTAAGGATGTCAATGATCAATCAATTAATGATATTTGATTGATGAATTGAGATCTTTATAGTCTTGTTGGTTGTTAGATACAAAAGGTATTTTAGATAGGTCTCCAAAAGTTTCAGTACAAATATTTAGCGGCAGCTCTCACGTATTTTATTTTCACCCTAGTAAACTTCTTGCCTCAACTGAGAATTTTGACATGGATTAACTCAATTATGTTTTCCGACAATAGAACCTACCCAGTCTTTGCTTCATAGGTGTTTAGAATATCACGAATAATCGGAAATTTGATAAAAAAATTATACGGATTCGTATATATTATATATTTCGTAAGCATTACATATCTTGTCTATCAAAATTTATCTAAACGTCAATCGTAGTAAATATCCTCACTGATACACGCTGTACTGCGATCATTATTCGGAAGCGACGGATTACATATGTACAGACGATTTGCGATAACGTTTGTTACTGATACAGCATTTGATCCTAAGTGGAACAACATCAGGTACAAGTGAACGATGTAATGACAATCTGATTGGCACACGAACTCAAACATTTGGTGGCCTTATCTTCTAGATGGTGCTCTCGTCTACTTTATTTGTATACGAGTTGTTATCCTCAGCTTTCATTCAGTTTCAAATTAATTGTACGATTATTAACATTCTCATTTGACACGTGGTATACCTGCGTGGCGTGCTATTGAGAGATCTCAGGTTTGATCAAACGGGCCGGTTAAAATGCTATTGAATTTGTACTTTCTCAGTAGCAATAATCGCAGCTCTCAAATTGAATATTGATGTAGTAGTTATAACAGTAAATTATTATAAAGTAACGTACGATCTAGATGTCCTTGGTCTTAGTCTGGCCAGGCAAAGCATTTTCTCAGTAGTAGAACGTAGAACATAATATGGAGCTGAATCTTTCCAAACCTTTGTTATCCTGTATTTGTACTTCTTCACTAGCGGGATCCCGACAAATTGGATTCCCTTAGGTTCGCTGAGATTCCGTGCCGATGTTGATCCTGGAGCACAGGAGAAAACCAATGTAGTTGATAAAACTTAGTTATATAAGTGCATCTTTGCCAACGTTTTAACATCGTCATGATGTACACGTCCATAAGAATCTGAGCTAGTCATATCTAACTATTCGTGCGTGCCACAATTCACATCAATTAGCCCGACTTGTAGGAAAATGGGAGAGGTCTTCGCTTTAATTCGAGATCACTGGGTTAATTAGCTTCAGAGATTTCGTTATATATTCTGATCACGCGATGTGACATAATATAGATTAAAAATCATTATTTGAAAGTATCACTGGAATCATCTTAGCTCATAAATTTCATTGCTGAGAACGAGCCTCCTCTACTATTGTGGGGATTTAGGGTTTAGTCCACCACAGTCGCCTAGTGCGGGTTGACGGACTACACACTTAAGAAAATCCTAACAATTTCTAGGTGTGCAAGTTTCCTGACTCGCTGCCACTTGGTAATAAAAAGTCTCTCAAGGTTTCTTATACTGTAGCACGAAGTCAAGTAACTGATCGATGTATTTATTCAGTGTGTAGATAGACCTCTCGAGCCAACCAAATTGACCATTACTGACACCCAAGTATTTACTTACAATTCCAACATTCGTACATATACAAATATTTGTACATTAAACGCTACTTTTCGTGCCAAAAGCTACTTCTCAGCCACTGTGCCAATAACACGTCGAAGTTTTTCACAATTTTGTTTACCTGCGCCTTAAGCTAATGTGTATAAGGACTATTATTGATCAGCGCAATATGACTGTTTAGTTTCGGCAAAAAACAAGTTATCAATAAGGTTAAGAGCACAACAAACTCAATGATTGTCGATTGGGCGTCCGGATAGGATGAAGGCGGACATGTTCGGACACTTTCGGCATTCTTCGGAAATTCTCGGATAAAATCATGATGTTATAACTTATCATTAACAATCAATAACTTTAATCCCCCGCTGAAATTAATTGACTCAAAACGTGAGATTTTTTTTGATCTTGTATGGGTCAATGAACTCCGTTTGAGTTAAACATAAGCATGTTTTTTTTAAATCATATTGTGTGTTATTAATATTTTTGATTTTGAGTCCATCACTCAATATTTACACAAGCCAAGTCTAGTCATCGATCATAAAATTACTGTTCTGTGTTTGTTTAGAACTACATAAGAAGTATTCTTTGTAGCTACATTTAAACGCATAATTCCATGGTAATAAATACAATTATGCTTATTAGTTATATAGGGTGAGCCTATTGCAAATCACATTTCTAGAGTTGCTCCTAAAAATGTAGTAACGTGAAATCATTACCACTCAGTAAATCGGCCCAAGAATCAAACCCGGGAGGTTTCAGTAGCTCAAGTACAACACGACAATCCTATAAAGCTAGTGCGTAGACAATTGTACACAAATAGATGTTTAAACGCATTTCGAAGTGTTTTGTCAATGATCTAACACACTGTTAATTTATTGGCAGCGTGTGTTACATTAGTCGGTCGGCGGCTGAATTGTCTTACAAATATTAACTCATACTATTTACTCGATAAAATTCAAGATAGGTTTTTTGTTTTGAATACATGTAGCCAAATGATCAAATAAGTTGCTTGCTATAGGTGTATAGTCTATGAAAATTAAGAACCCGATTCAAGATTTTTCGTCTTAGTCGTACTACTGGAATGGTGGTTGTCTCAGTCTATGAGAGGCCTTAGTCCACGCTGGCCTAGGGCGGGTTGGAGGAATACACACATAAAAAAATGCTAAAACCTTGTAGTTTTGCAGTATCGGTTTGTGGCAAAATATGAAGCTATTCATTTTAAACTCTATAAATTTCCTCACGGATTTGATGGAGCAACTAATAATTTTATATACGAACAGACAGGGACATAACTTTACTATGATTAATAGCTATTTGGTAGGTAAGTACAGAGTGATTATAACAGAATCGTATTCATTGAAACAAAATCAATAAAAACGCAATTACGGTCAGAATATATAACGAATGTTCAATATTATACGACCTTAATAATAGCCTTTAAATGACTTATCTATTTCTTAAGCACGTTTTGGATTGCTATAAAACGAGACATAGCACGTTTAGTTGTTAGAAGTAAGGAAAATAATGTACTGTCATCAAAAATATTTTTATTTTATTACCACCTTGAACTCGAACGAAGGCCTCTCCAAGTAGGCGCCAACGGGTCAACCATCCCGGTCTTGAGCAGCTCTTATCCATCTACTGCTCGCCACCTTTCTCAAGTCGTCGGAGCATCGTGCTGCAGGTCGCCCTATACTACGTTTGCCTAAGCGCTGTCTTCATTCCAACACTTGTCTGCTCCACCGGCCGTTCGACCGTCGGTAGATATGGCCGGGTCAATTTTAGGATTAATACGCCAAAATAGTTCTAACAAACAAAAAATTCTTGGTTTTTATTAGATCTAGCATAAAGAATTCTCTCTCTCTCTCTCTCTCTCTGGTCGGTCCCTCATATCTGAGGATCGTGGTCAGAGTTAGGGTGACATCTGGAGCGGATGATCTGCTTCCACCGGTTTCTGTCCAGCGAATCTTTAAAGAATTAACTGGATATTACTAATATTTCAAGTGGAGCATTAATAAGAGCCATGTGTTAATGTTATTTGTCATTAACATTGGTTTTGACGAGGCTGTCACGTATCTAAATTGAAACGTGATTAGTAGTTAGATTGCGTATCACGCTAAACTGATGAAAGGGTCAACAGAATTAAATTATCTTCACAGGTAGAACAGATCAAGGCTGGTACTTATAAAAATAGTAGAAAAAAATATGATTTAAATACTAGGTAGAAGGTTTCGCGGAAAGTCTAGTATATGAACAGCTGAAACCGGTCCACTTTACGGTCTGTTATAACTTAAAATAACAGATATGTGAATGTTGATTCATACTGCTTCTTTAATTTCGTTGTTTATGTGTGAGCCGTGCTATCTAAAGGTTTAAATTATAGAATTGTTTATATTTTTGAGACATCTGTCCTACTAATTTAAATTAAAAAAGCTCGAGAGACTTGGTCGAGGAAATACCTTTGCCTATATCGTTCAGCTTAGTTATGTAATAGAAACCATTATTGAAACATTCAAACATTGCGCCCAGTGAGACAAGCATCCACTCAAACATCAGGAAACGCGTGGGCTTATTGAAGACGAGGTGCTTCCTACACGTCCATAGAAACACATGCAAATGCTTCAGAACAAATCGGACGATAAGTGAACAATGAGCAGATTTACAAGGCATTTGAACTGGATCTGAAAGACGTCTGGGTCGTGCAGGATGTGGCAGTCTGGTCAAATGTCGCTCGCTTAATCGCCCCTTGGTGGTGATAACTGCAAGCCCTCGACGCCCGCATAAACTCAATCTAATATCGTCTGCGAATCGGATCAATGTAGAATGCATTGTATTTGTTATTGTATAATATTTATGTGTTTTTTTTTTTCGAAACATGTACAGTTAATTATAGCGTGCTATAATGGGATTATGGGTGCGGTAAAAAAATATTTCTCGAATTGAAAATTGAAATTGCCCTATTTCATCGTCGTGCGATTTGAAGAACCGGATTCTGTTCTAAGATATGGTGTTATAGTGTTTTTGTGCAGTTTTTCAGTGGCAATAGCTAATGAGAAATCTGGAAACTGTAATAAGCAAAGTTATTTTAAGTCAGTGGAACAGTTTACGCGTGAAAAGGGTTACAAAAATAACTCATTTTCATGCTTATAATTTTGTATGGTTATTATAAATTTATTCTTGTTGGTACAGGTTAGTGTATTATAGGTATATTTTACTAAATAAGTAGGAATAAAAAGTTGTATAAAGTGATGTTGATTCTCCCTGTTTGGAATAAATACTAAAAACGGACTTAAGACTGCAGTAGTCTCGAGCCTTTTCGTAACTTTCGTTTTGTGACGTGGACTTTATACTAAATTTCTGCTTGACTCATTCGCGATACAAGCGTGAATGTATACCTGTTTTGCAGTGTTACAAATTACTTGATATGACCGTAAAATTGTACATTAGACATGCGTCATCAAGTGAACGGATTGATTTGGCCAACCATGACGCACGGTATATTGAAAAATTTCGGCGAAATTCATAATTAGATCGCTGCTGACGTAAATGGGGACTTAATTTTATTATAGAATTGTGATTTAAATTAAGAATGAATTAATTACGAAATTGGGATCTATAGTGCATAATATTCTCCCGCTCCTATTTTCTCAAAAATCCTACATTTTTTCATTGATTGACTTTTATTTACTTGACGTTAGTATATTTCCCAATTTAAAAAAAGGGATTGGCGTTACCGTATTTTGTATATTGAAATGTTCCGTGTGTGTCATCATCATCATTAGTGATTGCTTAGTTAACTAAGTGATCATGCAATTTGAATACTGAAGATAACAAGAAATAGTTTAAAGTAAATCAGATGTCTTAATGTAGTTGTCCAAACGACACAAATTAGTCATTAATTGCCTAGTAATAAATCCAATCCATATCCGTAATAAATCCAAGCTTGTTTAGAATCTATTGTCAAGTTAAAGAATAGACGCTACACTTGTTTACAAACAGTTTGCTCATGTTTTGAAGTATTATTTATTCCGATGATAAAAACGGTTGACAATACGTAGAATGTGGAATGTTCTAGATTTTTATATTGGCAATACTAAATACTAGTGTAACTGCAGCACGATGGTGCGACGACTTGAGAAAGGTAGCGGGTACGGGATGGATGAGGGCTGCACAAGACCGGGATTGTTGGGGCTATCTTGGGGAGGCCTACTGTCAGCAGTGGACGGCAATAGGCTGGGTATATAGTATATACTTGTACATATAAATACTAGTGTAATTAAAATAGAATTATATCTTACAAAATGAGGTACGTCGTGAAATGCAGGGCGCTTCGAACAGAATTCTCTTCTGAGATGAAACTACGAAAATAAAACATAATTAATACGCTGGTCTGCAACTTCAAAGTTTTCCATTAGTAGACCAATTAAATGCGTTCTGCCCTTGGGTTAAGGTCAAAAGTTGCTCAATGCTCAAATGAGTCTGTATAATGTGATAATGTATTCAATATATTTATTTATTTAATATATTTGATTCAGTCCTATGTATAAGGCCCTATCGCGAGCCTATTGCCAGTATCTCGGACCCATTTCGTATCTTCGAAGAAGTAGGAAGGGATGCATTTGGGTACCCACCTTAAAAGTGTAAAATAGTTATTTTATTTAACTTTTTCAATTTATATATCATGTTCCTATTGGGCTAGTATATTAAAATAAACCCTATATAGTTATTGGAGAGAATGAAAGTTTCATATAGAGATTAAGCAGTATCAAATTTAACACATGTGCGTATTTGAGTACGTCAAATTAAAGCAATTTATTTCTATTCGCTCAAGCAATATAACAGATGTTTTTTGTTGATTGCAAGATAGGTAAAGTACTTATATCAATCGCGACTATTAAAATCTCATTTACATTGTGTTCGTGTGTTTGTTTTTATCTCGTTACGTCTTTATTATGATCCTTGGGCGTAAAGTATTGCATCCTGTGATTTAAAAAAATCTGTATGAGCCACCCACATGTAGTACGAATTGGGACTTCCGCAGTACTCGGCACGCTTTGAATTCGCTAAATCTCCCGTGTGCACTCTAGGTCATTGTACTTTAGTCGCACATTAGATATTTTCTTTCGTTTATTTGAATTAATAGAGAAGGCCCGTGCCCTCGGGAAGAATGAGGGCTGATGATAATGATTGGAACTAAATCTTCTGTTATTTGCGCCGTATTGTGGCTTGTGGTACTTCGGCATTTTCATCAGCCTATGCTTGTCCCACTGCTAGGCACGAAACTCCTTCAAAACTGAAAGGGTTTAGACCTAAGTCTAACGTACTGAGTCTGAGCATGGTGGATTAAAGCAGCGGCAATTTGTAGCTCCTGCAATTTATGAGACATTTTATTTCTTTTCTTCCTAAGAATTTGCAATGCAAAAAAAAATATATTAGGTTTTAAGTAGTATTTGCAATGATAAATTAATAAACACGACAGATAAAAATCGAATCAGCGGCTTCTCTCTCATAGTCTGTCGTCTAAAGTCGAAGTGCTAAAAAACTAATGTGTATTTTGTACAATTATTTGAGGTTGGTAAATTTGCGATCTTTTTTGCGTCTTTCTGATATTATGTTATTTCGCGTCGTGGAACTTTACAAAATATTTGGTTGGTGTCGCGAGTAATCCATAGCCTCATAATTTGATATACAAATATAGCAGAGACATGAAGAGACAATGATAAGTTCTTGAGACTACAAATCTAGAATAAAATAAAAACTAAACTTATCCCTCCAATTTCGATATTCTTCTTCATCAACCCATATACGCCCACTGCTGAGCACGGGTCTCCTCTACCATTAAGAGGGTTTTAGGCCGTAGTCCACCACGCTGGCCTAGTGCGGGTTGGCGGACTACACACCTAAGAAATTTCTAAAAACTCTTAGGTGTGCAGGTTTCATCACGATGTTTTCCTTCACCGTTAAAGCAAGTGATAATTCAATGTGAATACACACATAACTTCGAAAAGTCAGAGGTGTGTGCCTGGGGTTCGAACTTTTAAGGTTTTTGTAAAAATTTATATAAAAAATTGACGTATTAGTCGGTGTTGCTAAAATAACTGACTTACGATATGGGAAAAATACAAAATTTGTATAAGCAGATTAATTTTTCGAGTCGAGTGTTCCTACTTTCACTTATAACATTAAACAAAACTTGTTTAAAGTATTAAAATTGTTAGAGAAAAGTAAGACCTTATTCACACGAAAAACAATTATTAATATTTGACTGACACTTCATGCATCCATCTTTATGGATGATGATCACGACGGCCTAATCGTAAAAAAGGAAAAGCAATGATTGAAGAAGTCAAGATAAGATGCGAGCTGCGCTTCTTGTGATCAGGTTATCTGTGTGTGTGTATGTGCGTGTATGTGTGTGTGAGGGCACTGTCCTTGCAGAGGACATGTACCAACAGTTACAATATCCTTAAAGTAATGCTCTTGCGTGGTTAGTAATTGGCTTGTTATTCAAAAAGTTGCGGCAAGTACCTATACATCAAAATTATCTTAAGGTTTGACATGTAAATCAATACAACCAACAATCACTTACATACTCGTATGTCTGGCCCACTAGGATAAAAGTCTTGAGATATTGGTATCAGAAACTATAAATGAGTTTTCGGTCTTACATATACCCAGCTCTGATCTGAGCCACTATCATCCTTAGGTATAAAAAAAAAAAACAAAAAAAAAAGAAAAAAAAAAAATGTGTCGGACTAAACCCTCTCAGTAGTCTCAGTAGTTGGGACTTATATGGTCTGATGATGATATATCTTTTAATATGTCTGGGGTTTAAGCCCGCGACCGCCGAGATTCTCGACTGCGTGCCTGGACCTCAAGCCTATTTTAACATATATGAATGCCATTTATTCAATCTCGCGTAATGTGACTGTATTCTCTTGGCGTGTGGGTATCCTTGCGCGGTGCCAGAAACAGGAAAATGAAGTTTACGGTCATGAGTTGTCACAAACAATATTCTATATCCATTCTTAAAATGAGACATGTATTTATAAGGCGTAATTGTAGATTGAGTGCCTCTTGGTCTCGCAGCATACGATCTAGAGGTTCTGAGATCGATCTCCGAGTTGGGTAAAGCAATATGTGAATTTTGCTATACCTTCTACAGCAGATTGGCGACACACCTAGGAAATACCTTAGGATTTCTTTTAATGCTAAATGATTACAATTACAATGATTGCAGTAGGCTCATCCCCTATTACGTAGGACTGATCGCACCTGGCGAAATTTGGGTGGAGAATACACCTCTACCTACCTACTCTTTCGCGGATTATAGGCGTTGTCTAAATAAGCCCATGATTTTGTACAAATCTTGGTAGTTAGTTTTATTATTTTGACAACCCCGTGGCGCAGTTGGCTAGACACCAGCTTGCGAAACGAGCGGCCGCGGCTTCGATCCCCGCACCGAGACAAATGTTTGTGTGATCCACAAATATTTGTTTCGGGTCTGGGTGTGTGTGAGACCGAAAAGTCTCTCGTAGTTTCTGATACCCACGACACAAGACTCGTATCTTAGTGTGGGGTCAGGACTATGTATGTGACTGTTGGGTGTATTTATTATTATATTCATTCTTATGATGGCATTGGTGATATAATAGTCAACATATTGCTCTATCATATGCCTTAACATTATACTACTAACAATACCTATATTTATACAAACAAATAAATATAGTATGTTTCGGATCTGGGTGTTTGCTTTATCGAAAAATCTTTTCAATTTCTGATGCCCACGACACAAGTAAAATCTTAGGGTCACAGCTATGCGAAAGTATTTATTTCTTTAAATAATTTACGCAAGAGGGTAAGCTTAATTGAAAAAGTCATGCAACTTTGATCTCTATCTTCACCTAACATTAGTGTTTATTTTCCCACGACAACCCCTCTGTATGCATCTCTAACAACAATTGTGTGAAGGTCAAGGTTAGAGCCGTGACCGCAGACTTGCATTGTGATTGGCAACAAGTTAACACCGACACTTCTGTTTTGATTACACTCACGTTGATCTAGATTGTACACTTGTGCGGTTGACGTGTTACATGTGGCTCGTTACATCATCATTATCAACCCATTTACTTCCCACTGCACATAGTGATGAAACCTGCATATCTAAAACGTTAGAAATTTGAAGGGTCCACTGCGAAAATGATGAATGTCCAAAATAATTTCATTCTTAAACAATAATGCCATTGAGTTTTATTACACCATTTATACATTTAAAACTCAGTTATTTTTTAAAAAAAGAAAAAGGATTTTCATCATTATTGCAGTGGACCCTTCATTTATTAGGTGGGTAGTGCGTCAACCCACACTAGTCCCACGTGGTTGACTAAGGCTCTCAATGGTAGAGGAAGCCCGTGCTCCACAAACGGGGGTCACAAGAGCTGATAATAATAGTAAAGAATTTATTCACGTTTTATACAAACCCATCGCTAAGGCAATGGAGAGGATTCTAGGCCAAGATGGACATCTTGACATAGCTCTGATGGACCAGACTCTTACCTCACTTGGCATCACTATCATCATCATCATCATCATCAGCCAAAAGACGTCCACTGCTGGACAAAGCTCTCCCCCAAAGGCTGTTCCGATGGAACACCTGGCATAATTTAGCATAAATTAGTAATACCATAAAAGAAATCGCATGGGTACTTACCTTGGTGATAGGCTGGTGATGATGATGATGATGAGGTACTAATATCTGTGTGCCCGATGGAGTATGTAAAGATACATTTCTGTATCCACGTATCGAACTGTATTTTATGTTATGACGTAATGGGGGTGCGAGGTAAACTTACGCCTCTACGTCGTACGAAACAATATTTTCTGCTCTTCTTTAGAAGAAAACTAATATTTTTATGTAAGTATGTCTATCAAAAAATAATATTTAATACAATGTGCTCGAAATTCCAAATATAATAAACTAGGTTCTTTTTTACATATGAAGTAATTATGTTTATCTCTACGCTTTAAAGCGATCATATTATAGTTTTGTTTGTACAAACTGTAAGACATGTTTTCTTTTTCATTACCTATGTATGGGGCGTAAATAAATAAATAAATTTACACTAGGGCTTATTTTTAAGGATATATTACAGTAAATTACTTTCATAGTGTCCAAAACTACAGCTATCATAACGGATTGCAATAACCAAAGAATAAGCTCTAATAGAACTGGTGTTACAGCACGGTCAGTTAATAATGGCCGACTACTATACTATATTGGGTTATAGTATTCACAACCCTCGGTGTAAGTGGCGACGAAATCGACAGATGGCGCTTCTCAGTACAGGCATTTTCCTGCATTGACAGGCCTGACCTAATACCTTGGAAGACTCCAGACCTTCAGACGTTCTGATTGTGGAACAGGGCATGGATATTGGTTTCACAGTAGTCCGGAGCGTACATGGGAATGACGGAATGTGGAGCTTAAAAGGAATTTCTGTGCGAGCCACAAATGTCTCTTGACTTGGGGATAGGTAAGGCTTAAAGTCGCTATGACACAAGACTTATACTTTAATGTAGGGTCAGATCGTTGTCACTGCTGTACGTATTTTATCCTCTTATTACAGGGCTGAGTATCGTAGACAGCATGTTGTTAAATCACCCAAACAAATAAGCAAATCTTTCGTCTCACATCCATTGTGCTAGGAAGGTATTTAAATGGTCGAATGAATTAGTAATTGTAATAATGATGTGCTTTGTCGGGCGTCTGTTGCCTCTGACTTTGCTCACCTTGAAGCGATTCGACTAATCGGTGTCTACGCAATGATATCATCGCCTGATATTTAAGGTCAGGAAGTGGGCTTAACTACGTCGACAACGCATTTTTTGCAATGGAATATTTTCAACTGAGCACCTTCATATGATGGTTTTTTGTATGGTTGTATATAGAGAGGAAACGTGAGTGACGCAAACGCCTTAATATTTCAGGCTAGCAATACTTCTCTAGAAGGCAAGTGTTAGTTGTATCTTCCCTATCTTCGTCCAGTTTCACTGAGGATAATTGTCACACATATGCGCCCATTCCCATATACTATCTAATATGTTGTTATGACATGTTTTTCTTTAAAGCTTCTCTTTAAATTTTTGTTGTTTTGTTTAGGTTTGTTACAGAATCACGACAAATTAGGTTCCATTTGTTTCCTTGAGCTTCAGTTGGTGTGAATACTATTATGCTGCTGTTGATCTTGAATTTAAAGGTGGTGCCATGAAAAAGGTGGCGGGTAACGGATGGATGAGGGCTGCAGAAAACCGGGATGGTTGGCGCTTTCTAGGGGAGGCCTACGTTCAGCAGTGGACGGCGATAGGCTGATGAGAGATCTTGAATACAGAAGTCATGGTTGCGTGTGTGTGGTGGGTTGGTTTAAAAAAAATCTTAATGACCTACGGCAAGATGTCGATACCGAGGTTGAATCTTAATTCCCTTTTCACGGATACATATCCAAAGGGAACATACCAGCGTAATTGTGTTGACGTGTGAGAGAAATCGCATTTTCGTTGGTTTCTGATTTAATCAGTTTGGTTCGATCAGTGATCGATCAGTTGATCGATCAGTTTGGTGTTTTGCAAGTAATTAACGTTTAATGGTATAAAATGTATGTGGTTGTTTGGGAAACATCATTTTTTTTTTATTTTTTTGTCAGGATTTTCTTTAACGCCACGGGGTTTGTAATTAACTTAGTTACTACCTGCCTTAGCTTCTGATCACGGTCTGACTACATCTAGTATAGTGAATTTTAATTTATTTGTTCGAATGGTTAGGAAAATATCAGCACCCAAAAAATTTGGTATCCGCTTTTTTTCGTGTCCTTTGCATTATCCTCGTGTCGGAATCTTATCAAACTACGACATAACACTACCTCTTTATAAATTCAACTTATAAATCTTTTAAACCTTTCATATAAGGAACGTGGCTCTTATTTATTCCATAAATATTATAATAACCATTATCGCTCAATCTAGAAACGATTGAAGTTGAAAAAACATTGTTAACTGTAACATTATGATCACATTGTGTTACAATTCGATCGGGCATGTTATTCATGAGTCACGACTTGGAAGCCTTTAGTTAGTGAGTGCTCTAGAGACAAAACGTAGGTACTTTATGACCAGCGAAAATTGTTTTTCGTACATTGTTTTTTGTTACGTTTGTACATTTAGGCCTTGATCAGTGTCCTTCTGCGAACAAGTTATTTCGCAGAAGGAGAGCGCGGAGCGGGATCGTGAAAAGAATGATCCCGCCCACCGTAGACGTCGAAGAAGGAGGTGCCGGGTCAACAGAGAAAATTAGACCCGGCGCCCTGCCCTGTGGCAAGGGGGCGTAAGAATCCCACCACGGTCTTCCCTGCCTGTCGTAAGAGGCGACTAATAGGGACCTGTGGGGTCGCTTAATGAAAGTGACCCTAAGACGGGCGGCAGCACGGTGGCCTGTGTCTGTCGCGGGCGCCCAGTCATAATCAAGGCGCCCATACAAGGCTTGTGGGGGTGCAACTGCGCCCCCTATCACACCGAGACGGCCGGGACGCTTTTCGTCTCGGAAGCGCACTGGGTGGCTGCGGTTTAATGATGGGTAACTTCTCGCCCACAGACCGTGGTCACCCTCCTTGGCGCGAAGGAGGCCACCGGGGGGTTTTAGTCGGTATGCCGGTGATGGTTAGGGAAAGGTTAGGGACACAGCCCGGCAATAACATCTGCGTGGACCTCACCGCGCGCCGGGCTGGGCCGGTGACCCCGACATACGCTTCCTGCTTCTCTCTCCAGAGGGGGGCGGGAGGTAGAGCCATAAGGAGGCTTTCCCCTCAATAAAAAAAAAAAAGGCCTTGATCAGTGTGGGTTTAAGAAAGCATAGAGCCATCAATTTCTCCAGAAGGATCATACATCTATTTGTTCCGTAAGCAAAATGGTAAGAACATATTCCTATACCTCAATAATGAACAGTTACAATGCTGTTTGTCTTTGCGACTTGACGCCTCCTCCCGCTGATGGTAAAATTCTGAGTAGAATTAGGTTTAAATGGCTCAAGGCATATAACCTATACAGAACGCAAGCTGCTTCGTACGAGACCCTGTAGTAGCTCCTGACAACACCCAAGCATAGGCTTGACCAAGAGCGACACGTGCTCTCTTACTCAGACTATCGCCGCCCACTGCTGAGCGTAGGCCTCCCTCAGAAAGCGCCAACTATCCCGGTCTTGTGGTGTCCTCAGCCATCCGTTACCCGCCATCTTTCTTAAGTCGTTGGACCATCGTGCCGCAGGTCATCCTACACTACGTCAACTAGTACATGCTTTCGTGCGAATACAACTATGGTTTCGAAAAACAGGAAATGTGGAAACCCGTGACTATCACGTTTTAAAAGACTAATAAGAAATTAATTCTAAACCACAGCCACATATAGTTAATTAGATGCTGCTTGCGTCAGCCACAATCTAATTTAATATTTCGGTGAAATTGTCAACACCATTACTTACGTCATTACGGTTCCAATCACTTTAAGTATTATGTTTTTTTTTGTAGTTTGGTAAGTTTTTTTGCCAATATTTGTCTGCATTGCAATAAAATCTATCGTCCCACCATGATTGTATATTAAATCTCCATCGCGTTTTGAGTATGCACTGTGTGATCTTCATCAGCTGAAAGATGTCTATTACTGGTCATAGGTCTCCTCCAAAGATTTCCAAAGGGTTGTATTGGAGGCAGCTTGCATCCAGCAGCTTCTTTTGTTGTTATATCGTCAGTCTGCCTTGTGTTTGGAAATCCAATGCTGCGCTTATCCCTAAGCGGCCTCTACTCAAGAACCTTTCTGCTCCACCGGCAGTCATTTCAACCAGCTATGTCGCCTTCTCATTGCCTCTTCAGCTTGCTTCCTTTCTTGATCTCCTCATTCCCTCTTCATACTTCGTTGAGCGACCTTGACCTTTCTTATAAAGCACATGACATTGGCACCCCTTTTCCCTTACCATAGTTCAGTTATTTAACATTAACTTATCCATGGTTGTTGAAGCGTATCGGAAAGCAAATATCATTTTATGGCGCAATAAAAATTCCTTTGCTTTATGATTTCTTTATCAGATACTGCACGATTTATTCGCAACAATGTAGTTTTTATGTTTGTACAAAAAAAGCCGTTATATTTTTAATTTTACCGCGTCTTACGAATCTGGATATGTTCTTACGATAATTTTGTATAATATCTAGAATTCTGTGAACGTAGTGGTCTAGTTCGTTACACATATCAGTGAAACTACTGGTTGCAGGTTCGAGCCTTACATAGAGATAAATGTGTTTCGGGTCTGGGTGTTTGTCAGACCAAATTGTCTCTGATGCCCACAAGTCGAGATTTGTGATTTTAGTGAGAGGTCAGAACTGTGTACGTGATTGTTGGGTATATGTATTTATATATTAATTTGAACGTTTTTTTTTAAGTCAAAAGAGTTTGCTATCCGCAAGACTTTCATAGTAAGTAAAATATATCTATTATGCAAAGGTATTGAACCAGTACTAAATAATTTTCTTAAAAATAATGTACTTAAGCAGTGATGGCCTCGAGGTTTGGGCGCGCGGTTGAGAATCTCGGCGGTCGCGGGTTCGATCCCCAGGCACACACCTCTGACTTTTCGAAGTCATGTGTGTATTCACATTGAATTATCACTTGCTTTAACGGTGAAGGAAAACATCGTGATGAAACCTGCACACCTAAGAGTTCTTAGGAATTTCTTAGGTGTGTAGTCCGCCAACCCGCACTAGGCCAGCGTGGTGGACTATGGCCTAAACCCTCTCAATGGTAGAGGAGACCCGTGCTCAGCAGTGGGCGTAGATGGGTTGATGAAGATGAAGAAGAAGAAGAATGTACTTAAAGCCAAAACCATCTCAGTGATGGAGGAGGCCCGTGCCCAGCAGTGGTACGTATATGGGCTGATTAAAAAAAACATTTAAAAAGCTATTTTGTGATATAATGTTTAATTTTTCACTGAACTGGACAAAAAAATCAATTATTAAACCACGTCAATCATACAAATTGCTTTCTAACAATTGTCACGATAACCTTAATTGAAATAATAATGTCAGGCTCTGTATGGGCAGTTAATTTTGACGTAGAATTGTTGGACGTGCTTTGTCGAAGTAATTGGGTTATTAGCAGTACACAAACAGACATGATCAACACTACTTTATAATACGGTGATACATTTCGATTCAGCCCAGTTGGAAGTGGAATGAACGACGAGAGACTTTGATTTTGATCGCAGTAACATAGTGGTTTGACGGTGATAAATAACAGAAACGAGGAAAGGAGAAAGGTCTACTCTAAACTTTAAGGTACGTTTAAAGCGTCTGTGGAAGACCGACAAAGAGGTTGTCTTTATGTAGATGTAATGACATCACCATCAGCTCATATACGTCTTACGCTGGGCCAGAGCCTCCTCTATCATTGAAAGGATTTCGGCATTGGTCCATCACGCTGGCTTGGTGAGGGTTAGCGGACTACCCTATGAAATTCGCAAGAACTTTAAAGTGCGCAGGTTTCATCACTATGCTTTGATGTAATGACAATTAGAAACTTTAATATTGGATACTTTAGTAATATTTGTACATGTATGTATAAAATCATGTAGTGGAATTGTGCTTCGTGCAAATAGCCAAACTTCCAAGTTACGACCTCGCCTATAACACATGTTTTCAAACAACATAAATAATCTGTTGAATGTTGAGGTCATGTCAATTTTAGACTTCCACATGGGATGATTTCAAGTGATTGAAGCAAAAACATATTTCCGCAACTTAGTTAAATTTGACCTTTTAAAGTGCAAATCGAAGTTGTTTCGGTGATATGACTCAACATTTTTATTATGTTTTATATCAAGGCGGTTAATAGAAGATCAAATTATTTTGTCAAAATTTCAGCTTTCTATGACTTTTTTGGAACTGACTTCCAAAATGGAGGATACATTTAGAGGATATTATAGATAGAAGCAGGAAAGAATAATTTTGTAAATATGGAATTGTTATAAATATTCTGACACTTATGTTAGAAGAAAATGCGCCCATTTCTTATTAACAATCCATTGTGAATTAGGGCAGCTTTATTATGTACTTTACGAAACTTCTCATCTGGAATCGTTTGTAACTATCGGTCGTTGTACTTTGTATGTTATCTACATTTTCTTGAAATATAAATATGTATATTTATAAAATATTGTTTTCCGTATTAAGGTTAAGTATAAATATTTATGTACACTTAATACAGCAATACACAGAATAGAATAGAATAGAAAACACTTTATTGGTACCCACTTAAAACTAAGTTACAATTAAAGCTTAAATTAAATGACAAAGTGGAGCAATAGGCGGCCTTATCGCTAAAAGCGATTTCTTCCAGGCAACCTTTGGAAGGAATAAAAGAAAACGAATTATGTACATAGGGGTAAACATAAAAATACAAAAGAAAGTAATATATATTATTATAAGCAAATAAACACACACGCGCGCGCACACACACACACCCACACACACACACACACACACACACACCACACACACACAAATGTTATACTGTAAATAAAGTAATTATATATTAACAAACATTAGACCAATAGAGATTCTTAACTTTTCGTTTGAAAGTGTGAGGTGAAGGAGCTTTTCTGATAGACACAGGCAGCGCGTTCCACAGACGAACAGCTTCAACAGTGAAGGAGCAGTCGTACACATTTTATAAGAATTCATACATTACCAACTATATGCATTATAAAGTAATATTGTCCGATAAAAAAGAAACATTGATTTATGTAATAAATTTTTAAAATGTAAAAGGATATAAAATAAACGAAATCAAACGCTTTAATGAAATTAAAAGAATTTCATGATCGCAATTTTCTTAGTCTTGAGCTCAATGTGTCAACAGCCAGCAATATAATAAATATTTTTCTGCCATTTCAGGTACTAAAATGAAAGAAAAAGAGCCGAGAGTAGAAATAAGCCACATCACGGGCAGCATGGTCACCATCGGTCAGGATGGGAGGTAAGCAGACACGCACAATTACTAATAAAACCACATAGATAACCTCATGCTTCTGTTCTTTGAAGGGGTAGGCAATGGTGCTTTACTGCACCCACATTTCGCCATGTATGAGTCCCACGTAATAGGCGAGCCAATTCCCCTTTTTCTGGGCATATTTACAGACTTTGTGCGACTAAGAATTTCCTAATCCGATTAATAATCCAATGACACTTTGTCTCATCCGAATCGAACCCTGGACTCCTACATTGTAAGCCACATACTTGCACCGCGACACCACGACCACTATATAAATATAGCTTTGCGAATACCCATTTTATTTATTCTACTGTGTGTTATTTAGCTGACGGTTGAATTTTAATTATACAATAATAACAGTGATTAAATAATGCGTTCTGAGAACATCGTACAGGAATTAAAAAATTGACATTGATATGTAACGACTTTATGATTAGTTCAGTAGAATAATTTAGAATATTTTAAAACTGTTTTAAATGATTACATATAAAATTATCCAACTTTTTTAAAATTAATTAAAAAGTCTTTCGTCTATACAATTTTAATATGAATTTCTATAAGAGGGAAAATAAGAATAATCTTTTCAATTGTTTAAAACAGAATAAAAATCCCAATTAGTAGTCGCGCATGTCCACAATTAGTATTTCACGGCGCACATAACTCGCGTTGACCGACAATCGCCGTAAAGTCCACCAAACCTTTGTATGTTAATGAGGATCTTAAAAAAGTCTTCTCACGGCTAAATGCTAACACAATTCCTAGATCGTAATCCTACGTAATTGCTTACAATTACTCGCTGGAAATTATTATTGCCTTTTGTAACTAGTGTTGCGTTTACTTATGTTATATTCGAAGTTTTAATAGTTATCTGAACACGTCTCGCTGTTAATAGTTTACACTATTGAGAGGGTTTAGGTCTTAGAAATCGGCTTGGGTCGCAGATTCGAATCCCAGCCTTCCTACTTTCGAAGTTCCGTGTATTGAAAATAAATTCTAGCACAGTTTAAATATGACACTAAATTTGAATGCCTAACAAAATGTTTGGGGTATAGTCCGTTAACTCGTACTAAATAATGTAGCTAGTATTGTAGTAAACAGTCATGTTGTTGCACCCGTAACTATTCGTTTGATCCATTCGCGCGAATGTGAGTCCTGATGGATACAGATCAAGGCGGTGGTGACTATCTTTTGGTGTTACTTTTAGTGAGAACGCACTGCACTTCCAAAACATCGAAAGATTCCAAGGACTCCTATTAGTTACTTTTTACGACAGACAATGTAATTGTGGTGAGATTTTACACCGTTTTGCCTCAGGGCTGTAAAGTTGTTTTTAAGTTAGACCTTAAGCATTTCATTGACCAAACAGAGTTGATGGAGGTCCAGTGGAGATATTGTCAGAACAGTCGAATTACTTTATTCGTATCGTAGTGTCATCTAAATAGGCCCATACTGCGCTAATTACGAATATGAAATTATGCTAAAAAACAAAAAAGAATTGCTTATGTCAAAATAAATGTATTCATAGATAAAGCCTATTACAATTTACATTACAACATACTCCGAAACGAGACAACCCGTGGCCCAAGGCCATCTATGTAACGAATTACAATAATATTTTGGGAATACCGTTTTCGCCACAGTTACAAACAGTCGCCCACGGCGCGGCGTGACGAGGTACGGCGCAGGCGTCGAACCTTGACCTACCGGGGCCGATTACATCTTGCGTTTACAACATGCACTCGCCTTTTTTTCAATACGGATTAGTGAAGCGTAATAGTCGATTACTCGTCATTTATACGCTATTTTATTAGTTAGGGGTAGGCTTCTGCCTAAAAAGAGGTATATGCATCTACGTTATGCTACCTAAAAAAAGCCCGTTATGGAAGACGAGTTTTCTGCAACTTTCAGGACCTCGAGGAAGTTTCAAGACTTCCAAGACCTTCGCGCTGCTGATAAGAATCTCCTACTATCCCTTTTGCGTAATCGGGAACCGAACTGTGACTTTTAGATCGCACGGTACAAACTTTTTTCGCAAATGCAACGAAGCGTTAATTTTTATGCTTATAATTAAATTAATATCTTTTTTAAATTGAGGACAATCATCAAAGAGGTTTAATGCATGGACTGTCTTTTTTATTTCGCGAGTTAACCCCTCCCCCGAGGGCTTCTCCGGTTGCCCAAGCATCGGACGGTATCTCGGAATTTCCATAGTGGATTGCGATACATTTGTTGTTGCTTTAGAATTGGTAGCACACTTTCACTTTCAACAACATCCCGCCGAATAGGGAGACTATCAACAGTCGCGACCCGGCGGCCAAACCTGGCGGCTGATCAAATTATATATTCTAATATGGTAAGTACATATATATTTTTTATCATGACTAAACAGTACATGTGGCCAGTTTTATTAACATTAATTTATCATATTTAAAATAAAAATTGATAATCTTTCAGTAATTTATATGAATTTATTTTGGGGTTTTTTAAACCCTCATTTTAACATACCACATTATTATTACCTATATTTTATGTCATACTTCTATTTTACCCAATAGTTTCTTCACAATATGAATTACATATTATGTATAAATTACAATTGCCAACAGTGTAATTTTAATAACCTTAAAAGCCGGTAACCGTGACCGATGCAAATTGTATACGGCACATAATATTAGTTTTGTTGCAATTGTCTCTGTTCCTGTGTTTCATCATTATGTTTCCTTCTAGAACACTGCACTACTTATTCTGCTTCTACAATGTGCCATCTTCTGCGCAATGGCAGAAGAGGAAACCAGAGACCTAGACTACGAAGATGGAGATGATCTTGGTAGAAAACATAGAAAACGGAAGAAGCACCAACAGAACAACAACCCTTGCTTTGGAGGATACGGAAGGAGTTTCGGAGGATCAGACCACACCTACATATCAGCTCCAGTAAACAACTACTTCTTCGGATGTGGAGGACCCATAGCGCCGATAGCTCAGCCCTATCCCATTCAATACAACCAACATCAAGGACATCATGGCCATCATGGTCATCACGGTCATCACGGTCATCAAGGCCATCAAGGTCATCATGGCCATCATGGTCAAGGTCAAGATTATTACAACCAAGGACAATACGGTGGCTACGCGCCCGTGCAAGGATACTATCCACCAGTGAGACCGTTCCAGAATGTGGTTTCAGCGGCTACAGCTGGTTTTGGCTCGGCTCTAGTGGACTACCTAGGCCGGCCCAAGAAGATTCAGAGGCAGATTAATCAGTTTCTACGACCGATTTACAAACTGTTTTAATAAGACTGTGCTGGTGACTGATGTGTGTGCTATTAAGTATTAAAGTGATTAGGTATTTACAATTGGATTAAATTAGAGTGTGAGTTACTGTAGGGAATTAGCTATGTAATATTGCTTCGCGCTTTACTTGAATGTGTACTCCCGTTAGTAAATTTCCTCATGTATCACTTTATGGAAACAATTAATCATACAGATATAGAATAAGCTTAAAAGTGTTCATAGTCGTTATCCACAAAATAGTTCTAAGTAGTGTTCAACTTCAACTCAGAAGTTTGTGTTTACCTCTATTATTGGTAAGAGTATCACTTACATTGATAAAATTAATAAGACGAGCTTATAAAGTGTTATGTATTTATCTCCTTGTCCTATTTCGTACACTTGTTACTTCCATTATAGTCGAACAAAACGCGTTTAAATCGTTTCTTCATAACTCTTTTTTACTTCGACTATCAATTATACAATATGTATGTGACCTTCTACTGACAATTTCTGTCAAATCCAATACCCCAAATAATAATTGCCACTTTTACTCTTACGACACACTTCTTGTGAAACGAAAGCAAGCGACCCTTTTAACAAAATCACTTTGTTGGATCTGCTATTGTCTTAAGAATGTCTGACTTCGCTTGGTAATGGTTTTTTCGAAGCTTAAGTCACGCGCGTTCAAACCATAGTGAAATTTGCATACTTTTCTGTTCATTCGTCAATTTTGTCTGAGTTGCCTTTTTGACTGTTAAACAGTCCAACTAAACCAGTTTGTTATGCAGTGTTGCATAATCACAGATTTTTTGGCTTAGCATATCGTCATAAAGAATAGAATGGGATTTGTAACTGGTTCTATTTCAATTGATC
The DNA here is from genome assembly GCA_030295005.1 of Cephonodes hylas. Lineage (NCBI taxonomy): Eukaryota > Metazoa > Arthropoda > Insecta > Lepidoptera > Sphingidae > Cephonodes > Cephonodes hylas. The sequence continues at coordinate 17,316,517 of AP025360.1, forward strand.
TTAAAAAATACCTTAGCTTCTAATGCAAGGTTCGTCGCTTTATCTATACTAATTACTGTGGAAAAGTTCCAAGCAATATATTATTCATTTCAAATTTATATTGGCTCCTTATAATTTTAGCGTCCTTAATTATCAGGTCGTGTTGGTTAGGAGTGAAGTGTTTTAGCCTTAAGTTCAGAAGAATTATATACCTATAATAATCATATCAGCTTTAAGTTTTGTCATAATAATGATAACTGCATCACATAAAACTGAGTCTAAATTGTCCAAATAGTGTTTATATCTGGTGAGTGATTAAAATTCGTGGTTGTTTCATCGAATGCGACTTTAGACCGAAATGTCCATAATTAATATTTATTAAAACGGAGTTCAGAGTATGTATGATGTATTAACTAAATGTATTTATAGTCAAATGTTTTAGAATAAGGTAGTGTTACGATTTTATAATAAAAATATTAATGAAATTAACATTTGTATTATTTTACTATAGCCTAAACCCTCTCAATGGTAGAGGAGAACCGTGCTCAACAGTGGGCGTATATGGGTTGATGATGAAGAAGAAGATTATTTTAAGCCTATTGCGCTAAGAGTTGTGAAATTGAGAGGCATGGAACTTCTCCCATGTCTAACTTTGGGTCTTTTTTGACTCTTCCACTAATTCGTGGGACTTAAAATACATATTGACTAAACGTGGCTATCTAAATATATCTCTATGTATGTAATACTAGCAAGTATGACATTTACTAATTATGGCTTACTTATAAATGACTGTTACTTTTTTTATTTTCACTAATCCGTAAGCGAAACTTTTTAAGGTTTTTTTTCTGTTTTTGTCAAATCATTGCTGCCCATAGTCTTCCGCGATAAATGTGTTACTATTAACTATTCGACATAATATATTTTTTTCAATTTGTAGTAATTGAGATAAAATATACGATCTTATCTTAATCAGGCAGTCTTCTTTCTGCTTTATTAGTATATACATAGTAACTTCTTTATTTATGTTAAATGTTGAGGTACTTTGTCATTTTAGAGGAAAAATATAATATGTCACGCCTGACACATATTAAGTTAACTAGGAAGCGTATTGGTTGAAGCTAAGCGAATGTACTAACAAAAATGAACAGCGAGTGTGCCTAGTGTTGCAAGCGATTGTCTAATCTATACAATACATTTCTGAGTTGAGCAAGTGTTGGAACTTGTTTCGATTATTATTTAGTTGCAATTGTTACGTCGGCGTCATTATATTATGGTTAAAGCGAAAGTATTTTTTTTTTTAATTTTATTTTAATTTCGTCACTAATATTGTAAAGGCGAATGTTTATCAGTGTCAAGTATGCTTCATTACCAAACGGCTTGACCAATTGTGATGAATTTTGTTATTGTGAAATCTGATACCCTGGATGAAAACATAGACTGCTCGCTACCCTAGAATAATGAATTAAGTTGTTAAAGTATGTTATGATTAATTGTGAGTACACACATAACGAGATCACCATTTCTATGAACTTGGTTTATAATACATAGATATTTATTTTCTGGCCGAAGATCGAGCCCAGTGGCGTGCCATAAGAGAGGCCTATGTCCAGCAGTGGACGAATTAAGGGCTGTTGATGATGATGATGAAGATTTATTTTCTTACGCCTACAGTCAAACCCATTGCAGAGCATGTTATATCCGAATAAACTTTGCTATATGCGAATCGGTTCATCTAAGGTTTATTCGAGTATTAATCCTCGTGGTCTCGCGGTACTAGTGCGTGCTGTGCGATGTAAATGTTCCCAGTTCGATGACCAGGTCGGGTAATATGTTATTAACTATTGTCATTAGGATATGCTTAGTCGTACTGAGTACTGAGTCTTTACTTTACTTGCACTAAATGGCAATTTGGTGTCCCTCTATTAGTATCGCTATGTGTGCAGAAACACTTATCTCCCTATCTCTCCAAGGTGTGGGTGTATACACACTTTTCACAAGTCACCATTCTATGAATGACAGTGTTCCATCGGGTCCTATAATGGTAAAGTCAAGGTAAAAAACTCGTTTGCTGTCAAGAAGGCCGTCAGGTTTTAATTCAAGTGTCCTATTGTAATTGTCAAAGCGGCAATAGTTTTCGTAACACCTCCGAGATCGATTTACAAAATTGATTACATAAGTGTTGCCTTATCGTTATACCAGTTATGTAACGCATTGTGCAGAATTGTTGTTTTATTTTACTCTCATTACCATAATTACCAATGATTTCTTATATTATTAAGTTTAAACATTTATTTTAGTCATATTCAATTGTTCTGTAAATCTAATTACGGAGCTCATAACTTCGCATTTAAATATATAAATTCAAGTGTTATGTGTTACCAAGCCACAGGCCTAGGATTTGTCTGTTGACACGTGCCGAGTTGCTCAAGGAATGGCTCATTTCCGTCCGTATTTTGGTTTAAAATTTGGGTTTGGTAAACATGTAACATGATAGGGACCTTACAAGTTCAGATAGATGCTGCGTCGTTTGTAGGGTCGGTTTTCTAGCCCTGCAGCTCTCTATTGCTGATATTAGGATGGCTTATCTGGTAGCGCACCAACTTGGTATCGTCACAGCTGCTACCTTCTGCCATCATCCACCACTGCCTGGATGACCCAATCCCGGGTATATTGCCTTAAAATAAAAATTAATAGTTTAAATAACAATAAATCTCAACAGAAACACTTTGCCCGACTCAGAAATCTGGCCCGGGGCCTCTAAATCTTACGGCACATAGTTGTCCCGCTGAGGTAAAAAATAAACCGGCTTAAAAAGTAATACACCAAATTAAGTAGACACCTATTAATATTGCGTTGTTTGTAAATATTAAGTAGGGGGTATCACGAATAACCAGTTCAGTTGACAGTCGTAAACACAATGATCAGGAAGTTACGAGGAGGCAGGATGTAGTGGAAAAATCCCCTATTATATCTAATAGAAGGAGTGATTTCGAACAATTTGCCTCTATTTGTTACAAATTGCCATCAGTTTAGCACTTGCATGTGGGTCTATACTTAGCCAGCTCGTGTGTGTTTTAAACGGGTGCATGGAAGTTCAAAGGTGTTCTTAAGTGTCTGTTCTTTCCAGCAATGGATCGGAGGGGTACGGCATGTTCCAGTCTCGCGAGCAGATCATCAGGCCCGACAGCAAGAGCCAGTTGGAGCTGGAAGGTGGCGGAGAAACCGAGCACCAAGTCACCCACCCTACTTCGTAAGTTCATTTTACTCACTCCATTAATTTAACTATCAACTGCAACCGACTCATCCGTCATCAATCATCAATCCGATGCTGGGTTGGGAACAGTTGTCGAAAGGTCGAGGAAGGAATACATACTGGTCTTTTTAGGGCATAATTCTAGTATCTCCAATGGTGCTAAGAATTTCTTAAAGAAAATTGGGGTTGTCAAGCTTTCACTTTCTACGGAAAGATGTTGTCATTATTAATAGTTTATTCAGTACTAAGGAAGAGAAAATGAATGCAATTGTGCATGTATAGGAAAAACAAGAACAAATACGTTTAACGTAGTATATAAATGATCTCATTGGAGGCAATTACACAAAGTGTTATTGAGGAAAACAGATCAAGATTTATTAAGACCTAAAATTTAGGCTTTTAATGTCGGCAAGTGTAACCTGAGATCTTGAATGGAATTTTAAATAAAATTATGCTGACCATAAAATTATTTTATTCTCAATGGTAAATAAGAACCTTGCCCAGCATGACACGTATATGGGCTGATGATGACAATGATATCATTATTTTTTAAATAGGACTAATCAGTCACAAAGTTGTCTTCACGCTAGCCTAGAGTCATGGGGGAAGGAGCGAACCTACTACTTCATCTAATATTAACTTAATTTCACTTGCGCTATACCACAATATGACCTGATGGTAATTGTTTTGCGGTTCAAACTGAGACTGTTCTATCGAAAATTGGCCGCATCTACTCGTATCTTTGACCAATTTGTTCATGGTTCAATACACTAGCATTGTAGTTTTATATTAGGTGGTCGCGGTGGAACAAGGAATATTCTACAGCATGTACATTTGTTCGCAGCTACTTGGACACCATGCTGCACATCTTCAGAGGCAATATCGGCAGCGGCTTGCTGGCTATGGGAGATGCTTTCAAAAACGGAGGCATCATCTTCGCGCCGATCATGACCGCCATACTAGGAGTTATATGCGTTCATGCACAGCATTTATTGGTAACTATTTTTATAATGGATTGAAAGTAGAAGTCTAGAGGTGTCGTTTAGAAATTCCATGAATATTTCCAAAACAAGCAGCAGGTTTTCCATTTACATTAAGATTTTGAAATGTCAAGGTACTTTTTGAAACAGCAACAGTCCTTAGCGTAGCTCAAGAATCGTACAAAAAGTCACATAACCTGACAAACAAACAAAGTTACAAACCTAACGAGGTTGGATTTTCTTATGTCATTTAGAGATAAAAGTGATCATTTCAATATTTTTAGTCATGAAACCAAGATTAACTGCAAATCAAAGAAATAAACACCAAATTCTTGTTTAGTTGAATTGCTCGGAGGAAATGCATCGTCAGACGAAGCGGGAGAAGCCGCCAGGGTTCGCGGACACCGTGTATCTGGCATTCGCCCACGGCCCGGCGCAGCTGCGTCGTCTCGCCAACACTATGAAACTACTCGTCAATGCGTTCCTCTGCATCACCCAACTCGGATTCTGCTGTGTCTACATCGTCTTCATCGCTAATAACATTAAATTGGTGAGTAGATGTGTGTGAACTAAGTAAGTTACAGGGGCTTATCTCAGTTGCTATTCTTTGAGTTTAGTACAAGTATTGATTGTGAAATTTGGAGAGTCTGAGACTGGTCGAGAGTGCCAGTCTAGGGTAAAAACAGGCTCATTGATGGTCGATTCTAAGCTACATTTTTTGCAAGTATTATTCCACAAGACATCAACATCAGTCTTATATTGATCAGACAGAAGGGGTTTACTTTACTTTAAACAGTATCAGTCACCGAAATTTATAGGCATTTTTTTTTATTGGCCCAAAATTTTGTTATGAATCGGTCACAAAAGATATCTTTTTTAAAACATTTTATGCGAATAAATCGGAATAATGCGGAATCATCAGCTTGATAAAAGGAACAAGATGGTTGCTCAGCAGATGCTGAAGCAGCCCTAAAAAGGCCACAAAATTATGATCATGAAATAAATTAATACTATGAAAGTATTTATGAAAGGTACATGAAATGTATTTTTCCAGATATGCGATCAGTACAATTTCCACATGGATCTATCGGTGCACATGATAATCGTGGTGGTCCCGGTGCTGCTGTCTTGCATGGTGCGGAACCTCAAGTACCTCACTCCCTTCTCCACGATAGCCAACATCATGATGGCCGTCGGCGTCAGCGTGGTGGTATACAAGGCCACGCTGGACCTGCCTCCTGTTTCCACCAGGACTTATTTGGCCTCTTGGGAACAGTTGCCGCTATACTTCGGTACCGCGGTTTATGCCTTCGAGGGTATCGGTTTGGTGAGTTTAATGATTTGAAATTTTATGATGTACATTCTGAACCACATATATTCCAGTGGCGGTACTTCCATAGAAGCCCAAAACCCTAGTTTCGAATAATCGGTAGAGATGCACTTCTTCACCCAAATTTAGCCAAGTATGTATCAGTCCCACGTACTAGGGAACGAGTTTACAAAAACGGGATTTTACTGGACAAAGTGGTTTTGGGTAATCATACTAGTGAAAGTAAATTTAAAATGCATATAATTTTTCCAGTTATATTAAATTATTGCTTAGTTTACAAATTATCATCAAATAAGACCAACCGTATGAGATAAACACCGGCATTTGGACGTATCCACGAATAGCAATCACTTCATATGCGGTTGGGAACTAACATTCTACTACAGATCTATTGATATTGTTACCATAAGAATTGAAACCTAACAAACCAGAGGTTCTTTTTGGATTTTTCTATACAACATTTTCGTCTACAGGTGCTCCCTTTGAAGAATGAGATGAAGAACCCTGAAGAGTTCCAGAAGCCATTCGGAGTTCTGAATATTGGGATGGTGTGTGTCGGCAGCATCTTCATCACAGTCGGCTTCCTCGGGTACTTGAAGTGGGGCGAGGATGTGGCGGGAAGTCTGACATTGAACCTTCAGCCTGGTCAAGTGTGAGTGTAGCTGCAGTTCTTTAAAAATTATTTTAAATACTCTATAGAACTAAAAGGCATAAAATCAACTACGTATCGCAGCGTACATCAATTTATATTGTACACAAGTACCCTTCTAAGACAAACCGCATCTCAAGGTAAATAGAGGATTTAAGATTATCAAGTAGCAAAGGAATAAAATAATAATACAAATTTATCCGCGTCTAACTGCATGTATGACATATTTAATTGTTAACGAAAACAAATCTTAACTAACATCTAACTTAAAGATGTCTGGAAGATATTGCTTAGACCGACCGACCGCAGCTAGTTTTTGGTATTTTTATTATTTTTCCCCTTTTTGTCATAAAAAAGTGTAAATAAATAAAGAACAACCATCTTCGACGACTAAATCAAAATGTTTCTTTGTAGGATGAGCAACGTGGTCCAAGCGCTGATAGCTCTGGCGATTCTGTTCACGTACCCGCTGCAGTTCTACGTACCCGTGGACATCACTTGGCCACCACTGAAGAAGAAGTTCGGCCAGACTTCACCCATAGCTAAGGAGCTCGGCTATAGAGCCCTCTTGGTTCTATTGACTTGTGAGTATCTGAGTTATCATTAAAGATTTAAATTTATTAAATCTTTATTTTTCTACTACTTTTGCCTTTGTACCCCTTATTTGGATCATGTCCTCTTAAGATAATTTCCTTCGTTTTTTTCAGTTATCCTGGCGGAATCAATACCACAACTTGGGCTATTTATCTCCTTGGTGGGTGCGGTGAGCAGCACAGCATTGGCGCTCGTCTTCCCGCCCCTCATTGAACTCGTTGCAGCGTCCCAGAAACCCCAGGGCATATCCATCTTCATGGCAATTAAGGACACTTTCATTATTGTATTAGGTTTGTTCGTATTCGTCACGGGAACTTATGAGAGTATAGCTAGTATTGTAAGGGCGTTTAGAGAATAATTTCTTGAGAAATAATTTTTATTAAGGATTTGCAGGGAAATACTGTTTTGCTATGAACAATTTACGATGTCGTGTTATAGACTATAGATGTTAATATCTTTTGTATATGTTTATAAAAATAATCTAAATGAATGTACAAAACAGCATTTATTTTATGTGCATTGTTGACTAAAAAATTAATTCAAGTAACGCCATTATCTTGTATTGTATTAGTATTTTAATGATATGACACAATAATTTTATATTACAAGTATTTTTTTAGATGAAAATCGAAGATTCATATCGGCCTCAAGCAATTTGTAAAATAAGATGACATATGACGTGATTTGTTGGTTACCAGTGTAATTATAATTATTTGACTTATAATTAAGATAAGCTAAGTCAATGTTACGAAGTTTTTTTGCTCCAACCTTAGCAATCTAAGTTTAACATAGAACAGTTTGATAAGACTAGAAGGGAAATCACAGCATGCCGAGCGTGCCGAACCTACGATTAGGCTATCGTATGTTTGGCACGGCTCGTTTATGTGATTCGATTTGCGTATACTAACAAGAATTTGTAAATGTACGACAACTAAAGGTAGCTTTTCCTTTTAATCATGTTTAGCTGTTCAGTGCGCTTTACAATAAGTTGAGGATATAATGTAGACTGAACTGCACAAATCCACATAAGATTTCTTAATAGCTGCAACCCCTATATCGAAGGAAATAGACAATATGTGATGGTACTCCTGATTGTCATTCCAATATATTTTTTGAAAATTTTTATTAAAAAATATAGAGAGAATTATCAATATAACACACTCGATGTAAATAGGGCGTTGTAACTGAAATAGGCAATAGTTATTAGGATTTTTTTTTCAATGTATTTTAGCGCCAATGTGTGTGTAATCATCGCAGCTGTCACACGTTTTATTTTTCCGATATCGGGTATTTCTTGTGTTATCATAGTTTTGTTACTTATGCCTGCTTTAGAAAATAAACACAATATGTCTTATCTGAATCGATAGAATATAAGAAGTTGAAAATTGTTTCTAGAATGTATGAATTGTACCATTCAAATGTCTCGAATAGATGTATAAACTAAGCTTAGATAAACAATCTATATATGACTCGTCGTAAATGCAGTCATGTCTCTATGCCACTATATAAATTAAATCAAAATAACCCTTTCGTGGGGACCTATGTATTGCAATGTATGCAACATATGGAAGGCGTGCTTTGTTTTTTTTCCCGGCATACAAAGTTATAAAACAAACAGGTTTTTTCTGGTGCTCAAGAAATACTTTATATGTTGATTAATGAATCAGTATATTATTAAGAACATTGCCTTAAAAACAGTTTATTTCAAATTTGCACTGTTGTTTCAATGTGTATCTTTTTTGTTAACACCATGAAGTATTGATTTTAAAAATAAAAATATTTGAATCTCAAAACGTTAATATCAGAAGCAAAACCTCTATTCAAAAATGTCAACATAATTAAAAACAGGGAGAAAGTGACTTTAAGTAGGTATGCCATTACACATATTAACTAGAGCGTATAAATACCGTTTATTTTGATTATTTGTTGCATTATATTAATGAAAGATTAAAATGCGCTGTTATATGGATTACAAAAATTTTAAGGTAAGTTTGAAATATTTTTTTGTGAAAGATGAACTAATTTGCCTACCGTTATTGTTCTAAGCATAATGTTATAATAAGTATTGACCTAGCATAGATATTGAAAAAGCCCTCTCAGTTTAACAGGAGGCCCAGCAGAGGTACGTATTTTATACATAACCAACGTTAACTGCAAATTAATTAGAAGTAATATTAGTGCCTAAATATGTAGTAACTTGTTAAGATTTGTTATTTATTGTACAATTTCGTCCTTGCCATATTTGTGCGGCAACTATATGTTTCATAATTTATGTAAGTAAAGTAATATGTTAACAGATATATGTAAAAGTTAAACCCGACTAAAGTAAAACTAACTAATTGTAAACTGTGTAACTCCTATTTCTATTGATATGTAGTCATTAGAAAAAGCGATCTAGATTTTATAGTTTACCAATACTGCAGCAATTGAAGATGGTCCTATCTCCTAATGAAGTAAAAATATGTTTGTATTTACAGAAACTAATTATAGTATTTAACTTAAAGTACCTATGTTACTTTTAAATTGGCGTAAATTGTTGTAGAGTGCAGATCATTTAGAAAGAATACTAGATATTGACTTTTTAAGATTAAATAGATTTTATGGAATTTATTATATTTCTATCGATTTGCTGTAATGCCCCGCATTGAATCGTTCGTATAGGCATAATAGTGACAATAATTTCCTAGGAAAATGTAACATGTACAATTCAATAACAAATTGCCATTTAAATTGTCACTAAATAAATTTCAGTCATCATAAATACAATAGCTTATGTACTCCTATTTCGTGATTTTCATTGTCTTAGTCGGGTAATACTTTAACACACACAAGTTAGAATTAAGATGTGAATTGTGACAACAATGTCTGTGATACAGTGCATCAATATATTAAAAGATTTATCTTAAGTAAGAAGTTTTATTTGACCATCCAGTTCTTAATTTGAGGCTTTTGCGTTATTACTGTATCTCAATCATTCTTATGTAGGTCACGAGATGCAGTTGGCTATCGAAACGAAAGGCCCGCGTTCGATCCCCGCATCGAGACAAAAATTTGTAAGATATATTTTTTTGTTTCGGTGTTTGTGGGACTGAAATGCTTCTGGTAGTTTTTTCTACTTTTAAAGCTTTATTGACGTCTTCTGGATAAGGTCATGTTATACAGGGTGTATTTAGACCGTGATCGAAAACTGAGGCAGGTAATAGCGAGGGTGATCACAAACCCAGTGGCGATATTAAAAATCCTGACAAAGACTAATAATTTTGACGTTTTCCATACAACCATTGGTATTAAAAGTATGTGGTTTGTATGGAAAACCTCAAAAAAAATATTTTTTGTCGGGATTTTCTTTAATGCCAGGGGGTTTGTAATCACTATCGCTATTACCGGCCTCAATTTTCGATCACAGTCTAAATACACCCTGTATAAGGTTTAATACCTACTATCTGTATCAGTGTATACCTACTTACCCTTTGGGGAATACTGGCGTGTGTGAGTATATATGTGTAATAGTCGAAGTGGTGATAAGGTAGCTAAATAATAAAAACCAAATGACTTTTAGAAAGTTTTTATTTCCGAAATGGTTACAGTTACTATAAAAAAATAAATACCTAAGCCCAAAATACTACAGTCAAACCAAACGCAGTCACAATACTGTAAGAAACGCGTTCTACCAATCGTTTTACAATCGCAAGAATATTTGTTAAAAACACTGTTATTGGTTACATCTTACATAAGCACAATAAATAGTTTTGATAATACAAAACGTACATCTAAACACAATAACTGGGTGTGATTATATAGAATAAATAACTTAAATCGAACACACGAAATACAGTGACGGCAGTGGAGACAAAACAGTGAACTCGAGAATTAGTATTCAATCTCCAGTTGATACAAATATTACGCAAAATACTGGGAGATATGTTATTAGTTCTACGTTAAATTCAAAGCGATACTGTTCTACGAAGTAACACTAATTATACGGTACAATCAATAGGATTATGAAGAGAAAGTTCTCTAATACAGTCACGTTCAGTACTTAAAATTACCCTTCTCAATATATCACATACCACACAAATTACCGGAGGAAGCTAGAAGCATTATACGCTAACTGGAAAATAGATTATAAATATGAAATTAAGTCTTATTTAGCAACTATTGATGCATCGAACAATCATTTTGATATGTGCGTGTACAAAATGATTACTAGATCAGTAGGAATTGGAATCACTGGGGTCAAAACTAGATCGGTCCAAGAAGTCAGTTTTTGCTGACTTTCAATAAAAATTCTGTCTGTTTCGATAGGTGAACACTTGATTATGAATTTCGAAGGTGTAGAGAAGGCTCGTGCTCAGCAGTTAGACGTATATATATAGTATTATTTCTAAAAAAATGATGTTATCTGACCAATGTACAAAAATCTGACTTATTTATCCGACTAGTTTTGACTCCAGCAATAAGAGTATTAAGTAGTGGAGACACTATATTATAAACATTATTTTAAACACATAGATATATGCAACATTAATTACTTATTACTAATTAATGCCAAGCCGTTCATCAAACAGACTAATGATGAATATAAGTAAGATTTGTATTCACCGGTACCCTTAAATGCTCGAAATATAAAACCACAAAAGACAAGGTTTGATTGCGCGCAACTCCCACCCATATACTTATTATACCTAAAATATATAACTATATCACGCCACTTGTATATGTACAATAACCACGGCCCATGCCCTTACACACACTAGGAATAAATACTACAATTATATATAAGTACACGAAAAAAAAACATAATACTGCTTGTGTGGACACCTCGGCCACGACGGGGCGTTTCGGTGTGAAAACCGTTGAAGCAATACTATGAAATACTTCCAAGAAAATACTAATAAAATATGAAATTGTGATTACCACTCATGTATAAGACAAAAATAGTATTATATACCTACATCTAGCTATAATAAAAAAGTAAATATCAAAACGTTTTTCACACCGACTCTAGTACCAAAAACAATTTATCTTCACAGCTCTATCATCTCACTACATAATGGGGAAATATTATGAGATTTACATTAAAACTTATGTCTAACCTATTGTGTATGTAATATTTAATAAACATTAATCTAGTACATATTAATACCGAAGGGTTATGCGATGACACTATTCATAGATCTTTTTCGCAATACGTAAATATAAAAATTCAGTGATGTTACACCACGCGAAATAATAATATACTGGTGTTTATATAAGCCATAGAATGCCCTTAATTTAATACAATAAGCTAACGTATGAATATTAATAATTAAATAGCAAAGGTTTTAGAGTTACACAACGAAAACATAAACTGTGATATAAGGAGAAAATAAATATTTTCTTATCCAATTTTCAAAAACTAATTTAGTAATTCAACCAATAAGTACATAATGGCAACAAAAGGTAATTTTAATAAACCGAATATTTTTCATATACTATATTTCTACATCGATTAAATTTATAGCGTTGATATTAAGATTTTTTGTCTTAGATCCTAAATTTCGACTTTGGGCAATTTCTGTATTAGAGATGATAAGTTTATTATGCGAGTACATTTATTATTGCCACGTGGATATCTAAATACTGAAGTAATGTGTAAACTGGTTAAGGTTGTTATTAGTGTAATTACTGGTTTAAAAAAGGAGAATTTGTTTTTAAAACAAGCAAATAGAGACCGCATTATAGATTTACAAAAAGTTTAAAATGTTCATAATAAATGGGTGCAATATTCTCGAATTTCTTTAAAATATGCCATATAAATAAATAGTAGTTTTGGAAAAGTAAAAGTGGAAAGAAGTGTCATAATTATTTCGCTTCAAAAATTCTAAGAATCCTTAAAGAATTGTATAAATAACCGTCAATAATCGTTATTATTACACTCATTTATATTATCGAAAAATGTGATAAATATGCAGTATACATTTTAGCCAAAATATGATAAATATTGGTGTAAATTGAGTAAATATGCAATTGCAATACGGTCTCTACGAACAAGTTTTATCTACCAATAAGTATGTGCCGATAATTTGATTGAGCTTTGCCAAGAAAATATTGATTAAAGTACCGTTGGGAAACATGAATTACAAATAAAAAAAGCATTCTGTTCCAATTAAGACATCTGCAACCCAGTGAATGCTTGGCATTGAGTTTTAAACCGAAAAGGTTGCAAATAGAAGTTATACAACTATAATTAAGACATTGTTGAATAAATTTTTGATTACACATCGAAATATTTTAAAAGATTATAATTAGAAGCGACTATTATGCCGCTTTCCTAAATTCACTAAATGTATTACTAAGTGTAAGTTAATAATACCCCATATTTGTTACAAGAAATTCGAATTTTTGGCTTTTAAAGTCGAAGTTTTTAATAATTAATTATACATTTGTATGTATTTTAGAGGACCTATAATTGGATTAATTTTGTGAAAACCTGATTAATTTACATAGGGGTTAAAATATATATACCAAATGACGCTTAACCTAGAAAGTGATTGAATGTGTATATCCTAGAATAAAATACATATATCTTAGGCTAATATATAAATAACGAACGTACTGGCAACGGTCACTAGACTCTTTAGTGTGAATTTATTATTCAACAAAATCACTTCAAACAGGTCCATATACTATCTTCTTAATACATATAAGGAGACAAAAAGCGTGCAGTCACACAAACCAAACGATACTATTATCGGATATAACTGTATCGATCACTTGAAGATTTTTTATTACTTTGGTAGTCAGAGAGAGCTAGGTTTTACTACTGTGATGTAAACTCGAGTATTTATGGTAGACATATCTTAAAACTTCGCACATAAAGAACGGACACTCTTGGCATATTTAAAACTTTATGCACACATGAGATATAAACTATTTAGTACATATGACTGCAATAATACATAAGGCATTATCGCACATGGAATGGCGACCAAAAATTGATATGTAGGAAGAGACATGAAAGGTATTTGTAAGTTCACAAAGGGAAATCTTAAAAAAGATTGTTATATATTTAAATAAAATGCCTGTGACATTGATATAACATCGAATTTTAACATCTTTCTTGTTAACTTTGGTATCGCTTTCTTGTTTTTGTTTCCGAAAATGTACAAAGACTCCCCTAACTTTAGTCGTCTAATGCAAGTGTGTATGCATGGAATATTCAAAGTAAGCAATACAAATTGGTAATTGTGATTTTTATATATTGTAATTGAAATTGTCATTTTGATTTATAATTAATTGCTAAGAGTTGTTGAAAGTATTGTAATTATATCCGACAAGTGTAGCAGTCAGTTTGTGAGCAGCTGCATTGTAAATGCCGAAGGGCAGTGCGGGGTGTCGAGGTCACTTATCATTAAAAGGCAAATGTATTGCCCTAATTATGCACAATTAAAAAAGCACTTGAATGCCGTGTGTACCACTTATGGTTATGTACAGTGAAACAAGATGGTGTTGTCACAAATATGCCATACTACTTAAGAGGTTTTTTTTAGTGAAGTTAAAGTATTAATTTTTTTTTTTGAGTTTAAAATTAGGTGCAATATTTAATAATCAATAATGTTAACTCCAAAGTAGCAAGTACAAGGCTAAACGGCATTGCGATGTTTGCCTCAAAAGACATTAGCCAAGACAAAAATCAAAAACATTACATGTAGAGTAGTAAAAAAATGAAATTTTTAATTTGTAAATGTAATTTTGTACGTTTGGATTATCAATTAAAAAAATATATTACTGTTTTATTTGACGTTTAGTTTTAAAGGTTTAATTAATTTGTTCATGCAAATTTAGTTAAATAAGAAATCAAGTAAATTTTTAGAGACACAGCATTTAAAAAATGTATGTTTTAGATTTCATATAAAGTAATAAAATAAGAAGTATTTGAAAGGTGAAATATTATTTTTTAATATTTAATATATGTTTCCTTAATAAAACAACTTTAGAGTTATCGTTAGGAAACTCCTTTTGTAGAATGGCAGTTTGTGGCAATGCCATCTTATCCAATTAAAATTACTTAAATACGTTATCTTTAACTTACCTATATAAATACTTAGAAATTTGTTACTTAGAATTTATACTGATTTTGACGATATGCAATAGTAAAGTGACTACAAGATAAGTATATTTGTAAAAGTCGGAAAAGACACATCGAAACTTGGAATAGGTTTTTGAGAGCTGTTTTAAAATACTTATTAGTGCCTAAAATTAGTCCTTTTGGTTGAGTTAAGAGAACTTTTTTTTCATAAAAGGGCCTGTTTTTAATAGTAAAATGATATAAATTTTGGTTCGGATAAATATCAAGTTTAAAAATCCTATCCTGAATGGTAAATAATGTTTGTGATTGATCTTGCTTAAAACATATCCAGATAAAACAATGAAGATTTTGATTTAGACAATTGATAATTTTCGTCTTAAAAAGTAGCGTGCATGTAAAAAATGCCTGAGTTTTTAAGTTTATAATCTGTGTCGACATTCGATGTTGAGTTGATATAAAAAAGAAACCTCGATGATGGAAATATACCATGCAATGTACTTTACTTGAGTTTGGTTGACATAATGTAAAAAATTACATTCGATGGGTATTATTACTAGTATTAGACTGCTCGAAATCATTTAAAGTTCAACACGCATATATATTAAAAAAAGTATATTTTATAAAAAGTATTTTAAAATTTCGTTCAATTTTAGTGACGAAGTATTGCACAAGTTTCGATTTGTCTTTATACATTGAAACACAATACGAATTTCTGAATACGGAATTCTAAACTAATTTAATTCGGGTACTATTAGTGTTTTTTTAAAGCCTATTATTTTCGCAAGTAAAATGAATAATTCAAAGAAATATCCAGTATTCAGGTAGAATAACACGAGTGTATTGATGTAGCGTGATTTTGCCGCTGTCTTGTGACGAAAAGAGTGAGAATAGCTAAATTTTAAGATGTACAATTATCGAAGATTACTCATTTCCAATGAGGACGTGGCGATACGACGGACGCCTCCTAACTGGCTACATCAATGGTTAGACATGGATTTTTTTTAATATACATACATTCCTAAACTGTAAGTGCGTATATTATCAGATTAATACTATCGATTATAATTATTTATTTTAAACTAGTTCAGCGAAGAGCACACAAATTTAGATTTATCTTTTTCAAGAGCACCAATGCAATTCTAAGGTAGAAAAAATTATGTCACAGTCGTTACTAATATCCGTACATTTTAAGAAAGTCAAAAACTTTAGAAACTTTATGCCATTTTCATCAATAAAAGAGTAATTCATAAGGAAATTTGAAGAGAATAATTTATTTTATTGTCAATTGGTCGAAGAGTACAAAAATCTTACTTTTGAATTACCTAATAACCAACATACTGAATACGATTTTTTCCTTTATTATTAGGTGTACAACTTTGCTTCCGCCGTTTTTTTTCCGATATTCGAGGCTTTGTTGTAAAAAACTGGTTTAACATTTATGATTCAAAGTATTGTCCATCGCTGGCCACTACTTTCTTCTATCTTTCGGGCAGCATATGAATCCCGAATCGAAAAAACTGGTCATCTTTTGAAGCGATTCACGAATCGATCCAATTTTGTACTTTTTCAAAAGACCGTAACTGCTGGTCAGCCAGGCTGTGTGCTATTGATCCAAACAAGTGGTATTCCGAGGGAGCATCATCTGGAGAATACAGCGGGTAGGGTAGGACTTCCCATTTCAACGATACTAAGTATGTCTTGACCACTTTTGCAACATGAGGCGAGCTGAAAAATTCCTTTATCATGTCTCTCGTTGTATTGGGGCCGTTTGTCCTTCAATGCTTGACTCAAACGCATTAATTTCGCTCGATAACGATTGCCTGTGACTGTTTCAGTCAGTTTTAACAACTCATAATAAACAACGCTGAGCTGATCCCACGAAATACTGAGCATGACCTTAGAATCGTGAATTTTCGGTTTGGCCGTCGAAGTGGAAGCACATATGGGATATCCCCATGATTTTCTTTGCTTGAAATTATCGTAATGAACCCATTGTTCGTCCTCAGTGACAATGCGTTGCAGAAATCTCTCCCATCTTTGCCTTTAAAGCAGCTCTTTACAAGCAAACAAACGCCGTTTCACATCTCTCGGCTTCAACCCGTACGATACCCAATTTCCTTGTTTCTGAATCATTCTCTTGACTTTCAAGCTTTTGAAATAGTTTGTTGCATCACTCCCAATGATCCTGCCAATTCTTGTTGCGTTTGACATGAGCCTTGATCAAGTAATGCCTTTAATAATGCATATTCGGAAGCCTTCTCTCTTCCAACGCCATGCTGGTCTCCGACGCCAATAATACCGTTTCTGAAGTATGGAAACCACTCTTGGCATGCTCTTTCACTAGTAGAGGCCTCATCATTGGTATTTCAGAGCATTCGATGAGCCCCAGCCGCAGATTTCTTTAAATTAAGGCAGAAGATTAAAACCTCCCGCAAATGACGAGAATTTGACTCGTAAGTTGACATGTTTAATCGAGAATAACTTTATGATGCAAAAACAAATTGACTAATATTTTAATGGCGTTATGTTAACAAATACCTAAACTTATTGTATGACATCTTAGATTTATCTATTTCGACTACCACTTACTGCTACAGCGCATATTAGCAAAACGGCGGAAGCAAAGTTGTAGACCTAATATATGAAATTAAGTTTGTTTTGTGAACGTTTTCATAATGTATCGTGGCCCGTCCGGCGGGGCGTAGTTTTATAAAAAAAAGTAGCTTGTTACTTTAAAAGTTCTAATTTACGTCTCTACCCAAACTGAATCAAACCAGTTAACTCGCTTTTGCACTTTTAGGTTAGAAACACGCTAAAAATACACTATTCCTGTTTATGATATTAGTCACTGGTTTTGAATAACATCGGTGCTTTTGCTAAAGATTTAAGTCGAATGTCGCAACTACAGTAATGCCCGCGAATATTTGATCATTAATTACATATAGGGAATAGTTATTCGCTAGGATTACTATAAGTCAACCCACTAAACCTATATAAAGGCGGATGGCGCTCTCGGCGAACGAAGCGTGAATTTTGCCGCTTCTAAAATATACTTTAAAACAAGCGGTGTAAAGCTATTTATCGCGTGGCAAATCAAAAGCTACCGTGATTTATTTTATTGATACTTTTATGTACACATCCAGTGTTGTAGTACGGCTGATATTTTTAATGTACTAAATACTATCTTCGTATAGCATAGACATGAACCCTTTTTAATACTAACACTCATATTTTAAATATGGGCACGACATAGTCTCAAATATATGATAATGAAAACTATATTTGTAGTAAATGTATACATTTTAAGGTATTCTTAGAAAGATATACACGGTGTTAACATATTGTGATTGAAAACTAAGACAGGTTATATTTAAGGTAATTACAGATATATTGAAACTAAAAATACTCCGAAAAAAAACTCAGATTTGTAAAAAATACGAGACATAAAAGAAAGTATTTTAACGGTCATGTAAAAGTCGCGATAAGTATTATAATTTATTGTAAATAATGAAGAAAAGAAAGTTACCTATGATACATTTTTGTGTACACCTATAAAAGTGATGTATTTGACAAAAGTTATATTCTAATGATTTACCATAGTTCGCACACTCGAGGCCCCTAAGAAGTAGTACTAATATATAAATATTATATATATATATTCAGTCTCTACTTATATTCAACTTATTATATTTAATACTACAAACCCTTATCTTAATGAAATATTAAACTTATATATTTACTTCTTACATCTACACATTCGCATATTGAGAAAAAATAAAATATCTATACGCAATCCGCTGTTAATTTTATATAAGGATAAAAATGATCTAATCTAATAATAATAAAAAATTAATTTAAGAAACTGTAACATAATTGTTTCAAATCTGCTTAGTGATATAATTGATAAAAAGAAATAAGAAAGTGATACAAAAGTTGTTTCAAAATAAATAATCTTTCCAAATAATGCAAATTTTAAGATTTAAATAAATGAAAATAATTTATTGTTCCTGCTTGACGAGTCTATAAGATCATTATTTTTATCCCGCAACAAAATTAACTAAAAAACCACGAGTTGATAAAATAGTCCCATTTCAAAGGAAAGAGGGAGCCACAATAGACTATGAACTAGTGCAAAGCGATATCTCTGCTTAGCATTCGAAAGACATTATGTCGATTTCGATATATAACTACTATATAATATATTGTGATATAATATTGAGATCATCACACATACAATACTAAATACTACAACACTGGGGAATAAGTCCTATTTGAACACTGCTAACGGTAACGTCGCCTTAAAAATATCTGCACTATTGAAAACACTATAAATACTTACACAGGTGGAATATTAATTGAAAATACTCTATTTATAAGTAATCATAAAATAATTCACGGCAACATATAAATACCTACAGATTACTTATAAACGTTTGTTAATGAAACCACTATTTAAATGATTTTTTGTCGTGTTTTTTCTAGCCTCACTGGTCAATTAATAGGGCAGGCCAAACTATCTTTTATTAATGGTAAAAGTAACAAGCGTTTATAAGTAATTAATGAGCCCCTTAATATCATATACCAATAATGTTAGCAGATCCGATAGTCCGTTTGACAAGCCTAAGACGCATCTTCAAATATCATACAGAGAGATTTTTGTGTAAAATAAGTTCCACGCCAAAAAAAATACGGCGAAATGTTTGCAAAAGCGCTTGTTCAGAAAACAATATGTTATATTCACATATATACCAAAATACTGTACAATAATTAATATTGCTTTAATAAAAAAATACTGTTACATGCATTCAAAAAATCATTTACGAAACGTGAAATATTTTTAAACGCATACTTGATCAGGCCAAAAATTTGGAATGTGAAAAAATAATCATCCATAAATTTTGATACCATTAAATATAGCCGGACCGTGATGGGAAAAACCTTGGCATTAGAGAAAATCTCGACAACATTTTTTTTACGTTTTCCATACAAACCAATTGTATGAAATACGTAAATTTTTTTTTGTCGGTTTTTTTACGCGTATAAGTTAGTGATCACGGTAGCTATTGCCTTCGTTCCCGATCACGGTCTGAACCTTGCATAATGGTGTACCAGACCTTATGTTTTATCAAAAAAAAAAAAATCGAATCTAAAATATTGTTTCTGGTCTGAATACACCCTGCATAATGATTATAAATCTCATTTTCGAGCAGAAAAAAACTTCACCTAATAAAGGGGGGGGGGGTGTTTGCAATTTCTTCTGATGATGATATATCAAACTTCACCAAATAAAGGAGGGGGGGGGGTTGCAATTTCTTCTGATGATGATATATCTAACTTAACCAAATAAAGGAGGGGGATAATTTCTTTTAATGATGATATATCCTACGGTATTCACCGCCAAATGCCAGACCATATTTTTATCAGAAAAAAAATCTAAAGAACGGGAATACTGCTTCTGAATTCTGATGATGATGGTATATCCTATGGTATTTACCGCCAAATGATGACGACGTTGGGGTCATCGTCGATGATCTGGTCCAGGGTCGGCAGGTCGACGCGGGCCATGCAGCAGATCTCGTCGGTGCAGTGCAACCCGGTGAACAGCCGACGGATGCCCACCACCGGGTCGCCGTGGGTGCTGAATCCGTTGGGACGTGGTGGGTTTTTGGCGTACACTGGAAACCTGGAATGGATGGTGTCATGTTTTAAAGTGGGACGTATATGGGGTAATGGTGGTGGTGATGGTGTCGGTGGTGGTGTTGGTGGTGGTGATGATGATTATGATGATGGTGGTGATAATGATGAAATTGTTGATGGAATTGTCGAATATTAGAATGTGTCCGATTGTCAGTTGCATTTCATTAAACAATATACAATATAACAATAATAAACATACACTTCTGAATGCCACGGGAAAGTATAAACTATATTTTTTATTTTTTCCTTTAAAGGATGACTTAAATTAACAACGTTTTGGACTTTCTTTACCATTGAGAAGGTTTATGCCTTACTCCACTGGACTATTCCAGGTTAGCGGTCTAGACACCTAAGAAATTCCTCAGTATATATTAATGTCATATGTTCATACTAACTTTTTGAGACACCGTATGAGTCCATGCAATTCAGCGAAGACCACAAGGCGCCTGATGTCGAGGGGTGGGCCCTGTGAGGCTAAGTACCTCTCACTCACGGTCCGTAGTGATGTGCCTTGTTGTAGAGAACACAGGATGCCGAACACGTTGGCCATGGTGGGCTAGGGAAAGAAAATTTGATGAAGTAGTTCGGTCATGACATTTTAAATATATACAGAATTTTTTTAAATAGATTTGTCATGAAGTTTGAAAAGAATTTGTTGAGGTTAAATTGGTGTTAGATTTGGATATCAAGCAAACACAAATTTATTATACAGTTCAATGTTTCTTTGTGTATTGTAGCTGATTATCTCTGATTTTTAGGTTGAAAGAAAATTTATATCTGAATGACTAACAGTCCTCTATAAAAAGTAAATTTAAATATGTAAAGTCTATTAGCTTGCACCAGACTGTAGTGATAAGACAATACTTTTAAAGTTAGTCTTTTGTCACCGAAAGGCCAGGCTCATGCCCAGCAATGGGATGTATAACATAACATAAAAGTTTTGGTTATCAAAAAATCTATGGTCTATCGTCTATGTCACAATCACAAATGATTACAAACCTTGTCCTTAGCTTCAGATCCCTTTGTGATGTATGAGAGGCAAGATTTCTGCAGTTCGGTGTCACTGAACAGGCGGCTGAGGTTGGGAGTGGCTCGGTACATATTACTGAACTTTAGCACCGGTATGAGAGTCACCACTCCATAGTACAACAGGTTCTGAATACAAGCTTTAACCAGAGTCTTCTCTACATTTGTGTCCGCTGCTATCTTGGCTATGTGGTTGTACCCGTTTATGTAGGGGAGCAGCTGCAAAAGAAATAGTGTTGATATTCTAAAGGTAATAAAGAATGATCTCTTTTTCTCCTGATATATTTATTAAAATATATGCATTCATTTAGTGGTGGTCTTTTTATATTGTATAAAAATTTAGAGTTTACACAAACTTGTTATTTATGCATCTCTATTATATCTATGCAACACCCCAAAGTTCATTATAAGAAAGTACGCTAGCCATAAATATTGCCTTTATACAGAAAAAACACAAAATCACAAAGTGCCATCTCACCTGTCTGGTGGTTAGATCCCAATCAGCCTCCATATCAATTTCGAAAGGTTCATCATCAGAATCCAGGTCTAGATGTTCGTCGCTTTGTATCTCCGTGCCTTCTGGTGGAACAATTCTGCGTGGACGCCCGGGCCGGGGCAGGCCCACAGATGACAGTAGTACCGGCACATCATGGTCGTAGACTGGCGGTGGATCGTTTCTGATCTCCAGGACTTTGAGATGCATCACTGTGTCGCCCTCTGTTGATA
The DNA here is from genome assembly GCA_030295005.1 of Cephonodes hylas. Classification (NCBI taxonomy): domain Eukaryota; kingdom Metazoa; phylum Arthropoda; class Insecta; order Lepidoptera; family Sphingidae; genus Cephonodes; species Cephonodes hylas. Next base: position 17,338,822 of record AP025360.1, read on the forward strand.
GAAATTTTAAACTGGAAATTTCAATTCTTTAGGTATCGCCAGCACTTTACAAAACATTTTAACAGATTTACTTATTTAATTTACTTTGAAATCGCTTTTTGTAAATATTTTCTGTCGCTTTTGTTCTGCGCATATTTCAAAGCATTTTGAAATCTCAAACAATGTTTCTTTCGAACCCAAGGGACCATTTAAATAACGCAAGCAAAATTAAATGGTGTTCTACAAAATATAAATTAAAATGTCGACTCATGAATATACTTTCCACACATGAAAGCGTTATTTTGCCTAACAGCATTTCAGTCGCGGCGTCAGTAATCATTTCGCGACCTGCCGCACAGCAAAAACAATAGCATAGCCCAAATTTAAAATAAAAAGCAATACGAAAATAACAAACATATAAAAAGCAGGCAAAAAGGGACTTTTTGCTAAGCACATTACATTTATGGCGTTAGCACTGTGTATTTATCATATAAAAAAATAAAAATGCAGTGATTCTAATATTATGAATGCTTCACCTTTCATTTTAAGATAAAGATGGTATCTTATTGGATGTGATTTGTATTGTATGTGCATTGCTAACTTATTCAGTGTCTTCACACCTTTATTACAGATCCTATAACTTGGTGTCTTAAATTTTTATGAGGCTCATATTTAAGGACTAAGTATCAATGTCTCACGCCAGCACTAGTAATATACACTGGTTAAAAACTTTCGTCATTAACCTGCCAAATACCAAATTTGAAATCAAACTTACCGACTAAAGTTGCCTTCCTATGTGTGTTCAAGTCGTGCAACAAGTGCGCCAACAAGGTGGGCAACTTGCTCGAACCACTTGACACGAAACGGGTCTCCTCTTCCATGATGGTCTGGCGAAATTTACAGAAGATTCAAAACATTTATTATTAAAACCACAATACATATTGAATGTATTGTTCATTTATTTCTTTTGCCGTATACTATAAGACTAACTACAGTACAATTTCATTTAATACAATTGGAGAATTTGGGGTATATCCACATATTATGCTGAAAGTTGACTTATCAATAAACAAATTGATGAGTAATGCTAAGATATAGTCATAAACCCAATCGTTTCCTTACCAGATGTTCCCCAAGTTTCTTGACAACCGGTTCATATTGGACCGTCTTGGACCAACTATCGCACACAAAGCACAAGTTGAAGAGGTAGACATTGCGCTCGTAACGGGAGTTGTCTATCCTGATGGGATACCCCACAACCTTGTGGCCGAGGGCATTGCTGAAATAAACTATTGTATGAATACATTTGTTTATTCTCATTTTTTTTAAACAACATATGTTGTGCGACCACACGAAAATTATGTATTTTTGTGGAGATGTAAGTTGTTTAGAAATTAATAAATATTGTGACATTTGATATAAAGAAGAAGATAAGATAACCAATTTTCTGAAAATCTTTGATCTGATGACTAATTACTGTTTACATTAATACTATTCCGTGAATGATTTAAACCTGCTAATTACAAGAATTGTAATTGTAACTTCCAAAGTATTTTTTTATTTCATGAGTTGTATTATCAATCTATTGTAACATTGTAAGGCTGAAGTTGGTTGGAAACTGCTGTTGCAATAAAACAAAAATACTTTCAGTGTTAGATAGCTTCTTTTACTGCATGTATGAAACATAAAAGTTTTGCATTTCTTGTAGTAGTGCAGTACATCATATTTTTATTGCTAAATGAAAGAATACTGGAATATTGCCAAAGACGGTAACAAAAAATGATATTCGCTCATCATACTTCAAGTGATTATTTTGGAACATTGTGCTTTCTTAATTATGTTGTGGAAGGTCATTAAGCCAGCTTAATCTCAAATAACAATCAATTGCTCAGTGAAGCTTTAGAGTACCAAACTGGCAATTTTTTGTGATCTATTAGTAAATGAGACTCAAATAAAATCTTTATTTTATTCCTAAATATTTTGATAATTTTGGGCCTGAGAGACTGAGGATAACAACACTGACTGAGTTATTTAGAAGAATTACAACTTTGCTATATTTATATTATGTGGTCTACAGTCTAGTCTATATGTTATAGGAAATATTGCAATGGTAAAATACTTACATGGTCATTGTGCATTTCTGGATTTGTGGTTTAGGTATGATAAATGCACTGATGGAATCAAACACCTCTTTCGAGATGTAATCTTCGGGGAACTGCAATAAACAATCAGTAATTTTACAATTAATAAGTCCTACTGCCTTTATTTACTTTTATGTGGTTTCTTTTCAATCATATAAAGGTTTTGTTTCTCTAAAAAACTATGCAATTGTTGATAGGACATGCTAAATATGTAAGGAATATAAAAATTCCAAAAACCTGTTTCAAATTCTAGAGATAACACCAGCAACAGTCATTATTGTCAGTATTACTGACTACATCTAGTGATGATGCAGTGTTGCACTAATACTGCACAAAAAACTCATGTAACACAGCCAAATGGTCATAAAACACCAATTTACAATGAATCATGGCCTGCACACGCGTACATATATATATATAATCGTAAAAATCCGCATTGCAGTAGAACGAAGCATCATAAGTATACATATGTAGATGAGAATGCAGCCATGTTCAGAGCGCGTCTATAGACGGTACTTGCGCCGTGGAGACCGATGCCGCCCGTGTCGAAAAATCAATATCCAATTTTTATTTTACAACACCAAGGGCAAACGATTTACCTGGCATGATATCTTCGGCCCAGCAACCGGATGGAACTCCCCCAGGAAAATGCATCGGATTGGACCTTCTCGTCCACACCCTTCATAATATCTGGTCTCCATCATTTTCTTCGACGATTGACTTTTATTAGAACCGTTGACACCCTCATAATCTTTCTTCTTGGACGTTCGGACACGCTTCTGCACGTGCATTTGCGATTCGAGTTTGCACTCCTTAGATTTGCATCTTCGTATTAAACCGAAGTCCAAGAGCACAACAAGCACCGTGCACCAATGCCTTTGTAAATAAATAAATCAATACCTTGCTTGCGTTTATCTATACGCGTGTGGTTATATTTGACAGTTTATAAATGTCAGAAGGCGTTGCGGTCTATTTCCACGAACGCTTCTCAGTAACCACTATTTGCATCTCTCTTATGAACGAAGACAGTCTTTGATGTTGTCTCGTTTTTACGCTATACATACTATGGTTACTACTTGGTCCACGTTATGTAATTTTACAATATCGTATCGTAATTAAAAAAAAATACAAAATTCCTTAATTCAAAAAACAAGTGAAAAATGTCTAAGCTCTGTCCACTTTGGCATTGGCAAAGATACCGACTATTATTAGTGATGAAGGTATTATAATGTTAGGATACTGAAACTAAACAAATCTCATCTATTAGACAAAGATTGAAATAAAATAAAAACAACTTCATTTAAAAAAATAATAATGTTTAATTCAGATGGATTGAAAGTGTATTTAAATCTTACTTATTAGAAAATAAAAATAATACATATTTCCATCATATGTTATTAATAAGTTATAATAAAAAATGTAAGAATGATTTTAAACTTTTATATTTTTGCCCCCATGAGATAGAAAACTTCTAATCAGATGAGCTAAATGACTTACTCCAAATACCAGTGATGGACATTTTTTATTAGAAAATAAGTTTCAATTTATATTTTCTGATGAGTCAATCAACGTTTTTTTTATAATTCTAATAGTTGATGGCACACACTATATTAAATGTTACCTTCCAAAATAACACTGTTTTATATTTTATCTTCATCATCTGTTTTACATTTACCCAAAACATGTCCAATATTGGGTTAACCTAAGATAAAATTTTGGTCTTTGCGAAAATTGCCTAAGTTTCTATAAAGTATAAAAATATGTAGTCCCGGAAATGAAATCAAAATAATACACAGAGTAGTACATATATTTCTACGAAAGCAATATCTAATTCTAAACTCAGCAAAGGCTCATACTTACTAGTACGAACAGCAGCCAGATATTGTCTTGCCGTGGTAACATTAACATCAGGGCTATAGATAGTGGTAGATTTGCGTTGCTCTAAGTTCATCGTTCTTAATTTTTAGACCGCGTATTTTCAAAAATATTAATAATTTTGTTTATAAATTTTATTCAGAGAAGTTGTGTGTAAAAAATATTAGTTTGGAGTTGATTCTGATTAGTGTAAGTTGTACTGGCTATTATTAAAATTAATAAGTTGTTGCTTACACACCTACCCTCACTTTAATAACTTACGAAAGTTAATGATCGCACGTTGATTCTTAGTCTTATGGCAACGGTTTTAGTTTACGTATAATTTTCATTTATTCATCGTATTTCATGTTGATCGTATCTGCTCGTTGATTATTGTCTCTCAGCTTCTCATACAGGGTAAACGTCTTACCATTTAAATTTTATTTTCGAAATGTTTGTCGAATAATGAGTCATTAAAGATAATCTACGTGATATAATTTTGTACAAAAAGTTTATTTCCCGATAAGTTTAACAGTTGTGTTATTTATTTATTAGGTAATCCGAAGTTCCAACATTGGCAGTTGCAACATCGCGCGGAGTTGGGACAGGTGTGTTTATTTATTATATTTCTTTATTTATTGTCACATAATTTTATTTTTACTGCATGATTAAAAAAGCTAAATTACTTTTTCAATCTGATGGTTGATAGGGTACAAAGGTGCTCAGATTATTCAGACGTACGAAATGAAACTGTTTTTGAATTTGACCCGTGCAGTGTTAACGATCTTTGTCAATTGTTGAATTAAGCAGTAAAGAGTGAAATGGCGTGTGAATAAATGACTATTAAACGTTACATTTTAAAAGAAACGGTTACATTTTTTATCTGGAAATGCATCAGTAACAATTCTAAGCTTGCACAATTGTTCATAATGTTTATTGAGAATAATAATTTGAAACTTAAGTTCAAACGCAATTTATATTTGTATCTTTTATTTGGAATTGATAATTTAAGCCTACAAAGAGTGTGATTAGTTTAGAAGCAGTTTATTATCACATTTCATCAAAAAATTAGCTTTGCTGTTGCTCAAATTTTAAGTAATTTTATGATTAATATAGATGGTAATTTACTATGTGGGCTATTTATAGAAACATAAAGTAGTACCTACATTTGTTAGCTTGGATAAAATGCGCTCTGAATTAGCGGAAACGCATCTAGCGACCGATGATTTAGCAGGAAACCAATCTAAGCGGGTGTCATAGAGAAGTGAGGGTTAGTGTCTATGTCTCTTTATCATATAGCTATATTAAAATTAGCATCATATTAAAATCATTTAATATTTATGTGCATTTTGAAAACACTTTTTCCATAACGGAGTCAAATAAAGAATTAACTTTAAAACTTTTTAAAGTTTTTTTTGTAGGTACTTGTAAGGTTTCTCTGTGGTTCAGTGAATTCTATATTTTATTAGCGTAAATAGATGTATTATTTTAAATGTTAAATTTGTTCTTTATTAGCTTTCTGCTCAAGGGTAATATGTATTGAAAACTGATGAAATTGAATGATGATGTGAGATGTGATTGATGCACAAAGGCATAGCTTACATTTTTTTTACATTCTTAAAAACATGATTTACAAGACTGGTTATTTCTATCTCGACTCAATTTATAATTAAAATTGTGTAATTAGATATTTTTCTAATTAAATACTTTCGGAATACCGATTGAGCGGCCGGGTGCCGCTTAAGCCTTCCATCGAAAATCGGCGTTGCGTTTAATAATATGGGAAATACCTTTGCTTGTGCAGTTTAAAAGTTTTATTTTTATATTATAATTTATTATTTTCAATTGTGCTAGCTATAAATGTTTTTTTTTTAATTCCTTGCAGAGAATTATCGCGATAATCTTCTTTATCGTAAAGTAACTTAAATTCATTATGAAAACGAAGGAATTTCTGAACTTTTGTAATTGTTATTGACTCCAATATCCCAAAGGTGGTTGAATATAACATAACTTAGCTTTCAGTGTATTCTTGTGTATATGTTCACGTGTGAGATATGAATAACTGTGGCCATTGTTGGATGCACCGATGGTCAATTTGCCTTACTAAATGCATCTTCGTTGCGTCCTACATTCTCACCTTTAGTGTGATGTTGCATAGTTAATATTCACGAGATTTGCAACTGAATTTATGATTGGAATAAAATTAAATTCTGGCTGTAAAATTTGAATATATTCTTGACAAGATATGTAAATGTACGAGAAATATGTTAGTAATATTTTTATCGTGGGTACATAAATTTTATCGATCGTAGTTGTTTTGGGTAAATTTAAAAAATATTTACAGCCTAACACTAGATGCACAAAACACCATAAAAACGTTACGCAAATCTAGTGAGCTACATACATCATCAGAAAAACGAATGTTTCACGAAATAAAAAAAGAACATTGTTAACTATTAAAATAAATGGAGTGTTATTAAGAAAAATAACTATTAATTAATTAGTAAACGTTATACATGAAACAAAAAAAAACAAAAGTCATGTATTGGTAATCCAAATTTTTCATATTTATAAAGTTCGCCCAAAGTCATTTTTCTTAAATTCATCAATAAAACCAGCAATTTCCAATTCAATATCTACTGCAATATCACTAATATTTACACAAAAGTGTATTCTTGCATCCAAACATCGTCGGTATAAAGGAACGGTATCAACGTGATAAAATAGGGCATTGCAATTTTCAGGCGGGCCGGAAACTCTAGTTTATTCAGAGTGACAAGTTAGTTACAAATGGTACTAGATGGTGCTAGCGTCTCAATAGGTTTACAATGCGAAGTGGATAACAATATGGGTAGTTGATAGTTACAAAGAAGCGGCGCGATTGTAACTACTAACTGATATATAAGTATATATAGGAAATTTCTTATGTGTACGCCAACCCGCATTAGGCCTAAACCCTCTCAATGAAATGAAATAATATTTATTGAATCTATAAAATGTCAAATACATCACTTAGATTCAGTTATTTCAAATTTTACCACCCTGTTCGGAAGGCAGTCATCACTAGAGAAGGACGGGCAAGAAACTCTAGTGTTGCTCTTTTCCAATCAAGAGATAGTTTACAATATTGATACAAAGACTTAATTTCCCGAATTAGAGCAGCTCATTGATACAATATCAGAGTGTTGTGTTGCATATTAGAACAGCATAGTCATCTTAAATGGAGAGACTGTCATCTAACCAAGTTAAAATTTCATGAATGGAAATAAGCAAATCAGGCAGACCAGTCCACACAAACAGCACCCGTTCACGAGTATGACGCATGTGCCAGCCATCGGCCTCCTCAACCATTTCATAGGGAAGTGACCGACCCGGCACACGACGCCGCGGTAAGCACAGACGTTTCAGCGAGCATGACATACAATGGGTAGAGGAGGCCCGTGACCAGCACAATTTTACCAATTGTTAATGTATTCTTGGAACGAAGAATGCTATTCTTAAGTTCTTTAATTCTTTATTTTATATGTGAGTAATAATGAAAGTATTTGATGATATTTGTGGCATAAACCTAAAGGGGTAAACAGACGTTTATTGTTTATGTTTCACCTGCTGAGTTTTGCGGGACTTTTTAATTTTCCATAAAATGATTCTCAATAAATCGCTTTTGTTTTAATTATTGTTTGCTAATCATTTTGTTAATTATTTTCAACGCTCACAATTTACGTTTCGATACAAGTGCAAAAACCATATTTGATATAATTGCACAGAGGGTGCCAGCTGCAAGATATTTTCTTCATAAAAATATTTGGGCCGAGACTGTGTCCAATTGTGGACATCAAGTTCTCAATCATATTGCATTAAAAAATTAAGTGATTGTCTACTAAACACGATAAGCACATTAATAAGCTGATCCAATAGTACTAAGATGCTGGAATATTTCTTAAATAAACAAAAGTATTGGGATCTTTTGCTACAATATTTTGAATAGGGGTTATGCAGGTTTTTCGCGACATGCCCTACATGTAAGTTTCTTTTATCATTAAATTTCGCTTGTTTTTAAACTGGGAAGTTAGAAGAACTGTCTAAGTATGTAACGTATATTGATAAAATTATTACATCCGTCATATTATTATATTAACAATATTTACAAAATCGTTTTGCTAAAATTAGTGATTGCAAGAAACAATAATAAATTTCTTATTTGATGAGCCGTTTTGTTTGAGACTGGGTAAAATCGATTCATAAATTTTGTTTCATAACCACCCACATACATACTATGTGCTATAACTGCGTAAGATCTGAACATCTTCCGACAGAAGCATTGGATTTTGCTTCTATTTATCTCACAACGACCTCATTTACAAAGGGGTAGTTATTCGGATAGCCTGTACTACCAGTATCAAGACTTAAATGTGTGACCACCAATAGTACCAATTGAGCAGAACTGTGATCATAACTCGAGCGAGACGTATTTCTGTTCATAACCTTTGCACTCTTTTGTACAGTCGCATTTGATGCATCCCTATTGTGAAGTGTGATTATCTTCGCACGCAGAGGCTGCCATCGGCCTTAATTCGCGCAATCGAATAATGCGGCGAAGGGACACAATAGTTCGGCCGGTACAATCATACAATCACGCACAATAAGCGCAGGACGCGCGAACTTTCGGCCCTGATCCCGTACTGGAGACAAGGTCGTTTAGGACGCATCGATAGACTGAATGCACTCCCTTACAATCATTAGAAGAAAAGGAAAGATATGTATACAAACAATAGCCGACAGCCCCGTGGCGCAGTTGGCTATACCAGCTTGCGAAACGAGAGCCCACAATTTCGATCCCCGCAAATTTAGAACAATCAATTCAACAATCGTTCAAATCAATCAATTAACAAAATCAACAATCTTTTTTCTGGTCTGGGTGTTTGTGAGACCGAATAAGTCTCTGGTAGTCTCCGATACCCACGACACAGGTCTTGGAACCTATTGTGGGCTCAGAGCTATGTATGTGACTATTGGGTGTATTTAAAAAAATATACCCTCTTTTAAGAATAAATACAAAAAAGTAAGTGAGGTGTACGCCTTAGGAAGTCTTATCAATTGAACTGTTGTTATTATATCCTTTAATAGGTGTGTAGGTGTCTTTGCTGTGGGTGTCTAAAACATTTCAAATTTACAAAAAAATAAATCTTATAATCACCAATTGAATGCGTTGAATAGATAATTACCGAAGCTATAAAGAAGTCTAATGAACTTTGCATATATGTACGTATTTTAATAATTTTTACTTTTTAATGTTCCATTTTGTCCCAACTTAAACCTTTTTGATTGCATTTTGAATTTTTTATCCGTCCAAGTGAAAGCTTCAGCACCTTTTCTAGGAATCAATGTTTGCTATTTTCGATAGATGTCGCTACGTGTTAGTTTGGACTAGTTTTGACTCCATGATAAAGTGAATGCTCTTCTGTTGATATTTTACCGCGAATATTATAATATATCATGGGAATACATTGTAATAACATTGAATTATATTCACCAAGATAGATTTATCTTCATATTTACGGCAATAATACTGATGATTGCAGTATTGGCCCTGCTCCGTATTAGCTGCGTAATAATTTAAAGGGGAAGGGTAGGAAGTAGGGGCGTCGTTGTTTTGACTTTTTTGATCGATTTACATAGGGAATGGTGAGTACAGAACAGCTTTTGTTTTGTATCAAGACGAGTGTCGCCGCTCGTCTGTCACCTGTTCATTCTTTCACGTCCAATGATTAAAATTCCAAACTAAAAGAAAGAGAATTGCTTGCCCCACATTTATAAAAGTTTTCTTGATATAATATTACATGCAACCCGAATTACTAAGAAGCGACTGTGTTTACCATATGATAGTGTAATCGTAGATTCATCACGCTGGGCATGCCTAAATTTCCTCTCTAGTCTTATTCAACTATTCTGTGACGATCACAAAGCCAATAAAATTGTTGGTGTTCAAAATTTTATACGAAATTTTACCATCATCATTATCAGCTCATAGAAATCCTATTTAGAGGGCTTAGTGCAGGTTTGCGGACTACACACCTAAGGACATGCTAAGAATATTTTTAGATGCGCGGGTTTCCTCACGATGTTTCCCTTCATCATTAAAGAAAGTAATTCATTACGAATACACAAACAATTAACTTGAATAAATCAGTAATGTGTGCCCTAGGTTTTGAATCCGCGACCGCCAAGATTCTCGATTGCACGCCTTAATATCGAAGCCATCATAAGTTTTCATCATTAATGTAGTACATCTGTGATGACTATCAGGCTGCATTTAGCCAGCTTATTGGAAGCCTAATCCCATTACCAATTCCTTGTCACATGCTCTCATCTGGCTTATCATAGTGAGAAATGTATATCGACAGGGATGATCTAATATGCCGTGTGTACCAAATTAACCACAAGTGACACTAAACTGGACCAGAAACGAGGGCCTGTAAATAGGTAATAGACGCAAAGTGTTCCACGAATAGATGTGACCTATTAAGATGTACAAGGGTGCACCAAAGGCTGATGCTCTTAAATGATAAATTGCATTGACTTGTTTTGCGTCTTGCCTGTCAGGGGGCGCGGCTATTTGGGTCACCGCGTCGCGACATGTGTATCGGAGATTTTTATATAATTAAGATTATGTTGCGATCAATAATCATGAAGGGAATAAAAATGAACCTTCAAAATTGAGATGTAATAAGTTCTCATCTTGGATTAGTGAATAATGGTGTTTATCTTTAATTTAGATACCGTATATTTCTCGTTGGACTAATAAAAATATTACTTGAAAAAGTCCATTAAAATAGATTTTTCAGGATAAGGAAATTAGATTTTTTCGAGTATTATTATTTTATCCACAGAAGCTGAGAACAAAAAATTGTGATGATCATACAATCGAAAGGGATTGGTCTTTGATAGAACCTAAGTTTAACCTTTCCATTATTCTGTTTTCAAGAGCTAGCCTGTCAATAACATCCTAGAATAAAATCTTCCAGCGCTCACAAATTCCTTTTTACGTAAACAAGAAAGTCGGTATAATATGTAAGTACTCGTTTGTTCCTTAATTTAGTTTTTGTACTGTACTGTGTATATTTGGAATAAGGCAGGTAATAGCTACCGCGTACATTTGATATCAATGGTTGTATGGAAAACGCCATTTTTTTTATTTTGGTCGTTTTTTAACGTCAATGGGTTTGTGATAATCGTAGCTATTACCTGACCTAGTTTCTGATCACAGTATTAATACACCCTGTAATTCTTTCTTCTTCTTCATCAACCCATATACGCCCACTGCTGAGCACTGGTCTCCTCTACCATTGGGAGGGTTTTGTAGGCCATAGTCCAGCACGCTGGCCTAGTGCGGGTTGGCGGACTAAATACTTAAGAAATTCCTAAGAACTCTTAGGTGTGCAGGTTTTATCACGATGTTTTCCTTCACCGTTAAAGCAAGTGATAATTCAATGTGAATACACACATAACTTCGAAAAGTCAGAGGTGTGTGCCTGGGGTTCGAACCCGCGACCGTAGAGATTCTCGACCGCGCGCTCAAACCTCGAGGCCATCACTGCTGCACCCTGTAATTACTACAAAGGAATTCGATTATTTATAAGTATTACATTTTAAACAAAATAAACTGAGATGTGTAGTGGTTGGCTTTGAGGCTCAGGCGCGCATTCGAATAAAAATCTAGGCGGTCACGGATTCAAGTCCCAGGCACACATCTCTGACTTTACACTTATAGTTACATGCATATTTACCCGTGTAAATATGTATGTATATTGATATCATAAGACATAACCAACAACTATTTACAGTTTTCATTTTGTCTCGCCAATATTTTGCTTCATTTATTTTACTTAAAATGAAAATGTAACTTCAATTTCACAGTCCCGCGTCGAATGATATTCCTCTGCAAATACATTTTGAGCCGGAACAAGTCAAGAGAATTGACGCAATCATTTTAAACTGCCAGAAGCAGAGACACGTGTTCGTATGACGTCAAAATGAGACCGGGAACGGTTGCAACTCATGTAGGGGGATGTTTGACATGCGTAGGTTTCACGAGACACCTACACGTATATGACAAGAGTAACAGGACTGGACTAAGGCCTAAAACTCTCTTAACGACAGAGGAGGCCCGTGCCTAGCCGTGGGACGTTCAATGGGCTGATAACGATGAAAGAGTAGTAATGGTCCCGAAGTTTGAGCACAGGATCGATATTCTTGACGATAGTGGGTTCTAACACCAGTTACAATTTTTTTATTATTCGAAGCTATGTGTGAATTCATAATGAATGATCAGGGATTTTAATGGTGAACGGAAACATCGTGAGGAAACTTGCATACTTAAATGTTGTTAGGAATTTCTTAGGTGTGTAGTCCGCCAACCCGCACTCGGCCAGCGTCGTCGATTATGGCCCAAACCCTCTTAAACCCTTGCCCAGCAATGGGACGTAAGTGGGGTGATGATGATAGTTTATGGCAATTTTCAATTGTTGTGGCGACATAAGTATGTGACGTTCAATCTAGAGTACCCGTGTTTGATTCCTGAGTCAGGCACTGCTAAAGACTTTTTTGCACGGATTCTGAAATTGTGCCCGACAGCAATAGGCCTTCCACCGCCTGTAGTGCTGAAATATACCTGGCGAAATGTGGCTGCAGAAATGCATCTCTGAGTTCACTGCAGGATCAATACATTAGGTTATATATTTATGTGCGTATAAAATAATTTAAGGGTTAAATCGATTAAATAAGGTTTATTATAACTGAACTAGAGTTGAAGAACATTTTTTTATATTTTATAATTAGTTGTCTTGTTTGAAAATGAATTATTCTATATTTATTGTTCTACGTCGAAGAAGCGACGAAAATCATTTTTAAATACAACAATAAAATAATATTATGACACTATGTTAGAATCGCTTGTTTTTCTACATGCATAATGCGCAGTCACGCCTCCGTGTGAAGGTTAACTATTAAAGAAACATTGAGAAAACATCTTCAAACACTATAAGACCCTTAGACAGCTTAAATTTATCCGATTCAATTGTTAAAAATAACATTTTGAAAGGAAAATACGAAGTATTTTTACACAAAAATATCGTCGAGTCATCGGTTCGATTCGTATTCCGTACATAGTAATATTTTTTTACTATTTAATACCTATTATGGTTATTTATATTTTCTGGTTCTTCATACCTAAAAATTAGTTTGTTATAACGACTCTTTTTTTACAAAGACAACTTTAATACATCTGATTATTATCATCATTAGCCTATATATATATATATCTCATGGCTGGGCTCGACCTTCTCTACAGCTGAAAGGCCTATCATAGTGCAGTTCAACCTTGCAGGCCTATCATAGTGAATACACACACCACTTAGAAATGACAAATGTGCGTGCCTGCGGTTTTAACCCACGACCGTTCATCCTCCAATGAAAAAAAATATCCAGAATGAATACTCAAGATTCAATGACATAGCAGTGTTGTTGAGATATCCCTTGCTTCTTATCGGCGATGCATAATCTTTTAGCAGGGTAAATAGCTATTTCAATCAATTACAAATGCAGTTCTTTTATCCGGGTACCTGTAGGTAGATAAAACAATAAATTTTTGCATTAAAATCCTTCCAATTCCACTGATAGTCGAGTAATCCAATAGCTATAAAATTATTAGCTACCCGGTACTAAATGATTTCTGCTAAAGCCTCCGCTTGCAAAGGGGGCGCTGCAGTTTTCATATTACAGTTATCCCTCTGGGCAAGGTGCGTTTTGTTTTCTTTTTAAAATTGTAAACCAATATACTGAAAAGGTCTATTATTGCAGTGGACTATTCTTTATTTTTTATTCGCTGGGTCCTGAGGGATTAAATGCGTACTTATTGTACGTCGAGTGAAAATAGTGTAATGTTTGATGGTAAGGTCTGAAACCTTGGCAAGCTTACTAAGGTTTAACCCATAGGGCATGTGACGACAAATGTAAATTAATTTGAATTATGTATCTTATAGACATCCTCACTTTTATATCCCAAAAAAATATATATTAAAAGGTTTTTTTACCTTCACTTCTCACCAGTTGTTAAGTTGTAAAATGGGCTTGTTGTTGGAGTAGTGATAGTATAGAGTTCAGGCGCGCGGTCAAGTATCTCGGCGGTTATGGGTTCAAACCTCTGGCATACATCTCTGCCGTTTTGAAGCTACGCATGAATTTACGATAACCTACCTCATATTTCAATGGTGACATACCTGAAATTTACTTAAAAGGTATTAGAAATTACTTGTATGTATAGTCTGCCAACCCACACTAGGCCAGTCTGGTGGACGTAAGCATAAACCGCATCAGCTGTAAAGAGGTCAATGCCCAGCAGTGGGGTGTATATAGGCTGATGATGATGATGATGAAAAGATGCTTTATAGTATGCATGTTTACTAAACTGCCCTCGGGGAATCTAGCAGGAACTTAGTTTCTCAAAGACACCTTATAGTCCAATATCCTGAACTAAATTTACCGGTTCATCATCAACCCCTATACGTCCCACTGCTGGGCACGGGTCTCCTCTACCGTTGAGAGGGTTAAGGCCGTAGTCCACCACGCTAACCTAGTGCGGGTTGGCGGACTACACACCTAAGAAATTCCTAAGAAATTTTAGGTGTACAGGTTTCATCACGATGTTTTCCTTCACCGTTAAAGCAAGTGATAATTCAATGTAAATACACATTTTACCTGTTTACCTGTTATCTTTATGTTATAAAACTGTTCGAGAATAGAACGCCTCATTCAATATTCACCTACACGTTTATGGCAAGCGCAACCTTTAAGCCTTTGCGGTGATTTTCCATCTTATTCTACGAGGTTTTCGATGAATAAATTTTTTAGTCTTCTTTAAGGCCAAGGCGTGCCTTTTAAGCTGCCCTTTGACGCGGGAGCCTTGAGCGAGTTCCATCTGCCGGCGCTAAATCTAATTACTTACGAAGTAGGTCTTGAATTGAAATATGCATTTATAGAACCTTATAGAAGGGTCTTATGGCCTAATTTACTTCTACTTAAGGGCCGAATTGTTCTTTTTGTGTTCAGTAGTCCGTTTATTGTGGAAGGCTAATAGAATCTTAATTTCAATGATAAAGAAGAAAACGCGAAATAACATTATTTGCAATTTTAAGTTTCTGATACAGATTCAGGTAGTAATTAAATAATATTTCAAAAGAAATACATTTATGTTTTTGAAACAAGAGTCGGCGCAAGTAACCGCCTCGGCTAACTGAAATGTATTTCTCAATTGCGTATAAAATAATTGATTAATAAAAAACTAGACCTCTACTTCACATTTACTTTATTTGACAGTTTCATAATTTTTTCACGTCATCAAGCTGCTTAGTTGATTGAACCTTTTCGTAAATAACGACAAATGAATTTGTCCAATAAAAAAAAATTAGTTAGACAAAAATAATAGAGTTGAATGCTAAGAAACAGCTTTATTTATTTTAAAAAATAGATTAACAAAATCAATCCGCCTATTTCATACAAACCCTATTATCAACCCATAACTGACATCGGGTAAATGTTAAAATGCACAACAATTTTCCACCTCCCTCGACCACGTATCAGCCTGATTTCCACCGCCCCCGCCCCACATTAACATGATAAAAATACCTGACATTTTACTCCAATCGATTTTATATATTTTTTTGTATGAAGAGAGATAGCCCGATTAATATAATTTGGACAGACAATGGGTTATAGATGGACACGGACAATAGGCGTAGTGACCTAGAATTTGGGTAAGTGTGACGTTTTCCTCTGCCCGTGAACCAGGAAGTCTGTCCAAGGTTAAAGTGGGGCATGCGCAGTTGACACCCTAACCCGCCGATATAACTTTGCACCGGGGCTAGAAAATGAAATATATTGTAAGTGGAATCCAAGCGTATTGGATGAACGTGGAATTACTAGCTTAATGGTGTTACGCTAAAATAATTTATGGTATTTACTTAATAATAGCTTATTTTAGGGAGTTTAATTATTGAAAAGTTAGTCTTAACCAAATTGCGATAGATGATCTCAAATTCATCAGATTTTAAAGTACTGGAAATCATATAAAATAAAATAATAAAAGTGTTCCAATACACGTAAAAAAAATCGTAACTTTCTAACACGAACATTCCGGCCGTAAAGTTTTAAAAGAACACAAACGCGACGCTCGTACAAAGTCACGGCGCACCGCCGGAAACTTCCCCAACGGCCTACAGATATTTCTAAAAGACATCAACGGTGCAGGCACTCGCTTACGAAGAGGCTTTATCACCTTAATACTACATTGTGCTCATCAGTACATCAAGGCGCAAGGAAACTGTGACTTGGAGTGTAACAACAGTATGGCCACAGGGTTCCCGGTCTTGCCGGCTTACGTGTGAATCTGCCTTATCGGACACTTATTATCAGTCAATACCAATTGTAACCAGTGATGAGCTGCTCTGTGTTGGTCGAGGCTACCAGCTCTTCGAACATCGAAGACGACCTTTACACGTGAGTGTTTTTGAATTTAGAATGCACATAAAAAATATTGTCTATGTTATTTTCAATATTATTTTAAATATAGAATGTAATGCACTATGGTGATTTTTAAATTTAAATAACAATAACAGTGACGTAGCAAGGTTGCGGGTGAGATCGATAACGGCGTATCAGCTGGCCGGCGTGGCCTTCGCCGCGTCCTTGGACTTCTGCAGCCTTGTCTACAAACTATAATTTCGTTGTCAAGCGATGACATTTGTAGCGGCAGGCTATTTATTTATTTACAATTTTGTTCCGTCGTTATTATGCGTTGGAAACATTTTCTACGAACGGTATTTGGTTTATTAATATTTCATTCCTGAGACTATTTACGTTAACGACATTATTGATTAAAATGTTTTTTTTTTTCAACGGAAAAACGACATTAAAAAGCTAACACGACGGCGGGCCGTGTCCACAGCGACTCTGCTATTCATGTATACGGGATATATTCGAGATGACGTACTTCCCAAATATATTCTTGAAGTGTTGAATTTGTAAATAACGAGAGAGATGTCGGCTGGCGGTGGCCGCGCGTTTTACTCATGCATCGGTGTTTTCGTCAAGTATTTGCAAGTCAAATAGTCTCTGGGCCCTCGACGTCGTTTCGCCGAAAAAAGAGGAATAAAATAATCCGTCCTTGGCAGTACCGGCTTCCCAATAACCCAGTAGCCGTGTTTTATATAATAGACCAATTGTACGTTCCGACTTGCGTGTCTTCCGTGAAATATGAAAAAATATTTCACTCCCATTGTGGACTATATGTGAGTTCCATTTTTTTACGTAAGATTAGCGTGTTTTAAATTTTTATTTATGGCAGAGCATGTTGTTCAACTAATTAATGTTTCGTAGTAAGCGTTTTATAATTTAATTATTTAATATTTTACTTCGAATATGCACATTTATTATTTAAGTCCGCACAGTCAGGTATGATAATATAGCGGTATGAATGGACGCTCAATGGGATGGTAATAGAGGTATCACGGGATGGTTAAAAAAAATAGTTTTTGTTTTTTTTTATTCATGACGGATTTATTTTTTAGGGTTGTATCTTTAATTATCTCACTATATCTTCGATATTATGTGAAACAGAAGGAGAGGAGTGCGAAGCTATATCCATGGAACAGTTGAATAAGAATAGAAAGTAACGTCAGTAAGGCAAGTGTGCCGAAATTTCGATTAGACTACCAGATGTTTGACACGGCCGCTAAGTGCAGCCAACATTTTTGTATAAAATTTGTATTATGGGACCTGATCGAAGTGGAATAAATAAGTGACAGACAAGCGGCTACACTCGTCTCCATACAAAATGTTATCTATTTCCCTCTTTATCTTATTCAGCGGTACTGTGTTTACAATACACACATATCTTTTTAGGACAATACCAGATGCCAATTATCTAAGGGTTGAAGGCAGCAAGTCCATAGTTACCGCACAAAAGTCATACCTTAGAAGCGGCTGTCTGCCTTACAGCCATTTTTAAACGAACTAACTTTGAAACATCGAAAATATACCAGACGTGTCATGCCATCCGCGGGTTTATTTAAATATATTGCTAAATGCAGAAAGCAGAGTCAGAGGTTACTGGGCTGCCCTTTCGACGTTCAATTAGCGTGTTTCAGACGACTGTCTGAACATTCCGTATATATTGGAAATAGATACAGTCTTTAAAACGAATATCATGTATTCTCTCGTCTTTGAAATAACTTTTAGAATTTAGAACATGAAGTGTCATTTCAACTGAGCAAAAGGAGACTATTTTTGCAATTTATTAAATCTTGTACAAAAATATAACACATCATTATCGTCACCAGCCCACAGACGTCCCACTGCTCCGTGCTCCTGCGTTCTCCTCTACAAATGTGAGGGTTTTAGGGCATATTTCTCCACACTGGCTTGGTAAGAGTTGGCGGACTACACATTTAAGAAATTATTAATATAAAGTAGTGCAGGTTTTATATCGTTTACGGTAAAGTGATGATTCATAGTGAACAAACATACAACTTTAAAAAGTCAGAGGTGTGTGCCTGCCAATGTGTTTTTTGAAAGCTTTATTATTATTTAGTTTAGGTATAAGGTCCATGCAGGTGACAGACAAGTGGCGACACCCGTCCCCATACTAAATACGGTATATTTCTCTTCTAATGTTTTTCAGCAGTAGGTACTGTGTATTTAACATAACAGTGATGGCTTTAGGCGCACGGTTGAGAATCTCGGCGGTCGCGGGTTCAAACCACGTTTAAATTATCACTTGCTTTAACGGTGAAGGAAAACATCGTGATGAAACCTGCACACCTAAAATTTTTTAGAAATGTCTTAGGTACACGTTCGACTATCCGCACTAGGCCAGTGTATTCGATAAAGGCTTTAACCCTCCCAGATGCAGAGGAGCCCGTGCCCAGCAGTGCGACGTATAAGAGCTGATGATGATGATGATGAAGTGTATTTAATGTGAGTTTTTCTCGTTCCAGATTCAAGGAGGAGCCTTGCTCACCGTCGTCCAGTTCTTCGGGTAAGCAAGATGTTTTCATTTCGTTATTTTCAGTTTGATTTTCATTTATGCACTTTTTCGATGCGCGGACCTTACATTTGAGGTATCTCTTGTTTCAATAATGGATTTTTAGGCCGCTCTCGTCGCATCGATTTTTTCAACATAATTTCAATTTTTTAATTTATTTTGTAAACTTGTGGTAGGTACTTTTCTACTTCATTTTATAAGGATCGAGTTTAGTGAGCGAAAATAGTAATTCCGTGTCGTCAACACTATTTACGATTTAAAAAAAATCGTAAAAACACGCGTTTATAATTCATGTTTGTGTGCTCTTGTTGTAAATAGATAGTGATTGAGTAATAATAATGTTTATAAAGTACTGGCGTCGCGGAACGTGTTTGATATAGCTTTCTATCAACATTCATTTAAGAATTATTAACAGATATTAAGATGTTAGGCGTTTCATACAAAATGTTTGTGATTTTTATTAGGTACTAAGTCAAATTATCCTATCCGTTTCAAATGAATCCTCATAATATAATCAGTCCTAAAAAAGATATTTTTGAGTCACAAATAGCTTAAATACGTTTATATTTATTTTTTTCGACTACATAAGGTTTTTGCTAAGTTTTGTAAAATGGACAATTGATCATCAGTTCCGTTCATTTCTCATCCCTGCATAGACACATAAGCCTTCGTTAGGCATCAACACGTGATTTTAATCCATGTTTTCAACCTAGCTAGTTTTCGTAAGATTGAAAAGTCTCCGGCAACTTTTGACGAAACAAAACTTGAAACAGGTTTTCTTTTAAAACTTATCAATTAGGCGCCTCATAATAAAAATAGTAGCTGCTTATCAATTGTTCAGTTCCTGATTATTTCGCGTGCGGGCTTACTCTTCTTAACATGTAAAATACCTACATTAGCAATATTTGTGGAATTTCAGGAGTGGATTAGCAAGTTTTTAATTCTAATGATTAAGCATCTAGGCGCGCGGTTGATAGTCTTGGCGATCGTGGGTTGAAACCACAGGCACACACGTTTAACTTCACGTCGTGATGAAACTTGCACACTAAAAAATGTTTTTAGGAATTTCTTGGGTGTATAGTCCGACAACCCGCACTAGGCCAGCGTGGTTGAATCAGGCCTTAACCGTCTCAGTTGTAGACGAGGTCCATGCGTGGCAGTAGCACGTTTATGGACTGATTATATATATGGGTTTACCGTTAAAGTACGAGATAATTCATTATGAATACACACATAACTTCGAAAATTCAGAGGACTCCATGGTCCTCTCAAACCTTATGGGTTTAAGCTATCGACCGCCGAGACCAAGTGAGCCTCTTGGTCTCTTAACTGCGTGCCTATTAGTTCATTCTACTTCAGAGAATTGATTCTACACTTTGTTACCAACATTTTTCTCATTCGGTGTTTCTAAATCCATAATCAACGAATTTGTGGGAGTTAATACTCGCGAGCCCCTTACATAGAGGGTGTATATATACCGTGATAGGAAACTAAACAGGTAATAGCTACGGTGATTCCAAACCCCCTGGCATTAATGAAAATCCCGATAAAAATAAATAAATGAATACACCCAACAGTCACATACATAGTCCTGACCCCACACTAAGATACAAGTCTTGTGTCGTGGGTATCAGAAACTATGAGAGACTTTTTCGGTCTCACAAACACCCAGACCCGGAACAAATATTTGTGGATCACACAAACATTTGTCTCGGTGCGGGGATCGAACCCGCGGCCGCTCGTTTCGCAAGCTGGTGTCTAGCCAACTGCGCCACGGGGCTGTCGGGGCAAAATGAAAAATGGACGTTTTCTTAAACACCACCACATGCATTTTCTGCCTATGACTTTTAGAAAAACGTCAATATTTTTATTTTTTGCTGGGATTTTCTTTAAAGCCCCGGGCTTTGTATTCACCATAGCTATGCCTTAGTTTCCGATAACGGCCTGAATACATCTGTGTATGTATAGTAGATACGTTTGATATTACATCTAAAAATATTCACAGTTAACTAAATTATAGGTACTTAAAAACATCACCAATCTTCTGCTTAGTATTTAGTGTACGTAACCTCACACCTGTGTACTCCGAGAGGGGAGGCAAATGTGCATTTCTGCACCGATCTACTTTTCTTATCAGTCCCACTAATATCGGGCGAGCCTATTGCCGTTTTTTAAACCAAATAGTGTCCACGTTTCGTACGTCAGAAAATATGTGACGTCTATTGGCTCTTGTACGAATTGACTAAAGAGGGATGCTTTTTGCTAGATGGGTCAGATTAGGTCTTACCTTACCGTACGAATAGAAAAAAAATCCTTAACATAAGTAAAAGTGTATACAGCGTGAAGCGAGCCTGTATGCACAAAAAATACAGTGCCAAGGGCTCTTGTTGTACTGTAAATATGCCCCGATGGCGGCCCATAAACATGTACATAAATTATTTTGTGTCGGTAACAAATTACAGCGACATTGAATTTTTTATAAATCCTCGCCCGCCTGCATCCGATGCGAATCTTAATGTTCTAACTACATCTCACTGCGCTTTCGATTATATACATATAGTTATGTATACATGAGCAGGCCATCGGCCTCGAGGTTTGGGCGCGCGGTCGCGAAACTCGGCGGTCGCGGGTTCGAACCCCAGGCACACACCTGACTTCGAAGTTATGCGTGTATTCACATTGAATTATCACTTGCTTTAACAGTGAACGATAACATAGTGATAAAACCTAAAAAAGTTCTTAGGAATTTCTTAGGTGTGTAGTCCGCCAACCCGCACTAGGCCAGCGTGGTGGACTATGGCCTAAACCCTCTCAATGGCAGAGGAGACCCGTGCTCAGCAGTGGGCGTATATGGTTGATGATGATGATAGTTACGTATATTACGCCTGTTTTTTTATATGGCAAAAGAGGCAAACGAGCAAGTGAGCCAAGTGATGTTAAGTGGTCACACCGCCATAACATACATACATATGGAACATAACTTTACAACTAAATGTATAAAAAATCCATAAAAATTTGTTTGGGTTCTAGTTGTTTATAGGACTTAAAAATATCTTTTAGTTTCAGAGACCCACGGCGCAACACTTGTATCTTACTGTGGGGTCAGAACTGTGTATGTGACTGTGGGGTGGTATTTTCTTTAACTCTGTTTACCTTCTCTCAAAATTCGGTACCTAAGGTTTTAGGATGTTAGTCTTTGGACTAAAATACCCCATTACATACTTATACTTTTATACCAGAAAACGTAAATGGGCTACGGAATATTTGATATTTAACTGAATTAGCGTAGAAACTATTAAGTTCATTGGTTCGGCATCCCGTTATGTGACGAAATAGGTCAGTTACGGCTCACAAAGTACTAAAAAGCAGTCTAGACCCGTCCATTAGTAGTGCACTGGCATCAAACGTCGCTTGTGTATACATTTCCTCGCTTTATGCCTACGCTAACTACTTAGATGTCTTGTAGGCATAAAAAATAAATTGCATTAATCGCGAATATATTTCCTGAATGCTTTTCATAATGACGTGATCACGCATAGCGTCCTGTGTTTATAAACATATCCAAGACAAGATGACGCCGCGGGGTAAGCGCACCCGCCACGATGCCCACTAATTCTGGGCTTAATCCCAGTTATCAGCAAATCTTATGAGACAAGTCGGCCTATCCGCTAATGGCACTGGTTTCCACGGACCCCTGTCCACTTCCACAAACCAAAAACAACTTTAACGCGTCTCGTGTAAGTTGTTATTGCAATGATAGCCTGCAGAAACGTGTTTGATTAGATGCTAACACTAACCAAATGTGAAGCAATTGATTCTCGACTTTAAAGTTTAATGGCAAAGTGTTTATTAGCTTGACTTTAGGTGTCTAACAGCTATGCGCGGTTCAGCGACCCGAGCAAAGGTTCGCTTCCTGAGCCAACCGCGTTGCAGAGAATTAGTGCTGTCCCGTTGTTACATAATTTTGCGGAGAAGTATCGAACAATAGTATTTAGAAATTATAATCCATATTATATATTTTCGCCTACGTTATCGTCAGAAATCGTCGTAAAACCCATAATTTTAAGATTGGTGGGAGGATTACACCCGTAATTGTTCATATGTTTAATTAATTTTTACTTTTTTTTTCTACTAGTATATTCGACCTCGAACTTTGTACTTTCCGTTCAGTATAAATAGCCCTTGAAACAGTCGGTTGGAGCCGAGACGGAAATTTATGTTCATGAAATTTGCTGAGAGATGACGTCGAGGCCCTCACAAGGAACAGGGATTCCTTGTGATTGCCAGTAAAATAGTTTCAAATACAATATAAAAAAAAACTGTGCCGTGTTATTTTTTAAAACAGGAATGGAACGCCACTAATCTTGATCTTCCGATAGAACATTTTGGAAGTCTGGGGGAGGCCTATGTCCAGCAGTGGACATCTTTCGCCTGATGGTGTGATGGATGATGTGATCTTGATCTTTTGTTTCTCTCATCCATACCTACTTTGCAAAAATCATAACTCCTAAACACCCTTTTGAAGTAGATTAACTAATATTCTCCTTAATCGATTTGTCGATGTTGGCAGCACTGCGAGGGCTCGGCTTTTTACGCGGCGTGTGCGCATCGCGCTTTATTCTCTTATTAGAGTTTGCTACAACTAATACTAGGAAAGATGGCGACGCCGTGACTAACTACGTAACACATTGTAAAACCTTTTCTGATTCGTTCTAGAGCTGGGGATCCACCAGGCATAAAGTAATTTAACCATTTTTAAACAAAAATGGCTTTTTAACGGAAAGAGTAATTGATGCGAGTGTGATTTCTAATCAAATGTTGGTTATGAGCTTCTATTTTTTTCAGTCAATAATGTCGAAACCTTATTTTATTAATCGGAGAATCACAGTGATTACAGTAAATTTATAATTATTCCCCTGTGTTCAAGTTAGATGGCAAATTGTTCTCTGTATCGGAATAGTCATTACACCTATTATAATAATAAATAATAATAATATAGCCTTAAGCAGTGATGGCCTCGAGGTTTAGGCGCGCGGTCGAGAATCTCGGCGGTCGTGGGTTCGAACCCCAGGCACACACCTCTGACTTTTCGAAGTTATGTGTGTATTCAAATTGAATTATCACTTGCTTTAACGGTGAAGGAAAACATCGTGATGAAACCTGCACACCTAAAAGTTCTTAGGAATTTCTTAGGTGTGTAGTCCGCCAACCCGCACTAGGCCAGCGTGGTGTACTATGGCCTAAACCCTCTCAATGGTAGAGGAGACCCGTGCTCAGCAGTGGGCGTATATGGGTTGATGAAGAAGAAGAATATAGCCTTTTATTCAGATCATTTTAGTACATATAATAGATTTGTTAAGCTAACAATAAATTCTTAAGTTTTATATATTATGCTTAAATTTAGTGTAATATTTGTTGTTTGGTTATCTTTTCTAGATCTGTTTGCCAGTCGGCAAAGGCCTCCTCCAACCTTTTCCATTCCTTTCTTTCTTGAGCCACTCTATTCCATGTGACTCCTGCCACTTGTCTAACGTCATCGTCCCACCTTTTCTGTGGTCGGCCTCTTTTCCTTTTGCCTTCCCTTGGGTACCACCATGTCACCCTTTTGCTCCATTTGTCGTGTCCTCTTATCAGGTGACCAGCCCATCGCCATTTGAGTCTTTTGATTTTGCTTATTACATCGGTAGTTTTTGTTTTGTTTCTAATGACGAATTTTTTTAACTCTGTCTGTCTTTTTAATGTTTAGCATGCTCCTTTCTATTGCATACTGGCAAGTTGCTAATTTGTTTGAGGTGGCCATGTTTTAAGGACCATGACTGACACTCGTACGTAAGGACAGGTAGTACGCAGGTTTTGAAAATTTTGATTTTTAAGTTTATATGGAGCTCTTTATCCTTCATAGCCTCTTTTAAAATCCAGTATGTCTTCCAGCCATTTGTGACTCTTCTGTCCACTTCCTTCTGCATAGGATCTTTTTGAGTTATAAGCTGCCCTAGATATACGTACTCATCTGTGTAGTTGATTACGGTGTTTCCTAAATCTGTAGTATGTTTGTGCCCGTTTGTCATCACCCTAGTTTTTTCCGGATTCATTGCCAAGCCTATACTCTCACTTTTTTGCGCAAGTTCTTTACACCTATTATACGTACTTTAAAAAAGGGGATTGTGTCTGCTTAAATATTTAAATCCCTTGAAATATAATTCGACTATCGAAAGGAAGCGTCTTCCTTTATACCCAGGTATTAACTAGAAAACTTAAAATGAAAATTATCGGGTAATTGAGTAGTGGTGATATGACGCGCCACCTGTAATTTATATTGCACAACCGCTTCCAGTTTTAGTCCAGCACCTAGTAAGTGTGTGGCGTGCGAGTGAGGACTTTAGAAATCCTGTGAGAGGTCAAGAAGTGTTTCTGAATTTTTGTCTACGATCATATCGCGCTGACGATACCACAATACTAGCCCCACAAAAATGCTAGAGTAATGAAAATAACTGTGATTTTGAAAGGGGCGTAGGATAATTGGATTTAGACCTATGATGTATAAGAAAATGGATTGACAGAAGAAGCTGTAGAGGTCCTTATTATTGGAATGACGTATCCAGTCTCCTGCACGCTTCCCTAGAAAATTATGGTAATTTAGCTGTTAACGTCTCCATATGACTTGACAGCGTCATGTGGATGTGCGTGCGTCGTTCAGTTGTTTTTAGTATTGCCTTGGTGTATTCCATCGTCTGTATAGCCGTGGATGTTATGAAATTAAATGCTAGGATACGTATAGAAAAGTCTGTTATACACTATTGGACCTAAATAATCAGTCTATTGGATCAGAAAAGTGACAATGATTAACGAGTCAAGACTGGATTTAGCTTTGGCGCTAGGGGGACGTCACATAGTCGTGGTCAAGTTCCAAGAATTCTTATGGAAGATAATAATAGATACAAGTAAAAAAATATGAATGTGTGTAAGCGTCATGACCCCAATAAACCTTTCCTGGATCCACCCTTGTTGCGGGTTGAGGCTTTAAAGCCGTGTTTTTAGGCGTTTTTAGGCTCCTCTGACTTTTTCTGTGGGGAAAAATGCGTTTAGTCTGGTAGCATGCACTGTTACTTAAATAGGCATATACGAGTATAGGCAGAGAGTGATACATAAGTCCACGGTTTACAATAATCTATAATATTTACCATTAGCTGACAACTTATGTGTCAGCTAATTGGGGCTTGTCTCTGCGCAAAAATATTCTTGTTGTTTTCTATATCCTAAACATAGGCCATTTAATATGACAATATAGCCTACTATCTGCTTTTTGGTTCCATTTAGCATCAAGCTTAAGACATTTACTTTCACTAGAATAAATTGCTTTTAATCATCATAGACGTGTCACGTTATGCGGTGGTATACATTCTTCGCTTCTTCAATAATTTTGAGCTCAAAGACAAAGGCCTAACAATGTGTAACAAGTCAAGAATTAAGTGAAGGATCGATAGCTCCCATTTTATGCCATGAATAGTTAACATTACTACTCTGTATAGAACAGCAGTAGGTCACATTACTAGTTCAATTTGCGCGCCATGCTTCCATTGTAACTACGACATTTTTGCATCCATTCTTAAAGCTTAGAAGTAAAATATATATGTACATCACTTTACGCCAGTATCCCCTAAAAGGCAGGCAGAGGTGCATTTGCCCACTACATTTCACCAGGCATGAATCAGTCCCACGTAATAGGTGGGGAGCCTATTGCCGTGTTTTGGGAACATTACCAGACTCCATGCTGCTGCTAAAAAAATCCTAATGGAAAAACCCAGTGATACTCAGTTCAACCCTATAAACAAACCCAGGACCTCTAGATCGTACAGAACATATTTGTATCACGAGACCACAAAGCAGTGTACATATACCATTATACATACATTTGTATATTATGAGAATATGCAAATTTTCCGTCTAAACAACAATTATTCCATTTTATAACCTCGTGGTTACTTACTGTCCGATGGTTTTAACGCCCTAGGCTACAGATATGAGATTATTTTTAAAAGGTTACGTAATTATCGAGTGTGGTGAAGATCCAATTTAGCACCCCTCCTGACGAGAGCGACGCAAAAAAATTGCAACATCCTTGCTTTTTTATTTAATTTCACTTACCTACGTGGGTAATATTTTGTTTATAGGAGATCTCACGTTAAAATTACACGTATGTATGCTTATTTTTTACGTCATAATTTTACAAATACCAAAAAGTGAGGCACTTCGCTGTTATTGGTTGACAGACTAACTTTCTCTTTCTTTCTCTTTCTCCTTTACATTGCTTTTCTGATTAACTTCGTTGCGGGATTATGACAATTTAGGTCCCCTTAGATTCGCTGAGCTTCATTGCTCGGCGCCAATACTGTGCGTGCCGCTGTTGATCCTGGAGTACAGGAGTTGCAGTGACGGGTGTGTGGTGGGATAGGGCCAAAAAGACTAACTTTCTCAAGAAATTCCGGGTGGAAAATTCTGGGATGGACTTCTGAGAATTGAGCCTGCGACCGCCGTAATTCTCGATCGCATCCCTTAGCCTCAAGGCTATCAGCACTTTGTAACAGTATAATTATTTGAAGTTAACGGTAGCTAAGCTGCGGGCGCGGGGTGGTCGAACGATGAATTTACAATGAAACATTTGTAATTCTTATACACCGGTGAGGCGCCATGACTCTCCAAACTTAACGCCTAATACACACTTTTTATATTTTATTCGGGTTGACAGTCAGATCAGAGGATTGTAAAACTAACCTGACATATATGTAACTTCATGCCCGTGTACCGAAGGGATAGGCAGAGGTGTATCTGCAGCCAGAATTCGCCAATTGTGTTTTCGTCCCATGTAATGGGAGGCGAGCGTATTGATGTTTTTAGAATCCGAGATGCAACTAAAAAATTTAAAAATGTTTAACAAAAACACTGCGCAACTTAGCAAACGAATCTTAAACCTCTAGATCGCACGGGACATACTTGTACTGCGAGACCACAAGGCAGTATGAAAGGCAACTCGACGACAAATATTTTTATCAATGGAATAGTAATTTGCTCCAGTAATTTCACCATCATAACATTAACTTCTAGAGATGTATATTATGGAAATTTAATAGATAAACTCACATGTGATATAACGTATGATACTTCGTAGTATGATATTTAAAATAACGTAGGTATTACGTACATTGTACCTGTAATACTTTTTAGAAATTACTTACAAAGATTTTCCAAAATTCATTCTTTCTAGGAATAGCAAAGGGATCCAAATTTTATGTTGATAGGATGCACAAAAAATACTTTTTAAATGGAATTCTCTTGACTATGCACAAGCAGAAGAGTATTTCTCAGGGAAACACACACACACACCTATCGCAGTCGCTTCGACCGTAGATCATCAAAACTCGCGAATCATAATATTACCTTGGATAAATTCAGATCGCAACAACCAAAGCACGTGTTAAAAATGCAACGCATGTAGCTGTTTCTCGTACCATAGTTTTTCAATTCATTTTTGCCGTGTATTGATTTAATCAACGAATCGTAAGTGAGTTTTCAGTGCCATATCAGTGGACGGATGCAAATACGAAATTTGAAATTTATTTTCGAGTTTGCGATTTGTGAATTCACGGTCGATGGTAATTTTGTATTTTTTTTCTCTGCAGCCGACGTGGCCCGTTTAATTATTTATTCATTTAGTGCGTTTTATTTTTGGCTCGGTTCTGCCCTTAAAAAATATATAAATATGCTTTCATTGGTGCAGCATTGCTTAGTGTGGAACAAAATATGATTTATTGGTAGTGCAATAATTATTTGAATTTAAAATATTGCAATCGTTACTTTTGCAATAAGGAAACCAAAAAGGTTTAAGATTAGCATTTTTTTAATGGAAGGTACAAGTTTGAGAAATTTGTAATAACGGTCAAAACTGTAATATTAGAGGATCAATGTTTAGTTAGGTCCTACATGGGTATTTATCAGGAATAAATAATGACGGCCTCGAGGTTCAGGCGCTTAGTCTAGTCAAAGCTTGGCGGGTGCGGGTTCAAACTCCAGGTATACATCTATGATTTCTCAAAGTTATTTGCCCATTCCCAATTAATTTCCACACACTTTAACGGTGAAGGAAGACATCTTGCAACAATCCGCACTCCTGAATATTAGGAATTTCTTAGGTGTGTAGTAGACCAACCCGCACTAGGCCAGCATGAAGGACAAAAGCCTACCCGTTTCCATTGCAGAGTCGATCCAACTAGCATTTGGGTGTTTATGAACTGAAAATGATATGATCACTATATGACAGGATTACAAGTTTTCCTGCTATTGGCCCAAAAGTATACAGTAGCCATGCATTATAAATACTCCAAATTTAGTCATGAACTTCGCTTTTCGAGGGGGATTTCCGTGTTTACAATAACTGTAGACTAGATAACCTGTATTTTCAAACATTCATGTTTTTTTAGTGACAAGGCCACACTAGTCAAAATTGTATCGTACTTGCACGTGACACTGACGTTAAACTCCTTACATACGTTAAAGGTTCTAGAAGACGGCAATATGCTATATAACGTCCCACTGCTGGGCATGAATGCTCTACAACAGAAAGGGTCTAGGCCTTAATCTACCACGCTGGCTCGAAAAAAACCTAAGAAATTCCTGAGGACTTTTAGGTGTGCGGATTCCGTTACGATGTTTTCCTTCACATTAATCAATCACACGAATATTATATAGTAGTATGTCATAGTATAGGAACATATTTGCTAAATGTAAAGTTTTATATTAAGAATTTTATAAAGCTTCTGCTCCGTAACTGCTTCTGCTAAATTCGGAACCTCTAAATCGTTCGGCACATATTTACCCCCTGAGGTAACTTATCACGGATTAATTTTATTATCTTTCCTCGTTCTCTATCGAGTTATTATTATGTAACATATGCGACATTTCGGCGGAGAGTCGTATCTACATACACGAAATGTATTCTAAGCGGACACGATGACAGAACATAGCAAAATTACGTGCTTACTGTATCGGTAATGGGACATTCGGATACATGTTTGGAATTTTTTTGTGAATGCAAAATGTATGAATTACAGTAATCGTCTTTTATAGTGTTATTTTTTGTTTTCTTCTACCTAGTTTTGTCTTTTTATTTTTAATAGTCTCGCACATACCGTAGTAAATAAAGAAATTCTGAATGAAGATGCGAATCTTTTGTGGTGCGTATTTGAAACTATGACAGACAGATTTTTGTGAACTAATTTTTCTGTTGGGGGTCAAACCCGCGGTTTTTTGTTTCGCAAGTTTTACACTACTGTGCCACGCGGATTTCAATTGACACAACATCTGTCTGACATCTAAAACTAGAGATATTTCAATTATCGAGACGCATGCTGAATTCGACAAATATTTGTGGAATATAACGCAAACGACTTTAATAGCGCTACCAAAGATTACAGATTCGGGATAAAAAAATTTGAAACGAAGTATAAAGCATATTTAATGTGCCCGCCCGCGTTCGGGATTTCGACCCGGCTACAAATAGATTTTACACGGAATTAAAAAAACAGTTCCAATCAAACTTATCGACAGATGTTTCGTACCCTCGACACAATAGCACACGTACTGCTTTTAATTAACAGTGTGGAGTTCCCGACAAATCAGCCGTCCTCAAACGTGGATTGTAGGAAAAATTTGCACCGGGCGCATTCAAACTTTTATAGCAGTCGGGTGAACCGAAATCTGACTTCCAACAGTCCTTTATTTAGGTATTCAACCTGCGTAGGACAAAGGGCGGGCTGTGTGACACGACAGTAAGGGAGCCCGCACCAGAGAGACGCTAGTTTAATCGACAAATGTATTTTTTTCTATCCGACTTTTGTGGGCAGGATATTCGCCATACAGGTCGAGTTTTGCGATCCAATCGAGATTGCATATGCATGTTTTGTAGTAAAATTTTTATTTTGCCTATTTTTAAATGTCTACATCAGCGTAAATCCGTCTGCTACGCACAGGCCTCCTCTATAGCTCGCTGTGGTTAGGTGAGTCCAACACCTTGGCCTCGTGCGGGTAGACAGACTACTCGCCTAAGAAATTTCTAAAAAAAACAGATGAGGAGATTCGCGATATTTGCCTTTACTTTTAAATTAAGTGATAATAATTGATACGCACATTTTTTGGAAAAGTCATTTGCTCTGTGCACCTAAACCTCGGCTATCCCGATTATTTTTCTTAATACTTATAAACATTTCCTTCGCTCCGATATTAACCATCCAACCACTGATGTAGGGCCGAGAGTACACGCAGTCCTTCTTTCCAAAGGTATGTTTGTAATTATTCACGCCACGTGGTTACATAAAATCTTAATCCCTGTTTTTTCCCGCCTGGTAATAAAGCTTATTTCATTTACGATTTTTCTCGAAGCACATTGAAAGTTGGTTTAATATTTATTTTAAAAACTGTAGGTTGATTGAGCAGGCGAACAGTGCTGAGTATATTCAGGAATAATCTTTTGCTTTTAAGTATTCATAGAAGCCATAATAGGAAATGTATTGTCGTTGCCTTGCAAAATGAGAGGTCGCAGATTCGATTCCTGCACCAGGATAAATGACTATGTCATCCATAATTACTTGATTTGCGCCTTAGTGTTTGTGATGCTGCAAAAGCCTCTCGTAGCTTCTAATGCCTAGTAGTCAGTGGCGTGCCTAGGGTGTCAAACTAAGGCAAGCCCAAATGTTTATTTAGTAGCAGCATATTTTTTTTGGTACGTAGGACTAATAAATATCTACCGGTTAGTACTCACATTCACGTTTATAGCGTTATTTTATAAATAAACAATCGTTAAGTTCGTTATTCGGAACTATGTAAGGCAAGTCGGGCTTTCGGGCTTCTATGGAAGTACCGCCACTGCTAGTAGTGTAGTATGGGGTCGGAGCTGTGTACGTCTGTTGGATGTAAATTGCGAAACAATATTACGATGGCATTCTCACTCACAGATTGACAGTATATTAGGATATTAAATTAACTTCACGCAAAGACGAAGGCTTAATTTGAAGTTATTGGACTGTTGGCAATTTTTATTTTTCTTTCACTATGCAAAAAAGCAGCTAATTTATTAGGTCACTGTATTTATAAAAAACTGCGACGTTATTAAATAGTCTGACATTTCTTTTTTATAGGATATACGGTTTTACTGTTACATCATTATAAGTAATTCAAGCATGTGGGCTTTCACGAAAATTCTAGCTCATAGTGAATAGCACAAACAAGCTTCATGTGTGTACTAACAGTATTGCAAACCAATATTCCTTGTGACACAATACCTTGCTTGTTTGACATGGAGCTATCCTGAAATGTCTAACGTACACAGAGAATATCCATCCGCCATTCAGACCTTTGTTTCGCCTTCTCTTGCGGCAGTGAATCAAAATTTGATAACTCCTTTGACACTGAATAGAGGCTGTGCATTCGTATATTTTACACTTTGGCTGCACGAGCAAAGAGGAGGTCCTTAAAGATTCCCTACTATTGTATGATATACAGGGTTGTATGTCATAGTCAGTCAGGGTTGTATATACATTGTATGATCACGGTCTAAATACACCCTGTATATGAAACCTACACCTAACAGTTCTTAGGTGTGTAGTCCGCCAACCCGCACTAGGCCAGCGTGGTGGACTAAGGACTAAACCCTCTCAACGGTAAAGGAGGCCCGTGCCCAGCAGTGGGACGTATATGGGCTGATGATGATGATGATGATAATATGACCCAAACGTGAAAGACAGGGTGTAAAAAGACCTTGATTAAACTAATTAGGTTTTCAAAGAAGTCGCTCGTTCTCTGACGATCGTCTAACAGAGATAAATTAGCGTTTGCATTTCATCATCATCATCATCAACAGCCTTTAATTCGTCCACTGCTGGACATAGGCCTCTCCTATGGCACGCCACTGGGCTCGAACTTCGGCTCTCCTCATCCAACCACTGCCAGCCACCTTGCGGATATCGTCACCCCACTTAGCCAGAAATTTTGTTTGCATTTGAAAACCGCAAATTTTGATCAAGTTGGCTTACTTCTATCCTTGATACCCAATAGCCACGGAAGTAATATCAACTTGTACTGATGATATTGACGTATTCGCCAAGAGCTGACATGTGTAATCATTAAGAAATGAGACAATATTTACCGACGGCGCTTATTGCTCATGAATGGGCGTCAAACTAAATATATAGGGGTTCTAGGAAGCATCCCATTGAATATAAACTTGAAATGCTGCCACATAATGTCGCTTCAAGCAGTCAAAGCGGTTAGCTGCATTTGCTAAGTGGCAGCGGTGTCCATTCAAAGACCCTGAGGCGTTAAATGTGCAGTTAAAAACAATAAGGTGATACCATGATATACTGGAAAGGTACTTAATGCCTAGTTTTCGTTTTACCTACTGGGTATAGGGTTTGCTTTTAATGATATTAATAACCGATTCGTATAGAAACATATTTTATAACTACCCATTATCTTGATTTCTGCCCTTATCTTGATCTGCCCGAAAAACATCAATACGCTCTCCCTTATTACACGTGATTGATACATACCTGCCGAGAAGTGTGTGAAGGTGTAGAAGTGGGTGTGTTTGCACCTCTGCATACCCCTTCTGGGAATAAAGGTCTGAGATTATGTCCTCAAGAATTTTAATTATTTCTGATCAATATATTTTCTAAATAGCAATAATTGGATGTTACTAGTTAAGCTCAGCTTAATAGAATTCACTCAAGCATTTGCATAAGGATTAGTTTAAGGATTATTGTAATTCTGTGTACTTCACTGGCGGTACTACCAAAGAAGCTCAAAAGCGAAATTTGCTTTACATAATTCCCAATAATCTTTAAAATTTAGATCTTAATTTTTACTTGTAAATGTGATTCTCTGATATTTATAAATTGTATATAACACATTCAACGAATCTAGACATAACTCAATTAACAAGTAAACCTTTTGGGCTTCTATAAAAGTACCGCCCCTAGTGTGGCTATATGAGGTTTAGCATTAATCAGGACATAAATATTAACAAGACACAAAGATAGACAATATCTTTTAAATCTGTTACTTATGTATGATTAATAGATATATATACTCGTTTCCACAGTAGCCATTTTTTTTAAACCCTACGTATAAAATAAGGAAGAGTACAGTCGTATAATGCC
The DNA here is from genome assembly GCA_030295005.1 of Cephonodes hylas. Lineage (NCBI taxonomy): Eukaryota > Metazoa > Arthropoda > Insecta > Lepidoptera > Sphingidae > Cephonodes > Cephonodes hylas. The sequence goes on from AP025360.1 coordinate 17,373,099, forward strand.
ACCGAGATGTGAGTGCGTCGCATCGCGATCTAACTGGCTCTAGCGCATTAAGCATAAATTGCAACAATCAACTAAGTTACGAACCGCCGCCAACTCAATTAATGCACATTAATTCAACCAAGATGTAATTTGCGGCTTAGCCTGCGTACGCCTGGATCTACTTCTGACCGCCTCCTTGATTTTCCACCCCTTCTAATGTCATTGCAATGGACATGTCCATTGTGTTCTATGTATCTGTAGGAATACCTATTACCTGTGTTATTTAACAGTGTAATAGTTGTTTGCGTTTTTACCGTAGTAATAACGTATATAACGTTCGAAATAAACGATATCGTTGCGAATAAGAAATTCTCGCTTCCCAAAAAAAAAACAATCTTGTCTACATAAAAAATATGAGTTCAATACCATCATTATTTGCTGAGTCTACTGGCGTAAACATTAGAGCATATAAAAAATATATTAACATCCTAAACATTACAAAAACCGTTCACGTCGGAAACTCTCACTGATGAGGGGCGAGGTGCGCGGGCGCAGCACTGGCGCTCGCCGCTCACAGCCTACCGGACGAGCGCGAAAGCTCAGTATGCGCCCAGTGCTCGTGGTGGACGCACGTCTCTGCGCTGGATATGAGCGGACCATGGACGTGTGGAGCGGAAGAGCGCCCGCCCCGTGCGTGCGCGCGACGCCTTCAATGAGCGGGGGAGCCGCCGACTCCTACCCCATCGCCTTTTACGACAACAAGGACAAGTCGCCGCCGCGCATAAAGCAAGGTCTGTCACCTCCCATAGCTATCCAGCCAATTATGCATTTACCAAAAAATAATCCGTGAATTGACAGCTCTATATAAATATATAAACTAGCCTGATTTAAAATTCAATGCGCTTAAACAGTTGGCAACAATATTTTTTCACCAAAACATATTATGGTAATTTTATACGATCGTGAAATAGACGAAAACTGAAAATTTACAAGTTTCGGATGACGGTGGCTCGCGGCTGACAGTCGCTTATATAACGCGTGGAGTTTCAATCCTGTGACATAAGTGTACCTATGCAAGTTGGAAAGGGCGAATTAGATTTACTGTTGGAACTTAGGAAGTTGCGCATGTCATTGCACCCTATTGTCAGAGCTGGATAATTTTCAAATCGTTAAACTTTGCCCTAAGCTACACAAAAAAGTGGTTTGCAATATTTATGCGAATAAATTTTGTCTGTTTTTTGTATATTATTAGAAATTATGAATCCCGGTGATATGTTTATCAAGTTCCTGTTTTGTTTTGTATATTATTAGGCTATGTTCACGATCAAGGCCTTGTAAATAGATCGCAAGAGAGTCCATCGGCTTTGAGTTCGATTCCCGGACAATGTTTTATTTTTTCATGAAATTATTGGTTACTAAGCATCTGTATGCTGACTCTATATTAAATTTTGTAATTGAAGGATTTCTGTTTACCTCTTAATGTTTACGAATGCTTAATTTTACTCAAAGTTTTAAGCTGAGCGTCCACCTTTATGACTCTTGAAGTTAATTTACTTCTTACCATAACTAATTTACAGCGTTAAAGTTTTTTCCTAAGTCCCCAACTTTCTGTTACTCATTTCTGTTACCTAACCTGTGATATACTGTAAACGTTATGAAATCGCTGAATGTACTTCGCAGTGAAAGTACTAGCTGTTGAAAAAGTGTTGCACGCTAAAATTGTACAAGTATTTGCGTTAAAGTATTAAAGTCGTGATAGCCTCGAGGTTTAGACTCACGGTCAAGATGCTTGGCGATCGCTGGTTCATACCCCAGGCGCACACCTCTGACTGTTCCTAGTTATGTATGTACGAGTATTTACAATGAGTTACCACTTGCTTTAACGGTGAAGAAAAACATCGTGATGAAACTTGCATACCTAAAATTTCTTAGGAATTTCTTAGGTGTAATCCGCTAATCTGCACTAGGCCAGCGTGGTGGACTAAGGCCTTAACCATCTCAGTGGTAGAGGAGGTGTCCGCCCACCAGTTGGCGTATATGGGCTGATAATTATAATGATGATGATTGTAAAAACATTTAACAAAAGCAGGATTCGAACATTCTTAATCCTATATATTTATCGTTAATGGAAATATTATTTATTATGACATTTCTCTTGATTCAATTGGTCGGGTTCGAACCCGAACGTCATTTGTGTGATCTGCTTATTTTTGTTTCAAGTCTGGGTTTTTTCGTGATCGAAAAGACCCTCGTAGTTTCTGATACAATAATCTTTAAATAGTGTGAGATAGAAACCCTGTTAATTATTATTTATGAGCCATAACAACAAATTTAAATGTATTGTATCCTACATCAATGGTATTAACTTTAATGATCTTTGATCTCGACACTTCGGGCTTAAGGCCGTCCAATGCTAGGTATTCCTCTACGTGTGACATTATTAAAGCCTTATTCTATCATGCTGGCCTAGTATTGGTTATAACTTTGAAAGTATAGGAAGGTTTGCCAATATCATGACACTTGTTCACGAACTTAATTTATATGATAAAAAAGGCCCTGGTGTTCAAACCGGTGAGTTTACGAAATTCGAAATTTCTACTAATAACTAAGCCATAAGGACGTTTGAATTCATGACGTTAAATCTACCGAATACATGCTTACTAAATATATCGCACGCTTAAAAATATAGTGGCCTAATTCAAAATTTTGTATTTCCACCTTCATTCACTTTGTGATTAAATATAGTCGGATTAAATAATAAAATTGTAATGTATGTAATGTAACTATTTAGTACACATATTTTTTAAACATAATGATTTTTTTATATTTTCTACAAAATGTATTTGACGAATATTTTTCCCCATTTACTTACCTTAGACTCGGCTTTTTGAATTAGGTCACTATATTATTAAGCGTGCGATATGCTTCTTACTTGGATATCAAATAAAGATATAAAGTGTTAAAGAATTGCGCGATTATAAAGCAAACTTAAAGCAATATAAAAAAAAACTTAAGGTTATATCGTACAATGACGTAAATATAATTTTCTAATTAAATTTAACTTAAACATTTAAATAAAAGCACCCTTAAAACGATATACCCCATTTCTTTGCTGTTCCTCATCATCATCAGTCCATATTCTTACACTACACATAACTTCCTTAAGTCAGAATTGTGTGCCTTGGGTTTGAACCCCGAACGCAGACATTCTCGACCGCGTTCTTAACCCCGAATCCATCACTACTTCTTTCTTTGTGTTCGTAACTTATTTTTACTAAATTCTATTTTACGTTTTAAAAAAGGTTCTTTTAATATTAATTACGTCTTTAGATCGTATGCCATGGTTATTTGAATATACACAATGCATCAAAAACATTAAATTTAGGTATAAAATGAGGCGTGGTGCGAAAACCCGCTTATGAAGCAGGAGGCCACGCGTTTGATCCCAACGTTTGTGCAATAGGCAAATATTTGATCAAAATATATTGTGATATCCACGACACTAGATTTGTATCTCAATGCGGGTCAGGTATGTTGCGTACATTTATTTACGGGGGAATAGAGCAGTGATGGCCTTGAGGTTTGGGCGCACGGTCGAGAATCTCGACGGTCGTGGGTTCGAACCCCAGGCACACACCTCTGACTTTTCGAAGTTATGTGTGTACTCACATTGAATTATCACTTGCTTTAACGGTGAAGGAAAACATCGTGATGAAAACCTGCACACCTAAAAAGTTCTTAGGAATTTCTTAGGTGTGTAGTCCGCCAACCCGCACTAAGCCAGCGTGGTGGACTATGGTCTAAACCCTCTCAATGGTAGAGGAGACCCGTGCTCAGCAGTGGGCGTATAGGGGTTGATGAAGAAGAAGAATTACGGCGTTGTTATTATATGAGTATACCCCCCTGGCGTTAAAGAAAATAGCGACAAAAGATTAAAATTTTGACGTTTCCCTTACAAATTACACTTAATGCCGATGGTTGTATGGAAAGCGTCAATTTTTTTAATTTTTTATCGGGATTTTTTTATAGCCAATGGATTTGTGAGTACAGTAGCAATTGCCCGACTTAGTTTCCAATCACGGGTTGGATACACCCTGTATTATTATTTATGTACAGTCGGGGTAAGAAAAGGTTCGTCACCTTAAGATCTATTTTCGTGTGCTCAGTCTGAGCGATAATCTTTACCGATTATGATATATTGCATCGCAATGTTATTATAAGTGGAAGTAAAGAGTTCAATAGCAAAAGGTACTAAGAGTTTACGACTTGATTAAGGAATGAATTTGAAAACTGACGAAGGTTTTATTACACTGACTGTACATACATATACATTGTATTTAGACCGTGATCGAAAACTGAGGCAGACAATAGCGATAGTGATAACAAACCCCCTGGCATTAAAGAAAATCCCGACAAAAAATAAAATTTTTGGGCTTTCCCATACAAACCGCATACTTTTAACACCGATGGTTGTATGGAAAACGTCAAAATTTTTATTTTTTTCGGGGATTTTTAATATCGCCACTGGGTTTGTGATCACCCTCGCTATTACCTGCCTCAGTTTTCGATCACGGTCTAAATACACCCTGTATACACACGCCTGTATCCCACAGGGTAGGCAAAGGTTTTTGTGTACCCGCGACTATCTTGACCCACATCTTTGTCTTAAACATCCATATCCTTTTCAAATGCATTCATTGTTTATAGGTACTTCTTATTTTATATCTATATCCAAGTAATAAGTATTTACCATGCAGTAACAACACCTGCAAAAGTATTTATAAAAAGTGTCTGAAATTTAATATATTTGATGTAAATAATGTATAATTTTCAACTTATTTTTAATATAAAACTCAGCACTCTTGACGAAGCCTAAGACCCATGCTACCATAATAGGGACCTATTATATATTTATTCTAGTTCCCTGCCCTTCATTTACATCATCATCATCATCACCAACCTTTCACGCTGGACACAGGCCCCTCCTATGGCACGCCACTGGGCTCACTCACTTACATACAAATAAACAATCAGACCTATTCCCGTAAGGAAAAACGCAAAGTTCAAGCTGAGTATAGTTTTGATATTTGACTCACTAACACCTAATTAATTGTTTAACGTTCCCTGTTGAACCCGGAAAAGCGTTCAAACTTTTCTCAAAGCAAGACTTCTCATGCTTTGTGCTAGAAGTCCTTTGTCATAACTATATTTCTAAGTTATAATTAAGAAGTGCTAAGTTATTAGCTTCTTTGCGTATATTGAATAGTTTCCAGAATCACTGAATATGACAACTTGATTTCAAAAGGGTTATATTTTTATATTAATAGATTAATAAACAATGCATAAAAATATCGAATTGGCATTTTTAGTGCAATTACAGAACAGAGGATATTGTATCCCACACCCGATGCCTGCAATTGTTATTTTAATTACACAATATGTAATCTAAACCAATTTATTATTAATTAACGTTAGTTCATGCGTAAAGGATTATTGACAACGCTTCCCACAACACGAATATTATCAAATTTGTAATTCGGATTCAATATTGTTCGTATTCTGGCAACAAACGTCCAGCTTTCAATTACCACTAACATTTAAGCACCGTTATGCATACGTTTGCAATCGCTGCATCGAAATACATTGCGCGTTTTGATAGCACGACACAATAGAGTTAGAGCGGGGAAGAGGCGTGTAACAGGGAACTGACCGTCTCTATCGTTTACTAATACTCGGAATAACGGAGGTGTTTGCTAATAGCCAAGAAAGGAGGGCCGGGGAGGGAGGTTGTTACTACAATTTACACTTAATAAACAGCGCAGGCACCCGTGTTTATAATCGTAGACAGTAAAAGGTTTGCATATAATCTGCGTCCGTGCGTTGTAGTAGTGTGTCACTTTAAAACTTAATTATGGCTGATTGGACCATTTCGACTACTTCACTAATGATTTTCAAATTAAATATCATTATATCGGTTGTTTATCATTCTAAATCAGTCACAACCGTATGCTTTTAAGGCATTAGGATTGATAAATCTTAACAGTATTTCTAAGTGTCTGTGCTTGCCTCAAGTATGTGCCGTATCTAGAGGTCTTGGGGTCGATTCCTGGAAGGGGAAAATGTAATTGGGAGTGAATTTAATTCTGAGAGGCAGCACTAAGTATGGAAAAATACACACTTGACAAAATGCAGGTGCAATAATGCACGTCTGCTCAACCCTTCTTTCCTTCAACCTACATTTTAAATGTTTGTTTGAGCCACATATATTTGCTTCTGAGTATTTGTGAGACCGAAAAGGTCTCGTAGTCTCTGATACTCACGACAGGTCTTGTATTCTAGTGTGTGGTCAGAACTATGCATGTGACTTTTGGGGGTAGTTATCTATAAATATTTGCCACCAACAAACTGTCACAAAATAAGTTGTCAGCCCGTGTGCCGAACGCCTATTAACCATGTAATGAAGGTGTTGTATAATAACCAGTATTAGTAGGTCAAACTTTGAGCTGCAACCGTGAGCTAGAAGCGACCAATTTACATAGCTCGGTCCTGCACCAGACAATGTTTGTGATTAGGTCCACGCCGGCCACAATTAGACAATCGTTTGAAAAACCTCTGCTGTAACTAGCATGGTGATACTTGCCATTCAGTACTTAGTGATTTTATTTTAAGTATAAGTTATTTAAGTGTGATAAATTGTGACTGTAATGGCGTTGTCTCGATACCACCGAGCTAAGATGACGCGAGTTGATATTTTTTCTTTTTTTCTTTATAGACATTGAATATGCCCGTCCTATTATGACAATCATCACCAACCCATATACGTCCCACTGCTGCGCACGGGTCTCCTCTACCATTGAGGTTAACTATAGTCCACCACGCTGGCCTAGTGCGGGTTGACGGTCTTCACACCTAAGAAATTCCTAAGAACTTTTTAGGTGTGCAAGTTTTTTTACGATCTAGACAATAAATAATTTAAAAAAAGAACGCATTAATAAATAGATCGTATAAATTACAAGCTTGTTCAGATGTAGGGTTACGAAAAAAAAGTTGCTTCCATTGATATTAAATCAAATATAAACTTAGGAATTTGTAAATTTCCAACAGAGTGTACACATGACTTCCTAAAGCTTAATATATTGGTTTAGGTAACAAACTTACGAACTCAAGTTGCAGCAAACTTTCAAACTATGATAGCTTGGATATTACATCAAACGAAGTTACAGGAAATCGGTTTACGGCTGATTGATTCATCATCATCATATTCATCATCATCAACAACCCTTATACGTTTCATTGCTGGGCATGGGCCTCATCTACGACTAAAAAGGCCTTAGTCCACCACGCTGGTCTAAGGCATTTTAGCGGACTACACACCAAAAAAATCACTAGATGTTTTTTGTTAGGTGTGCAGAATTCCCCACGATGATTTACTTCACCGTTCACTTAAATATTCACTACATTCAGATGTATAAATCATTAGTGGTATGAATAGGTAAATCTCGTTATGGGGTTACGTGAGGAAGCACTTAAGAAATTATTATGCAATGCCATGGTTACTTTTTATGAAGTAAGCTATCTTCTGTAATACGTACAAATACATACATATTTTTAAATTTTGAGAAATAATAAATTAGCAACGTTATTGAATATTTAGTCAACCAATGCAATCAAAAATCTTCAGCGTCCTACATTTTCCGAAACACAAAACAGCTAAGCCTAAAACAGTCCATAATGAAAACGATCTATAACAAAACTTATCAAAATCGACCTACCAGTCCATTTTATAAGTCGCGACTTAAACCATGATGCAATCCAGACTACTGCAATTGTATTTTCCCTGTCGAGTTCCCCTGGCCTTGAACAGCGTAAAGACTTGTTGCACGACCCTTGAGTCTCTCCCCAAACAAACAACGCACATTTGTACGCCATAGTGACAGCTGACGATTTCATACTATTCTTATTTGCAACCTTGGATCGGGTCCAAGACTTGCACCCTCTGTGTTTATAGGATTTAATTGAGCTGTGTTTGTGAATCAAATTTTTGGGAGATTATTTTAAATGAAAAACAATATTAGAATCCTTTTTTAGTATTGATATTTTCCTGATTTCTATAAAGACTAACGAGTACATTAAAGCAATGTGTTTCATTATTTTGCTAACTAAAAAAGTTATGTTAAATTGTCCCAAGATTATAGGTAATCCAGACCGGGAGCAGAGAGTATTTCACTTTATTTTTAACATAAATATGTATAAAACATTTCCTTTCTATGACGTTGAATGTTGACGGAGTATAAATAATTATATTTAGAGCAGTTTCTTATAGTAAATCATATTGCATTTCATTTAACTGCATAATTTTCGTTCCAATATTCCTATATATAATTGGCATCCTAGTCTCGCATACAGGAAGAGATAAAATTATAAGTTGTATTATAGTCTACTAGATGGCGTTGCTGGAGAGTTTTGAGAAGCTTACGTCAAGTAATTTATGAGAATTTGTACATCCCATCAGTAAAGAAAGATTTCTAAATCCCGCTTAATTTTTGCAAAGCGATGTCTCATCTTGAAGTCATGATTAAGAGATTTGCAACGACATTCTATTCTTTAAGTTTTGGCATGTTATATTACAAGATTCATTTATCGGCTTTATCCCGACCAGTTCTGCAGAGCCCCGTGGGATATTTTCAATTCCCATGGGCAAGTCGATGGACAACGGGTAAGGGTTCATACGAGATTCACGTATATCTTATCCTCGACGTCCTTATAATGCTAACTGAAACAATCTCATTGATATCGCCAATTATACATTTACTTCATGGTTAATTAATTAATTTCTAGCTTAATGAGAAATACAGGTGTGTTTAGACCGTGATCGAAAACTGAGGCAGGTAATAGCGAGGGTGATCACAAACCCAGTGGCAATATTAAAAATCCCGACAAAAAATAAATTTTTTGAGGTTTTCCATACAAACCGCATACTTTTTACGCTGATGTTGTATGGAAACCGTCAATAATTTTATTTTTTGTCGGGATTTTTAATATCGCCTCTGGGTTTGTGATCACCCTCGCTATTACCTGCCTCAGTTTTCGATCACGGTCTAAATACACCTTGTATATTATTTTTGATAAAAATATTTTGAACAGGTAAATTGGTTCATACTCTTTTAAAAACTTATTCTTTATCAGTAATAACTTAAATCGGAAGGGAGAAAAGCGTATCATGGCGCTTTCTGTGCCTTTCTATGTGTCCTTTAAAACATTTGGCTTGTCCTTTAAAAATTTAAAAGAAGTCAATATGTCTGTCTATACTTTATAAACATACTATACTAAGCCTTTCGCCGTCCATTGCTGAGCATATGCTTCCCCAAGAAAGCGCCAACCATCCCGGTCTTGAGCAGACCTCATCCTTTTCCCTCCACCTTTCTTAAAACATCGGACCATCGCGCTGCAGGTCGTCCTACAATACGTCTGCCTAAATGAACATATCTCTTTTTACCCCGAAATAAAAATAGTACATCGGCACTAAATGTGTTGAAATATTAGTCTATGCAATAACACACTTGTAGGATTGCCGAGGTCGAATGAACGCACGCATTTTTGTAGATTGCCAATAATTGGTATTTCTACAACCTATTCATAGCATAGACATAGCAATCTGCGTTTGATTGGGCGCTGAGCTTAATTGTAGTGCTTCAGGTATCGTCAATTTCGTTTGGAAAGCTCGTCAGCGCACGCGGGTGTGGGAAGCTTTGGAAAAGCTGACCGGTTGTAAGCTCGCCTCAATTATGTGCCGCGCGCGGTGGGGGATTCGAATTTCCGATTGATTGTATATTTGGCATTTAATAACTGCCGAGCTCTCGTGTTCGTTATCTATTTTTTAAATCATTCGTTCGTTCGATTCAATTTTGTTTTTGGTATTAGTTTATTTCAATTGTTTTTTATGTAGGGGAGAGCGGGGTTGGTGTTAACGGAGGTAAGAATTAACAAGCTTACACCTGCCAAACGAAAAGTGATAAAAAATTGAGATTCGGTTTATATTAACTTTATACACAGCCGAACAAGTCCTGACTTGCTAGATATCAACCGGCCCTCGCTTGTGGTAGTTTTGCGTAGGTAGGCTCGGATTGATAGGTAAACCATTTTTTCCTTCTTCGTGATAAATTGATTTGAGGCTTATTTATTCACTAAATTGAATGAAAGTTTGTCTTAAGATAAATCCTATTTTATTGGGTATCAAACTATTACACTTGTTTGTAATTATATTGACGGGATTATTTTCTGTAATTAATAAAGTATTAAAAGGGGCCTCGGGGCTAAAATTAACAAATTGAGTGGGGTAAGTATTAACATGTTAATTTTATGTAGGTATGTGATGTTAAACGAGTGTTTTTTGTTTTAAGCGTGTTTTTATTATAGAATGAAAAAATTATAATAGGAAGAGCGCAAGGGGGTCTACGTTTCAAGAAGTATTTGAGGTGGCAGGTGAATAAGTTCTGGTAAATAACAGGAAATATATAGATATTGCTACAGAATACGATATTTTTGTACAAACATACATAACCTCACGCGTGTATTCCCCAAAGGGGAAGGCAGAGGTACATTTGCCTCCACATTTCGTGTGGTATATGTCAGTCTCATGTACACGTAATAGGGGGCAAGCCTATTACGTGCTTAAGAATTTCCTAATGCAAAAACCCAATAACAATTTGCCCGACCCGGGAATCGAACCCGGGACCTCTAGATAGCACGGCACATACTTGTATCGCAAGACCACGAGGCAGTCAAAATATTTTTGTTTAAGTACGTAAAGAAAAAATGGTCTCATAACTATTTTGGATTGCTGCCCGACAATGTTAAAAATTGCATGCCATTCGATTCAAGATAGATAATATTCAATCTCGGAAAAGGGACAGAAAGGTTGGAAAAGATTGGTTTCCTGGTTTTACGAAGCGCAACGTATCCTTGTCTATTCAGGGTCCTGAGGCGACCAGCTTAAGCAAAGGAACATCCTTTGACCTAACTCATGTTTTACTCTTTTAAAAAAAAATTAAGAAGTTCTTTAACGATACAATTGTTCTCCGAGTAGTCCGAGCAGTTCTCTGGAACGTAAACGAGAATGTAGTCACAAAAGTGCAAGAATTTTCAATATTTTTCCAGTTCCCATCATAAAAAGTACAGATTTGTTTAACAATAAAGTCACTAAAACATTTTCATTAATGTAAGTGACTTTTTATTTAAGTATTTCATAAAATTTTAGTCTCTGTTAATAATTGCCCCGTCGTTAATACTTACCCCAGGTCTGTTAATTTTTACCCCACATGCGGGGTATGTATTAACAAATGACTTTTTTGGTTTTCATGGCTGTCTTTCTGAAAGTACTTACATACCTGAAGGTTTTTGTTACGAATATCATAGCTAAATAACCAAAGCAAGTTTTCAATAAAAAATAAAACGAAAAAATTGATTTTTAACGAAGATATAAACAATCATACAAAATTTGTTAGTACCTGCCCCGCCCTCCCCTATTGGTCTTATGTTTATTTGAATAACATTTATACATATTTTATTTTAGGTATTTTTTTTCTAGCAATATACGCTAAAATATATAGAGAGATTTTACTGATGTGTTTTGTAAGTTATAATATGAGCTCCCATCCTTATTACTAACAATAAAGAGGTCGGTAAATTTAATGAAGCGTAAAATTTTTACGTAGATTCAAACTTTTAAACTAAATAATAAATGTTATAATAATTTTTACATTTTTCAACAAATTTATTTATTTCTTCATTTACCAACAGTTATTAAGTAGTTATGGGCCATAAACTTAGCACACGGTACATGAGGTCTGATCATTTTAAATGTCCTCGCATTTGTCCGCGATCGCACAAAAGGCCGAACGAGATACAGACACACATACAAACGGTAACGTCCAATCAGCCGCCACAAGTCGTCTCAATAAAACTCACAATTTCCCTGTCTCTTTCATCTTCCTATTTATAGATACAATTAGTTCTGTCGGAAGTTATTGCAAAACCTTTAATGGTTCTGTAGTGATCGGGCCGTGGCGCCGTAGGGGGGGGAGGGGTAGAGCTGGGCAGTGAGGGGAGGCTAGGGGTCAATGGCCGTGAACGTTATGCGCGCCGCAAGCGTTTGATAAAGACATCCGAGTTGCACCGATGCACGGGTTACACCAGCTTACATCATTTGGCAGTGTTATTGTGAATTCGTAAACAGGCTAAAGAGATCGAAAGTTGCGCGCTCGGAGGATTATTTCTGCCTTATGCAATGTGCGAGAAATATTGAAAATCATATATTTTACTGACTTATACCGGCGGATGTCATTTTTCTCTAATTTACGGTTTTTATCAGTCAACACTGCAAACACTTCCATAAAGTGGTTGTTGAGATTGAATTGAATTTTGGATCAGTTTGTGTTTAGACTAGGCATGGCTGAGCCGAGTGATGAGACCCTAATCACTATTGCCTATCGGTTCTCTATTTAATACAGTGTAGTTACTATCGACTACTGAATATGTAGCTTAATTTGCCAGCAAAATAGAAGATTATTTTCACTAGACATCCTCGTAGTATTGCGATAAGATGTTCCGGGTTCGATTTTAGGTTCGGGAAAAGAGTTATTTTAGTTTTTTCTCTAAGACATTCTCAGCAGCACAGGGTTTAAGTGTGGCTCAAAAACAATCGGCGAAAGATGGGTCTAGAAATACATAACTGTCTACCTCTTCAGGGAATACAGTGATAGCTTGTATGTACGTCAAATCAAACGGGTTTGACTCTCAGTGGCGGTACTTTCATAGGAGTCCAAAAGCCTAGCTCGCCTTATAAAATTCCGAACTAAAATTAACAAAAACAATTTGACATATAAATGACAATATCCTACCCTACTATAAACAATTGCAAGCTATAAAGTACGCAATTAACGAGTATCGCTTTTTGGCTTCAATGGAAGTAAAAGTATAAATTTATTTATTCCAAAATGCTGTGTTAAAATAAAAGTAATTCTTAAAATCTATGCCATATTACATAATTAATCAAAGTAAATAATATGCCATATTATATAATTAATCAAAGTAAATCAAAGTACAGTGGTTATGAGCTATATCAAACCTATTTCTCACTGCATAAAGTCACCAGTTAATCCATGGTCATGAAACGTTCATTCACACAACTGCGTTGGAACTTCGAATTAAGTTATAGGAACCCTTCTAACGCGCTTGGGAAAAGTTCCGGCTCGCTCCCGCGTTAGTAAGACGAGATTGTAAAGGTTAAATTGGGAATAGACGGTACAGCGCTCGCGAAACTATTTATGTGCACAACTTACCGAGGAATTACTGAGGATTAATCTAGGAATTTCATAGGTGTGTAGTCCGCCAACCCGCACTAGGTATGCGTGGTGGACTACGGCTTTAACCCTCGAAAGTGAAGAGGAGGCCGGTGCCGTGCAGTGGGACGTATAAAGAACGATGATGATCCGCACATACAGTACGTCCCACTGCTGGGCACGCGTATCCTTTACAGCTGAGGATTTAAGCCACAGTCCACAACGATGTTGGCGGACTACACACCTGAGAAATTCCTAAGGACTTTTAGGTGTGCAGATATCCTCCCAATGTTTTGCTTCACTGTTAAAGAACGTAACAATTCCTTGTGAATATGTGTGGGTATGCATTATGTGTGTATAATTTCAAAAAGTCTGAGGTGCGTGGCTGGGGATACAACCCGCGACCACGGAGATTGATCGTGCCTGAATCTCGGAAGCATAATTACTACTAGGGCATCTTTCAAAATATTGTTATTTTGGATAAAATTCCTTACAGTTTGCTCAAGACTATCTCCATCATAATCAGCATATCTTTCTATCATATCTATCTATTTATGCATCATAGCTAATTCAATCATATTATTGATTAATACCGACCCTCTGTACCGCAGAAATGACACTCCTAAAATCAAATATTTCCTTTATACACAATACATCCGTATATCCGATTTAAAATGTACCTGTCAATTAACACCGTCCCCCAGTCGTATGAAGTGCGTATGGATCCACCAGGACGTATCGCAACGCGGCAAAATTCAATATCAGCAATATTAGATTCCGCGGATACTGTGAATTGACAGCACCTCCCATCTATGTAGTGGCTGTCAGGGCTTATGGATGCCTGGTACTTTTTACTTTTTAATATCCATGGTTAATAAACTCTGAATTAAATACACTTCGCTGGTTTCGGAAATATTTAGAATTTCGCATTTTTTTTTACTGCCTCGTGGTCTCGCGGTACAAGTATGTGCCGTGCGATCTAGTGCAATCCGTGCATTCGATTCCCGGGTCGGGAAAAGTGCTATTGGGTTTTTTTGAGTCCGGAAATGTGCCCGAAAAACGGCAATAGGCTCGTCCCCTTATTACGTGGGACTAATACATACCCAGCGAAAGGTGGGTGCAAAAATGCATCTCTGCCTACCCCTTCGGGGAATATAGGCGTGAGCTATGTTTTTGTTTTTTTTTCACTTTTTTCAAATACTCTTAAAATTTGTATGTTCATATTTCTGACACCACACAGATACAAGTCTTTTGTCGTGGATAACAGAGATTAAGAGAGATGATATTTATTACTCTACGTTAAGATATCTTGTACAGTGCATACCACAAATTACGAGAGATTTAAAGTTAAATTTTAAGATCAAACGGACATTTGTCTCCGGGATCGAAAGCTGGCGTCTCCTTTACCGACCAAGTCTAACTAACGCTGGCGAATTTCTTATTAAATTGGGTTTCTAAACATTATCACGACCAGTCTCGGGCAAACCCTAGTGACAGTGATCGTTCGTGCATGTCGTCCAACATTCTGTCATAAAACGAAAACATCGCATCCAATTAGTAAATCCGCCAGGCGCGACATGCCATCGACGCGTCATAGTGGAAAGTTCTAGAATATTGTGCACCCTTGTTACTTCTAGTTCACAGCAACTGATTATTCTAATAGTATTATTATTTATAAGTAAAATATTCTATCATCATCATCATCAGCCAACCTTAGTCCACTGCTGGACATAGGCCTCCCCCAATGACCTCCACCGGGATCGGTCGAAGGGCACCTGCAGCCAGCGACGTCCTGCGACCTTTACGATATTCTATGTCTGTAAATAACATTGGAGATAACAAATCATCATTCCCCGAAGGGGTAGACAAAAGTGAATTGCTGCAGCTACGTTTAGCTAAACTAATCAGCCCCACCGTAACAGACAGCGATCATTAAGTTAAGCAGAAAGACAATATAAAGGAGAAGTTGGAAAACAAAGAGCTGCCCGCACAAACGTATTAGTTAAAAAGGAGATTATTAATAAACAAGTTTGACATTTGAAATTTATTAAAAATTCTCGAGGCCCCGCGACACTAGAGATTACCGTTGTCAAAGTTCTATTCTTTTTCATTAGAAAATTATCTCGACAGTTTTTTGGCAAATCGGCCTTACACCTCTGCCCCTTTCGACGTAAATACAGCGTGATATGTGTGAGAAGTTAAGAATTTAATAATTGATTGGAACGCGACGCCGGCGAGCGTTGTATTCGAACGCGAGGGGAAGTCTCGCTACTCGCAATTTGTTGCGCGCCGACACCCGACGCAATATAGCGATAGTACTCGCATTCTTTACAAATATACAAATATTTTGCTGGTATGACAGGTAACGCGATTTTCACGCTAGTGCCCGATACATTCGTTTAGGCCAATGTTTTTCAATCTGTGGGTCGCGTCCTCTACTAACCCCCTACTGGGGTCGCAAAGCATTGATCGGAGGATCGCAGGCAAAAGGAAAAAGACAAGGTTCTACACTGTAATTAAACCACAATGATAGTGAGAGAAATGGGCATTTTTATTTTTAGTTTGTAAGTTCCTAAAATTAATTAATTAATCCAATTTTTCAATTCTTTGACGTATATAGTATTCTAATTTAATTAGTTCTTAGTCCATTGCTAGGGGGCCGCAAAAACTTTTCAGCACGTAAAGGAGTCGCAAAATCAAAGATAGAAAATCACTGGTCTAGGCTACACACTTAAAATATGTACTATATCTTCCTTGGCATTCCTTCTTTCGATGTTAACAGTGTAGAACTTTAGCATTCCTTCAAATCCTATATATTAATAAAAATATAGGATTTCAAAGATCCTACGATGGATCTGCAAGTGAACTGTAGTTGTAGATTGACAGGTATGTGGTAGACGAATGATTGCCGAATCTTAAGGCACAATAACTAAAGAAATGCAATAACAAAATAATTATCAAAAGAAATTCACGTTTAACAATATATAAAATGTTATGTAGATATTGAATTCCGTCAGCCTTAGATGCAACTTCGAGTAAAAATTCTTTGTATTATTAAAGATTAATTGACAATATTGAAGAGAGATTCCTAAGAGCATTATATGAAAGAACTAGACGAGGCCAAGGAAAGTCCTTCTTGTTATCACCAGGGTTCCGCCGTATACATTTTCGCTAAAATTATTTATCATACCGGCTAATGTACTGAAAATGAATTTTATACTATGTGATAACAGTATCATAATTGTTTTTGTTAATATTCTAATTGTTCTATTCTGCTTCTATTTATAGTTGTAAAAGCAGCACATACTTCAACACACTTCTTGTGGTGTTCATTGAAGGTCTCAAGGCTTAGGCACGCGGTCGAGAAACTTGGCGGTCGCGAGTTCAAACTCCACGCGCACGCTTGTCGCATATCGGATTTGTTATAGAATAAATGGGTAGATTTTGCAAACCTTTACTTTCTGTTACGGAACCCTAAAATGTAGGAAAGAAGTGATTATAAGAAAAGGGAACTAAGCTACCGCTGAGAGAGTGGCAGTAGAAAATTCTTTATAGGATTATTACATCGCTGCGTTTTTAATTTTTATTTGAAGAATATTATTTAACGTAATTATTGGCACGAGTAGTGATGACCTCGAGGTTAAGAAGCGCATGAAAATCTCGGCGGTCACAGTACAAACCACAGGCGAACACCTCCGACTTTTCGAAGTTGTATGTAGGTATTTACAATAAATTATCACGTATTTTAACGGTGAAGGAAAACATCGCGAGGTTTGTTATTATCTTGCACACCTAAAAAAAAATAGGAATTTCTTAAGTGTATCGCCTTAATGCACTAAGCCCGTAATTTCAAATATACAGGTATAGTTTGTATATAAAAATACTTCACTTTTGTGTTGTCTAATACTTCTGCTGAAAGCTCTACGATTTTTCAATAGCTGTCTTAAAAATTTGATGTTCTTTGCACCATAACGAATGTGTACGAATTTCTTGTATATCTATATCTCAATGTAAAATTAATCATTCCAAAACAAAAATTTTTCGTCTATTCTTACTTATTTCAAAAAACAGTTTGGCTTCGTAAGTTAAGTTTTTAATTCTAAAAAGACCTTGTAATTACAAATAGACTTGTTGGAATCGGAATGCGCAGTGAGAATTGTATTAGTGTTTGCGGCCCGCCACTTCATTATCGACAAGACCTATTTCTAGACTAATTGTGAGCGTCTTTAGGCCACGGTAGAAGCTGAGGATATGCGCCTCAAAATAGACCTCCATCCCTACTGGCATTTTAGAAGCCATATTTTTATTATTGATAATTATACACAGGATGTATCCAGACCGGGATCGGAATAGGCAGGTAATAGCTAAGGTGATAAAAAACTTCCTGGCGTTAAAGAATTATAAATAAATTCAATGCTTTGGCACTTAAGTGTCACCAATCATCAGCCTTTATTACTAAACATGGAACACTTTTGCGGTTGAGAGGACACAGGCTGTAGTCCACCACCCTAGGCTAGTATATGTTGGTAAAATCGTGTACCTAAAGAGAATTTTCAGTCTGGCAATTTTTCCTTCACCGTCCCTTCGAATTCGAAATCTCAACTTCTAAGCCATCCCGACAGACGCTCCTCTAACCGCCGCGCAAATTCCGCAAATCTTTATTCAATAAAATTAACGTTTCATTACAAAGTACTTGATGGTGCGATAGTAAATTGATTAACATGCGTTCCGAAGCTAATTACTGGATACAGTTCCGCGTATTCGTTCAAAAACCCACCGCATATTTTGTACGGTTTCTCATTTGCGGCCGATCTCTCGGTACTTGAAGCGCCAATTAAATTTTGTACACACATTTGATGCTCAAGTGGGCTGAGGGGAAATGTGGCTTGGCTATTTGTAATATTTGCAATTCAACCACTTGGGGTATGGCTGGCTAGGGAGTGGCGAATTGGGAATGCGATCGTGATATCAATGGTTCTATTATCACTGGAGGATAATTTTTGATTAAGTCTGAGTTGTATTTTATAGATGGGTATTGCGATTATTATCTTGATAGTCAAAGCAAAATGAAGTGTTAATTGTTTAGGTTAATGTTAAAGGAAAACACATTGTAGTGTAGTTCGCCAATCCCCACGAGTCTTTTTTATAAATGAGAGGGTTTAGGCAATAGTCCACCATGCTGGTCTAGTGCAAGTTGGCGGACTACCCATCTAACAAATTCCTAAGATTTTTTTAGGTGTACAGAATTGCTAGGAAAAATAACAAAACTAATCAATACCCAAAGGTTTTTGTACGCTTAAACACTATTACTGAATTGTGTAATATGTTTTCAAATAAATAAATGACAAATGTAATTAATAATATGTTGTAAACACGGCTGTACCAAGCTATGCTGTATTAGTCGCTTGTGTAAACAACTTGCATCAATATGTTGCGTAATGTTCCACCAGAGGAGTGCAATTGCAGTCGTATTAGACTTAAATGTCGGTTCAGATCGCCTCCATAATTACCTGATAACACCTTAGCTTTCTTACCTTACCTTAAGTAATGTGGAGACACTACTTAATATCTATATCAATTATTATAGGACGTTATATGTTTTAGCCATAAAATGTGTATTAATGTTGAATTTATAAATGCCAATTTTTCCGACAATTTAATGAGAAATTTAAACCATTTTTTAAATACTATTTTCTGGGTTGTCTGGAGGAGATCGCTTACAGGGATAAGGACATCTTCTGTGACACATATAAAATGCATAAGCATTTAGTTTTATATTTTTTCTGTTCTTGTGTGGTTCAATAAAGCATATTCATATATGCCCTCTAAGATTTACCGTAGAAAAATTTAGCACGTAGAATTTTATCTCGCTATAATATAAGCTTACAGAAAAACATCGTAAAGTCGATTTTAAACAACAAAACATCACTGGAATACCTACGGAAAGGTTTCTCAAGTAACTGATATGCGAATGGGTACTCACGGGCGATCATCCTAGCACACTATGTATTGTAATGCCTGGTATTATCTACACAACACTTTATATTTACGCAAATGTTAATAGGCAGTGGATGCGTTGCATTACCGATTTTGCGTTGAAAGCGCTCGCTGCATTCCGGTGACGGCCGTCAACACGATGTCAACCGCCAGTAGTATTCAAAACATCGGTGATATTTTCAGGGGTAATGACATTACGTTGTTACCGAATTTCTCTTTGCATTTCTCATTGTGCGTTCGTTGGCGGCTATCTTAGGCCTAAATCATTGTCCCTTCTACGAAACCAAAAAAACAATTCAGATATATCCAACAGATACAGACTACAAAGTCCTCACCTCACACTAAGACACGATTCTTAAAAGAAACTGCTAGATTTATCGGTCTCACCGTACCCACACACGAAACAAATATTCGTTGACCACACAAACATTTGTCTCGATGTGGAAGTCAAACCCGTGGCGTCTCATGACAAAACATGTCCAAAACTCCACGTAGGCTCTCTCTATATATTGATAATTTAATATTAAGGTTACTATGTTTACTGCACCATACGTTGCCAAGTTTATACAATTAATCTTTCACCTGTGCACGACACTTGACACGGACTCAACAAAGGGCACGGGAGCTGGTTGTCTCCGGAACAATTTCAACATTTATATTTTGCGCAAATCATTGCGAAACTCTGATTACACGCCGAGTGATTTCAAATCACCGGGTACTAAGACGCGGCATTTTGTGCTGGATTCGTAAACTTATGAATACTTAAATAATTATTTATTTAGACCCTTTCATACGGTTTTGTCTAGAACACCACGCTAAAATATTACTTGTAGGATTTTTACTAGGGTAACTAATTGTAAGCCCCGTGGCACAGTCGGCTAGATACCAGCTCGCGAAGCAATAGGACGCAGGTTTGATCCCTACACCGTGACATAACTACATATTATTTATATGATTGTTGGGTATATTTGTTTTTGTTAATTTAGGCTATACATGGTGTAAACAGATTGTGATAGAAAACGGAGACAAGTAACATTTATACTGAATATTTTTTTTTTGCGATTAACATCAGTGTGTTCGTAATTACCGTAATAAACCCGTGTTAGTTTTCGATCACGATCTGTTTATACTCTGTATATGCACTTATGTATGCAATGTTACCTTTCTATAGGGTCGTCTCAGAAATCAAGTACCATACTCGTGAGCTGATGTAAATACTTGGTGTATCTTCAAGAAAACTTAATTAACCTCTGACGAAATGGTGACTAAAAGCCGGTTATATTAAGAAGGGAATCGGCTTTGTTGCAATGGCTGGGAAATTTCCTGGTGTCTCTTCCAGCGTCCTTGTGTAAAGAGCTTTGTGGAGGGGATTGACAACTTTATCAGACTTTTACAGTATTAACTTCAGTATCTTGGGGGTGATTGGACAGTATAGTTAACGTTTACCTTTTATTATTTTTTTTGCAAAAAGTAAATGCATTAGCTATTGATTGCATTACGAAAAATATTTGAACGTTATGACGGGCGCTTTGTAATTTTGCATTTAGTATTCTTCTGGAATGAGCACAGATTTCAAATTTTGGCCCAAAAGCTAGTTCATCCTCATCAGCAGCACCACCACGCTGGCCTAGTGCGGGTTGATAAGACTGCACATTAAATTACTTTTTTTCAAGTTGTTTCCTATAACGTTAAAGCACGAGATTATTCATTATGCATACCTACACATAAGCTTCGAAAAGTCAGAGGTATGCCTGGAGTTTGATCTCGCGACAGCTGAGATTTTTGAAACTAACACTACTTAGAATTACGCTAGTCCATAGTGAGATTATTTTGTGCCTAACATCATCTCTAATACGCTTATATAGTTTAACTAAAGAGATGGAATTTAAGTTTAGAATTTATATTCTGCACCGACGAAGAGAAACTATTCCGATACGAATATATTCGGTAGCCCCTTTGTATAGACGGCACAGACTACACCAGTCTGGAGGTGTATTTCTGTCCCTCGCGACGATTCGGATATATCACCTTCGCTACAACCACATCCGCAACGTGTACAGATTGCAAACTTTGTGCAGTAGAAATAGAACTAGGGGCTTTTTTCAAGACAAAAACCTTTGCTGTTATTGCGTAGCTTATGAAAATATCTTACAAAGTGCTTTAAAGTAGAACTTAAGGTAACAAGGCTTCTAAGCATGGATAATGCAACAATACATAAATTTTTGACAAAATAGTTTAGATAAAAATTTAAGATATTATTATAAATTTAAGATATTCGCGGTTTAATTTTATTTGAAATTGGACAATAATTTGGAGCAATTGTGTGAAGAATTCTGACTTTTCGAAGTTATGTGTGTATTCACATTGAATTATCACTTGCTTTAACGGTGAAGGAAAACATCGTGATGAAACCTGCACACCTAAAAAGTTCTTAGGGATTTCTTAGGTGTGTAGTCCGCCAACCCGCACAAGGCCAGCGTGGCATACTATGGCCTAAAACCCTCTCAATGGTAGAGGAGACCCGTGCTCAGCAGTGGGCGTATATGGGTTGATGAAGAAGAAGAAGAAGTGTGAAGAATATTTTTTGTGTGATAACAACGTTTTTTGGCAATATCTTATTTGGTGTAGATTATTTTTAAAGCACTTCCATATTATAGTTGTGGATTATTACCAAAACTATTTATTTACAAACTTAATTAACTCATTCACGAACTAAATTCACTTTCATTTCATGCTCTTAATATTTATTTTCAATTTCTTTAGTTTGTTTGAATCACGTTTTATCGCAGTCAATTAGATTTCATAATAAAACAGTAGTTAATTTGCTTTGCTATTAATAAGTTGCATAACTTTTACAACTAGTTGCTGAATACAACCACAAGTTTCCCAAAGTTTATTTACATCTAAAAATATTACAGCTCCATTGAGAGATTTTATTGATATTCAACTTGTCTACCTCTAGTTTCAATAGGTTGTAAAGTCGCCCTTAGATCCAGATTCCTTGGGACATTTTAAGCAGGAGTGACGGAGCTGTAATTTTACAAATGGTAATTTCAGACTTCTTTGTCATCATCTATGTTAGCCTCTCTAAGGTTTACTGTTGGGTTTCTTTTTCATTTACAATGATGAGCGTTTTAGTTTTATGTGGTTTTGAAGATTTGATAGATAGATAGATAGACAACACTTTATTGGTACCCAAAAATAAATTACAATAAAAAAACTTAAAATAAAAGACAACTTGGAGCCATAGGCGGCCTTATCGCTGAAAGCGATTTCTACCAGGCAACCTTTGGATGGAATAAACGAAATGGAAGTATGTACATAGGGGTAGACATAAGAATACGAAAGCAAACGTACTATTTGACGTGCTCGTGAAATACTTATGACTGAATATGTTTTTTAACACTTATTGATTTTATGTAATACACATAACTTTAAAAGGTCATATATGCGTGGGATTTGAATCTAAAACTGCTAAGAATATATCGGTGCGCCTAATTTTCAGTAAAATACCATTATTAGACCTGTACATAGTGTTTACCCCGCAGAAAAATACAGTTTTTGTCTTGCGAGTATCAGACTATGTAAGAAATGGTTTTGCCACAGAAACGTCCAAACTCAAAATCTTGTATTGAATTTGCGGACTCGCATTTTACAAGCTTGTGTCCAATTTAAGCCTTAACCTATCCTAATACTCTAAACAAGAAAGGGTTTCTTTTACACCGGTTTTAATTTGCATACACTTGACAGTTATTGCTTATGTCATAAAAGTGTACGTCAGTGATGACTGATGACAGACGTAAAACCTAAATGCATGTGAGATATTTGATATTAAAAAATCAAGACAGATGAACTGAATTCGCGATTGAGTGTCTATTTCCGTTTTATTGACAATTTCCGGCTTCCTACTGATTTATTTTATGAAGACGCGCAGACTAAGATATTGATTCGTTCAGATTACTTTGATAATATATTAGAAACATTATGAATGTCATGTTTCATTACCTTATCAATGTTTAGGAAAGGGCTTAGGGTTTGTCGACCACGCTGGCCCAGTGCGAGTAGGCGGACTATTTTTTGGTCTGTAGCTTTTCATACTATAATTTCCTCCACCGCTAAGGTACGTGATAATTCATTATCATCATCATCATTAACATCCCTCAATTCGTCCACTGCTGGACATAGGCCTCTCTTATGACACGCCACTTGGCCCGATCTTCGGCTCTCCTCAACCAACCACTGCCAGCCACCTTGAGAATTACGTTCACCGATTCCGTTAGATCCAAAACCCCCTATCAGAGAAAACCACTTAGAATTATTATACTTAAACATTTAACTACAAAAGGTCCCCAATTAGTAGTCCGTTAAAAATCATTTTCTAACTTCATCAAATTGTCACTTTTTTGTATGAGATTTAATTAACTGCTTATCAATTGTGGACTGAATTGTGTCTTTGACTTGCAGGAAATTTGCAATTCATTGTAAAATGTTCGGTCGTCTCGATCGGTGCATTACAATGACTGGTAATTGACCTCCAGCGGGATCGAATAATATCGCCAAAGGGATTCACGTGCGGCCCAAATTAACACCCCTAGTCTTGTGGTTTCGTGCGTGGATTATGCGTAATAGGACTTTGGATTCGATTCCTGGCTCGTAACTTTTACTAAGGATACTGATAGCTATAAATTTGATACACACTTGGAACCCCACATAATATATTTGTTTATAAACAAGATTAAGTATAAGTATTTTGTTTGTTGATCCCATTTTATTAGATAATGAAGTAGAGGAGGTCGCGTCTATTAAAAAAACTGTTTAACATTTCGAGAATTCCAAATGATTATATTTAGATCTTAAACTGTGGATTCAAGTCAAAAAATAAAATTTTCATACACACAACACTGACACCCAGACAATATATGCCTAGGTATACAAGCGATGACATTCTCCAGTCGGCAATGCTTCTAACATACGTGCATGAATCCGTTATGAAACGAGTGGTGGATAGTGTGTAGTGTAGTGTAGTGTAGTGGCTCCCAGTGCGTCCTGTAGTACGGAGCACGATCGCGTGCCACAACAACACGCGGCTCCACGCTCCACATCACCATTCGCAATAAAAACGCATAAATATTTGCTATACACGTTCAATATACGAAAGAAAACGCCACCTCGTCACCTCGCGTTAGCTTAGATACGCGTACATCGAACGCTTTCAATCTCCCCCGTTTGCATCGCATCGAACAAAACCGGCGATGGATGATCATCGGGCCCGCGGGAAAGGGACGGAGCGAGCGACGCCCGCCTGCGCGAAAGAGATGGACTAACGGTTAGTGCAGGTTCAACGATCGACTCTTGCGCAGTTTGTTGAACTGCAATCATTGCTTTGGAAAAACGCTAGGGTCGGGAGGCTCTTCTCGGAATTTATTTTTCTAGAATTAATTCAAATTGATATATTTACATTGGATTTTTAAATTATTAACATCATTTATGATTATTATATTAAACTGCCTCACAACGCGCGATTGTACTGTCCCGGGTTCATTACCATAACGAATGCAATCGCTTTTTTAGGAACTTTTTAGCGAAATCAAAAAGCTTTGAAAATATTTCGGTTTGATAATTTTTATATGCATGTACATAAGTAACATAGTATTGAAAAGTAACTAAAAAAAACATAATGAATAGAATCCAAAAATATTGTTTGATTAGTAGCATTACTTACCAAAGAATTTGTAAAAGTCTATTTAAATAAAAATAATATTGACTTTGACTTTGACTTAACGACGCACCTCTCATTCTAATTGGCATTACAAATCACAAAACGTCCTCTTCAACCCATATCCGTCCCACTGCTGGGCACCGGTCTCTTCTACCATTGAGAGGATTTGGGCCTTAGTCCACCACGCTGGCCTAGTGCAATATCTAGTGCACAGTCATTAGGAGTATTGGCAGCCCCATGGCGCAGTTGACTAGACACCAGCTTGCGAAACGTGTGGCCACAGGTTCGATCCCCGCACCGAGACAAATGTTTGTGCGTTCCACTAATATTTGTTTCTGGTTGGGGTGTTTCTGAGACCAAAAATTCTCACATAGTTTCTGATACCCATGACACAAGACTTGCATATGTGTGAGTGTTGGGTGTATTTATTTAATGTCGACCTATGCATAAAATAGGGTTACTTATGACTATAACACCAAAGTACTTTTTACGTCTATAGTAGAGTTAAACTTGTTTATATATTGCAATAGTGAAGTAATAATAATCATAAATTTTGTTGTTGTTTAAGGAACAGAAATGTTTCTGATAATTTTGTGCCCAATTAAGTTTCAAATCGCTGAGAAAGAGTTGTGCTAAAGTACACATAACTTTATTCTGCGCATAGGTCGATGTGCGAGTAGTGTCAGCCCTACGGCCGCGTCCGTCTCACTCGGCACAAAGGAGCGAAAGAGACGCGCCTCGCGGAAGAAAGCACAACTTGTTACGTAAGCTGTTGCTTTATCGGCGATCGCGGTGCTGCCACTGTCAATTTAATTTCTATTTTATCAATTTTTTATAGCGGATCAAGTGTGGACTCGAACCGGACGCGAAACGTAACATCTCCTTGTTATAACTTACTTGTTCCGGGTTCATTACATATAAATATCTTTATATCGTGCTGTACTGACTTTAAGTTCTGCTTTGTATAAGGTCTGGGTGAATGGTCTGGCATATGTTTTGATGAAATGTAGCTTAATCAAATTAATGAATTTTGTTGACGTTAAAGTTTATGATACTATAGCCATTCAGGATTTTTTTTGTCATCGGTACTGCGTAAAATCTAGTCTTTTATAAAGTTACTTTTCACTGCATTGTAAAGTGCAAAAATATTTTTTTCCAACTGCAGGGCACGGGCCTCTATCTTTGTGTGGGTTAAGAACATATACATATATACTATACGTTAGGAAAACGTCATTTTTTTTATTTTTTGCCAGGATTTGTTTTAATGCACGGGGTTTTGTGATCGCCGTAGCTATTACATGCCTTAGATTTCGATCACGGTCTAATACACCCTGTATACCAAGTAACTATATTATTCAAAAATATCCTGATGTGAGCTGAGTATGTCGCTGGCTTAGTATCCCGGAATGTTTGGCCAACCCTTTGTACCAAAAGATCGTTCCGGGTTCGTATCGGAATGTATGTTGAAGCTATTAGGACTATTCGAAGCAAGCTTTGTGCATGCTATAAACTACTTTAGAAACCGGTGTTAATAATTATTATTCTCATCAAATAATTTTGGGTTGTATTTTAGAAATAAGTTGCTTGCTTGAGAGCGTTAATCTCCGAAACTTTTTCATCAGAAAAATTATTTCAATGTTAGATAACCCATTTATTAATAGGAGTTGAGTACCAATGAAAGAAGTCCTAAAATGGAGAAAAAAATGTTCCTTTCGAAGTCTAATGTCTCGCATACAAATTTTGTAAATATTTAACAATTCTTTAACACTCCATTCCGAGCCGATTGTTATCACATAAAAAATGCACAAGCTACCACGTTACTTCAACTGTTTTTATAATAACAATACGTCTACAGGCGATAATGACGAATTACGTCGATACAGGCTTATTAATAATTCGATAGTACTTCGTGAGGCTTTGACAACTAAACCAATTAATTTCTAACTGATGTGTCTTGTACCTACATGCAGGACGCATCGCAATAGTTCACGCGAACTAGATTATAGCTGTAATTATCGCTCATTGCAAATGTCATCTGCAAATGACAGTAAATAGATTATTACTGTCTTCCTATCTAATTGTAATGACCATAGAGATGAAAGCAGGACTAGAGTTTCAAGCCAATGTGAAGTCAAATTTGCTGCGAAATTAATTGTAAATTAAAAAAAAATATATGTGAAATTTTCAATCAATTTTTAATTTCATAAATTATTTTTTCACTGCAACAACTTAATAAATAAATAAGTCATACTCATAGTGGCGGTCCCACAATGAGAAAAAGAATAGGAAAACTCACACTATGGAAAACACTTTGCCCGATCTGGGAATCGAACCCGGGACCTCTAGATCGTCAGTCATATATTTGTGGTACCCGACCACGCGTGAGTTAATTAATTTGATTACTTCTATATCTTTCCTATCCCACTTATTTGTTATATATCAAGTTTACATAGGTCAAATGTTCTTTTAGATAAAATATTAAAAATACTTTTTGCGGTGTTTAATATTACAGAATTTAAATAAGAATTGAAGTATCTTAAATGAACCATCCTTCCTCCTCACTAGTTCCAAGCAGAAATTAATTACACCAATGCCGGCAGCTAATTGCTTGTCTCCTTGGAAGAAGTACTTTGAGTGTAAAAGCTTCTGATAGTGCATTTTATCATTTATTTTTTTATCAATACATTTTTATGAAATAATTAAGGTTGCCACGAAGATTTATCTATAAAAAACTTTAAAAATAAATACTCAAAATTCCTGTGCAACTCGGGAAATAAATTACAGGGTAAAATGCGAATGAAAACAAAAGTGAATTAATATTTCCTTGTTAGTACATAGTATCAGATGTACAAAGGGACTGAATCCGTGGCACGTGCTGTCATTACACGGTTGGGGATTTGAAACTAAAATTTTATAGAACTACCGCGGTACATTAGACTACCGTACTGATTCAGTCGATGCTAATGTCAATAATGATGGCCTCGAGGTTTATGCGCACGGTCGAGAGTCCCACCGGTCGCGGGTTCATACCTCTGACTTCTCCAAGTTGTGCGTATTAACAATGAATTATCACTTGCTTTAACGGCGAAGGAAACTATCGTAATGAATCCTGCACACCTGTAGGTCCTTAGGAATTTCTTTGGTAACCCTCTCACCATTGAGAGGATGCCCGTCGCCAGCAGTGGGCTGTATATGGGCTGATCGGATTTGGTTGAATCCCACGTAGTCGACGTGAGATTTGCGAATGCAATGGACAGGGCGGGCAAATGGAGATTTATTTAACAAATCCCTACTCGATAGTTGTAACATGCACTTTATACAAGTTCAAATTTTAGTTATGAGGAATTAAGGCTTTGCCGCAATTTGAGAGATAAATGCCACATTACAACTGTTTCGTTGTCTAGTGCTACAAGTGTCGTGCTGCCTACCCTACATCTGTATCGGGGCGGACAAAGTTATTTTGGGATTTTCCATCACGATATTTTAATTTGATAATAGTGTGGGATCAGAGCTATGTAGGTATCAAAGGGTGTATTTATTTATTCAACTATGTATTTTTAAAGTGAGGTCCTTACATGAATTTTCTGAATTTATATTAGGAATTTACCAAGCATGTCATGAGCCTCGAATCCTCAACTCCCACAGAAACCCGCACGACAGGAGCGAATGAGTTATTCGTTCGAATGAGCATGGCAAATCAAGCGACATGAAATTAAATGTGAGACGTTTCCTTCCTTTAGCCCGTGTCAATACTGCGCTTGACGCTCAGCCGATTACACGCGAAGGTGACGCTTTTTCATTCATAAATTCACGCTGCTCTACATTTCTTTTTGTTCTACAAAATTTAATTAAACTTTGGTAAATGAATAATCATTGAAAGGATAGGTATATTTCTGCATTCGTGTTTCGCTAGGTACATATGTATAAGTTCAAAGTAAAAGGGCTTATAACAGTTTTTCGGACACATTTCAAGACTCCGTACCGCTGCTGAGACTATCCCAATATAAAAACCCTTAGCTATTTAACCTAATCCGAAAATCGAACCCGAGACTTTACAGGTTGTAGAGAATCTCTCAGTTGTAGAGAAGGCCTATAGCCAGCACTGGGACGTATATGGACAGATGCCCATCAAACAAACCATTTATAAAAGCATTCGCTAAAGACAAATAAACCATCATTATTTTTCATACAAATCCCTTGAAGAATTCCTAGCGCTTTATAAATTGGACATATTAGTTGTAAATATCGAAGGTTTCAGTTTCACAGGCACGTTCAGGTATTTGCGTTCCACAATGGCTCGGTAAGTAGGTTGTTGCCCATGATAGGTGCACTGCGCCCAACAAAGGGACGCATTTGATGTCTTTTCAAAGAAAACGTTCCGTTAGAGGATTATGTTCGTTTAACTAGCAAAGGCTTTGAGAGATCGAAGAGGCGCTTTATGTCCTTACAGTTTTATGTAAGCCTGGTATATCGATTGGAGACTCGTTACCGCTTTTATGTGTAAGAGAGATATAACTCGGTGATAACATCTAAAACTATTCACTGGTCGTTTTTTTTATTGGCGGACTACATACCTTAAAAATCCTAAGAACTTTTGGGTATGCAGGTTTCATTCCGATGTTTTTCTTCATCGTTAAAGCAAATGGTAATTCATTGTGAGTACACACAACTATGAAAAGTCAGAGGTGTGTGCCTGGGGTTTGAACCCGCGACCGCCGTCATTCTCGAGCGTGAGCCTAAATCTCGCGTTAATCTCTGCTTTAGTAGTATGTACAATAGAAATGAAGAATGCAGAGGCACGGTCAAATGCTGTAAATAGGTTATTGACTGAGCTCGGACCTTTTAGGATTAAGGAATGTCCTGTTTGTTGTTGCCCTGTACCCATCAGCTAGCATTATCTTAGCCTACTAGATCTAGGTTTAGAGCATACAAAATTAACCTACATATCTTGTCTACATGTCTTAGAAGCCAGTTGCTTATTAAATTTTAGCATTCAGTTTTATATTTCTTAAGGTTAACACTGATTCGTGGTACCGTGTTAAAAGTATTATATATGCCGTGCGATCTAGAAGTCACGGGTTCGATTCTCAGGTCGGCCAATGTGTTATTGAATTTTTTCATTACGAAATCCTCAATGGTAGTATGGAGTCTGGATTTGGAACGAAAAAATATTAATAGGCCCGCTCTTTACATGGTATGAAAAAGCAATTGGTGAAATGAAGGTACAGCCTACCCCTTCAGGCGTATACAGGTTTTTCAGTCGGATTATTGTTATAATTCCTGCGTCTTACCCGAAGACAATTTCGGCCGCCACATCCTCACATGGAAGATTCCTCAAATTCCATGGCTACATAAAGTCCAACAATTTGGTCCAGCATAGTGGACTGAGGCATCCCCTGTTTTAAAAGGGTCCAATCACCACCAGCAATAAATTAACTGACATACAACCATCGATGTTTCATCATAAAAAGAGCTTTAAAGCCAATTTATGCAACCTTCTACTTCAGAGCACTTCTGAGGTTGTAATACATTTTCCCTATGAAGTAGTACTCGGCTCCTATTACTTGTCAGCCGCAGCACCCGGGAAGCGCAAAGAAAATCGATTATTATCTGTGGCCGATAAACTGAATCAAAGAACTGGTATACTTTGTATTCACTAGAGCTTAATAGGCTATTAGTGGTTCGATTAGAAATGCATCTGTTGTGACGTTGGATTAATTTGGAATATTTACAGCATGATTAAAATGCAGTTTTTTATATTGATCTAAAAATACAGTCTTCTTCTTCTTCATCATCTTCATCAACCCATATACGCCCACTGCTGAGCACGGGTCTCCTCTACCATTGAGAGGGTTTAGGCCGTAGTCCACCACGCTGGCCTAGTGCGGGTTGGCGGACTACACACCTAAGAAATTCCTAAGAACTCATAGGTGTGCAGGTTTCATCACGATGTTTTCCTTCACCGTTAAAGCTAGTGATAATTCAATGTGAATACACACATAACTTCGAAAAGTCAGAGGTGTGTGCCTGGGGTTCGAACCCGCGACCGCCGAGATACAGTCTATTCATGTTTAATAGTGATGGCTAAGAGGTTTGCGCTGGTGGTCCAAAATCTCAACGAGATTCCAGAATGATTTGTATGACTACGAAATTCCTAAGCACTGTTTAGGTGTGCAGATTCCTCACGATGTTTTCCTTCAAATTCAGGTGTGCGGTGGGGCTTGAACCTGCGACCGCTGTGATTCACAACACAAACTTTATATAATATGTAAATAGCTCACTGCAGCAATGAATTCACTTGACTATACCTGCTCATACAGCTTATAGTAATAACAAGGTACCTATATAATGTAAAAAATATCCTGATTTAATCTTTCTGTTTTAACTCTCATTTAGTTATTTTAATGCAGAAGGCCATAATAACAGCAGTGAGCTTAGTCACTTTTTAATTGTTAGTTGAGGCTCTTTTATACCCATTGACTATTGACATAATCATCAATTTACATAACTACTCCCAAATATTTTGATAATGATAACCAACCATGCGTTTTGTTCGAATGACAAATACACCGTTTAGCAATCAAACAATGTGTATGCGTTTAATTACTGCATATTTTATAACTCATGGCGAGAATTTATCAAATAACTATTCCAAACTGAACATTTAAAACAAATAACATCCCATTTAATATTCGTCGCGCTCAGTTACAAATATTTTGTAAACGAATGCAGTTTTACCCTAAATAATATGAGCAAGTTCGCATAATAACATTACTGTATGAAATAGACTTATTACCCACAATTTCGTATGCGCCAACCCTTTAAAAGGAGTGTATTTTTCCTATTGACTGTAGGTCGTAGGATGATAATAAACTTCCTCATAAAAATACTATTCCATACAGATATTACTCGATTCAAAACAGACGTGTCTGAGATTAGCGCACAGAACAGTTGAATGAGAGTAGAAAGGGAATGGCGGTATACCGAGCGTGCCGAACCTACGATTAAACTATCATATGTTTGACATGGCCGGTCGAGGTTAGGTGTAACATCAAGACTTATCTGAATGTGTGACGTACAATAGTAGTCCTTCTTTTGTTTAAACTCTTTATCATTGGACGTATGATCGTAGTAGAATAAATAAGTAATAAACAAATTTATTGAGATTTTCCTCACGGGAAAAACCAATAACATTTTGCCTGACCCGCGATACGAACCCGCGACATCTAGATCGCAAATACTTGTATTGTGAGATCAAAATATATCAACTGTTTTATTTCATCATAATTTTCTCAATTATATCCAAACCTATGATTATTTTAGTAATCTTCGCCAGCCGATGAACAACCTTTCTATTCAAAATAAAACAATTGACATTTACGGTTCACTCATCAACTTGCAACTTCGTAAAAATATTCACAATTTATACCCAATAATGCACCGTAAATATACAATAAATTTCATTACCTCCACGTCCTCCTCACAAGAATAGCAACACTGTAAATTAACTGCATTTACTCAGTCGACGGAAATTCAATTTTTTGCATCCAACCGCCTCTTATTCTGCTCGCGTGTCGCACTCCAAGGAAGTAGGCTAAATAGAATGTTCCCTAAGTACCTTGTACCAACAACATGCATTATGACCTACTTTCAGTTTGGTTTTCACTTCGACGTCTCCGATAAAGGGAAGTCTCCAATGTGATTATATCACACTGAACGCTCCCCCTGATATTGACTTGTTCATAGTTTTAGTTGGTGGAACTTTACGTGATTAGTCAATATTTTGATGAGATTTTTGATGGTCCGGGCGAGATAAGTGGCGGGGAGAGGGCCGCTTAAGACTGGGATGGTTGCCGCCTATTTGGGAAGGCCTATGATTAGTAGTGGACGGCAATAGACTGAGTGACTAACTTATTTGAAGCTTTTAATGTGGTTTGTACACTGCTTCAGTTAAATTGATCATAAAAAGCAAATTTTTACTGCTTCACTTTCGTGCGTTATCTGTTTTTTAAAACCCACGTAATAGAATATGCGCTAATTGTCATCCAGAAACTCAGTCATACATTCCATTTATATAGCCATACAGTTTTATTTCTTAGTAATAGCACTCAACAAACTAGTCGACAATACCAATTGGAAAACAATATTCCGACTCAAATGTTATTCCATGAAAATTAAATTATAAGTTTCCGACAATTCCCTACAGTAAACAAAACGTTTCGTTGGAAACTCTCCTTGCCGCCCGGAGGGACGAAATGCGTATAAAATGGAATGGTTTCTACTATTTCACATTAATTTCCAACAATATAAACTATTTAAAATTTAAAATAAAACATTATAAAATACAGTGGTGGCTTAGAGGTTAAGGCGCGCGGTCGAGAATCTCGGCGGTCGCAGGTTTAAACCCTTATTATACAACTCAACTAATTTCAATAAAATACTATCATTTCACCACTCACAAGTCACAGCATTATCCATAATACTAACACACTAAATCTTCCCTACGGTGCTATATACCTGAAAAGATCAACAAATGATTTTCTATCTACAGTTTCAAAGACATCTAATAAATTTATACTAATGCCGTATAAGTTAATGAGTCTATATTTGTACCCCAGTGGCTTATAAAGAGAGAAGAGGCGGTGCAGTGTAAATGGAACCTGCCCGTCCATTAAAGCATTTAGTTCTATTTTTATCAAACAAAAATAGGTTTTGTTTAAGTCTTTGTAAGTTACACGTGCGTACACCCACGTTTAGCTGAGACGTTCCGCGTAATAGGAAGGTACACTTATTGTCGTGAGTATTACTAACAACACGAAGTATCATATTTCCCAATCCTTCGAGAAATGAGAAACAAACGTTATGCTATAGAGCATTTTTAGCATTTTCGACGGACTCGTGGCGCAGTTGGCTAGACAACTTACGAAACGAAAGGCCGCGGGTTCGGACCCTGCACCGAGACAAATATTTGTGTGATCTACGAATATTTGTGTCAAGTTAGGTGTTTGTCCACGACACAGGACTCGTATCCTAGTGTGAGGCCAGAAATATATATCAATTAGTCAAACCTTATCTAAATTTTAGATGAGTTAGGTAAAGTTGGTAATATAAGTCTAATTCAAAGAGGGTAGTACCAAAATAATCCAACCTTCACCTTTGTACGTAAATAAGTTACTAATAATAAATACAAAACATAACAGAATAACAATAGGCAGTGACGGTACTTTCATAGAAGCCCGAAAGCCTAGCTTATGTAATAAAATGACGGAATATAATCTTTCAGCTTTAAATCTTTATTTAATAAAAGCAATATTACATGAAAACCCACAATAAATAATTATCAACTAGACACAATTACCGTGCAGCGCTTTTGGGCTCCTATGTCAGTGTGTCAACACGTTAACACCTAATATCGTCGTTTAGTGTGACCCACTTTTCTATTAGTATAGAACAGTTTAACTAGTAGTAAAGCCATATTTAAAATTGATCGATATCTAACCCTGCATTACAAAGCACTTACACGTTTCGAAACGGCACTAGTTTTAAAAAAATAGTACTTAAAATGACGATTCAAAAGTACTTGTAACAGTCCATTTGAATAAAGAAGATTTGACTTTGATTTTGACATACAACAAGCATTTCTTCATCATCATCTTGCCCTGCTCCCGATATTAATTGGAGTCGGCGCAGTCGGTTTTTGTCGCTTCACATATCCTTATAAGCCATACTTCTATAGAAACCCGAAAAACATTACATGTTCATTCTGCAATGTCAATTTTATAATTGTTTATTGTGGGCTCGGGATATTCTAAGTCAAAGTCAAATTTCCTTTATTCAAATAGACTTTCACAAGCACTTTTGAATCGTCAATATTTGATGCTATTTTTTAAAACTAGTGCCGCTTCGAAACGTGTTATCGCTGTGGAGAAGAAACGGCAAGAAACTCCCTCAGCAACACGAAATTCTCATTAATGTGTCAACTAGCTTTTGTGTAATAAATAATTATCGGTAAAAGATCATTTTTTTTTAGAATTTCTATAAGGTAAATTGGTCTTTTGGGCTTCTATGAAAGTACCACAACCAATTTTCAGTAAATTAAAATCTCATGTATGAGT
Organism: Cephonodes hylas; assembly: GCA_030295005.1. Taxonomy (NCBI): domain Eukaryota; kingdom Metazoa; phylum Arthropoda; class Insecta; order Lepidoptera; family Sphingidae; genus Cephonodes; species Cephonodes hylas. The sequence continues at coordinate 17,408,249 of AP025360.1, forward strand.
TTATATAAAAAGAACATGGGCGCCTGTAAAATATATCATACCACGTTTTTACATTTTCCGATATACATCCATTCGATAAGTCAATACAAATTATTGATTGAAATTAGAATTACTTCGAGAAACTAGGACAGTCAGCCACGTATGTAGGCTAACAAGCAGAGGCGTAATTGTTTTAACGTCGATTTTCTTATAATTTATGGCACGTCTAATTTAAAAATAGCCTTTATAATACATTCAATGGACTTACAGTATTTACTCTTGATATTCTCGTTTCGTCCAATCCCCTTTTTGTACTAATGAAATAATTAAATACAGATAAAATACAACAAGGTCAAAGATAACGACTTTTAATGAAATTAAAGTAAAAAATAAACTTTATGAATACGTAGCTATGTCAGGTTATACTTGGGTTGTAATTCAGAGTGGAACATTTTTCAGAATTTACATAAATCTTGTTTTCCATTTCCTATTATTGATTTAAAAAATGTTTACTTTAGATATTTGTCAGAGAATTTAAAGAAATTAGTAGTAGTTACAATCGATATATTTCTTTGTTTAATAATAATTCTTACGATATAACTGCATTGGAAAATTAAACTAGAATGGTCCAATGAATTTCAAATACCTATGCATGTGTGGACGAGAGAATTCAGACTCCACCGCACCGAACGCTTCGAAATTAGTGACGTCGACTCACCAAAATGGCTGAAGTGATTGATGCCAGTGGTGAGAGCAGTGTCCGTACTTCCATGCAAGTCCAAAAGCGTTGCACGTTAATTGTGCACTGGTTTATAATTGTTTATTGTGGGCTCGGGATATTCTCATTTATATGCCCAATTGATTTTGTTAAGTATAGATTTAAATCAATACATCAAGCAATCTGGGTTTCACGGCTTTTATAGAAGCACCGCCACGTGGTAAAACTCCAGGCACACACCTTTGACTTTACGTAGTTATGTAGATGTGTATTCATAATGAATTATCACTTAACTCTTTCAGTCTTGGTGGTTAGTTTTCAAACCACCTGTTTGAAGTTGATAAAAAATTATTTCCACAACATTTATCGGATATGTGCTGAACTTTTATAGTTTATTATATAGTTGTTTATCATTTGATACCATTATTTGACACAAAACCGCGGTGGTTATTTTTATTCGAATTTTTAAGAAAGGAGTGCAGTGCTGTTTTTAGAATGGGACATTTTAAAATTCCACAATTAATTTAAGAATATTTACTATATTATTATTTCAGTATTTATCGGTAATTTAATATTTAATGAGTTCATTTATGATATAAAATAAAGTTTGCCGTTTATATTTTTTTTATAAAAAACGTAAATAGTAAGGTGGTTAGTTTACTGACCACCGTGACTATAGGAGGTTTTGTTTTATTAATTTTGTGTAAGTATTTTAATAAAACACACCAGAATAGGATCAATTAGACACAAAAGACTTTCGTAGAAGTGTGTTTCAAAGAATCTTAGCACCAGCTCAAGCAAAGAAACGCAACTTGAGTTCTTGACGTTCTCTCAATGGCTTTGATTCGTCTTCTCCTTTGCTTACATTCATAGGTCAACAGTTTCGATAAAGTTGCGGATGGAAAGCAATACACATCTGCCAAAGCGATCTACTTCACGAAAATGTGCTAAATGCAGCACAAAAAGGGGCAAGAACGTACTGACTGGCAATGCAGGACTTGTAGAGTCCCCCTTTGTATCCGGAAATATTTTTATAAGAAATAAGTTACATTTAAATCTAAATATCATACACGATACATAACATACAAATATACATATTTGCACCGTAAATACATAAATAACTTATTTCTAACGTAAGTTCTGATAGTCTTTTGTTTTCATTATTTTTCTGCCGTCCGTCACGGTGGTTAGCAAACTAACCACCTTATTCCACGAAAGCCTTATGTGATATTTGGGCAAAATATTTTTTTTCTTTATAAATGAACCCCAATTACATTAAATACGTCTTTGTTTGATTTATAAAATCAATAAATAAAAAGTGTGACTGAAAGAGTTAATATAAAGAGTCCTCGAAACCGACGTGCATGCATGAAGAGGATAATGTCAGTGGAGAAAGCGATAGAGGTGTGTCTGGACCGTGGCATTTGGCGCTCTATAGTCTCTGCCTACCCTAATGGGAGACAGGCGTGAGTTTATGTATGTATGTTTTATCACTTAACGGTGAAGTAAAACGTCGTGATGAAACCTGCACACATAAAAGTTTTTAGGAATCTCTCAGGTGTGTGGACTACCCGTTCTAGGCCAGCGTGGTGGACTAAGGCCTGAACTCTCTTTGTTGTAAAGGAGGCCCGTGCCCAGCAATGGACGGTTCTGATTATGATAATGATAGTGTCAACGCCAAGACGATCAAATTAATGATAGAGAAACGGTTTCATATTGACTGAGGGCGTTCAATAAAATTGCAATCTATTTGTCGAGTAATGCCGTTCGTTCAGTATTAATTTTCTTTGAACAGCCGCAGTTACTTACATTTATAGTATTTATAGAAACTCTTTTTATTTTCTTGACCCACATTTGCATAGATCGATAATTACCAACGGCCCTTTGTTATGGTAAAATACTCTTGGTATAAGTGTGCTGAGGATCATTTTCGAATAAATATCCCAGCTGTATTAGACTTAATGAACAAGTGACTACATGTAACTGTGAACAAGCCTTTTGTTATTGCAAGGGCAATTCTTATAGAGGAAGTCTCGTTTAAACTCGGCCCCCTTGATCGCAGGCCACAAGACCGTCTTATGGAAATTATCTTGGACGAAGTAAAGGGTTAAATTTGAGACTAAGAATTAGAAAGATTTTATCTTACACCACATATTATAATTTGACTTAAAATTAAACATACATACACATTTATGTCAACTAAAATAATGGTATAAAGTGATAAACTACGTAAACCATTGATTCAATTTTATTATTTTATTTTAATAATATTACTGATCAGTACTCATGAATATGTAGTTGTTACAAACAAATCTTTTTAAAATAACACACCACTATAACATTCAAATAATGTTTTTAATCATCAAAATACTGTAGGCTTTTCCCCTTCAAAAACATCCACAGACAAAAAAAGGAGAAATTAAAAAATAAATAAAATATTTAGGCACGTATTAATGTATTTTGAAATAAAAGCCGATGCTTGATAAATAATATCTTATTTTCTAACATTTGTACATTACTTAGAATCTCTTCAGATTCCAGTGGGCATGATATTAATTGTGTAGTCTAAACATTATCATTCAAAGAAATTACGAAATTCAATACGTAAAGCTTATTGAAAATCTGATTACTTATTTCATTGAAAAATTATACAAAAATAACGTTTTAATTTTGGTATGCTTCTGTAGAGATCATACTTTTGCAGCTTCATACCTGTAGAAGTAACTTCATTTCAATTGCTTTTCCCGGAAAGCTGAGAAAACCAGTCACAATAAGCTTTACTTTGAAAGTGGCGTGGACCGATAAAACATCATTTCTAAAGATATTTCTGAACATTGAGGTAAAAATAATTTCCTTATTGTGAACTGTTAAATGCCACTTTTTATTGTAAATTTTGTTTTAATTGCTATATTTGAACTTTTGTCAAAGATTCCTATATTTAAAGGATTCGACATAGGTTGCTAAAATATGAGTAAGCTTATCTATTGTCTGAAATACCGTAGTTATTTAATGTAGCTTAAAAAATATTTTTCCAGTGTGATTTTGAATGTATGAATTTTTGAAATAATTACACAACACACTTTTGTTATTGTACACTCTTTCAAACAATAAGTCGTGAAGGAGTGCCGAAAACAAAATACCACTTGCGCAAACGTTCTTTCCAAATGAAAGCCTACAAGGACATCTGACCCATTTACGAAAGCTTCAGGATACATTTTGAACAACTTTCCTGTGACGAATTAAAAAATTTCAAGGTTATATTTCCCAATGCCATTTCTGTTATATAAACAATGTTTTTCCCAATTTTCTTATACGATAGCTCTTAGCAAATATTTTCTGACAACGCAAATGCTAGATGACGTGCAATCAAATTCATGACACTACATTCTACGAGTATGTTATTTACGTATATATTTTTGCAACTATATTTGAAATTGGTTAATAACATTCTATTTTTCGTCGACATTTCTATCAAATATTATGTGATTTTTTTTCATAGGCTAAAATTAAATTTAATAATAATAAATCACTTTTTTATCCTGGTGATTTTGGTCCCCACGTAACGAATGTCTACACGAAACTTCCTTCAGTCAACTAACCTGTAGAAGGGAGCTCTCGAAGATCGCTACTACGGAAAGTTTGTACACAAACTCCCGCTACGGGCTACGCGCCCCGCCCAAACCAACACGACAAAACTATCAACTAAACTATTAGCTTTCATTCCTACACCTACTCCGTGTTGCTGAGGGAGTTTCTCGCCCTTTCTTCTCCACGGCGGTAACATGTTTCAAAGCGCACTAGTTTTAAAAAATAGTGTTAAAATGACGATTCAAAAGTATCTACTTGTAAAAGTCAATTTGAAAACTGTTATCAATATTATTATTTCAAAGGTTTTAATTTTCTCCCGTGTATTAAGTATTTAAGTAGAGGTTGAAGTTATTTTTGTGATATATTTTTATATACAATAGAGAAACTCTATGTTTTCATGCAACTAATCACCGGATTAGTTCATAGTGATACATAGTCCATTAGAATATCCCTTCGCACTTGTATGACGAATACATTATATCAATCTATAGAACGTAATAAAAATCTTCCATCATTTCTGCGCTCAAGAAACGCTGAAAATGTTCGCACGAGTATGGCTTCGCTTGGAATCACCTTTATAGCTAATATAGAAAAGTTTACGCGTTTTTCGCATAACTTCAAGCAGGTCAGAAACTAGGGAACAGACTACAAAGCATTTATGACGACATTAAATTTATAAACTCTAGCTGCGGTTCAAATAAAAATGAGCTTCGTCATCAATTATTACGTTAAAATATAAATTCACATTCCTTTCATATTAAACTTTTCGGGTCCATGAGATTCATAAGTTTATTTGCGAAAATATATTGTATAAAACACAATGAAGCATTTATTGTGTTTTTTTTTCAAATATATTAAATTTTTTACGTTTTTCATCTGTATTTTCGTAAAGTAATTTTAAAAATTGCCTCGACCTTGTTTCCAAATTCAAATTATGCTTTCCTCGTCTACTATACACTTCGGCGTGTTATTAAAAATAATTATAATCAGCCCAGTTAACATATCTGTTGTATCAAGAAGTGTTTTGTATCACGGGTGTGAGGAGTGCGGAATGCAAGATGTATACAGAGCAGATGGGCGGTCCCAGAGGTGTCCTGCGTGGACAGCCGCGATTGCAGTGCGCGCCGGCCTGGATGCGACCCCGTGATTTACCTCAGCACAGTGCATTCGCGACCACCGCCCGAGTTACTCCTAGCTCTTCGGTCTTATCGCTCGCTCCGATTTCCCACTCGGTTGTTGTTCGCTGGTTGGTAGCTGTTGCTGATTGCTGTTTGCTGTTGGCGGTTGAGCTGTTGCAGTCTCAGGTTAATCGGTAAGGTAAGTTACGCGGATGTTTCGAGTTTTGAATTAGGCGCGCGGGTTGTGAAATTTTTTCGGAAAACAATTTTTTTTATTTGAAATAATATTTAAAGTATTTTGTCTTAATTTTTATTTCGTTTTAAATTAATTACTCGGTTGTAAAGTTTTTGGAAAATGTGTTACTTTTCTCGTCGCCGTTTTTTTCTTCCTTCAAGAAACTAACGCGAGCGCGTTGAAATCTTTTGTTTAGTGTGTGTAAGTTTAATAACATGTAATTCTACGTAATTACGGATGCGGTGTGCAAGACAGTGACATTTAAATTAGACTCGACATGCGGCTCTTAAAGCATTCGGACAATATGAAAAGGCGTCACGCTCGTCATGTTATGCGTGATACCTTTTGTGTGCTGTTACGGTATTCGATTTCAGTTTAGTAATTGCGTAGGTGCATGGGGCGAGGGAGGAATTTGTATATGTTTATGTGATGCGAGCGCGGTGCATCTGCGACCTGCCCCAACATCGAACACCTTGTTAAATTTTCTTAGTCCGAACCGACTTTTCTGAAAGTGTTTGGGAAAATTTGGATTTTTCCGTATAAGAGACGTTTTAACAGTAATTTTATAGTTCGTCGTGTGTTGTTTGAATGTTTTAACTGTTTTCCAAGTATTGTGAAGTTTTTATACAGGAAATTTTCAAAATTTGAATATTTTGTCCACTATTTTATCATTATTTTCGCGTCACTTTGTAGCGAATTTCTAAAATAATTCAAACCGGTATTATATGTGCTATGATTTTTTGATTCAATAGATGCGGAAGAAGAGCTTTTGATAATAAATTCAAGCAAAAATATGATATTATGCCTTAGTTCACGTTTGCCTCACTAAACTTCTACCGAGGTCCAGACTTCCTAGGACAGTTTTATCAATTAGAAAAATGATTGTTACGTTAGTGAGCCTCGCAACGAAGTTGGCTAGATACCAGCTTGCGATGCGAAAGACCGCGCGTTCAATCCCCGCACCGAGACACATGTTTGTGTGATCCACAAAAACTTGCTTCGAGTCTGTAATTTTGAGATCAAAAAGCCTCTCGTATTTTCTGATATTCACGACACTTATGCGTTTCTTCGTTTCTGTATGTTTTAGAAAAAAAATCTCCCGTAATTTCTGATATCCATTTAAAACTTGCATCTTTGGTTTGGGAAGTCCGTGCTTGGGGCTTTTTTTTATTGATTTTGAAAATAGTTTATTTTATACTCTGTTTCCAGGATAAAAGACATGGCATTACTTTGGAATCATTCTTTGAATATTATTAAAAAGGGCTTAAAATAAACTCGACCCGATTACTGATAACTCGGATGTACTCAACGGTCGTCAGAATATCTGATCTGAATGTATTCATAAAATTTAATTAAAAAAGTGTTTTTCCGATATTTTATCGCTTGATCGGAAGCTTTTCAAATCTACTAAGCGAGTTATCTATGTGTCGACCAACGTCTATAAAATGTTTGGTGTAAACCTTAAAATTATTAGGTCGGTAGTATCGCCTTTCACTGGTGTAAAAGAAAAACCTGCCAAGTGCGAGTCGAACTCATGCGGGAAGGGTCCCGTACCATTATTTATTAAAACGGCAAAGAAAAATCTGTATAGGAGCCTCTTTAAATATTTATTAATTCCCTTTATGATGGCAATAGAAATATGTACATTGTACATCTCCTGTCAAACTATGAACTATATCACAGCTCATGAGAAGTAGTATTTTGCGTTGTGACAGACAAACAGACGGCCAACGAAGTCTTCTAAATAAGGTCCCATTTTACCATTTGGCTACGGAATTCTAAAAATCCAATGAATAGGGTACATACAATGCACGTTGTGAGAGTGGAAAATTGTTAACAGCACGTTGCATTGATCCTTTTGTTCTCACATGTGGGCTGTTCCATAGAGTTCGTAAATGTGCTTTATAAAACCTCTTTTACTTTAGTTTTACTGTATTCCAATTGCTATTACATATGACGCTTGCAACCGTTAGAAACTAGATTATTATCATTGAATTGCGAAAGCGAGATGTCTAAACTATATTAACTGGGGAATTATAGTCATAGCACAGCGGAACCAATGTCGGCAGTTAAGTTACAAAAGCATTCACTTCAGTCATCCTACATCTCGTTTTTTAAGTTTTTTCAACACACCCGCCACTGTAACTCCTGTAGGTACTCCAGGATCAACAGCACGCACAGTAATGACACCGAGCACTGAAATTCAATGAATAGTACTAGTAATCCCGCAACGAAGTTAATCATAAAGACAATATATAGCAGTTGGAAAACAAAGAGTTGTCCACTTCCCTCAACAGCAAAGCGGGTGATACACTTGAAAGGTTACCTATTCTAACAGTGTGATCATGATTCACCGCTTATAATAATCTGCTATTTGTCAAACATAAGGCTAATACTGAGAACTCCCCTTTAAAAAATAACACGTTTTAGGGATTAAATAATATGAATTGTTTAAACATGCACCGCGCTTTACAGTTTTAAACGTCGGTGATAAGGGTTAATTCCGACAATAGGGGTAGTGGATTAATCAGCCTGTGTTATTAGTTCACGTTTAATGGAAAATGTAACCAATAATTGTTATTATGGCCTAGGCCTAGGTATTGATGATAACGTATAAAAAGTTAATTGTGTTTTTTATGTATTTTTCTTATAATGATAGAAATATTCACACTAATTTTATAATTAATGCGAAAGTAACTGGCGAAAGTAGTAGTAGATGTCCTCGAGGTTTAGGCGCGCGGTCGAGAATCTCGGCGGTCGCGGGTTCAAACCCCAGGCACACACCTCTGACTTTTCGAAAGTTATGTGTGTATTCAAATTGAATTATCACTTGCTTTAACGGTGAAGGAAAACATCGTGATAAAACCTGCACACCTAAAAGTTCTTAGGAATTTCTTAGGTGTGTAGTCCGCCAACCCGCACTAGGCCAGCGTGGTGGACTATGGCCTAAAACCCTCTCAATGGTAGAGGAGACCCGTGCTCAGCAGTGGGCGTATATGGGTTGATGAAGAAGAAGAAGAACTCTTTCTATCTGTCTCATGCTTTGAATATAAATAATTTATTAAGGTAGAACAGTTAACTTAATTTAAAAAATTGCGCCCATCATGAGCCAGGTCGCATTGCCAGGACGTTAAAAATTAGAGGGTAGGTATTGCAAATCAATAGCCTGTTAGTCTGTGCGTTCTGTCCATCAATTAATAATTACAGTGCGGTGTGACGGTACTGTTTCAATTACCGGAATGTTCCGCGCACCCGTCGCAACCCATTCAACACGTTTCTAGGAAAATGTACACAGACAGAGGTATTGAAAACAGAGGTACAGAGAACCGATGGGTTTCTAACAAATACACAGGCTTTATGCTTTTGGGCACAAATTCAATATGTATGTTGGACCACGGTAGCATTGGGGCCGTTTCAATGAACTTTAAATTCGTAATTTCAAAGATACAAAGGTTAAAATCCCTGAAGAAGCGAGATTTCTCACGTACGAGTTCAGTACGGAATTATTACATTACCTGCAGGAAAACATCGTGAGGAAATAATAATAAAAATCTTCGAAAATTTCTCTTGTTTAAGATATAGTTTTGAATGCAAGTTTACTTTAAGAAATATAAGCCCATATGCCCAGCAGGGGGACGAATAAGGGCTGATGGCGGAGTCGATATGTTTGTTCAAAGACAATATTAGTTCGGAATAATAGATATGAGGAGGCAGAGAGCTGTTCATGAATTCATACGCACCCAGACAATCCCATTGACTGAATGGTACGCACCGGCCACGCTCGCTTCACATGTCAATAACTGTTATACCGACAGTAACCCCATTGATCTTACACAAAGACTGCGCTATCAATTACTGATTAGAATGCGCTTCTCTTTGATTAATTACGTCCAATGCAATTAAAAATAAACAATTTTTGTACTTAGGATTTTAGTATCAGAAAACGTTAGTGAACTCTAGTTTTATACACAAGAACTAATCGCGTCAAAGCATATGAAGATATACAGTACGATGAAATTTTGTTACACACACATAATAAATGAGAGAAAAAATAAACAATGAAGATAAAAACAAAATTCATTTGCAATAAAGTTGAATTTTCAAAAAAAAAAATGGTTTCCTAACAACCACATCCATTTAACCTCTGTTTGTTAGGAACTCGTAAAAAATATGTTTTTGTCGGGGTATTTTTAAAATCAATAGGTTCCTGCCTAAGTTTTCTATCACGTTCTAAATACGTCCTTTATACTAATACTATTATTTTCCTTTGAATTCAATATACGGAATTAATCCATCGTCAGTATTTTCCAGTAAGTTATTAAAAAGACAATATTAATAAATAGAATTCTTGTTCGAAGAGTGAGCATATTTTTTATCAAAGTCTGATAAACCTACATTGGTTCAGACGTAGGAAGGAATGTTTTTATAAAAGGACTAAGTGTAATATGCTTTTGAATTGAATTTCCATTTTCTAGGAATATGTGTGAGAGAAATCGTGCATTATCAAAGGCTTTTACTTAGCAAATGGAATATTAATAAACATTTCTGTTGAAATTCTTTTGTTGTCGAGTTTTACTGCATACGGATTTATCGTCAGCCTGTAGACGTCCAACTGCTAGGAACAGGCCTCCACTACAGCTGAAAGGGTTAAGGCTTTAGTCCACCACACTGGCCTATAACAGTAGTGTTCAGGTTTCCTCGCGATGTTTTCTTTAGTCGTCAAAGTATGAGATTACGTATTATGAATACACATTACTTAAGAAAGTTCGTTCCTGGGGTTTGAACTCGCGATTGCCGAGGATTTTGACCGCGCATCGATATCTCTAGGTCATCACTACACTAACACTAACATATGATGACATTATTCTCATCATTGTTGCCTTGGGTGATACGGCGCTAGATGCATGCCTCCCACATCCGGGGACCTATTGTATCCCAAACTATAGAACTTTTCTGCTCCAATTAACACGCATCGCAACAACTGAATAGGGTTAGTCATGTACTGTGATAAATAGTAGTGATTGCCTCGAGGTGTAGGCGCGCGGTCGAGAATCTTAGCGGTCGCGGGTTGAAATTCCAGGCACACACCTCTGACTTATCGAAGTTAGGTATGTATTCACATTGAATTGTCACTTGCTTTAACGTTGAAACATCGTGATGAAACCTCACTTAAAAATTTTTTGGAATTTCTTAATTCTTTCACTACGCCAGCGTGGTGGGCTAAGGCTTCTTAATTGCAGCGGAGGCCCGGAAGTATATAATAAGCTGATGATGATCATTATCTACATAGATTGAATTACCATCAGTTGAAAGATAGAATAATCAATGAGGAAGCGACTTAAAATGTCATCGTATATTCCACGAAGTTTCGGACTTATCGAGTTATTATCCTAATTGGATGCAAGTGAACTCGACCGGTGACAAGCTCTGCTCGAAGGGTGTCAGTTAACCACGTTATGTTGGCAAAAATATTGCACATTCAAAATATACGCTTGCGGTCATTTAACGAAGATTGCTGCCATTAGATTTTCTACCACGTCCTCGGTTTCATACTTTAGCATAGGTGTTATAAATATTTTTAAGCATATACTAATAATGTTGTGTATGTAATATGCAGTTTATAAGGCGTGTTAAGAATTAATGGATTCGAGGTTAAGCAGTGCGTTACATCTCGGCGACCGTAAAAATTTCAGAACACCTCTTGACTTTGCGAAGTTATGTGTGTATTCACAATAGATTGTCACGTATTTTAACTCTGAAAACATCGTAAGGAAACCTGCACGTCTATAAAAACTTTTCAGGCATTGCAAAAATGCACTAGATTGCGCCTTATTCTGATAAAGCGCTATTCGTACTATTGTCGTGATGCCTTAATTTTTTTTAACCAATTCTACAAACATTAACAAGTCTTGGTAACAATATTTGACGTATTTTTTCAATGAGTTTACATGATGTTGCAATTACCATTCACTCTTCAATTTACCACGTCAAGGAAGGGCTTAATGTCCGAACGTTGCTACTGCTTCTCCGAACTACGCCGAGCTACGAGCGCTACGCACCGGTCTACGAAATAATAAGTCAATACAAAAAACATCGGGCAATTGCTGTGTTTCCTGACTTATTATAGTCAAAATCGTGCACAACATAGCAACATGTTTTGTTTTACTTTTTAGAATATAGGTATTTATAATGATAATAGAAATGTTTAGATTTAAACTTCTTTCTGGCTAACAGAAGTAATGCAAATGCACCTGAATGTTTTATTGATATAATTTTATAACATCGTATTAAAAATAAATTAGTTATTTATTCCTCTAATATTGTTAATCAATAATATTTTTCTCTTCCAAATATGCACAAATAAAAAAACATATCTCGAAGATGTCTCGTCGACATTTATATTCGCAGCGGCGTAGGCGTACTTAAGCTCACGAGCACTTCTCGACTTCATCACAAAATTATCCTTTACACGCGGTAAATGTCACTACCTCGCGTGCGCCCACTTTAACTTAAATAGACCGTTTCTTGACTTCCTATTTCTAGATCATTCGTCACACACCACGGGGAATTGAGTTAGCGTTATTGAATACAAGGCTTTTAATAAAAGACTTGTATGAAACGCGTGAAAAGTAAAAACAAAGCATAGTTCTGTATTCAAACGTGAAATAGGATATAGTGTTGATTAGAGGACGCTCGGCGCTCGGATCGCCGCTACAATGCAATTACAGTTTCCCGGTAAACTCCACACGTCACACAATTGACAAATGACACGTGCCCATCTTTGTTACAGAACATCAGTACGCCGCGGACAGCGCCACAGGGGGGGTGATAGGCAAGGCGGCCGTGCCCTGCAAGGTGTGTGGGGACAAAGCATCAGGGTACCACTACGGCGTCACCTCCTGCGAAGGTTGCAAGGTAAAACTCCGAGACAAGGCCGTCGCGTTGCTCGACAATCTAGTAGGACCTAAATTTAAAATGGCGAGGATGTTCGGTTACGTCCACGGGACCCAGCAGATGGGGATGAGCATGAGGGCGTTTATTTCGACCACGAACGGGCAGGCTGAGAATGTCCGCGTGGATCCCATCACCAGCGTCACTGCTGACATGGTGCTGCTCACGTTTCCCGAGGGGATCGTGCACATGACCCTGCGCTACCGCCTTGTGATAATCTTGCGCACCAACGTGCGCCTCTGGGGACGCTTCTTCATGCGTATCAGGGTGAGGGTCGTCCAGCACCTCACCATCAGCGCCAACTACATGTAAACGCAGAAACTCCTCGCTCCGTTATTTTCTACAATATTTTTATATGATTTAAATTTTTGATGATTTTTTTTTACTCCCCAGATTTTTTTGGATATTTATATTTTGATATTGATATATTTTTATGTTTTACTTGCGCAATTTCGCAGTTTATATGATTTTTTTTATTAAGGCTGATAAAGATTTTTAACACTTGTTGTTTATGCACTCATAATGTGCAAACCTTTTTATTCATTTCATTGATTTTTATAATTATCTATAATTGTTTTTTGCTCAGGTATATTTTGTAGATTATTAATATTCAATTTACTATAATCTTTATTAATCAAGTTTATATGTATACGTATATGCACTATATAAAATAATATATTGTCTTCATGTAAACTCCTTTGATATTTTCTGACGAAATTTCAAGATTTAGAATGCTTGGAATATGTAATTCAATGTTACGCATATTGCAAATATCTTTCAGTCTCCTCTTTTATACTAATTGCCTGCTGTACCCCGCATAGGTGAACCAACTTGTTGTTTTAAGATGGTTTGGAGACACATAACCATTTCGTTAATGAATATTAAATATTATATGGCCTTTAAGCATTTATAGTCCGACACCAGAGTTTAAGTAATGGCTATTCAATATTTACGCAGCAAAAAAATACAAAACAACTCGGTCAAACCCTTATAAAAGTTAGGAATTCCAAATTGTTTGAACAAAATGTTGCACGTGGCGGCGCGCAGGCGGAAGCCCCGTGACACCAGGTACCCTCCACATTGAGACACCCCAGCTCACCCCCAGTTTTGGCACGCAGGGTTTCTTCAGGCGTAGTATACAGAAGCAAATAGAATATCGGTGCTTACGCGACGGCAAGTGTCTCGTGATTCGACTCAATCGGAACAGGTGTCAGTTTTGCAGGTTTAAGAAGTGTCTGGCGGTCGGCATGAGCCGTGACTGTGAGTACTGAACCGTTTCTATTAACATCTCTCCCATGAACATGAGCGGCACTTCCAGCGCCCTGGATGGTAGCGGAGATGAGACGGAATTGGACTTAGCACAGCTGAGTTTAACGACGCGTTCACATGGTGCCACCATCTTCATCCTTATGTTCTTGTTCAATCCAAGTCTTAGCGACTTCAATTACTTCTCACTCGGCTTACATAACATCTCAAAGCTTTTCATAAGTCACATCGTAGCGTGTATTCGCATCGGACGGAACAGGTAACCACGCATCGCTATCCGCAAAACCCCATCAGCTTGCTAATGCCAATCGCTATCAACTTAATCTTCTAACATATCAAATACAAAACCAACAGCCGTTAGATACGGGCGTGTGCCGAAACGGTCTCGCGAAGCTACCACCACGGAGCCAAATCAGGAACTGCCGAAAAAGCTCGTGGTGCCGATCCCGGGCCTCGACAATATGGACCCGGAGAATTTCCGCGACGACGTGGTGAGGGAGGTGGTACGCCTGGTCACCGCTGCTCATCGTAACAACTTTATCTACGAGGACGACAAGAGCCCTAACGGTGCGCGGAGGTCAAATGTTCGGGAGGGTAATGGATCAGACTATTCGTATTTACGCTGGTGTAGGTCGTTAGCTGTAAACGGCGAGATAAGTATCTGGTCATTAGCTCCCATCAAAATCAACCTTCAAATGGTTCTACTGGCTTTACAGTGCATTCCGTATATGTTACACTACAAATAGCTCAAGTATCGCAACATCGTCTACGAGCTCATAAAGGTTGCATGAGGCAATTTTAGGCAAGTTATTCTCAACATTATCGATATAGGTTTCGTAAAAACAGATACAGGTAGGCGATGCATAGGTGTAGCACGAGTTATGAAATTGCGCTCTCCTTCGACATCCAATAGAAAAATGGACGTGGGATATGATATATTTATCAGTTTTATTATTGTGGAATAATTAGCCGTTGCTTTCATGATGTAACACGGATAACAATGTGATATTTTATAGGTGTCCGGCAAACTATAGCAGATATGTCAGGCCCAAGCACTAGCAGCACCAGCCCCACCCCCGCTACCGGCTACGAGATGGAGGCGGATTGTCCTCCCATCGGGGGCCATTCGGTCACCAACGCGCTGTGTGCCGCCATCACCAGCGCGGTGAACAACGCCTTCGGCAACTCCTGCGTCGGGAACCTCTGTCCTCTGAGTCGCCCGCGCCCTGGCAACGCTATTTGTCCCGCCAGCATCCCTTGCCCGCCGAATAGCGCTTGCCCTGCCAGTGGGACCAGCCTCACCGGGGTGATTGATATGGAGGCTACTAGCTTCGCGGCGATTGATAACAATGGCGACGGGAATCACGTGGACGAGTCCAGTACTAGCACGACCTGTACTGCGGATAGCAGCAATGGCGACGGCCCGGGGCCCAGCAATGGGGACGGCCCGGGAACCAGCAGGGGCGTCGTCATCCGCTTCATCGAGCTGCCGCTGGACCTGTGCGCCGACGGGAGCGAGGTACGCACCCAGCTGTGGCACAACATCGCCGTGCGCATGACGCCCACTGTGCAGCAAGTCGTCGAGTTCGCTAAGCGCCTCCCGGGCTTCCAGATTCTGCCCCAGGATGACCAGATCATACTGATAAAGGTACGCACCAGGTGAAGGATTAGCGTGGATTTCTTAATTTAAAATAACAATTTTGTGAATCATAAGCGTGTTTGCAAATATTTATTTTAATTTTCATTTTGCTTTGTTGGAAACATTAAGATCACTTCAAACAATTAAAAAAGTATCCTCTAGTTACATTGGTTAACTTTTGGCCCTTAAATTTTTGCTAGCTATTAATTTTGATGAAACTACTTTTTTAAAATGTGGGATTAATTCCGCTGAGTTTTGGAATACTAATCAATGTCTGCAATGTTAACTAACCGAAAATAAGTTAAGTAACCGTAAACCGAAAATAAGTTCTTTGTAATTTCCGCTGGCGGCACTGCGACCTCAACCGCCTAAACATGCATTTGCGAATTTGCCCTTGCGATGATTTTCACCTTCTAAATATGATGAGGATCATAATCAGGATTGTCAAGATTGTGATGATCCACTGTTGTATGTTGAGTGGTGGTGCCTACACGTGCATATGCTTGCAGCAAGGGTTCTATGAGATCTGGCTGACCCGGGTAGCTCGCAACTCCACCGCTGAATGCATCTCCTTCGACGACGGCACCGCTATTACCCGCCGACAGCTGATCACCATCTATGACGTAAGTGATTCACCATACCTCCTTATGTATAAATGCAATATTATTCGAATCGATTCGTTTTCAATGATATGGGATTCGATTTCTTGGTCATTAAGGACATTTGTATAGTTTCCTTTCTAATTATGTATTGTATTTATAATGTATCTGTCAGTAATCTGCGTGCGTTTTATAAATTCAAAAACATTTGGTTACGTGACGTTAACTAGGAAAACATAATCGTTGATCCCAAAGCTCCTGTAGATCGCATTAAATTAGCAGATTTTATACTTCTATACAGTACTTTGAATCATTTTGTAGTCTATAAGAAGCATATCTTGAGAGAATTAAAAATTGTATATTAACGTTATATTGTTATTTTTAGCACCATTTCGCCAACGCCATTCTGACCTACGTATGGAGCCTGAACAAGTTATGTGCCTCAGAGCACGAAATGGCCTTGTATACGAGTATACTATTACTATGGCCAAATCGTCCGGGGCTAAGTGATCCAGAGACTATATCGGGAATCAGCGATGCAATCACAGACGCCTTCAACAACGTGGTACGTGTAAGTTTCAATCGTCAATTTTGGTATATTTTTAATAGATTACGGTAGGGAAAAGCTCGAGACTTTTTTATCTTTGTAACTGTTATAAAATAATATTTAAAATGTTCATTAATGTTCTGAAATAAGTCCCCCAGTCCAACTACCCGTCACTAGGAAATAAATTGTTTTTAAACTGTCATTCTGACGTGTGGGCACTTAATGGTGTCAATCCAACTGTGATACAGATAATTTGTAACAAATTTGGTACTTATTCAGGGTGTGTTCAGACCGTGATCGAAAACTAAGGCAGGTACTGGCTAACGTAACAACGACTTACATTTTGTACCTATAGTTTTAATGAAAACGTCAAATGATTATAATTTTTATTGGGATTTCCTTTAATGCCAGGAGGTTTGTAATCAATCAGCTGCCTTAGTTTCAGATCGCGGTCTGAACACACCTTGTATTAACGATTAGAATTCACACAAGCATCTAACTCCTGGACACTAGTATCTATCGTTAATTATTAATTAACCGCGCTTAGGCAGATGTAGTGTAGGACGTCCTGCAGCACGATGGTCCGACGACTTGAGAAAGGTGGCGGGTGGCGGATGGATGAGGGCCGCTCAGGACCGGGATGGTTGTCGTTATCTTGGGGAGGCCTAGGTTCAGCAGTGGACGGCGATAGGCTGAGTATATAAGTGTAATTATGTTCATCAGGAGTTAGCAGTGGCCGGTCCCGACGCCGACGGGCGAATGAGTGCATTCAACGCGGTGGCGAGCGAGGCTCACGCGATCGGCGCGCGGCACAACGAACTGCTGGCCTGGTGCCGCGACCACTGGCCCAGGCTCGTACTCCCAGACCTCTTCGCAGAGATCTTCGACATCCCCAAGGGAGACTACGACGAAAGCATGGACCGCCAACCAGCCCCGCAACCCGAGGGCGCCAATATGGGATAATATCAAGCAAAGTGGAGCATTCACGGTCGAACAATCACACGGTTTTAAACAATAAGTACATAGTAATTTACGGCGCATATGGAAAATAAAGTTATACATTGAAGAAAATAAATTTGTACTCAGCATTAGAATTTAGATTCGTGTCTTGGTTTGTTTATCCTGGTACAAACATCGATTAAACAACAAATTCATAGCATCCAAATCTTGAATAGGGCTCATGTAGTGTCAGTATAATTTTACATCAAAATTCGGGAGAGCGCAATCTCTGATACTTCATTGTAGATGCCTTAATTTCGCGCATTTTTTCCTTATATTTTTCGTATTAGCGTGGCTTCTCTTGGCGTGGTGAGTGCCCCGAGCAACTGGTGAGTGAATGATAATGTGAGAACATCCTGAGTGACAGAGCTGTTTCTACTGAGTAACAGTATCATCTAAACTTGAGTGAGAGGAAGTTTCGGAGCTGTGCTAAGCGAGTTTGGCTCTAAGGATATGTGATAATAAGTGTGATTTTGGCTGGTGCAATTTATTTTTAAGTTTACCTTTAACTTTCTATTATGTTCGAAAAGTTATTGAAGTAAATTATTAAGGCATTTACATAATAATGCGTAGTTTAACACGTTGTATAATGACACTTATTTGATTGTCTCACGGTAGGTATTCCCTTAGCACATTCAACCTATGTGCGCTGTTTCCAACCGAATTGATACTCTAAGGGCTACCTATTTATAATATTAATGTAAGCCTTGGCACATATACTAAAATAATATTTATAATTTTCCAAGTGAATTCACTGTTCATCTTATTAGTCATTCACCGCTCTCTAAAATAATGGAAATAAAGTGTCTACTATCATGAATATGCTGGAAAATATGTAAAAACACACGGCCATCACAGTAAAGGCTTACGCACTATGTACTAGTTTCTGATTCAAAGTGACTGTAACTCTTGCTCCCAGTGGTGGCAATCTTCGGTAATACGTAGTGTGAGCTCTCGCGACTCGCTCCCGGCCCGCGGAAAGGATCTCTCTACCGCTAAATTGTTATATTTTTATATCTTTATTCGTTATCAATTGTTTTGCTTATTTATTATGAAGTTTTTTGCGATTTTATGGAGTGTTATATTTTCTATCTACTCTCTATTAATGCGAGTGGGCGGCGGGGGCGAATCGCGAACGTCTTGAAGTAACATAAGTACTATTCTGATACAAAATCCTACACTTAGAATCCTGTATGTATATTTCTGATACCTTCGTATTAAAGCTCTTTCGGATTGTAAAAAAATATTTGATAAGACATTTATGCAGCGTTAATTTATTTTAAAATCAAATATCTGAAAGGGCTTTTATTTTTCAATCTATTTAACTGAAGAATCAATATTTACAAGATATATGTAGATGAGTAGTGCAGAGCGTATTGTAACCATTTATTGCTCTCATATTATTGTTAGTTTGTAGAGGGACAGTCTGGATCGTATTAAGATTGCATTTATGTTAGGTTTTTATTGTTTTACAAAAGACTCGGCATGTCTCAATATCTCGAATAAGGTCCATACTTTATCATATCATCCAGTGCTGTGTTTTGTAAATCATAAAGGCGATGGTTGCGGCGATTTTATGCAAGTTTTCTGTACACTGATTTAACGAAATTAAAACTAGGCCCGATATTTTTTCTTTTGCAATTATTGGATTAAAATTGTGAGTTCGTCGCCGCAGCCACGTTTATGCATTTATTGCGCTATTGCGTGCTTGTGATTATTTCTTTTAGTACTAGTTTACACGTTTAAGTATGTTTGTAACGCACATAGCCTTCTCGTCAATGTTATTGCGATGTTAAGATGGATTAATTTCCCTCAACTGCCAGTTCCAATTAGGGACGGTATTCCATATAAGTTAAATTTTGTTATATTTCGTGTGGACCGCCAAACCCATATGTACGGTTCGAAATACTTTTCTTGTTTTTCTATAATATAAATATTTTTCATTTTGTTTGGTTTATTAAAATTTTTATTAGGTTTACTCTGTTGTGCAAAGACGTGTGGCGGTAGGCTTATGTTAAAAAACTGCCGAAAATACATTAAAAAATCTGTCACTGCCTTTACAGCAATGCGCCTTGCATAACAATGATCTCATCACATTTTGAATTTTTGCAACTTATTAGGAAAGTTGGTTGAAAGTAAAAGTGTCAACTATGCAAACGGTATCGGGGAACATAATTTTACGCGTGTTTTAATTGTAATTAAACCCCCAAAGGAAAATGCGTTGGTTGATACAGCATGCGGCTCTACCAACAGCTTGAGATATTGTCACGCGTCTGATCGAATAAATAAATAGTAATTTTGGTGTTGTTTCTCATTTTACACACAAAAAAAAAACAATTATTTGTTTTCAAGTTCCACAATAGAAATCATTTCTCACAATATAATAGTATTAATAGAGAAAACAATAAAAATATCTTCAGCCAATATAGTATTTGATCCGAGGTGAGGCGTTCTCGAGTATGACGCTTGTAGTCGTAGCGTCATTTCCGCATCGCTGTCCGGGAAGTCGAGATGTTTGCTCTAATATTCTTGTTCTGATTTGTAAATAAGTTCCTTTTCTCATTCGGTGTTTTGTTATATGAGAAGGTTAGTATTTAGAACGTGAACTTTAAGATTTTTTAGTTGTAACCTTACCCTACACAGGTATATTTCACTTAATGGAAATAAAAATTTAAAAAGTAAGGGATGTTTTATTTGAACCCTTTCGTGTTCTAAGTTTCAGGATATTAGGGTAACAGTTGACATAGTTGTAAGTTGGTGTACCTAGTAATTATCCTGGCCATTGTAGAGTCCGAAATCCAATAAGTAGACTGTATTCAACTAGTACCTTTCCTAATGTTCGCTTAATGTACTCTACTGCTTAATGTACTGTAGAAATTTTCGAGTTTTGTAGTTTCTCCACCTGCTGAGAATTTCTCAGACATCGAAGTCTTATTGCGGCATACAATATAAATGTTCAGTATTGACGTCCAAATTGGTCAGCATGTGATTACATTCAGCCTCCATTTTCTTTGAGAAGATGTTGATCTTTTCGTATGTACACAACGCTGACCACACCGTCATATGACTTCAAAAAAACAAAATCAAAGCCACGAGAATGTTCGTGTAGTGCTTATTTTATTTGAGGGTAAATTTGGGTATAAAAAACGGTTTAGATATCATCTCGCTTTTATTAGCTTATTCGTATTGCCATTTTCTTAAAAATCACATGGAAGAAACAATCAAAAAGTATTCAAACGTAATACTTTCTCTCCAAAGAATAAAAATAAAGAAAAACTTACAATTTTATCAAATTAAATAATTAATTATTAATTCTTTATCTTTTCCATAACAATAACAAAGCAAACAGCTAATTATACAAGTTATAAACTCTAGCGACCTTTCAGTCGCACAGCAATGGAAATATCAAGCGTATATTTGTAAAACAATACATCAAATGATAAAAATGTGCTATGTATTATATACCGATATAATCATATATAATAACCACCAGAAATGAGACGAGAACACGGTTTCTATGTACATACAAACTGTAATCCTCCAAGAAAAAGAACGTCGACAAATTGAATTGTATTTAAATTTTTTAAATTACAATAAAAAAATTAGAAAGTAATGTGTTATTTCTTGTCCACGCCGATGTAAAATCTTTAAGTTCATAATGTGATGTATTTTTTTTGGTAAATTTCATGTTGTACTCACTTATTTGTTATTGATCATATTATTTGAATATTTACCGTTTATATGTGTTACACGACTTGACGTAACTTTGTATTCCTTTTTTTATTTGCAACAAAAAATCAAAATAATTGCCATAATATTTTTAATACAATAATTAATGAGGACACTTATCAATTAGTCGACTAAAAACTCGATACAAACATATCGATATATTAAATAACATATGTAATTTCTCTTTATAATACTTTTATAGTATTCCTTTCGATTATAATACAATATTCCGGTAAGTATTGTAATTGCTAGTCTCATTTCTGGTAAAACAGAACACTCACAAGCTCGATTCGAAAAGGAGAATGGGCAAATACTGTACACTCAATGTTTAATATACAATGAAACTCGCGACATCGACAACGCGCCTCTTACACTTCGTTTCAACAACCGAGCTGCCCATCACCCTTCTTGATATGTATCCAAGGCTTTATTGTAAAAAAAAAATGGTATGATAAAATAATGAGCTAAATACAGTGTTAAGGCTAAACGGAGTTATCGCGCGGGCGGTGTGGGCGCCATTAAATTATTGTTCGCAATGTTTTACATCACAAAAATAAAAAATAATTCATTCGGCAAGTGAGGGTAGTTCCGGACGCGCCCGCCCCGCCCGCGCCGACACACCGATAATTTAACTAAATCAACATCTCGTTATACCTAAACATATCGAATCGACAAAAAATACGGTAATTATAAATTTGTAACATTAAAAATTATACAACACCAAACTATGTAGTTTTATTATTAGCCACTGCACTAGAGACGTGATGTGCAACGCAACCATGTACTGACTTGCTCGTTAAATAATATTATGAGTAGCGAGAATTATCAATTTGTACAAATAGTTATTACGTAGTGAGAATTATCCGTGGGCGACCCTATACGCAGTGTGGTCACACGTCGGCTGCGACGACGTAGAGAGCATCGGACAGTCCGAATGTAGCCCGCGCCGCGTGTGGACACACTGGCCGAGAAAATATATCATATAGGATATCTGTTCTTAATCTACTTAGAGAACATTTTCAACATCATGTGCTCTACAATAGTTTACGTATATTACTTATACGAGGCTGACGCCTACACATGGATCCTTGAAAATAAATACTGCACTAAATTCGCGATGATCTAATACGGCTATGTTCAGGATGACAACGGAACAGATGTGTTGATCTCTTGACAAGCCATCGACTCGTGGGAATATTGTAGGCAACCCATGCATGTTTCACTGCAAACGATCACTATTGCAAATAATACATATTCACGCTCCAAAATTCCCATTCAGCCAGCGAAACTAACTTTGTACTTAATCTACCGGCAAGATCTACCATTTCTAAATAAACCATTTTATTACGTGTTTTTACATACATTTCTGTGAACGAAATGTGCGGTTCAAAATCTACTTTTTAACATTTAATTTCATAAATTATACGCAGAAACAATTTCTTTTTGGCACAGTGATAGAAAAAGCTTCTTTTTGTTTAGTGATATGACAGTCCATAACACAAGACACTACGTCACAAGAGGATATTTCCCTGCTTTTCAAGTATCTCATACGATAAAGCAGACGACACTACTCAAAGATTAACTGTCAAAAACGCATTACTATTTGGCGCCTATTAAAACTAACAGTAAAGCTACCGATGTAGTTAACTACTAGAGATGTACAATTCAAGAGAGAACATCGATATTTCGAGTGCAAACAATTTAAGTATGAAAATAAAGAGTTTTCTCAAGATAAGTGCGTGTTATCCTTTCCATAGTTCTACGCAATGACGTCAGAAATACTCATTCACTGTATACATACTTGTATATAGAAGTAGATAATTTTGCATTAATTTATGTTCATAAGAGAGTTTACTAGAGTGAAACATTTCACACCAACACGCAGATGTACCAGGAGCCTTGCAAAGTGGGAATAGATGGCGCCACTGTCTGTTTGGGAACGTGTGAAGTGTGTACGATTAAAAAGTTAATAGCGTTATATAAATAAATTAATATACTTTCGTGATATAGTGCATAATCTCCGATAAGACGGTAAAATAATTTTGGACGGAATTCTATTGCGAAAGAATTGAACGTTAAATGTACCATAATATCGTCTTTTATATATTTTAAGCTATACGCGTCTATGTACATAAAATATAGTTATTGACACATTTATATCCTTATCATTATGGATTAGAGGGATGAATGAGTATTTCTGCCGGTTGCTGCTGGTAAGGAGTACGAAATGTGGCCCGACTCACGGCGACGAACATTCTCACAGATTCCGTGGAAGTTTCCAGAACGACGACCGAACCAATCACTTAAGTACAACACTTGGCTATTACAGTACTCCGAGATTACCATATTACGTGCACTTTTAAGGACGGCAGATAGCTTATAGTAAGTGTAAAACATGGCGAACGTTCTACCAAACTGTGGCGCGCGAAAGGAAAATCAAACAGCCATAAATCGGACCACAGACAAGATATAGCGAGAGAGAATGCGCTGGAAACTTTGGTCTACATCATTACGTTACGATAACAGTATACGTTATATGCCAATATTTAAATAAAAATCGAGATTTCAAACTTTACGAAAATCATACAAAGAACTTAATTTAAGAGGACTCACAATACTTAAAGGTTCTAGAGTGCTCTAGGATTACAGACCAATTGATTGTACTCAACCGGTATGTGTGTGGGGGAGATGGGGGAAATGTAATCACATCATCAGCTTCAAAATTATAAATCCAATCTTTAATTCAGATATTGATCAAGTCATTAATGATTATTAGTTTGTTAGACTACATATTACTGGGTAATTGGTTAGAGAGTAATTTGTAATGCTAATCGTGATTACATTTCCCCGACTCTGTGAATTAGGGCTGTCGTCCATGGCAAGTGATACAGCCCGCAAACCGTTCATGCAGCGTGCCATCATAGTTCTATCACAAGTTCGCAGATTTACAACAAGCGCAACGTGACTGTCAGCTACGCGAGAACAGTACATGAAGTAGCTAAATTAATGAAATGCGAACACTTTACAGGTCAACTGTGAAGTTGGCGCGATCGGAACCACACGATACAATCTTATATATAATAATTTAATACTGTTTTTACATCTACGGTATTTTTTTACATTAAATACTTTTTGCGTTCACTCCGTACTCCGGGGAACGTCGACGGGGATAGATTTTGCAGATTGTATCAAAGGATAAATTTCACCTCTCGCACGAACTTCACTGTGACGTGTGCTAAACTAACTAAAACAACTCACATCGACTTGTACACGCGCGCGCGGGGTTTTCGACACTCGATCATAGTACCCCCCCCCCCACCCCGGCTATTTCCCCTCTCCCTTTTATATCTTCCCCCCTCCCGGCCCTCCCCGCGCGCGCCTCACACCCTCGCCCGTCTCTATTGCACACTAAGCACAATGGGAGCTTAGCCATTCCCTCACTTAGGAACACATGGGAGCTTATAATTTGTTTTTAGTATTTAATATAACATTGTTAAAATCATTTGTGAACCCAAGTCTTATTTACAACATGCATGTTTAACGAAATGTTGAAGCATTATTTCATGATTTATAAAAATAGTGAGCTATAAAGTGTTAAATAAACTTAGTAGTAAGGCGAAGTGGTGGTAAACATGACGACCGAGAGACTAGACAATAGAGTGGCAATAGTTCATACGA
The DNA here is from genome assembly GCA_030295005.1 of Cephonodes hylas. Taxonomy (NCBI): domain Eukaryota; kingdom Metazoa; phylum Arthropoda; class Insecta; order Lepidoptera; family Sphingidae; genus Cephonodes; species Cephonodes hylas. The sequence goes on from AP025360.1 coordinate 17,433,295, forward strand.
CCGGCGACGAATCAACAATGATTTTAACAATTCAACATAACGCAATATAATCTTTGTACAATAATATATATTGTGTAATATTGCATCAACTCGCGAGCGCGTTGACGCCCCGAACAATCTTAAAGTAGAGTACAAATTATAATAAGGAATTTTTCAATAATCCATTTCCAAAATAACACGTTTGCTGTATACATAAATAATGTACATTCTTTAGACTGGACCATTTCAATACCCATTTGAGAATTAAAATCATAAAGAGCGTACCAAAGAGATACAATCGAGCAGTAACCAAGCCACTTGGATCACAAACGAAAACGTCGTCCCAAATAAGTACAACACACCGTAGACAATACAAAATGTACTGAGTGCAAACAGTCCATATAACGTTGTATAATATTATGAAAAAATCATTAAAAGCGCTTTAAAATTACTGTTCTTAATAATTTAATTTGTACGTTTGATCTTGATCGTGCATTACAATTTGGAACAAGGCTGGACTGCACTAGCGGTGAGTACGGTGACACGCGAACAAAACGTAAAGTACGCACATATAGAAACGCTATCTTGTTCGTATTTAACATTAAATTTACCGGTATAATATACGAGAATATATTCGACGAACTGTTAGTTCGTGGTAGAGGGCGCTATGTGTCGGTGTGCGCACTAGCGCCACCTGTCATAGCCAACAGAGACTGAGTTACTTGGAGTAAGTTTTTCGTCCTCGTGCCGTTTGGAGCTGAGAGATGCAATTCCTTATTTTAACTGATACTCTTGTGGCAGGGGGTGTGGACGCGAGGACGGCGCGCGGCTCACTTCTTGGTGGGCGTGCCGCGCTGCGTCAGGCCCTCGAACCGCTTGAACGTGTAGTTGATGAACACCCAGTCTTTGTACGCCACTTCGCCATCTTGTGCTATAGGCGCTGAAGCTGAAAAACAAGTTTAATTACACACCTGTCAGGTACTACACACAGTAATGTTTCAACATTTTCTTGAGTCTCAAATGGAGCAATTCGCAAAGTATAATTTCAATAAGCGAACCCGCAATGGAAACTAAACAATACGTTTGCAATTATTATAACAAATCACGACTGCTTTTAAAATTTCATGTATTTTTAACGTTTCTCATAACGAGTTCGCTTGTATTCTATAACGAAAGTCGACCATTCCCTTTTGCCCATCTTTCATGCACACTTACTTCAGTCCCCATACTACTTCAACTCACAAAACTTGCGACAACGTATAGTGATAAAGCTTTGTAACTGACGCATTGCAATAAAAACTAATTTATGCAAGATTGATATAAATATCTTCCACCACTTGACTTGACTTTTCCAGGTATACAAAATACATTTCTAGACCAGCATTGAACCCAATTCTCGCAAATTCACGACGCAAAACCCTGGCGTTATGGTGATTCATGGGTAAAGAGATTACTGCAGGCCCAATTTGCTGGTCGTGATCATTCTATATACATATATACACTTATCATCAGGCCGCCATTTTTGCTGTTGATCGCAGTCGCTACATCGATACGTGGACACTTAATTATATCGCTCCGAACTTACCATCAGGTGTTAATGTGGTCACTTTGCCGTGCCAGCACAAAAAAATATAAACAATAATTATAGTCGATTTGAATGACAAAAATTATGACAATATTGATACCAATAATCATTTTATGTTCTTTTGAATGTGGTTAGAGCAAGCGAGACAAAACAGATTAAGGCAACATTTACAACAAGACGTTAAAAGTTTGAAAAGAGTGGCCTCAAGTTGATGTTTGGGTCGCCTTCTTAGGGTCTACAAATTCTACTACGAGGCTCTTTAACTTTTTTGGGGCCTTACTACTTGGGAATATTTTGGGCTTGGACTAAGGGACCGCTCTTCGAAAATCGATATGAGCATCATTGTTGCATTTTCTTCAGTGTATGGAGTTACAAGATTCCTACTTTGCTTTTGGTTGAACATTTATTTTAATCTAAACAACAACCACTGTAAATAAGGCTAACTTCGTTACAGCACTGTCTTTGTATCTGTGACTAACTTCAGGTGAATTTATAAATGTTTGAAATTGGAAAGTATTTGGAACGCACTTCACTTACCATCAGTAATCGTATCAATACGTTTAAGTTTTTGTTTTGCGTTTGAACAGGTCGTTAATGCGGCTCAAAGGGACAAGACAAAGTGTAATTTGACAATTGAAATCGCAAATCGACAAAAATATACGAAATTTACACAAATGGTCTAATAATTTCATTAACTTTAAAACTGTGTTTCATTATATTATACATTGTAACCACTGTAGAAGAAAACTGTGAAACCGTTTCTTTACTTATCTATACTGGTAACTCTGACATCTATGCAATGTCATTTCTGAAGACACTTAATCACTTCATCTAAGTACTGAGAGCACTCTTACTCAAATCCTCAGTGTTCAATACAAATGACTACCATTGATGACGTTTTAGAACACTACTACTGTATTTATTATTAGAATTTTTTCTATGTATAAACATTACAGTGGCCACAGTGTATTAGCTGACACAGCCTATGCCAATTCCATACACATCGACTTCAACTGCCAAACATCACTATTATTCAGTGACGTCACCACCAGAGTGAAGTTATTAACAAGTGACTTACGTATTTCGAGTTTGACGTCTGGGAACTCGTCGAAGTTGGACGTGTCGTCTATGGAGCGAACTTCCACCGTGATGGCAGCGGGCCGTTCGCGCACGTGGCTCCAGTCCACGCCGCGGAAGAACGGCACCGACTTCACGTCCTCGATGCCGCGCTGGGAACCCAACCTGGGAACACGCGGCACGTGTATGAACATAGGCGTAAATACAGACATTGACTGCCTCGTGGTGTCGGGGTACAAGTATGTGTTGTACGATCTACAGGTCCTGAATTTAAGTGCTATTTGGTCTATCCATTAGCAAATTTCAGTAGCAGCACGGAGTCTGGAAATGTGTCAAAAAAACGGCAGTAGGCTCGCCCCCTATTACGTGGGACAGATACATACCTGGCAATATGTGGGTGCAGAAATGCAGGTTATGTATGTAAGTATGCACAAATACAGGAGGTGTTCAGAAACAAAACCAAGAGGTAATAGCTACTGTAATTACGAACTTATCATCATAAACCGATATACGTCCCAATGCTGAGCACGAGTCTCCTCTACCAATGAGAGGGTTTAGGCCATAGTCCGCCACGCTGGCCTAGTGCGGGTTGGCGGACTACACACCTAAGACATTTCTTAGAACTATTTAGGTATGCAGGTTGTGCGATGTTTTCCTTCACCGTTATAGAAAGTGATAATTCATTGGGAATACACACGTAACATAGAAAGTACACAGGCATAAATACAAGGTCTGTTCAGACCATAGTCGAAAACCAAGCCAGGTAATAACTATAAAGCATTATGCGCCCATAAGCGTTTAAAAAAAAACGGATAAAAATTAAAAAAAAACATGTTTTCCTAACCAACACATCAATTTTATAGTGGTCTCTCAATCAACAATTATAAACTACAGTAAATACACAACCAACCTGTAACGCTTTTAGACTTGTATGGAAGTGATACCAATGCTTCACTTAACTCCATTTCAGGGTGCCTTATAACCATAACACAGCTCCCTGTAGTACACCTGTGTCATGGGTATCAAACGAGAGACTTTTGCGGTCTCACAAACACCCAGGCCCGAAACAAATATTTGTGGATCACACAAACATTTGTCTCGGTGCGGAGATCGAACCCGCGGCATCTCCTTTCCCAAGCTGGTATATAGCCAACTGTGTCACAGCTGTCCATTTTTTAATCGCCTCTTACGACGGAAAGAAGACACCATGACGTAATTCTTACACCATAACTCTACAAAACGTGAATTAAACGGCGCCCGAAAGTTTTACTTGGTAGTATAGTACTGTATAAGATACGAAACATCGTCAACAATCATCACATCGCTAACAAGTTTCGCATACAAGCAGGAATGCAGCTGACTTCACACTTTAGACGAAAAGATTGTAACCGAGATGAAGTATGCTCAAATTTTATAAATCTATATTTGCTGTAAAAAAAAGCAGTGATGGCCTCGAGGTTTAGGGGCGCGGTCGAGAATCTCGGCGGTCGCGGGTTCAAACCCCAGGCACACACCTCTGACTTTTCGAAAGTTATGTGTGTATTCGAATTGAATTATCACTTGCTTTACCGGTGAAGGAAAACATCGTGATGAAACCTGCACACCTAAAAGTTCTTAGGAATTTCTTAGGTGTGTAGTCCGCCAACCCGCACTAGGCCAGCGTGGTGGACTATGGCCTAAACCCTCTCAATGGTAGAGGAGACCCGTGCTCAGCAGTGGGCGTATATGGGTTGATGAAGAAGAAGAAGAAGATATTTGCTGTTCATCATTCCATTTATCCACCTGTCAGTAACATATCTGGGCATGTGCCATTAACAATGCGAATATCTAATCATCATCATCATTAGCGTCATCATACGTCGAAAAAACTTGACGTTTTCCATACAGCTATTGGTATTAAATGTATCATTTGTATGGAAAACATCAAAATCTTTATTTTAGTCGGGATTTTCTTTAATGCCAGGGCGTTTGTAATCATCTTAGCTATTGCCTGCCTTAGTTTCCGATCACGGTCTGAATACACCCCGTATAACCCTTTTGAGCTCCTATAGAAGTACTGCTACTGGCTATCGCAACTTAGCCAATAATAGTTTCACACTTGGAGTAACTCCGACATAACCTTTTCGACTTCCCCCAATGTCAGAGGCGGATTAATACATTTGCCGCCAGTAGGCTATTAAAATTTTCCGCCCCTACAGGCTAAAAAATCCTTGTTTTTTTAGCAATTTCGCTTTCGTACCCTCGCGCCCCTAGGCATATGCCTAGTTTGCCTTTAGGATAATCCGCCTCTGCCCAATGTACCGAATATGGAGATTAAGGCGTTTTCCTCTCGTAAAAAAATTGGCCTATATAATTACCTGCGGTCAGGCTCTGAACAGAAGCGCAGTATGGTCTCCCGGGCCTCCTCGCTGATGGGTATCTCCGGCGGGAAGGTGAGCGACTCCCGCCACGACATCACCTTCCTGTACGTCTCCTGCGGGGACTCCGAGCAGAACGGCGGGTACCCGATCAACATCTCGTACCTATGGACAATAGACAAATGGAAGTTATGGTCTGATGAAGAAATTATACTTGAGAGTCATCATCATCAGCCTTTCACATACACTGGGATATAAGTCTGTTCTATGGCACGCCACTGGACTCAGGGAAAGCAAGAGAACATTCGAGAAAAAATTCACAGTTGGGTAAAACAACAAGTCAATAGATTGACTTGTTTTATGACTTAATTCTAGGAATGTTTTCTGTTTGAATTGTGAGTAACAATGCACAGCTATATATATATGTATACGCCATTTGTACCGACGCAATAACGCATAGCTTAGTTAAGATCACACTTAAAGTTTGACTTTTCGATAAAAATGGACATAGAAATTACCGGATTGAACCCATTGCCAGTTTTACTTAATTTCAATAAATTGCGATGACAGAAGGTATCGTTACAAAATGAAACATAGATACAGAGAAAAACCAAGCAACGCGTAGCACATGGTTAAAATATCAAAATCGCTAAAGGAGTTTTACTAACTGCGCATAATTTATTCGCGTGGATAACACCAATGTTTAACACAGCAGAAGATAGAGCAATGAAAATGACTTGCATTGCAGGACAATTAATTGCACTGCAGGATACTAACACCCATATAGTCGGGTTTCAAGCAGGGCAACGCTTGTCAGAAATTTACAGGTATTTCGGTCTCACATCACGAAACGAGGAAACTAATAAAGCTTATACGATTGGATACAAAAAAGAAATGTACTGATGAAAAAACTTTGCTCTCAATAAACCATGGGGCAATTATTTACGAGAAAGAAGACAGAATTCCATAGTTGTTGGTCGTATCACCAGTATCCCACTGTATTTACCATCGGAAGAAGTGTGTCCACCATAACATCAGATTGTTGTCCCTCACATTAATTTATTTCGCCACAGTAGTAGATCAAACCACGACGGCATTTCATTTAAAAGTAAATATTACAATTTAAGCCTGAGCCGCCAGCAGTAAAAAGTGTATATACTGTTTTGTAATTCCCCTTTTATAGTTTTGTACTTACATCGCTAGCTCATTAGAAAATGCGATTCGCATCTTTTCATCGCAATGCACACGCAAATATAATATGAAGGCTAATCACATAAAAAAGAATCCTCGCAATTGCATGTCATTATGACTACAACAGCTGCGAATACAAAGCCTTTTAACCCAAACATTCGCAAAAAAAATATCAACACCAAAAAAAAATCGCAACTCGAAAAAAAAAAATTTTTTATTAAATATGCCGACAGTACTCACATAATTACACCGAGGCTCCACCAATCAGCGGCCGGTCCGTAGCCGGTCTGTAGGAACACTTCGGGGGCGATATAGTCCGGCGTGCCGACCGTCGAGTACGCGAGCGCCCGTCTGTTCCGCTTCCATGACTCGGCGCGACGTTTCGAGTCCATTGCGGACGACGACGTCGAGACTGGAAAGTTAAACAGGGTGCCTGAACAGGCCGGCGGCGTTATCATCATCATAAGGCTTATGCCCCTGTTACGAGGTGTGACGTATGAGCTCAAGCATGTATCATAAGGGTTGGGGTGTTGAGATGAAATTGTAATGGTGGGGGTTTGGTACGGTAGGCAAACAATGTAGAAATATTTTTATGGTTTATTTTCGATGCTTTTGGAAATGAATGTTAATTACGTTGAATCAATATGCTTGTAAAAGGGTTATATATGTAATTAGGGAGTTAAAAGCAATACAATTAAGCAACATAGACAATGGAGAGTACACTACGCGATAAAAGTATAGAAAGAAGAAATTGATATCATACGGTGTCAAGTTCCTTCCACATCAAAGCGGTTAACAAAATTAAATACGACAAATATATGAAGAAGTCAACAGAGAAATCTGTTAAAAGCATTTCAAGGATATTGGTAGTGTGATTTAGTGTTAACATCAATGTAAGCAAAAGAAAGCGATAATTCTGGTTGGTCAACTTACTGAAGTCTGATGGGGTGGCTCGGGAGAGATCCCGGTAGAAGTCTGTGCGGTGACTCTTCTTGAGACCGGTGCATAAGCCGAAGTCGCTGAGCTTTATGTGACCGCGGGCGTCCAGCAGTAAGTTGTCTGGCTTTATGTCCCTGAAAATGGGTAATAATGGAATTATAGAATATTGTTAGATATTATTATGAGTATGCCATGTTTTGTCAAGGCAATCTGATCGAGAATTTTAAGCCTATTGGTAAAATAAAATGCCTATTGGCTTGTTCTTTTTGGCTTCCTTTTTATCAACGAAGTTCGTTTCAATACTAAACTATCAGGATTGACATCAATCTCCCAGCCTCGTTCCCAATTTCATTTGTGGTATGTGCACTATATCCATATTTTCTTTGGCTTTCCCTTGCTCACACATCCATCCAATTTCCTGACCTTTTTACCTATGATCACACATAGGTAAAAAGGTGAGGCATACCTTCTCATAACATGCCCAGGGTTGACATCTTACGTGCATTTGTCCCTACTCCACTACACACCCGCCACTGCAACTCCTGTGCTTTAGGATCAACAGCAAGCTCAGTAATGACGCTGAGCAATGAAGCTTAGCGAATCTAAGAGGACCTAAATAATCATAATCCCGCAACGAGATTAAGCAGAAAGACAATATTAAGGAGGAATTGGAAAAAACAAAGAGTTGTCCTTATGTCCATCCATAAACTTTCTATCACCTTTTTACCTATGTATGATTCATCCCAGTATCATACCCCAGGGTATCTTATGTGCCTGTTGACCAATCCAAAAAAATCCATGTCTACAACTGACCTGTGTATAAAGCCGAGTTTGTGTATACTATCTATAGCCAGGGCTGTCTCAGCGACGTAGAACTGGGCGCATTCTTCGCTCAGCGTGTCCTTCTTCATGAGCAGGGTCATCATGTCGCCGCCGGGGAGGAACTCCATGATGAGGTACAGGTTCATGGGATCCTGGAAGCTGTAGTACATCTTCACCACCCATTGGTGATCGGCTTCCACGAGGATGTCCCTTTCTGCGCGGACGTGGGCCACCTGGAAAGCAAAGAGGTAGGGTGTTACTATTTGGTTTTCCATAGTCTATGTCCTTAAAGAGGTGGTAACGGAGAGATTCCTTCTTCGTGTCACATGATTGCCCACAAATGACCCCGTTATATTATTTCGATAGCTCCAACAACCCAACCTTATCGTCAGCAAACCATCTGAGGACTATAAATCTTCTCGGTAGAGGAGTACCCAGGAGTGGGAGGCATGATGCTGCTGTTGCTGATGATGAACTGTTACACATTCAAGGTCTGACCGCCGAATTTCTTTGAATTCGATTTGTTCTACCATGACCCCCAAACAAGCAACGGTAGTCTGTCTTAGACTGGTTTCTAGAAGAAATGTTACCTGTTCTTTCTCCAACATGTCCGCTTTCCTGAGTATTTTCATCGCGTACACGTGCCCTGTATCTTTCTTCTGGACTAGCCGAACTTCGCCGAACGCGCCTCTACCTATTACCTGAAATATTTCATCAGATTTATACATTAGGTAAATGCTATTGTTACACATCATCTATATTGGTTGTAGTGGATACAGCTATGGTCACATAAGTAAAAGATAAGGGGACATCTAAAGTTCGTTGTCTCATTCCCATTGCTACTTTTAAATGCCTGTATTGTCCGAAGGGTTGGGTAGAAATGTATTGCTGCACCTACTTAACTCCAGGTAATAGGAGACGAGGCTATTGCCGTTTTTCGGACATATTTCAGTCATGTAGTGAGCCTGATAAAAAAATGACGTTGCCTTACTTTAAGCGGTTCGAAGTCTTCCACCCCGAGCCTGGATCTCTTGAGGCGAAGGAACTCCGTCTCCTTCTGTGCATGTTGTTGTCGCTTTTCCTGCTTCTGACTCTCTGTGAGACTTTCGTCCTTGAGCGACTCCTCAAGTTTCTCCAGCCTGCCAACAACCAAGCAGATCCATTAATATTTAAGCTCATTTCCATCCCACGAGAACAAAAGTTTCCAAAAATGAAGAAAATAATAGTCCCAAAGAATGGGTACTTATGCTCCCCTGCATACAGAGATCGGGTCTTTTGCCATATTTCGTGTATATTTCCAAACTTCAGACTGTTAATGTTGAACTTGTTGGCTAGACACCAGCTTGCGAAACGTGAGGCCGAGGGTTCGATCCCCGCACCGAAACAAATGTTTGTGTGAACCACAGATATTTGTTTCGGGTCTGGGTGTTTGTGAGACCGAAAAAGTCTCTCGTGGTGTCTGATACCCACGACACAGGTCTTGTAACCTAGTGTGGGGTCATAGCTATATATGTGACTGTTGGTTGTATTTATATATTTAATGATACAATCGATCGATTTGGAAATTGAATGCTGGACTACTAGATCGCACAAACAAATGTGCTGCGAGACCACGAAGCGTCGAAAAGCGAGAAAGATTTAAGTTATGACGTGCAATTATTTTTCTTGGCTCTGAGGTCGCAAGGTTATCAGATATGAAACAATATGAGCGTTCATGACCTAATAAAAATATAGAGCAGTAACGTAGCCTCTAAATGTAATGCGTGTACTGTACCGACGCGTTTCAAATTCTACGATCTTGGAAAAATTCTTGACACATAGATTCTTTTTAAAAATAAAGATTTTAGAAAAGCTACTCAAAGATCATTCTCTTTTTTTACCGACCAAAAAAAAGAGGAAGTTACCAATTCTTCTATGTTTATTTTATGTGTTTTAAAACAATCTATCTTGTGAACCTAAGAGTTACGTTAATCGATAAATAACTTTACTCATCATTAGATCTGAGACGCTACAGAAAGCTAGAAACAACATGTCTTCATGTGTAAGAACATATGCTTAAACACTATAGTTACCGTCAGCACGGTCAATTTGTCGCGTCAGCATAGAAAACCTTCAAGGCTGCAATCACATTACAAAAAGCAGACATTTGCCACGGCGACAGTTCTGAAGCGGAACTAAATGCCAACAAGCCTCGCGCTGACGACTTACAAAATAATACCGAGGAAAATTCTGAACGCTTGTTTTCTAAACGGACACATTCTAGACATATTTGTTATAATAAGTATAATTCTACGGTATCGTTCATAAAATACCTTACTTCTGTTAAATTTGAACTATCATTGAAATTCGTTATAACTCATCGCAATGAAAACATTCATCTAGTGGGAATCAATGGAACAGGCTTTACATTTAGTTACATTTATTTTTATTTATTAGAGGGATATGTGGGTGGGCCGTGTCCAGCAGAGGGCATAAAACCAGATGATGATATCTTACATTTCTTGTTGTAACGATTTCCGTCAGGATATTTGCACGCTACCATGGAACAAGAGACCATGACTACTGCCCAGTAAACTATAACTCCAAGAAATAAGTTTTCAACCTTATCCTTGGAAGGTACGGACGTTGCTAACTCACCTCTGTTTCCTTTCATAGTGCTGAGTGATGAGATTGGTGTAAAAGTTCTCTAGCGTGACTTTAGCCTTAGTGGCTTTGTCGAGCGTGTGCCCGCTAAACCGTATATTGTCGGTGCCAGTCATCTCCAGCACCCCTGTGGACAAACAGACACAACATATACAGTATTTCTTAATATACAACCGAATATAAGATAATTTCATCAATATCTCTTTGAAGCTATTCTTAAAGAGGAACTTTATCTTTCAGACGAGATAAAGCACAAAAATAATATGATAAGAAAATTTGCTGAATCATAAATACAGTGAATATTTATTAAAAAATGAATAACAATCTACAATACAATCTAAACTTACAATAATTGCTAGTTATTTCGTTTAAATCTAGGGCGAATATTAGTCCTTGACATGAAATGTACAAACAATGAATGTTGTGGGTCGAAACAGTAAATAAATATTGTTAATCACTACGTATGTATTGAAATGGGTGAAATTTTCATGGCGCTTTGATAAGATCATTGATTTACAAAACAATTCCTTTACTGAAAACATGAGTGAACAATAGGTGATTCGACAATGGTACAATCAGCATCCCAATCAGCTATAATAATTACTGTTGTCTATATTGACACAATTTCTATCACAGAAACTCAAACACTACACAAATTATGTGAATTTAGTCATGTTTTCATAATCTTTCCTGATCAAGTAACACTAAAGATACGATAATCAATTTCCTTTATATACAGTAGAATCCGTTTATTATGACTCCGCCTATATTGACCAACCGGTTATTATGACGTAATTACACTACAAAGTTTGGTTTTCATACAAAATTCCTTATAAAAAGTCGGATATAATGACTTCCCTTACAGTGACCTGTCGCTTATTATGATCCATTTTTAATAAATTATGTCCGGTTATAATGACCGACATGATTCTTTACACCTTCGGTACCAAAAGTACCATTCATAACTGTTTCAAACATACAGGATTCTTTGAAAGCCAAGACGGGTTACCTATTCAAATATAAGAACATGAATTTGATGAAGAAGATGACATTCCTTTATCTTTGTGGTCACGAAACCTAAATTCAGATTCTTTAACACCACCGGAAATGTGTGCAATTATGATTTTGATTTAACATGTATGTGTACATACATAATAACTATGTTTCTTTATTGAAATACTTAATTACATACATATTTACATAAAAAAGGTGATTTATTTTATAAAACGCTTTGTATGACGTCCGCTTATTATGACGTGTTTGTCAATTCCCTTCGATGTCATTATAAGCGGACTACTGTATATGCATTTTATCCGGAGTGAATCGTGATTCTATTTGACAAGACAATGGTTTTTTATGTGACATAGTAATCGAGATGATAGCCCTTCTGCGGCAGTTGGATCGCTAAGAAATAACTTTGATTAAAATTTCTACATTGTATAATGCTAAGATGAGGCTAGTCACTGTTAAACTAACACAGACCGCAGTCCACTTCGTTGCCACGAAAGCTGAAGTCTTTGTAACCTTGTGAAGTTTAAGTAATACCAAAACTGAGGTAAAATGAGCGAGACACATGACAAACACGAGAATATTACGTATTGTCTTAATATTAGACTCAGTAAGGAACAAAAGAAAACAGATATTGCTTACTTTAGAAGTCTGCAGAATATTTTTAATTTAAAAGTACGAATTGCATTGTTTACTCTTTACGCTGAAACTAGTGGTGGTACTTCTACAGAAGCCCAAAATGTTACACGTTAGTTGAAGTTATTTTAGTTTGTAATTATGAATTGTGGATTCAGTACGTTCTTTACTTATAAGTCAAATTGTTTTCATTAAATACAGTCTTAAAGAATATCATTCGGAATTTCGTAAGGCTGACTGGGATTTAAGGTCTATATGGAAGTACAGCCACTGTATAAACCTTTCTTCATCGATTGAATAAAATTCCAATCATTAACATGATACGGCTTACGTCATATAAGGTACTCTCTATACAGCTATAGGAGTGAATAAAAACAATGCTCTTATCTTGCAAAATATTTTCTGCTATAGTATGCAGTCCACAGTCTAGTATTGTTTTGACGACAATGTAACCGAATCCTGTCGCAAATACACTATCGATCACGACTGAGTTCCCGTTGAATACATTATTAAACAGACTGGACAACACAAACTTACTTTTGCCTGTTCCGGAAATTTCTACTTCCATTAGGGAGAGTACAGTTGGACATTATACAAAATTATATTTGGATGGAGGTTTATATTGACTGAATACTATCATGCATTTAACAAGTAATGAGTAGCGAGGCAACTTGCACATAAATCTTCAAATAGAAATGCTTAAGTATGTACTAAGTCATCCATTGCTAGGCCAGCATGGTGGACTAAAACCTAACCCCTATGATATATCTGGCAATGTAGAATATATAAACCTAATATTTGCATTCGCCGCATTCCGTTCGTTAACGGTTATGAAAATTGAATAGGAATATTCATTTATTCAGTCGAATATTTGATTACACTCAAAATGTATGCAGAAAAAAGAATCGCTTGTCGCCGAAGAGTACTATAGTTCTATTTATTAAATAAAAAAGAAGTAGTTCGTTTTCAATATTTAATAATTTTGAAGTATTTAGTTTTAGTTGCATTGACTGTTTTAAAACTATAGTAAGCGATGAAAGCTTTCCCATTCCTATCGAATATTATAATACGTTCCGTATTCACATTAGTAAGCATTTTAATTAAACGGAGAAACTCCTAATCAAAATCATGTTATCAAAACACAACGTGCCTAAATTCATATCCCAAACGAGACACCGTCATTGTCTGTGGAATAAACAGCGCCTGTCATAACTTTGTCGAATGTCTGGCGAAGAAAATGGAACGTAATGCCACCCCAGACTCACGTATCCGTTAATAACCAAGCAACATCGAGACATTCTATCTAAATTAAGGTAGACAGTATCGATTCGAACCAACAGACTATGAAAATTTCGCAAATTGGCTACTCTTCAACGAGCATGTTCCCCGATTAGACGAACGACGTGTAAAATTTGTACACTAATTGAACATCTTCATTAGACTCCGAGCGACATCTTTGCTAGACGTAAATTATACAATTAACCAGTTTATTGATTGCTCTTCAGGGTTGTGAATTAGGTGCAATAGCATCCACGTGGAGATCGAATACTGTGAGACAGATAGATAAGAGATTCTTGGGGCAGATAAGTGTTGGAGTGAAAACCGCGATCAGGTACACGTAGTGTAGGACGTCCTACAGCACAATGGTCCGGTTACTAAAGAATGAAGAAATAAATGAAAGAATGAATGAGAGCTGCTGAAGAGTGGAATGGTTGACGCCTACTTGGGGAGGCCTTCCAGCAGCATTATAATGTGTGTTGGTATCCCACATAATTGAATATTAGTCCGGAAATGATTTGTTTAGCCAATGAATCGGAAGTCTCACTAATATCTGTCAGAGCCTTAATGTTCACTGCTTGTAATCGTCGCCACCAACTCAACGAAGCATAAAGCAGCTCAGCCCAAGTCACATGGTTGGTTTGACGTTATGGACGGTCCCCTAATAAATTCGCTGCAATTCGCTTATCAGGTAATAATCGCTTCAGGAACTACAAACATCATTCTAGCCAAAGTGGGTATCATGAAAGATACTAATCAAAAGACGACAACTGCATCAAAAACAAATTTAGACGTATTTTATTCATATTATCGACGTGCCAGCAAGCCACTTTGATGGTGTAAAGGCACAGCTGCAAACCAACATTATAATAATATAGTGGAAGGGGTAAAGAGTTGTAAGGCCTTCGGTAACGTAAGTCAAACGTGTATGACAAACAAAGCTGTCACTTCTCATAGACTCCTTTTGACGTCAACCAATCTGCTCGTTAAAAATTCAACACTTTTACGAATACTAGCAGCCTGCCTCTGCTCCGCCTGGGCACATTTTTATATTTTAAAATATGATTAGAAATCGTGCGCTACTCTAGGTTCCCTCCATCACATTTATTGTTTTTTTTTTCATAAACTCATCTTACAATGACTGTTGCAATATGTTTTGACAACGGCAAATTTTATGTGAAAAATCAGACTACTGTTTTTACACTTTCTGTACAATTGCCTGTAGTTAAGCAATTTTCAAATTCATAGGTTAGGGATACTTTTAGGGATCTTTTTATTTTATAAAGGCATATGGAATACAAAACTTCTGTTCTGGTAGCCTAAATCTAGACAAAATTGAATTACTATTAAATATGACTACAGCGTTTTGAAATCGTTCACTTAAACAAAAAAAAATAACTGGTTGTATTTTTTTAAATCTAATAAACAGAATCATCACATCAAACAAAAATTAGATCTCAACCATTGAAAATGACGCAGACAATGCCGATTGAAACGAAACGAGAGCAAAAACAATAATACCAACGTAAGCAAACAAATATACAAGATTTAGACACAATTGAAATGATGTTGTAAACAATATGGGCGAATCCGATTGTATTTATTTGATCAGCACTAACAAATGCCAAGACGAAGTTCAACTACGGATAGAACGAGATATAGATACATTTGCATCTTTAGATATAATTGGAAGTAGGAGGCATATAATTACCAACGTCGCTGGTGGAAGTGAGACAGCTGATATAGCTTTAGTATTAAACGGTACTAAATTAGAATTTAGACATCAAATATCTAGTAACTCATTAGTATTAAGTAATGTACTTCTAATGTTTTTCTTACGTCTACAAATATGATTCTGGTTTCAAATACATAAAATAGTTATTACAATTTTTAAGAAGAAAATCATGATTGCTTCATGAAGCGATAGTCGACCATGTTTAGTGCTTTGACAGGAAGAACTTCAACTTTACTTGTATAATAAAAACGAAAGTAATTATGTTTGTCCATCAATCTGAGCCTGCTTAAATCAGATGCACTTTCACGCCTAAACCACTGGACCGATTTTTATGAGTTTTGGTCGAAGAGAGATAGGTCTTTGGGAAGAATCCTTGATTGTAATAAGGCATTGTGAACTGCGCCTGGGCACTGATATGTTTGATCAAACTGTTTGTAAGTTATCTTTGGCCTATTATAGGAGTCGACTCATTATGCAATGTCAATTGCCCTTCTACCATATAGAGTTACCAAGAAGATTAATACTACAAAGTCCCCCAATGGCCTAGGGAAGTAATCTTTAGTAAAACCTTGATACCATCTAGAAAAGATATTCGTCTAAACTACAAATTGTCTTCATATTCAACCCTGACCTTGTATAATAACCACATCCCTTTAGCCTAATGCTACCAACCAACCTGAGTCGAGACAGCGCAGTGGGATAGAATTCTCATCTTCTACCAATTGTTCCGAGCAGGGATTAGTCCAGCAGAACATTATGTAATTGATCGTGAATACGTGGTGTCTTAGCGAGTCAATGTTAATTACTACAAGGAATCGATTGCATTTATATTTTAATCGACATTTCGTAATTATGCACTTTATGAATATTTTATTGAGGGTGGATATATTCCGCCGTGAAGCAGCAATGTTAAATTGAATGCCAGACTGAATACAAGGGGAGGTCAAAATAAAGGGCTATTACCGCTTAATTAAATATTAAATGCAGCAATTTAACTGGTAAGATCGATACTACCATTTGGTATTAGCCTTTCAGTGTTTGTTCGCAAATGATCACAGATTGCAGGAGGGGACATAATAGAAGCGATAATACTACGATTGTACGGCAGTTCACTTGAATTTATGGGTAACATGTGGCACAGGGTTGAACTTCAAAAAGCAAAGCTCAGATTTTTTCAGTTAGGTATGTGTATAAATTTTTTAATATGTGTATATTTTTTTCAAAATCCTGAGGGCTTGTAATTTAAAAATCGATATAAAAATTCCTTTGTGGGGCAATTGATTAGACAACTCAAAAGCTGTGGCTATTTTAATATTTTTTTATATGTTTAAATTTGTCCTTGAATTTTCCAGATCGGCAGATTTTTTTAAAGGCGATAAAGGTCCCTGGTGGTAGCTGCTGTCGCAACAAGACATTTTGATGCTATAGTATTCCATAACGGCAGAAAGCTGAAGAAGAAACTTGAGGGAAGCCTAGACAGTTTTTTATAAAATTAAAATTCCTACGATTTGCGAATACTTCAAAGTATTTTGGTTAGAAACATGGAGTGGTTACATCAAAAAGTGAAGTTTTCATGTATGCGCGTATTGTTAGATAACGCATTGTAGTTTTAGAACCACGTTGTTGTCATACGAATATGCGGTACTAATGGATTGACTTTGCTGAAGCAGTCCCCATTTTGCTTACGGTTCGAAAATTGATCAAGTCTATGATAGGATTTATAGTAGGACGTGGCTGCGCAGGCGCCTGATCGAAATTTGAGTAAATTCAAATATCTTCTGATAATGATTGTCTCACACAAATCGACATCATAATAGCGGCTTATTCGCAAACAGGAAAAAACAGATTGCAATCGCAACAGAATTGAAGGCAACTACAGTGTTCTCTTCCGATAGCCCTTATCCCGGCGTATACGAATATTCAAACTCTTTTTTTCGGCTAATTATTATAACTAGTTTCTATCGAAAAACTGATGATCTAACGGCAATGAAAAATTCAATTGAAATTTTGATTTCTCCAATTAGCACACATAACTATGAAAATCTTTTACCAAAAATTAATTTGACAAATTTAGTTATACAGATTGCTGGTACAATTTATCGGTTCATCAAGAACTGTTCATAAACGCAAGAGCATTTTTGTGGTTCAAAAAAACAATTCGAATGGAACTATAAAACGTTTCCTGCATAAGAACACAGATAGTGGACATGAAAGTGTTATTACACGCGAAATTCTGATTGCGGCGCTGATACCAATTAAATTAGCACGTTCAATCATCGGAAATGAGTTCGATGCCTGTGACGGGCAGTGTTATTGAAATGAAATGAATATTCATGTCCAGTGCGAAATTGTCGGTATGAGTCTGAAAATTTTCACGGTGAAAGGCAATAGGGTTTTCCCTTATCATAAGATTTTTTTTAAAATAATCTGTACACTTTCTTCTCTTTCATCTCTCAATCATGTAGTGAAAAATTTGCAGGTTAGTTAGCCTGAATGGCAAAATAAAATGAAAGGACATACATTTAAACCAAATATAGATAATATTCTGCTGCAAACCAAACCAAACAACCCGAGACGACGATTGATAACCTTTAATCAACCGTTCAAACTAAAAACTTTTCTCTGCTCTGTCCCCTAACATTTTTTATAACTACCTTCAAAGTACAGACACCGGTTTCTACTGTTTTATCACAATAGTGGATATATCATTACATTGCGTACAATAAACAGTTAAAACGCGTGTTACACTCGCTCGTATGGTACTTAATAGTAGTGTGTCACACAATACGCCCAATGAAAACGCAACATTTTATAGCAGAGTGTAACTGTACAAAAAACCGTACAATAGAGGCAAATGTCATAGATATACACCTCACAATGGGCCGACTTTCACAGGGCTGTTCGCTTTGCCGATGAACACTGGCTGGTGATTTGCGCGAGAATATTTTTGGCACTACAAAAAAACCTAGCATATGTTGACAACCCAGTATGTTACAAAAAACAGAGGATAAATCTAGACCTATGTATATTTCCTGTAGGTTTGCTGTAAAGGGAAGTGGGTAACTATTTCAAGTCCTCAGTGGCGGTACTACCATAGGAGCCCAAAAGTGTAACACGTTAATTTTGTAATGTTTGTGGAGTCAAAATATTCTAATTTATATGTCAAATTGCTTTTGTTACAAAAATGTTTACAGCTTTATGTTCGTTTTTTTTTTATAAGGCAAGCTACTATGATCTATTTTGAATAATTTTCGTTTTTTTTTATACCGTCTTACTTCGACTTATGAATATTTCCATAGAAAAAAAACTATGGGAAAGAATAACACTATTACGCGCAACTGCTGAGATGCTTCTTCACGTTTTGTTTAATGGAGATAGGATAGTCGGACAAAAAGAATAGGTGGGTTAGCAAGTTATTTCCCAAATTGTTCTTCCCAAATAAATGATATGTTCAACAAACCAAGTTATTTCTAAAGAAACAAACATTGCGTCTTCATAAAATGACACCCAGGATTCACAACAAATGGCTATTTTTAAAATACATCATTATTCCCCAATTACTTTGGATCGATAGACCACCATCCGCCCACTCCCATCGCGGCGGATAGTGCCAATTGCCTGGAAAAATTCTCGTTTCCACGCAATGACGTCATGAGCCGTAAGAATACGCTTTTATTTTCAGACCCTCCCTTTGAACGGAAGCAGTTAAGCTGAATAGAAAGTGGGTGTTTTGGTATATTATTTGCTTGACAAAATCTATATTCCCGCGAGCGAACTCTTGGACGAAAATTATTTCAGGATTTCTATAGGAGATCTAAGGATCTCAGTCTGTCAAAAATATGATAAGAATTTTAAAGTTGCTTTTACTCAACTAACAGCTTTATCTCACTCCAAAAGTGAAGTAGTAAAGATTTTTTTTTTAAGTAATATGTATCGATTTACGCGGAAGGTCAGAAAATTTTACACCACAATCGTGCTAACTCAGTTACACAACGCAGTATTATATGAAAAAAAAAACACCGAAAATTTTCGTCTCAGACGCAGCAAATGATTTTTCCCAAACTTTAAAACTGAAGCTATTCCAGTTTATCATGGTGAGCTAAATTTTCAAAGGCAATATAACTATATAATAAAGAAAAGCCATTGAGAAAGCGCGGAACAAAAACGCGCCTCTGTGTAGCGGAGTGTTGGCAGTCTTAGGTACACTTGAAATTAAGTAGCTGGTGGTCTTTGTCGGCGTTTTATCGTCACGCTCGGCGAGCATATTGTGATATTAGAAGGCTTCCACGGAATAGACGTGACAAGGTCACGGCAGCTAAGCGACTCGCCGGCCGAGAGTACCGTGCCTGCATTACACATCGCTCACGTCCTAACGATACGTGCGATTGTCTCCGTAATGCTCGCCAGATAATAGCCGCCTTTCACTCAAACGCCGAGATTACGCCAAACAGCATGTACAAAAAGTAATAACAAATTGATTACAGTGAAATCATTACGATTGCGCGTCACACCGCCGCAACAATTGTCATTTCATTTCCCGATTGACGACCTCTATCTGATTTAAATAAGCAAATTTGCAATTCGATCCAATTAATTATTTATCTTTTTGTACGTGACTGCCACGGGCGAGTGTAAAAGTAAACAATTGCGAAACGGACACAAATAACGAAGCATGTGAAACAAAAGCAATCAAAACTGTGATTTATACCAACTGTGCACAATTGTACAACTCAATGAATTAAAAACAATCTCGAAATATAAACATTACGTCAACATCATGAGAGACATAAATGACTCATTCTTTATATAAAATATCGACGTGGGACATCAGAGATTTATGTGTAAAAACACCGAGTTATAAATCACCACACCTATTTATTTTGTAATATTCTAATGCTAAATTAACAAAACAAATGTGACTCACCCCTCCCCCTCTTTCTGTGGAAGAAATGCAGCGAGGAGGCAAACATTTGAGCATAGCACTCGGACAAATCCGCGCAACACACTAGTGAGTGGAATTCACTGACTGGCGCAAAATGCTACCGTGCCGTGTGATGTCACTGTTTCAAACGATGTTTATACAACTGTTAAATAAAGGTAAATGATTGTTAAATTCTCAACGGCCTTGCTAAATACTACCGAATATGCCTTAGTGGTGCCGAGGTCGGACTAACATTAATGTGGCGGTCGCGAGTTGCCGAGGTTTACGCGTGTCGTCACAAGGACGCAATCAAAATTTGTGCCAATATCCTTGAAGATCAGGGGCTACTGTGCAGTAGAACACGAAGTCTCCGAGAGTTCCCTCACATGGTGGGGCATACCCCCCCTCTGCGTATGTGAAAGGAACTGAGACCAAATAAACCACACTCATGCAGCACTGACTGGAGGCGCGAATATTTATCTAATGAGTGACCGGTACCAGATACGTGGAAGCTACACAAGCTATGAACCGTAAAGACCTTACTTCACGATTGTCATATTATGTCAGAGTTTGGATACTTTCCAAAAGAAAAATCAATACAATTCATATTGGGTTTATAAACAAAAGTGTTTCCTAATTAGTGTGGGTTACATAAAATAGTCATATTTACGAGCGAGACATGTTTATGTGGAATTCAATGGCGCTAAGTGAAGAATATTCATATTATAGCGCGCCACGCTAATCATTTTATTTAACGTTCCAATTCTAGTATACGTACTGTCGAAGTATTAACAAGATTAAAGTACCTACTAAAATAAATGTATTGTATACAAGACTATTCATATATAAAATATATGTTATTACCAATGAACTTTATAGATTAAAATTTATTTTTCAAATAATAATGAAATATTAAGTTTAAAAAGTAGATAAAGAAGATTCTAAAACCATAATGAATAATTGTTTGACGTAATGAAGATTCACCCCTGTGCTACACGTAATATAGCAGTTTTTGGCAAACACTCCTACAAGCTATTGCATGCGACGCTGAAGTCACGCTTCCTGAAATATTATTATTATATCATATCCGTATTTACACTATGATAATCTATTCGAATACCAGCAGTAATGGCCTCGAGGTTTAGACGCACGGTCGAGAATCTCGGACGCGGGTTCAACCCCAGGCACACACCTCAGACTTTTCGAAGTTATGTGTGTATTCACAATTAATTATCCTTGCTTTAACGGTAAAAGAAAACACCGTGATGAAACTTGCACACCTAATAATTCTTATAAGTTTCTTAGATGTGTAGTCTGCCAAGCCGCACTAGACCAGCGTGGTGGTCTATAGCCTAAACCCTCTACGGTTGTAGAGGGTTCCTGCAACCACATTTCGCCACATTCATGTCGCGGGCACAGCTTTACACTTCAGCATTTAAACAACTCCACACTCTACTCTGCTGAATTAATGAATAAAAAAAAACAAAATTTCGCCAGTAAGTATCAGTCCCACATTATAGAGGGCGAGCTTATTTCCATTATTTGAACGCATTTCAAAATTTTGGGCTGTAACTGAGAATGTCCGAGTAGAAAAACCCGGTAACACTTTGCCTATCCTAGGAATCGACCCTGGGACCTCTAGATCGCACGGCACATTATAATATTATGTTGAATTTAAAAAAAATGTGGGAACATTTTATTATATAGAAATAAAAAAAATGTGAGTAGAACATGTGCTTCTTTATGTCTACAACAGGGACAGTCATATTGACATGAATTCGGTTGCCTTGAAAAAATTACAAAATCGAATTCCACTGCCACATAAAAATTACGTTTAATTATCCAATACCTATTAATATTTACAAATGTTACGTTTGGCAACTATTCAGAGACATTAACATAAAATTCATGTGTTATTATAAAAGATGATGATGACTATTCCATTGCCTATAACAACGGAATGTAATAATAACTGGTAAGAAATTAGCATAAATACTAGTGGCTATTTACACATTGTCATACTATCTTGTACGATTTAAAGTGCTAGTTAACATATCAAAAGTTCTGGTTAACATAAATAATGCTAGTTCTAGGAGAAGGCAGAGTTTTGAGTGCCATCAGCTATGAGTCCTGGGTTCGATTACCGAGTAGGGCAAATTGTTTTTTTTTATTACGATTTTTTATTATCCGCACGGAGTCTGGAAATGTGTCGAAAAAGCGGGAATAGGCTCAACCTCTACTACGTGGCATGAAAACAAGAAATGTGGCAGTAGAAATGCTACCTAATGGTAACCACTTATTCTGTCCCATTGCAAAGTAAGTAATGAAGCAATAGGAATCAGTTAGCAGTGGATAATAACAGAAATTACTGTTATATACTTTAACAGAATTGTTTGTTGCATTGCAAACAATAATTTATGTTCATAAACATAATAGTTCCACAATTATGCACAGCTTCAATTACAATCCCATTTGTCGTAGGTATATTTCTATATAAACCCTTTGGCCTCGCGAATTAGTTGCGCGATCAAGATTTTGGGTTCGAAAAAAAATTATTGAGTTATTTTAATAACCACTCAGGTTGAATAAGCATATTACCAGAGACTTATTAAAGAGCTAGACAAACGTAGTTCTCTGCCTACCCCTTCATTCATCGGTCTGCGTACGAAGAATCATTTCAGACATTTAAAAATAGAGTAAAAATAAAAGAAAAATATTAAGCTAATCGAAATATTTCACGTTAATTCAAACTTTAAAACCACGATAAAGATAAATCTTAGATAACTAAACCACTAACTTTCGATGACACAAAACATCCCTGCAAGTGTCACTTTTCATCAAGCACATATTGTAAAAGATTGACCTTAATTATAGCAAATTATGTTTTATTTCGGAAACGTTTCCAGACGTCTATAAATCTCCTAATGGAAAAGAAAATAACCCTACGTGTTCGGGAATCGAATGCGGAACGTCTCGATCGTACGCGGCCCAACTTTAAACCTCAACCAATAAGGCAGTCCTATCAACTATAATATTTTTAGATTGTCGTAACAACTCATATCATGATTTCATTTTCAAGGCCAACAATGTTTAAGACCGATAATGTGATTGCAACTAACGATTCAGTTGATTAGTGAGTATAAATAAATACAGTACGAAGGTAAGTAAAATATGGTAGGCTAATAAAGCCTTCAGATACGTAGATTTGGTAAAATATCAAAAAAATATTGAGGTAAAAAGGTCATAATGTTTGAGTAAATAATAAAAAATACATTAAAATTGCCCGTAATATAATTAAAAGAAGTTACAGAAGCGATAAAACCCAATCTTAATAAAATAAAATAATAAAAAACCATCCCAAAGTATTTGTTGACAGAAAAATTGGCATCCCAAATAGTAAGGTTGTATATTGGCACGAATGTGTGTAGGTACTTAGACAATTATTAGTTAAGAACTGTTAAATGGGTCAAATGTGTTGTTTCCATGGCATGAATCAATATCAGAGACAATAAACCAAACCATCCAGCCACCGAGAGCAGACACCAACCACAAACCCTCGTGTAGGAAGTGTTACACCACCGCCGTACAAGACAAACAAATTAATCAAACACATCAACATCGGGTTAAGCAGACATCGAACAAAACGCACCAATCAGAAACAATCACCTTCAATGAAACGATTTATGAGCACGTCCGACGGACCAGTGTCTGCCGACCCCTCCGATACCAATGCAACACAGCGGCCGAAGATCAATAAATAAAAGCCATAAATGTTCAATATAAATAAATCAAAAGCAGTACTCACTAAATTTAACGCGGTCCCGTTTGCGCGGGTAACACAATGCGCAAAGCTTCATTTCTACTGTTTCATAGGACAGAGCACGCGCACCACACACCGGGCACTTTTTATGGCACCATAGGATACACTGTCTTCACACACAGTCAACGTAAAGCACACTGTATATAAACAATTAGCGATACTACTACAAATATGACAAGAATATGACATAATATATTTACTAGTTCTACCGACATGTGGGCGTTTTTTCTATTAGCGTAAGTGCTATAATGTATTGCCGTGTGAATGACGTCATAGTTGCTGCGCTTGTGGGCCACACACTTGTGTGCACGGCATATAGTTCATTAGTGTAGGTCACCTGCACAATTAACCAATATACATTAATACGTTCGGGGCTTGAGACGCGAAGCGCAATAAACGTCTCCAGCAACGCGAATACTACGTTAAAATAATAATTTACTACCCACTTTTAATTTTATGTATTGATCTCTAAACGTCACGTGCGAGCCGTCCGATGAAGGCTTTGTACAGATTATATAAGCCAAGTGTTCAAATAAACACTTCACGGTTTCGCGCAACTAAAATGAATTGAAAAATATTAGATAGATATACACGCTGCAGGTTTAATTTAAACGTTATGCTTTCGTTGCCAAATTCACCATGACCACTGCGTAAATATTTTTTGAAATTTTTATTCACGCTTACGATAAAATTATTATATCAACACGTAGTCACCTAGACATGTGACCATCTCAACAATCTACTTGAAAATAATAAATCCACGTACATTTGACAAAACAAGATTGTACCTACTGTGAATGATTTGAATGAATCAAAGCACCGAAATAGAACACCCAAATATGTATGTAAATAAATACAGCAAACTAGATTCAAATTCGCCGCTGTCTATTCAAAATGTATTTATTGAGCCAGCTTCCTGTTTTGTGTTGTTATCTTGTACAAAGAGGAGGGCTTTGAACTTCTGAGAACTGTCAATAAGTTGCCACTTGATAGTATTGCAACTAGTTTATGCCAGAGTAGCCAGCTTACTTGCATGGATAATAAACTCAACTTCACAAGCTAAGTTGGTGGTTTTGTATTAGGTAAAATGATGCAACAGTCTAGAACTTCACTTAAGTAGCTTAATTCACCTAAGATGTTTATTAATATCTACTACTGAAAACAGTCTTTGGAAAGAAATCTCAATAGTGGTCAAGGAACCGATGGTTGGCAAGAATCATACCGATAGAAACCTAGGGTTTGGTAGATCAGTTGATTGTTCTGATGGTGTATTATAGTATATTTACCTGGGGGCTGGGGCGCTGGCGCCGGTGTATCTGGGGCCACCGTAGTGCCCGGGGTGCTTTTCCCCCAAGACACGGCTCAATCTGCAACAACATTATTCGGTTACTACAAAGGTTCAATGGTTATGTGTATGAAATATATAAATAAATGTTAGATCACATAAATAATATCGTAAATGTGCTGTAAGCCAAAATAACAAAATAAATAATTTATGTATTGGTGTGATCATTTACAGGAAGCTGAATGATTTATTACTTAATGCACTAACTTTAGTACGCTATAAAATGGATGCCAAGGCTAAATCTTATTGGAATACATTTACTATATACACACATCTATTACCAGAATCTATACCCAGAAAAGAGGAATTTAACAAAGTATGTTAGTATTCTGGAACATTAAAAATGTGAATCAATATTTTAATAAAATACATGTGAAAATCATGATTCATTCATAATCTATTAATATAAAATTTATACAAAAACAATGAATCCAAAAGCTACAAACATAATCCTATTATGGAAACTCCATTTATTAGTTAAGTTTATTCACATAATTATAATGTCAATATATAAAATTATATACTTAGTGCATATAGTCGTTATTATGCTCTTTAAAAGAGATATATATGAATATTTTATATGCAAAGAACATAAAAGGAGTATATGAGAAATGACATTTTTAATATGCACATGAATGGCACTTTAATTATTCACACATTACTAAAAACATGAACAATCCTTTCCATGTCCCACAATTCTGATTCAACACAAAACTGAATTGATTGTGGATGTAAAACAAACTGTGTCAAACATGACATTAAACTAAAAATGCTATAATGATTCATTGTAATTTTGACCTTATTTGCATAGAATAGAATGACCGTTATGTCCATAAGAACTTTTGACGATATCAGAAAATTGAATGTGCATTTTAAATTTAAGTACATTTTAAATTTATCTGGGTTTATAGGGGACAAATATATTAAGTTTGTTTTTTTCATCAACATAATGAATTAGACTCTTAGGATTCCCTATGTAATTTTAATATAGCATGACAATATAACATACATCGACACAGCATGATATATTTCACATAATTCATATACTTATTTAAGCCTGGACATGAGTCAGGAGAACCCTGAACAAAAGTAAATGCATGAAGAAAACTGGATAATAAAAAAAATATGACAAATGCCAGTACTGACCAAGTAGAGATACATAAACTGTATATAGAAGTATGGGATACTGGGGAGAAATTTGTATGAAGTTTTTTAAAAAGAAATTAAATTTTATGAAACCAAAACCAGTGTGTGAAAGTATCATGCACTAATTGTCCAAATAAAATGATGTATACAGACATACCAGTATAATTAAATAACAGACAAATCACCATATTTAACTAAAACAGTCTCTTAAGACAATATTTAGTAATGAATTATGACTAAATCACAAACAGTATCAAAATAGTATTTCAAACATAAAGGATATATCCGTCAGGTTTCAAGTGGTTTGAGATCAACTGAATTTCCGATTGGCAAAGGATCAACATAGAGAAAATCTATATGTCATAGTGACTCACCCAATAGTGTAACAGTACCAGATAAAAGCAGTACATATCTGATTTTGAGCAGAATGGTTTAAATTAATAAACTATAACACACTGCCCCTCCTAATAGAATAGAGATGTTATTATTTATAATGCTTTATATTTTTAAGCATAATTTTGACATTAAGATTTTTTAAAGATGTTAAGAATGTTATTTCAGATTGAATTATAATATTGTAAATTCAGATTTTTATGTGCAGATATAAAATATAAAGGAGGATGAGCACTAGTTTAGGATCATTTCAAAGATGAAATAAAATTTTATGGAAAGTTACTGTTGAAAACTGGATTTAATTATTTATTTTGCGTTCTAACCCATTTACTTTTGTTTTGTATCATTTGTAACACACATGCCTATTATTTTTCAATATGTTGGTAAAAAAGTAATGAGCATGAAAGTTGAAGGATGGACAAGCCGAGGAAGGCCAAAGAAAACATGGATGGAGTGCGTGAGAGGAGATATGAAAGAGAAAGGCGTGACTGAAGACATGACGGCTGATAGGGATGTGTGGAAGGACAAAACATGCTGCGCCAACCCCAAATAAAAATTGGGAGCAGGGCAAGAGAATGATGATGCCTATTATTTTTCAATATGCTATTGTTAATGATGAAATACATCAATAGAAACTAGACAAGGCAACAAACCACTAACATTACAATGATACAAAAAGATAATTGAATGTATTTAAAAAAGTAATTTTGAGTGCAATATAGATCAGGGTCTAGATAAAAATCAACAATCATTGTGCTGTTACACAAAGTAATTAAGAAATAAAATTTAGCTGCAATCAAGAGAGGCATGAATTAAAACTAAGTAATTTAAGTAGCAATTATAGTCAGTGATGCTATGGCCAACGCATGTGCACATATGACCACTTAAATAATATTACTACCATAATAGCTTAGATAAAAGCATAATAGTTTTTTTTTTTTTTATGTGGGCATGGCATAATCACTGCTAAGATCAGCCAGAGTGCATATAATGTGCTAGTATGATACATATTAACTGTTTTAGGTTGGTCTTCATACTTATACTCATTAAAATGAAGAACTGCATATTAATTATAGGTTTAGTAGTATTTGTAAGACCAGGCTTAGCTAGGGTGTAATTTTAAGTTCTGCTTTTGTTCCCACACTGCATTTGCGGGATAAAAAAAGTACATTCCAAATGTCATTTAAATTGGTGCAGCGGTTTAGATAACAAACAGACAGATATGGACACAGAGTTGCTTTAGCATTCATAATATTACCATGGATTAATAACACAATATTTGTTTTTTTGTAGTTGTTAGTTATTCAAAAAATTTTTATGGGCCCTTGAAAGAGAACAGGTGTTTCTTTTTAAAATATAAATTTTTCATGCTCATCATTCAGTCACAAGAGGTTGGAATAAATCAATGGTACAATAAAAATAATAATATATCATTTACAATACCAGCTAAGACCAATATATTTCATAGTTTTACTATACACTCATTTTATTTAAGTGTAAACCAGCACAGTTTACATGAAAGCTCACTGTTTGGTTAACAGATACCAAATGTGATTATAAAAATGTGGAGATTCATTAAACATGCTTCAGAGTGTTTACTACGGAAGATATCTCTCTGATGGAAGCTGCCATAAAATAGTTATGTAAGAAATAAACAAATTATGTTTAAGATAAGATTTTTAAGATAGTAAGATAAGTTTCTGTTTTGTGGAACAAGATCAGAAGTAGAAAATGGTGTATAATAATTTACTTTTCATGGCTATCAAAATTCTGTTACCTATTTAATACTAAAAATCATTAGTTAAAGTTTATCTTCATAATAAGACTTAGATGTAGTGGTGTGTAATTGAAACTCAGAAACTGTAGTCCATCAAATCTTTGGAATCGTAACCATAGATTGCTAAATCAGTTGGTTATGTCATTTGCTACTATGCCAAGATTGATTCCCAGAAAATGGAAGGATATGCAAAAATATTTTTATTTAGCTTCATACACAAAACTAAGACATTCTCTAACAGTCCTTAAAGTGATGGAGGCATGAAGCATGATAAAAAAAAAATTATAATATGTATTATAAATAGACCATACTCAATAAATAAAGTATACCTATATTAGACCCAGCTAACATTAAATAATTTATTTAAAATGTGCATAATATTGAAGACTACATAACAATAGCAAGTCATTTCAGAGCATGAACACAAAAAATACAGTTTCAAAGAATATTTTCATTCTGCTTGTTATTTTCATACAAAAGAGAATAATGTTTAGTTTAATGCTTATAGTCCGACTGATATGGAAAAGAATATTATGGCAAGTCACTGTGACTTACACATCATTGTTGATATGTTAAATAGTCCTAAGTCATTTTCATGATTATTGAAACATAATGATGTTTCATGTAGGTTACTTTTAAAACATAATATACCTATTAGCTAACTATTTGAATTATTTTGACTCAAAATCATTTTTGTGTTTTTAAGCAATATTATAATTGAAAGGGAACAAAAATATATCTGCACCAAATTTTTGAAATGTACAATTTCATACACTGCGTAATTAATATATATAAATTAAAATTTGTGTTCCTATAGCAACTGAATACAACTAGTAAGTCCATTACTTCTACGCATGATTTCTGCAATATGCTTGTGTATCCACTAAGTAAAGACATGTGAGGTAATTTTCACGATTTAGCAAGTGTTGAGCATACACAACATGTGCAAATTGGTAAACATTCCGCCAAGGCTACTTGGACATAATAGAACATTACATTAATGTAAAATATTTTCATTTCCAACGCAATTTCTCATTGCACTTTAAAATTTTGATTTGTTAAGCTACAATGCTTGGGATATTAATGGTATTTAAAATTGGATTTACTTTTAAATGTGGACATGCTGTTAAATAAAGTTATCAATAATAGACCCAGGAGGGAAAATGAATTGAAGGATAAATTATTACAATAAATATAAACAAATATAAACTCAAAATTACATACATACAACAAAATGGTGCACAATATTTTTAAATGTAAATGAATTGCACTCAGCAACATTAAACCCTTTCTAATTTGAACAATACGGTCAGAAGTAACCTTGCTTTGTTTCAAAATGACACTTTTGTTTTAATATGCAATATGACACAAAAATATTATTTATTTACAAAACTCATCAATTAGACTACACTTAAGTTTGTATAATGCATTGAAGTATACACACTTATTTATATTTGTGTTATCTTTGACATGTAAAGGTGTTTGCCCTTTAGGACGTCAATAGACTAGCAATAAACGTTTGAGACCAATAACTGACACAGAAATATATTGCATATCAATGTTTTGTTGTTACTGCTTGCATGTTCATACATAATTATTTGCAAATAGCGGGATTTTGCAAAACCGTGTCACAGTAACTGCAGCGCTGAGGACGGTCCTCGTTTCGAACGCTCGACGTGCAAATGTCCACAGTTTATGTGAGAACCTTATCATCGCACGGTTATGAACTAAACACTTGTCAAAAATCCATCACAAACTATAAATAGATAACGGGTGAGTGATTGATAGGCATCACTGGACTAATTAACGTAACGGATCGCGCCGCGGGTCCGTCGCCTGTGTATGCGTCATAAAGAAACAGAGACCAGGCGGCGGACCTTAGGCACCCGTCGGGCCGCGTACGTACCTTACTTTGTACTGTGACACGAAAAATGTTGCTCCTTGGCCAGTCACCCGACCACACTAATAAATAAACAGCATAAAAACAACTGCTGGCATCCACTGGATTAGCAAAATCGATAAATTGATCTAAAATTATTACGAGCGTGCAGTGTCACTGAACGCTTTCGAAACTTGTGATTTTTGCTCGGCTGACCTCGGTCGACACTCCCGCGCGGATAATACCTTTGTTGTATGAGTTACGACAGCAGAATAACGGGATTTTCCATCACCTACCAGACAGAGATTGCACAAAGAAAGATGTCACGCGAGATTCACAGATGATAAATTGTACGGCGTACGGTGTTGCCAACATTACGTTCGGAAATACCGTCATTGCCGGAATTTCCCGAAGGAAAACCATTAACCGCTATTCAGTGTTTTATCTACAGGCTAAGCAATATGTTTAAATACATCCACTCCATACAAACTGACTATAAAAAAACAGTGTGTCTCAAGCATTTTCTTATGACAGAGCTTTATTGAAAATCAATTCCACCTTTTCAATATTGTGACAACCTAAATGACAATATATGTCATTGCTGTTCAAATATTGGAAGGACACAGGGCCGTCTTTAGCATGTTACTGAAATTATCAGATCTCTTAAGACACAATTAAAAGTACCCAAATAGATATGTAGGCTTCATTTTATTCAAGAACAAAAAACCGCTACTTGTTAAATCAGCTGATCTATCGAATTCGAAGTAGTTGGTGCCACGATTCACAGTTATGAATTAGTAAACAACTTAAGAGAGAAATCGTGCTCATTTACACTTGTTCTATATTCTCACGATGTTTTTATAACAAAAGGTCATTAGGTCTTGCCAGGACAATTCTCATGCCGAATGAGTTTTGTCATGTTTTATTAATGCATCAAACGACAACGGGGGATAATTAAAACAAATAGTAAGATCACTCTTTAATAGTTCATAATATCTACAAATTCTTTCCATGCTCAAAGTTAGCTTGGATTTGTGAGTCGTGTAAGAATTTGTATCCACCGATGTTGGGCTCGCCACCTATTGAACAACAATAGAATTAATTATCTTTACTATGATATATAGTGATTTCGGTCAATTTTTCGTAACTTAGTCCGACTTTAATGGTACAATGTAAAAAAAGTTCTATATTTTACCTTGACTTAACATAATAACCAAATATTAGTTTCCGGATATAACTAACAATGAGGATATCAAAGAGACATACATATAAATCAATTTAATTATATCCAACTTCCTCACTGCTATTAAGGTTCTTTTATGTCTTGAATCACAGAAATTACCATAAGACTTTGTGTATGGGTGAAGACAAGATAAACGCTTCTATAGTTACTACGTCGGTTAAAGGCATTTTAAACCCGTAAGCTTTAGTCAATTACAGGAAATCTAACTTCATATAAATGGGAAGTTCCCCTATAGAGGACTAGCAACGCATTCCTTCACTCAATATTTGCACAAAAGTAAAGTAGGTAATCTATATTCAAGATCATATCAGTATGTATTTACCTGCTCCATCTGCAGACAAATGTTGATTACCGACAATCAAATCTTCAGGCCCACCCTCTCTGGTCTCTGTTCTAAAGTTCGCTGGCTGTACCTAGAATCAAATGTAAATTGAAAATACCACTAGTTCAATAAGTAGTCTTATTTTCAAAGACTACAAAGTATATAAGGGGAAATGTTAAATAGGAAATACGTAAATAAGGTTGGTTAGCGTTATCTAGACAGTTTAAAAATAATGGTGTTTTATTTATTATTTCTTTAATAATGATACAATGTCTTTTAAATTTCAAAAAACTATTAGTAAAATGTGGTTGACTATCGCTTTAAATAGAAAACAGAAGATATACGTAAACTTAAATAAATTACTGAATTCGTACCTGACCATCATTCCTCATTATATCGGGGTACACAGATCCTCCGGGATACCTGTTGTAAATACCATTGAGATTGTAATGTAGGTTCATATCAGGACCAATGTTGGCTTTAAGCAGCTGTTCCCAGATGCCACCTAGAAAAAAAAAAACAATTTTATAGCTGGTCATATTAAATCGAATTTTGATTCGAACTTTAAATTTATGTTTGGAGAAATCAATTACTGAAGACATGGCAGCATGGTCTCTGACCTTAGCCGGTTCTTTACGGAACAAAGAAAAATAATAATAAATTCATGAGATAGTAATAAAAAATAATATGTTGTTCCTCTTATCAGTACTATCTGTGTATCGCGCCACCACGTCTCGGCCTTCGGTGAAATATGGATTTGGCCAATCAGTTCGGTGATTTAGACCTTCATAGATTAATCGGTTTGTTTTCATTGTTAACTGTGTATTAACAAAGTTGCTATAAAATTTTGCTTTTTGCCAAAGTAATATTAGTACACCCAGGTGTAGTTTCTTCTCCTGCTTTTATCAATTAATTATCCTTATTAATGACTAGCGGACCCGGCAAACTTCGTATCGCCCTGCCAGTCAATGAATGTCGTGTTACATATTAACTTAATTTTATTTTCAATAGCTGTACCGGCAGACGTCGTCCTGCTCGGGAAAGCTTTAAACAATATGCCTACAGCAGCGCTATCTAGCGGGTCCAATTGTGTTTTGAAATCATCTAGGGACCCATTGACATATACATAGAAATTTTTATCCCAATCGGTCTAGTCGTTTAAGAGGAGGTTGAGTGACGGTTGCGTCACCTTTTTTTTTTTGTTCTCGGAGGGAAAGCTGTTTATGGCTCTACTTCCCGCCAGCCCGGCGCGCGGCGACGTCATATCCGCGCAGATGTTAGTGCCGGGCTGGGTCCCTAACAAAATCCCTAAACCGGCATACCAATCAAAACCTCCCAGTGGTCATCTTCGCGCCGAGTGGGGCGACCACGGTACGCGGGCGAGAAGCGCCCACCGTCATCCGCAGCCGCCCGGTAGTCGAAAATTGGTCGTACCAATTCAGAAACTATCTTTAGCTCATGCACAACAACTTTAATAAAGATTATCTCATGATCAAATGCATAGTTTACGATTATATAAAGGTAATACAGACATTAAGGAAAACTGTTCATTTTTATATAAATAGATTACACAAACTGATTCATCCATTTTTGTTATATTCTCTTCCTTTTCCAGTGCGTTTCTTTCTACTTTAATTTTATTTTGCTTTTCACTATTTATAAAGGCTTCAGCCTTGGTCTTATTACTGGGCCCGCCCTCATAGACAAAGATCCCAGAGCCACCAAACGTTACTCATTGTCTGATGGACGACATGTGGACCATTGGGTAGTGTCAGTATGTACTACCATCGTACGCATACTCGCTAACTTGGTCGAACGGCCAATTTTCACATATCAGGTGGTCAGGGCACCTAAAAACATCTAAACGAATTCAGGGAAAATTGACCCCCTAGATTGATCTGTCTTCTTGTTTTAAAATAGCTTCCTGGTGAATATATATAAAAATGGAGCATTAGAATTTAGGCGAAGTTAACTCATTATTTTGTATATTCAAAGCGTCTGCAAAGCAATATGGCCGACGGGAAATATTTTTAACGATATTATCTAAAACATACGTGAAAATCAGCCATGAGAATTTACGTGACGCTTTTAGGTACCCTGACCAGCTGATATCTATAAATCGGCCGTTCGACCAAGTTAGCGAGTATACATACGATGGTAGTACTTACTAACACTAAAAGAAAATAAGTAACGTCTGGCTGCGTTGGGATCTCGGTCTATCAGTTGTAAATTGTAAACCAGGCGCATCCAAGGAGTTCTGAACGCTGACGTAAACATTTGACAACTAACAAATATGTCAATCCCTATTAATCAATGACACTATTCTTCATTTTAAAATGTAAAATATGCAATTATCCGAATGTTGTAGATATATGTTGTCGATTCGAAACCTTTATTTAAATCCGTTCTTTAATTTGAGGGAACAATTAACCGTATTTAAGGGATAAACATTTTACGTTTGACAGGACATTACGTAGAACAGTTTATATGGGAAATTGAATTTCTTGTTTTTATCATATTCCTCGCAATTTTTCCAAAGTTTCACCGTTTAAACCTTCCCTGAACTTCAACGAATATTTCAAGACTAAAATTAGCCAAATCGGCCCAGCCGTTCTCGAGTTTTAGCGAGACTAACGAACAGCAATTCATTTTTATATATATAGATAATACAATTACGCCTTAAATAATTAGCAGTATTTCTTTCTTTTTTTTCCTTAGCAGGCAGTGACCCAACGGAGACCTGGACAGATGTCATCATACATTGACCTATGTCTAGCAGTAGAACGTATATAGTCCGATGATGGTGACATCCAAAAATCACTGTTCGTTTACATATGAAATGGACCATTACAATTGTATTAAATCTTACTACAGTAGGTATGGCTCTGATACATAACCAATATTCCAAGCCAAATGTTCAATATGTGTAATGTCTCACAGCAGTCGATAGGCGCTCAGTATTTTAAATCGTCTGTGACGTCAGGTGAGTATGATAATCGATTTTGTTAGTGTTTGAAAACTTTTTATGTTGGAGCATATTTTTGTCAGAATTGTGATGGCTTCTATGTCTAGGCGCGTGGTCGAAAATCTCAGCGATGGTGGTTTGAATCCTAGACGCACATGAATTATCACATACTTTAATATAGAAAGAAAAAGGCTTTTCTTAGGTATCTGTCCACCAACCCACAGGCCAGCATGTTGGACTAGTGCCTAAATCCTCTCAGTTGTAGAAGAAGCTGTGCCCAGCAATGGGAACTGTATTGGCTGATGGTTTGTATTTTGGATGTACCTAAATTTGTTTTCGACTGAAGTATCATGACAAAATCAGTATGTAATTTTTTCGTGTATATAATAAACTTATCATTACTCGCTGCTTGATTTAATTAACATCGCCATAAATCATCATCATTGGTCATCACCAAATTATTCCATTTGTATGAATGAAGGTCTAATTCTGACAAACATCCAGATCTGATACAAACATTTGCAAAACGTTACACCGTAGCCTATACGCAGTTCAAAACCAGACCTTCAAGATGCTAGGGGTCTGTCAAATTAGAAATAGCATATTTTTGGATGAATGAATTGAAATGATGAATTGTAGGAGGAGAGCCGAAGATCGAGCCCAGTGAGGTGCCATAGGAGAGGCCTTTATCCAACAGTGAATGCAATAAAGGCTGATGATATTGTTACCTTTGTCGACGGATAAGACGGGCCTGTTGGACTGCCAGGGATACTCGCCGTGAGCTTGGAAGTATATGGCATACGTTGTCAGCTGAAACGCGAAAACGGAGTTGAAAAAACCGTCATCATAAATTTACATGTACATAGCTGTACTCGTATCTATATGTATTTGGTAAAAGTACTTAATTATTGACAACAGACACTCCAATTTTATATGTTTGTAATATTTGAAACGTAATAGACTAGCTGTACCCAATCGCTTCACCCAAATAATATTTAATTTTCGTGTATAGAAAAGTGCTAATAAACTCTACACTTAATTTCATTTAAGCCAATATAGTAGTTTTGTATGAAAGAGTAACTAATATATCTATGGCGGTACTACTATTGGAGCCCGAAAGCCCAGTTTGGCTTACAAAATTTCGAATAATAATATTTGATCCTGACCCCAAAATGAACAATTACAACTAAGCAATACACAAGCAACGTGTGATGATTTTGGACTTGCATGGCAGACCGTCACTGAACTAGAAAAAGAATAACAATCAAGACATTAGACAGTACATATTAATTCAAGTCCATTGTAATTCCTAGCATTTTTCCCTAAAAAAAAAAAGGAATAAATAGTTCTCTTTAGTACGTCCCTGCTATCGTGGTACGAGCAGCTGATCCTTAGGGAAATACGCCACTAATGCTCCTTTACTGTTCATTAAAAGGATTAATATTATTGAACTCTATACGTACGTTCACACGACAGAACAGTTGAATAAACACCATGTCCTAATAATTGAATTTTAAGTTTTATCTAACAGACCTCTTTATTAGAGATGGACTCGATTAGCGATTTTGTGCACACTTCCGTGGGTGCTGCTACTGAGAACTTCCGAATTAAAAATCTCAATAAAATTTTGCCCGATAATAAGCATACACGATAGTCTAACATAGAACTGAAGATCGTCCAAGACATGTGTAACGAGAACTTGGTTAAATGATAGTCTCTCCATTTCAGATGACTATGCTGTTCTAATATGCAACACAACATTCTGATCTTGTATCAATGAGCTGCTCTAATTCGGGAAATTAAGTCTTTGTAACAATATTGTAAGCTATCTCTTGATTGGAAAAGAGCAACACTAGAGTTTCTTGCCCGTTCTTCTCTAGTGATGACTGCCTTCCGAACAGGGTGGTAAAATTTGAAATGACTGAATCTAAGTGATGTATTTGACATTTTATAGATTCAATAAATATTATTTCATTTCATTTCATCAGGAAGCAGTATTTATTTGTTATGATAGGTAAAGATCACATTCTAGCCTTAGAAAATGCTTCTTTCAGTCCAATATTGGATGTCTCTGTGTCACGAGAAACATTGTTACATTTCCAACTTTACTCGGCTACTACATCTTGACCTCTCAGCCACTCCACATGTAATTGAGTTACTAAAATTATGTCAAGGCTCTTACTAAGGGCAGACGGTATCTTGCAGAAAAGTCGCGAAAGATAAGTGTCTGGCAGCGTTTATTTTAGTTTTTTACTATGCAAAGCAGACATTTTAAAATAAGAAAGTAAAGGGACTTTGGAATACAGAGACATAACTTTAACCTAAAATCAATTGTTAAAGAGAACGAGTTTTTCGCTATCACTGTGTTTTATCTGGCCCTATAAACAAATAAAACCAATCCAAACCTAAAATAAATAATGAATTCTACACATTGCCCAATAGTACAAAGTAGTAAAGATTACCTAATATCCAGATCAGGCAAAATAATATTATATCTTTTTATTTGGATATTTTAAATAGAAACAGATAGATAAGCCAATTGGTACTAATACAATTGAGGAAATATGGGTACAGAAAATCACTTGTTGCACAAATACATGCAAAGAGTATTTTTTAGTATTATTTTTACACTTACACTTTACGATCACTTATATCAATATTTAATACTTATTTTGGAAATGCATTGACGGCTGTTAATTAAAGTCTTACCATAAGTACTATCATAATGACAGAACATTCCATATTTCTTAATAAATTCCACTAACCTGTGTATAATATAGTGACAGCCAGTACTTCCCCCCGTGACCTACAAACGCTGTTTCGTTCACATCCATCAGCGCTGTGGGCAGTTCCTGATGTAACATCTCCGGGGAGATACGAAGATTGCAGCCATACCTTTAAAATGTATACAGTTTTATTTTTTTAGAAATATTTTTCTGATATAATTTAATCAAGCCCTAATGTTAGTCACATAACATTTTGGCAGAATATTGGGGCGCGTCGTAAAAATTTTTGGGAAAAAAATCTTTAATAACAACACGGCGTCATGTAATGTGCTGCCCAAATAGTTGGCTCGGGTAGATACTTGGAAATGTGGGTGCACAAATGGACCTCTGCCTACCCCTACTGAGAATACTGAGTAAGAATGAGTCTTTCGTCACTCCACCAAACCCGGTCTGCTGAGACGGTGAAGAAAAACATCATGAGACTCCACACCTAAAAGTTACGCATTGCTCCCGGTTTTAGAGTAGGCCACCACCTAGCTATGGAACGTATAAGGGTTGTTGATAATAATGATGATGAAGATGATGATGATGTTAAGAATTAATGAATGTTAACCTATTGCAAAATATAGCAATCAAGAATGACGTCACATACATGGTGTTAACTATGATGAATGTTCTTATAGGGTAATTTAAAGTTCCTTAAAATTAGTTTACCTACCAGTCAGGACATGACTTCAGAATGTCGTATGGAGCCCTATAGTACTCCGCACGTCTTACTATGGGGTTCCGAATGTTAAACCTCTCATTAGGGTCGGTTAAATTAATGCGTTTTATCTTAATGTCTCTTCTTTCGCAAATGTAGTCGTAATGGAATTTCGGTATGGATTCCCCCCTGGCGCAATATGTTTCTGCAATAAACGGATAAGATTTTGACTTAATATATTTTCTCTTATGTAAGTATATAGAATGTTTTAGGTAAGTAACAGAAGCACACCTAAGAGTTCTTATGAATTTCTTAGGCGTGTAGTCCGCCAAACCGCATCAAGCCAGCGTGGTAGACTAAAGTCTAAATCCTTTCAGTTGTAGAGGAGGCCCATGCCCGGCAGAGGAACGTACATATATGGGCTGATGATAAGGGCAAATAAAATATTCGAACTTCTATTGGATATTTCCTCATAGAACATCCCGATAAGATTTCGCCCTATCAGGAATTAAATCTAAGACCACTTGCCGCACATATATGCCGCCGGACTAATGGAGTAGGGGAAAAAAATAGAATAACTTACTCTTTAGAAACCGCAGAAACAAAATTAAAATATTGAAGTTATTTGCCTTTAACATAAAGATATATACCTTGAACATTTTCTCAATAACCAAAGCTAGTATGAATAATAACGTCGATTACGCTAACATACGTACTTTTATAGGTCCCATCCACAGTATTAACGGCAGCATATTTGTCGATACAATATCTGTATCCGAGCACTGTAGGGAATCTTAAATACGGTACTTTGCATGTAAATCTTCCCTCTTGATACATAGCACCCTGAAAAGAAAAAAGATTTGAGTTTAGAATTATTTAGAATTATGAAGGTGAAGAGTTTGGTGGTTGAACGCACTAATAGCTAGCAGCTACTGGCCTGATTAAAAAACGTAAATGCACCCAACAGTCAAAAAAATAGTTCTGACCCCACACCAGGTTAAGTCCTTTGTCGCGGGGCATAGAATAGCATTAGCTGACGGCGCGCGTCAATTCCGGATACAGGGTAGGAGTTGTTGTCATTGTTTTTATTTCCAGAATAGTGAATAGCACCACTTAGTCAATTAATTTGCCCGTAAAGTACTATGTAGAATTTCAATCACCTACGCAAATACATAAATAAAGAAATACAAAATAGTAACATAGCGAAACCACTTAAAAACTGCCAATAGAAGAAAGTAATCACATGATTACTAAATACTCTCTCACAGATAAACCACTGAACTTAGGACCGCATCTGTATAGACGGGAACTTAGTCGTGAAACTTTTTACACTGAGTATGAGCGAAGTACAATACTCCCAACGGCAAATATATTTTCTAGTTTCATCTGGTGCGCATTAGAGCCGCATGTGCAAATTGCTCGGATCCACTTACAATGCGCAGGAAGGAATGATTTATCTTCATTGGTGTACTGTCCGCCTCCCAACCCTCGGCGACAATTGGGTCAAACGGTTATTGGTGTCGGATAAAATGTCTTTCACTATAACCATTCGTCCGAGCATATGTATGAAGTTAAATTTCTTCGGAAAACAATTGATTGATTGATGCGTAATTAATGATGGTATTTCTATGCTCTGAATAGCCAATACCGGGAATGAAATAATTTGGCTAGTACGCTTATTCGGATTCGATTTTGTAACTATATTGAACAGTAAAAGACTTGCGCCGTCAATCAACTCTGTTCAGAAGACATCGCACGCTGTTAGTATCTATGAGCGCTATGCCAAATTATCACGTCCAGGATTATTAAAATGTAACTATGGAGGGATATACGTTTTCATCGATTGGTATCTAAATGGTCCCACACCATTGATATCCAATTTTGAAAAAAAATAGGCCTTTATCTCTTCTCAAGGTCTCACCCATGTCTGTCATAAGTAGTTTTTAATTCAATTACAACCATAGGAAATACAAGCCCTTACTTTTCGTAATTAATATTAACCTGTATTATTTACCTTGCAGATAACGCTCCGCCTACCGGGAGGTCTGGACACGCCTCCGAAGCAGTAAGTCCTGGTGCCGTTGATCATGATCTCGGTGACTCCGATATGGGACACGAGGGTTATTCCGTTGATGCCGGCGAGGGCGAACCGCTGCAGACCAGCTCGCTTGCGCACCTCCACGTTGTTCTTCATGCTCATAGTGTTCACTATCGCCTGCCACCCGTAGACAAACTCGTGCATGGGTCCTGGTTTATGGAATTTGAGCTGTATCCCGTTTTGGTGCTATTTGATTTTCGTGATGAATGTGTGAGTGTGTTGTGGGAGTAAGCGAGGGGAGGAAGCGTGAGAGCAGGCATACGTGTAAGTGTGAGTGTGTATGAACAGAAATGTACCATCAGGGGCTGTGTATGTTAAAATGATTCATTTATATTAATTATTATCTTCTTTATGTAGCAGATTCGATATATGCCAAAAAATTATCAAGCGCTTTTGTTCACTTCTTACGTGTAAAGAAGAAAGCAATTTAGCCGCCATTTGCAAGTTTATTTTATTTTTTTGTGTATTTTATTTTGTTAGTGTGTGCAATATAGTTTTTATTGTATTACATTGTAGTAATCGTCATAAAACATCGAGAAAAAATATCGCCAGGAAATCTGAATACATGAGAGTTTATATCAATATATACTTATTTTCCAGGAACGGAAAGGAGGCTGACCAACCCGAATTAAAGAAAAATGGTGTACTAAACCCGAAGCCCACTTAATTTTGACGTCACCATTACCCAGCACTACAGCATTACAGGGGCTGTTGAAGACGTCAATAATATACCAATTCCGAAGCTATCTCCGTCCAGGAAGTTGAACATCTCTCCAAAGGAGTCTGGCATGAGGCCGGCGATGACGGTGGACACCTGCATCCCCTCGTCAGGGAACATTGGCCCGATCTCGTCTCCCGGCGTCGTGAACTCGTGGGCAGACATATTGTTGAAATGCGCCCGGGATGCCTCGCCCTGCAAGTGGTGGTGGGAAAATTTATATAACAGTCGAATCATCTTCATTCAAGTAGACTTTCACAAGTAGATTTGATTCGTCACTATTATGTATGGAAACTCCTAGAAGCCGCGAGTAATTTAATTATTTATGCTTTTTACATATTACGTAGGCTCAAGGCATTCTAATTAAATATAATAAGTAATGTACTGACCATTTCAAATGATTGTAAGTATTGTTAGTCTTTAGATTATGCCGGACAATTGTGCTGGAACGTCACAACAAATAGCATTTTTAAAATCGACAATCATAAGGTTTTGCTAGTTTCTAACACACAACGTAGACATTACGATAAATATAGATATATCGTTATTTTACATATATATATATACTATAAGATTGAACCCGCGGGTTGAACTATAAGATTTGCTCTTCGGTATAACAGTATGGTGGAAATATTTTTGTGTAAAAAGAGGTACCTTGCCAATCCATAGTGTGAATAATAACACCAGCCACATTCCACACGCAGCCCCTGGTCGGGTCTAAATTATCTAGCCGTACAGTACTGTTCAGTGCAATAAATCTAATCACCAATTAGTGGTTTATATTGCAGTTTTATATACAATTAATTGGCCTATAAAATATTCGGGTCATAAAGTTAACTGTACAACGGAAATTTTAACACGGGTTTTGAACAATAAGAGTACTATTAAGCAAGTCTTATGGGTGCCATACACGGTACGATCCGTCTGTACGATCCGTCGCGTCAATCCGATCGAAACGACCGTATAGACGGTGTATGTCAAGATCGTAAACGATTTTCCTTGCTTTTTATTGTATGAAAATTTTTGATGCGATCAATCGTCTCGACTTCCATCAGATCGATCTTACAGACGGATCGTACCGTGTATGGCGCCCATTAGTTAACTTGAACTGTCTTACTATTGTGCCGAATTGATTGAGTTGGTACCTCGTATATACAATCGACTAGCACTGTTTTGTTTCACTCTATGAGTAGAATTGCTTCAGCTTCTTGTAAGTGTAGACTACTATCTATTGCCTACTGCCTTTTCTGACTAGTTGTTAAACATTGTTAGTGCCCAATTAAGAACGTAGCTATTTTTCATATGTCACGGGTCTCTCGCATGAAGGCCCACCTAAGATTTACTAGAAAGTTTTACCTAAAAAAAATTACGATAAGGCAAAGATGAGAGGGTTTACTCATACGTATTAACTACTTGGTATAATAAAACTAAATAAATTTTGAGTATCGTCATGTAGAGAAGGTAAAGCTGTGTTATGAAATAATCATATTCTTTACACTTAGAGTATACTGAAACTCTTATTACTGGACTTCATAAAATTACACATTAACCTTCATAAGGTCTTTAATTTTACAAACGTTGCCGTGCTTAGGGTCAGATTTGACCCACTAGTAAAATTAAACCGAAATATGAACAAAAAATAAATAAACAAATATGTAATGAATTTATTTGATGTATTATATGTATTTCTACTGAATTACTATTATTTTTTATTTAAATTTTAATTTAACAGATCTAATATAAGAATAATATAAAAGACATTGTTAGACATTAATATAAAAAGAAACTAAGCAATAAGTTAAAAACAAGTAAATGAAATTATATCTTGTAAGTGCTATAAGATATAATTTGGGTGCAGAGAACCACTGTGGTCAATCAAAGGTCTTTTATTGTCAGTTTTAGCACATAGTTTGCAACGACTTCGTTTGGGAGCCTTTTTAGCTGAACAAGGATTGTTTTTGTGTTGTAGGATCAAAGTTGATTAATTCTGTACATTGTTATTACATTGACGAAATTTTTCTGTAATTTTTATTGAAAAGGGTGTCCTTGAAATATTTTTCCTGTTTTTTTTTTATTTATGGTGACACTGACTGACTAAGTTTTCCAAGTAGCGTCTAGGTAGCCTTCCTCTCAGCTGTTTTTGGCAGTCATGAATAGAATAAAAGCATTGTAGGTTGATATGTTTACCATATTACAAAATATCCCTTGAGGCCATCGTTTTATTTTACTATTGCTACTGTAACAGAAGACAGCTTTATCCAGTGTATCCACGCCACCATTACATTTGTTGTAGTCTAAATTTACTACAGGCTTTGTTTCTGAGAGATTACTCACTTCTAAGCTGTGGTGCAAAATACTGAGAAGATTCACCGACTTCTTTTTTTGTGTGTATGGAACAAGTGTACAACAATAAGATAACGAATTTCTCTGTGTTGCTAGTATTTCTGGAGGTAATTCCTGCTTATTCTTACAAATGTTTTCTACTACTGACAGCGATATGCTTCCTTCCGATGTGATTCTTGAGCAAGCATACCGCGTCAATCCTGGTGTCAAGTTTATTATATTTTCTCTGGAAGCTTTGCTCCAAGACTGTGTGAAACGGTTTATGGATTATCGTATTTGCCCATTCCTTCGAGGATTTACTGTCACTATCCAAGCTATCAGACGGTTCAGCTTCTTTGATATAATCTTCTGTTTCAAAATCAGCATTCATTACTATCTGAC
This sequence comes from Cephonodes hylas, assembly GCA_030295005.1. NCBI lineage: Eukaryota > Metazoa > Arthropoda > Insecta > Lepidoptera > Sphingidae > Cephonodes > Cephonodes hylas. The sequence goes on from AP025360.1 coordinate 17,477,325, forward strand.
ATTTCATTCAATAAAACCGCTTATATATATTTGATTGACGTATCATTTCTTATAAACAAATAATATTTTCATCACTGTAAACTAAAGTTGTGTTGTTGAATTGATGTATAATATAACACTAATATTTGTGTGAATAGAACAAAAGAGCGTCTTATTCAAAAAGTTATGCGAAACATAAATAATTCGAACGATACTATGCAAACTGTCTATCGTTAAGCTGACGAGTAACTTGTTATTATAAGGTAAGCACTTATTACTTATCGACAAGTTCTCGGTATAACTGCATAGTTGATATTTCTGCGGGATGGGCACGATAGGATGGAATTTGTTATGTCTTCCAACTGGTGTGATAACGCAAGCAAGAACGATTCTACGTACTTAAGACTGAGGTAATATTATTTTTTTATTAATATTTCTGTAGTGACGTTTATTAAAAATGTTTATAATGGCTTTCAACTGAGTGTAGGGGTTTGAACCTGCGACCGTCGAGATTCTTGATCATCCAAAACCGTCCCTACTTCTCTTCTATTAATTAATGTTACAAATAGGATATTTTTTAATTCTGTTAATTTCTGACACGTATGTACATTACAGAATTGTCAATATACGGCGTCGAACGCAACCGATCTGAATTTCACGTAGCGAAAACTAAGCTTAAAGAGTTGAACTCTAAGATGTATATTTCAACAGTACAGTGGTAGACTTGTGCCATTTCTTCATAAATGCTTTTCCGGGTTGCATACAATTGATATTTATTGTGAATGATTGCTGGGTGGTTTTACTTTGGCTATACTTTGAATACGCCTGGTCTATAAGCTTAGTCTTGAACGATTTTGAAGAAACCAAGGTAAGTATAACATTTATGTCGCACTACCAAATTCGTGCCGCGAGATCACGAGGCAATCACACATATTTTAATTGAATTTCTCAATGGAATTTTTTTTGCCGCTGTATATACCCAAAAAAGGCGCCAAGATTACCCCTTTATTCCGTAAACAGATAAAATTATAAACATAAACTCACGCCTGTATCCTCCGAAGGGGTAGGCAGAGGTGTTGGTACAGAAACAGGTAACATTTCTGCCGAAATGTGAGAAATACACCTATGCTTACCACTTTAATAATACAGGCGTAAGTGAAATAATATTGGCGATTTTTCGTACATAATTTATTTTACACTTTAAAATCTACTAAATATTATAAACATACATTCTATTCTTATAATCTCTCCAGTCCCCCTAACGGTTTTCTGCAAGAAATCGCCTATAACGATTAGACCGCCATTTATGAAACTCCCTTATAGAAGTCTTAACAACACCTTCGTTGTTTCTTTTCATTACAATAAAGCATAACATATAAATAAAAAGGTAAGATCCGGATGGTTGACGATTTCTCGGGGAGGCCTACGTTCAGCAGTGGAAGGCGATAGGCTGAGTTTGTTAATAAATAAAAATACTAAACATGAGATGGCTGTTTAAGGTAGAGATTCTCATGGAAACTATAAAAAAATTAATGTAACATTCTTCGTAGCTATTTCTAGTCAAGCCACACGTGGATTTCAGGCCCGAAAATCTTTAATAATGCAACTGCATTGTTGAAATGTGCTGTTTTCCCACGGTCATATTAGAAATAGAAATTTATTCATGAATCAGTTCACATGTTAGAACAATAACTTATATACCACGATAACCACACTAGGCGCAGCCTATATTAGTACCACATACATTGTAACAAGGAAACAGAACCCAATTTAGTATAAAAGTATCATAATCAAGTATTTGAGACTGTTTCATAAAATAATAATATGATTTTGTTTACTGTCAGCTAATATGCTATTGTAATTAACGATAAAATATTAGTGAAAATAAGTTTGCTCGGTGAAGTAAAAAGCTCCATAAAATACTTCAATTATGACAACTTTTTTATGCAAATCAATCGAAATTTTAAGTTAATCATCGTAACATAAGAATAAAATGAAACGATCATCACTTTTGTAAATATTACTAGCGACCCGCCCCGGCTTCGCACTGGTGCAATGCTGATATTTAATGGATGTTATCATACATATAAACCTTCCTCTTCAATCACTCTATCTATTAAAAAAAACCGCATCAAAATCCGTTGCGTAGTTTCAAAGATTTAAGCATACAAAGGGATATAGGGACAGAGAAAGCGACTTTGTTTTATACTATGTAGTGATAAACTAATAGGAGTACGGCCAATTTTGTAACGATACCTTAAAAGGCTTCTTAACTTACCATAAACTCTACTTTATTACTGAACCCAATTTAAAAGGAATTTATAAGAATCATGTAGCTCTCCTTGTTAAATATACACCTTTCTGTAACAACTGTAAAATTAACTATTGTAATATACATTTATGATCAAGGAGGCTTTTCCCGTATGAAAAATGCAAGACTTTTTATCACCAACATATTCCAGTGTAGAATCTATTCCCATCAGGTGTCCCATACTCAGTTTTAAGCTTCAAATTTAGCTTATACACCATGAGTCCCTGTGGCGCAGAGGATAGCGCGTTGGACTTCTAATCCAAAGGTCGTGGGTTCGATCCCCTCCAGGGATGTGACTTTTTATCGTTATTAATCATATCGTTTATGTTAAGTACTACTTATTATTGATTTTTACTAGCTTACATATTAAAACTAAGTCTGGAGACTCAGTATTAAGTGATTATTTTTTTTCTAAAGACACAAAATAACTTGAAAAGATCCAATGGTGGAAATGATCCAAAACATGGTGGAAAAATTACACAATAACATAATTACAAAATACAAAAAACTTAAGATATTATTATACTGCGCGATTATTTCTAACACTCTAAGTATTTAATCTTGGCGCTCCCATGTATTATGATTGCATTATGCGATCTAGGGGACTCAGATTCGATTCCTTGGTCGGGAAACTGTACGGTATTTCTATCAAATTTATAATAGGCACCCGTATTACCTCCCATATAATGTCTTGTTTCTGGCATAATGTAGATGTTTGTCTAACTCTTACAAATTACAGGTGTGGCAGAGTGCACTTACCGTCTCGTACACCTCTAATCGTTACTAAAATTGGTTTTTAATTAAAAACAAGTTTTACATAAATAATATGGTTAGTACGTGGTTAACCGCCTTGCAGTCTCGCGGTATATGAATTTCCTGGTGATTTAGCACTCTTAAAGCAAGTAGGTCCTCGATACGATTTCAGGGTATTATAGAGTTTTTCCATTTGGAAAATTTTAATCTAAGCTTGAAGTCAGGAAATATATAATTGGAAAAACACCAATTGGCTCTAATCTTTTACGTGAAACCAAAAAAACGTGTTGCAAAACTGCAATTCTGCCTACTTCCTTAGAAAATACAGTACTGTTTACAATAATAACAAGTAAATACATTTTTATCTGTGGTTGTTAGGAAAACTTCATTCTTTTTATTTTTATCGGGATTTTCTTTAATGCCCGGTGGTTTGCAATCACGTGAGGTATTACTCTCCTTAGTTTACGATCGCGGTCTGAATACACCCTGTATAAACGACCCGCACTTCGGGAGTTCAATCTTTGATCGAATGAGCGTAACAATATGCTCATTGCTCAATAGTATGCATGTAACGTCTGGGATTGTTTATTTACAAATCACTCTGGAACTAGGAAGAATTTCCGTGCTTTTAAACGTTATATGCCACACTGTTACAGGAAGCTAACATAACAAGCTTGCACTTTAAGACTCATTTATTCATTAAATCATCACCATCACCAGCCCATATACGCCCCACTGCAGGGCTTTACCTTCTAACATTGAGAGGGTTTAGGCCTTAGTCCACGACGCTGGCCTAGTGCGTGTTGGAGGGCTACACCCCTAAGAAAGTCCTAATAACTTTAAGTGTGCAGGTTTCATCACGATATTTTACCGGCAAAGTACGTGATGTTTTATCGTGAAAACACATTTAACTTCGTAAATTTAAACTTGAAATTATTTTTATGTCACCGTTAACATTTAATTGTCCATTTCAATCATAGATATGTAATATAATGTAATATAATACATGGAGCCGTTAAATTTATGGCAGTATGAGTTTTTGTTTAGCTGTTTGTTACAAACTGCGCGAAAATTGCGGAAAATCTTGACATCGCGATTCAGAATAAAGGCTGGTTTTGATAAGCGCCATCTAGGGGAACTTGTAGTACCCTCAGCAGTAAAACTACTCTCATTTTTATTACTATGTGTTCAGTACTCTCAAACAATTGTACATTATCATCATCACCATCATCATCAGCCTCCCCCAGAGACTCTCAAAGTGTTCTATGGGAAGCGGCCTGCATCTAGCGGCTTCCCTTACATATAACATTTTATGAAGTGGGAGTTAAATTGGCATACAATGTAGATGAACGTAAGTTAGATGACTTCAATCGTAATCCTTACCCTGCCTTATTTCTCTCTTCGCACTTTTATTGTACTGCAAGTATTCTCTTTGAAAGTAGTACTAAGTCTTGGTGTCGGGGTTACTTACACGATGACCGTAACTTACAGAAAGAGCGATTCGTCGTACATAATTCAAACGCATCAAGCAACAAATAATGTAAGCGCAATGTGATATTTAGTGTAATAACACGACTTTCACACGTATTACAGCTGTTTCAAGTAATTTCATTTCTTTTTTAGTACTGGGATTGTAAAGAGACATTTTAATTAAAAGACTAGCAGTTCTGAAACAATAATTTATCACTACTTAACTTGGTATTTAACATGATCATTCTTCACTTGTTTTGGCTATATTATCTGCGTACGAATAAAGTGTGACGAGTATAATTTAGACATAATAAATGTCAGTTTCTCATCTTGATAGGAATAAAAATACATAGGAAAGTTTTTCATATGGAATCGTCGGTCTCTGTTTGCTGTTTGGGGTGCGCCACCCTCACTGTAGTTAGAGAGGGGTTCGGTAGATGGCGCTGCTCAGTAACAGCCGGTTTTCTACATCGCGATGACAAGATTCTCCGCGCGAGAATGACCTTCGAGCGCCGAGCTGGCTGTTTACTTACTAGCGTTGTTGGAAGATTGCCAAGTATTCATTCCCTAGAGACTATCGCCAAGGTCTCTAAATTTTTGCAAGGGGCTATCGCAGCCTCTATAATGCCATTGACACTCTGCAGAAATGCAGTTATTAAACTATGTACATACTGTACATAAACAGGCCAGCAAGTCCTCGAGTCGCCACGCAGCGGAGTGTCCACCCACAAGGTGGTCCGACGACCTGGTCGCAGAACGTCGCTGGATGTAGGCTGCCTTCAACTAGTCATGGTGGAGACCATTGAGGAAGGCTTATGTTCATCAATGGACTACATTTGGCTGGTGGATGGATGGAGACGAACAGGGCATTTCATGTAAAGTCAACATGGAAAAAGTGACAGTCATTGGTTTTTGTCAACAATTTGGTCAATGACAATTCGATAGAACCTTTTAAATTTTATAAAAGTAATAAAGAATAATAGAAAAAAATAAGCAGTTTAATAAGAGTATGTAAATTAGTTTTGGAGTACATTTAAAGGCGTTTTTTTATAGTATAGTGAACAGAGAACTACGTTTCTTCTAAACAAAAAGTTAGTCACGTATCCATGTATAACAAGGGTTTAGATATTTATATTGTATAATACATTAAAGTTTAATTGATCCAGAAATATCAGCTTAACAAAGTAACAAACGCACAATCTCGAGTTTATTATGTCATTGTGACATCTTTACTTTTTGAAACACACCCACGCAATTGAACATACTGTTGACGATCTCTTAAGTAGCTAGCCATAAATTTGAGAAATTTGCCAGTGGCACCAAGCTGAGATAATTTAGTTAAAAGTATATCATTATGCCAGCAGTGATGGCCTCGAGGTTTGGGCGCGCGGTCGAGAATCTCGGCGGTCGCGGGTTCGAACCCCAGGCACACACCTCTGATTTTTCGAAGTTATGTGTGTATTCACATTGAATTATCACTTGCTTTAACGGTGAAGGAAAACATCGTGATAAAACCTGCGCACCTAAGAGTTCTTAGGAATTTCTTAGGTGTGTAGTCCGCCAACCCGCACTAGGCCAGCGTGGTGGACTATGGCCTAAACCCTCTCAATGGTAGAGGAGACCCGTGCTCAGCAGTGGGCGTATATGGGTTGATGAAGAAGAAGAAGATATCATTATCCACAACATCAAAAGCCTTGCGGCAATCGAAGTAAGCAACGTCCACTTGCGCCCCCATATCCATTTGACCGGCCACATAATCCACAAAAGTTACGAGGTTGGTATTTGTAGAACGAGCAGCACGGAAACCATGCTGGGCATCATGTAAAGCTACTTTAATTTGACTTGTGATATGGTAGTTAATGATTAACTCAAACACTTTGCCAAACACTGACAACACTGCGATCGGCCGAAAATTTTCAACATCCATTGATGTTTTGTTCTTAGGCACAGGCGTGACTCGAGACACCTTCCACACACTGGGATAAATGTTATGGCGGAGACTAAGGTTGTATATATGTAACAGTGGCCCCCTAAGAACATCCAAACAATCCTTAATAATAAAAGCTGGTATGTTATCAGGACCAACAGCAGAAGACACCCTGAGGCGACGAACGGCCCGATTTATGTCTGCATCCGAGATTCGATCAATATCAATGGAAGAGATCGCAGTAATACCTCTTGCTTCCTGTTCAGCAACCTCATAATCCAAGATCGGTATATTCTTCTTGAAAACCGATCTAAAATACTCTGCAAAGACCGTAACAGCGTCGTGATCTTCCAGAGATACACCGTTGTGCCTATATTTCATTGCTTGAGACAAACACCCACGACGACCATTGATGTATGTCCAAAATTTCGACGAATCAACGAACATACTGCGCTCCAACAATTTAATATGTTCACTATATGCATTTTTAATAAGGCCCTTAATGTGCCATCTATAATACTTGAATAATTCTCTGTTAAACTCGAGACCAAGCTCTTTAAATTTCTTAACTAACTGTGGACAAAACCATTTCTGGGCTTTCGAACAGGCACACTGTCATGAATTGCATCATTTAATAGTTGGTAAAATGCATTAACTGACAAGTCAACATTGCTCTGCTCAAGCACACTAGACCATGTTATATTACATATATTGGAATACAAAGACTGAAAATCCGCCCTTCGAAAATTCCAGTTAGGAATAGGTCGTTGGCGAACTTCACTACAAGAAGGAACCTTGTATTCTACATTTTTAAGCCTAGTGAAGCACAACTCTATATCAAGAGGCGGGTGATAGGGGCCCTGTTTCTCAAGAGATTCCAGAGAGCACGACACACTCACCATATCAGAGTGAACGTTTGACAGCACGAGGTCCAAGATGCCGCCATACATATTAGGTACACTGTTAAATTGTCTTAATTTGTAATCAAGAATTAAGGTTTAAGTCACCAAAAATGAGCACCTGGTTGAAAGCAGAAACCACCACACATCCACCGCAACATTCGCATCTTTGCTGCATGCAGTCGTCTTTCGTAAGTCTTCTTCGTTGACCATTTTTTTTCTTGTTTAGTACAGATGCTATCTCCCTTGACCTACCATTCATCGTACCTACATTCCAACTTGCATATCTCAATCTCATTTCCCGGGCTAGTGTCTTACGTTTATAAGCAACCTCCCTACCAATTTTCAGCCAAATCACTTCAGCCGTTCTTGAGTTATAAGTGGTGTAACTAACACGACTTTCTTTTATATATCGCACACCTAGATCTAAACTAAGACAACTCAAAAATTGTCAAATTTGAGTTATGCTTATATTCGAACGTTGGATGAACATACGCAACTACCCACGATGACACGTTTAATAATACCTTGTGAAATCAATCGCTATATGGCTTTAACTTTGTTTTGTTGAACCAACGTTTGTCAACGCTTGCCACCTAAACAAGGGTATTGTCAGTTAAACTTCATTAGTCATAAGAAATACACGTACTAACAATACCGAAAGCACGGACATTTCGACTTGTTACAGTTTTGGTGAAAAGTAACTTTGAGATAACCAGAAATGTTACAGTTTAGGAGAATTTTTTTGGAATATTTCATTGGTCATTTTGACTTGTTCCAGTTTTGTTTGAAAAGGTACGTAAAAGTTCAGTTACTACTTTGATTTGACTCTGTTTAGTTGGATCAAAATGCAAATTTCAAGTTATCCTACTTTTATTGAATCAAACTATTTCAATGATTTTTCTATACAATAAAATGTAATTATGTATATGCGTTGCATAAAAATAATTAACGGTTGTATAAATTGACTGTTTCGAAAACATTTTTTAATCTAAAGTAAATTTTTGCTTTGATTTTTATGATTTTTTAAGTTGACTTACTATTGCTGGTCAATTATAACTTGCAAATTACAATAGTATTATAGTTCTTTTTTTATTTCAGAGTAAAATACAGCGAGGTTGCTTTCTCGTCAATATTATCAATGAAATGTATAAAGGGTCCCCTTTAACAGCTATTCATAATTGGAATATTTAACTATCTATAAATAGAGAAGCACAAAAAACTAAAGAAAATATCCCACTAAACACTCGTGTGATTACAACACCGGGCCATAGCAGACAAATTGGAAGTAATTTATTTCTTTCATCTAGAGAAGAAAGTTTTATAGATGATTCTGACACTGATCCAAGTTATATCTGTGAAAAGAAGAAGGCTCTTCCTAAATTTATTACTTCTTCATCATGATGAAGTGACGATTCGCCATCAAACTCTTCAAACTCTATTGATAGTTCTACTAACAGTAGTTCTGATTTCGAAACTGAAACCAGGGCTTTTATTGATATTTCTAAACAGCTCCAAAGCCAAAACTTTAATGATATTAAATCCAGGAATATAAGCGTATTATTGTCATTGAAGTTAGTAAATATGCCGGCCAAATGAGGAACAAAAGAAAAGATTGACATTATTAACGGTGAAGTTCAAAGACTGACAAAGAAACAAGACAAAATATCTTCGATTGTTATTGGGGCCAAGCAGATCCTTAGAGGCAGAGGGAGTATTTAATGAGGTATATAGAAGAAATCAAACCTAAGTACACAAAACTATAGAAATCTTAATAGAGCATTTTATTTTGAAGAAGCTTGCAATAAAACTAGAGTATGTAAGGCATTTTTAAAGGCCACACTTGAATTAAGTAATACAAGTCTTACGCATTACGTAAAAAAATGATGCGGGAATTAAAAAAGTATAGTAGGCTTCATTAACAGCATTCCTAAGATAAAATCTCATTACTTGAGGACACAAACATCGAGGGAATTAATTTTTAGTGACAAATCTCCTGCCGACCTATATCGCAATAATAAAGAAGCTCGTAAACTCTAAAAATTACCTTTCACCACGAAGTCAACTTTTAATGAAATTTTCAATACAGAATTCAATATTGCTTTTTAAATACCTAAAAAAGATATTTGCAACCTCTGTAAGGGATTTATAAATACCCATGAAGAAGATAAAAATAAATTACAGGAGAATTATGAACAACATTAAAAAAAAAAGAATTTAGCAAGGGAACTCAAAGAAGAAGACAAGAACAGTAATGACGGTATGATTGCATCTGTATATGACTTAGGTGCCTTATAAAAGTAAAAAAAATACGTGCCAAAGTATGCGTATCAGTATTATAAAAAGTTTATAAGAGAACATAATTGTTATTACCATTTCATAACTTATCAGGTGTTCCTATATTTATGATAGATGAATATTTTAAGACAATTTTTATGATTAAATTATTATAATCAGCATCACATTAGATTGCAAATATTTTTTTTGTTTATCTGTTTATAATTATAGTTTTTTTATTAAGAGTTTAATATTTTTTTAAATTTAATTTTGGAGATACCTATTATTTATTTGTAGAAAATGTACATCAATGGATACCTTTTAAATTTGTTTTTTTTTTTACATTTAACGGTTAATTAGTATTATACTTCCCAATTAGAATTGTTATCTTTGAACAGTCGTTTATATATCTGTATAAAAAATACAGGTATAACTCAAAATGGTCAAAGAAAACTATATCAAGTCAAAATATTTTTCATTTTCTATACATAATAATCAACCATAAGTGTAACAACTCAAAAAACTGGAATTTTCGATAAAAGGCATTGAATTTAAATCCCGGTTTTTATACAATATCATATAACATGCCAATTACTCCCTAAAATAATGTTAAATTGTATGTCTCCCCTGACAAAAAATGCGGCTATACGTTTTTTTCGTCTCCTGAAAAATGACGTTTTTTGAGTTGTCTTAGTTTAGATCTAGGTGTGCGATATATAGATTCCTTGAAATACAAGGATGGCTCTTACGGAGAGATAAATTTAAAAAATTGCTTGAAACAGTCCTAAAACAATACTTTTCTATATTCCCATACAAAAGATTCGTCTTTGACTTAAGTCATTTTGAACTTTAACACCATGCGAAATTTTCTGTCAAACATTTAATTTTTATCTCGTCGATGCAGTTCATGGCCCCTTTAAATAAAAGAACGTATTAAAATAAGCATTTTGAGTCGACAATATATATCCACAACATTCGAATAATTGCGTATTTTAGATTTTAAAAATGCAGAATTACGTAAGTAATGTTAAGGGATTGGCATTTATTGACTGTCAAATATTAATGCGTTCGTTCAGAAATTTAGTTTGTGTAACTGAGGAAAATAAATCAAGACTAATTATCCAACTGAACTTCTAATCTGTTGTGCCTAATTTTTAAATTTTATTATGCTTGAAAATGTAAAAACACCCTAAACCCCCTTTAAAAATTTAATTAATGTATATATCATAAGTTGCTTTGCTATGATCAGCAACAAATCCCGCTGCTGGGCACGGGCCTCCTTTACAACTGAGAGGGTTAAGGCCTTATTCTAACACGGAAGTATTTGAATGAAGAGAATTCAAATCGAGTACTTCCCATGCTGCTCAATATTCACAATTTATAGTCTAATTTAATCATGGCTACCAGATACCCGATGGAAGCGACCTATTTATTGTACTTTTTTATTTCAGTTTTCATATACAATTAAAAATAAAATTCAGTTAATATATAAAACATTCATTGACGGGTAGAGCGATACGAAGTTTGCCGGGACAGCTAGTTAATAAATAATTTTCGAAAATTAATGTCTAAAACAAACAAATATAACAGTACCTGAACTTTGTAGACATTTTACAAAAAATAAATTTCTGAACGCACAAATGATGTCTTCAGAAAAAAATAAAGTTGTGGCTCAAAGGTGTAAGGAACCAGGCAATAAGCTCCAAAAAAAAAATTGTTGTTACACTATTTGACAGGATTGGACAACAAATGTTTGACATGTAATAAACAAATCAGCATCTATTGAAATGATTAAGTATTCATTACACATATCGAGTTTTCATTGTTTTTAAGATGTATTCTGCTATTCAGGACGGAAACAAATCCAACAAATCAAAAACCATGGCAATCGGTCCAGCCGTTCTCGAGTTATAAGTGTTGTAACAAACACGACTTTCTTTTATATATGTATCTATACATTAAAGTTTAATTGATCCAGAAATATCAGCTTAACAAAGTAACAAACGCACGATCTCGAGTTTATTATGTCATTGTGACATCTTTACTGCAAAGTGCTACGGTTTTGATACGCCCTACGTAGCCATACGTGCTACGACCGTAGCAGATGTAGGCTACGCTGTTACAAATTGTTCAGGCACAATTGTATGGGTATATTTTTACGAATATTTACAACATAAATAGGACAATGAATGAGAGGTTTACCTGTACCGCAAATGTTTGGGTGCCCCAAAATCAAGAATGTGAAAGTATGTTTTTTGTGAAACCCAAGATAAAGGCCTTTTTTCTTATATTGTGTTGCTACTGAATTATTGTCATTATTACATTATTATTATATATATTACATATGATAAAAACTAGATTATTCAGAACTGATTCTTTGAGAAATGGAAACACTGCGCTTTTCTTCCGGAGGGTGTCAATTTGACGTGGCGACACTAGCGACACTACGGCCGATGCGGAAGGCTATGGCATTCGTGTCAGTGGCGCGTTATTTGAAAATCCCAATATGAAATTAGGTGCTTAAAGATGTTACTTACGTCTGGCAGAACGACTTTTACATGTGAAGTTACATATCACTTGAAATAATGAGTAAAGTGTGGTTTTGTAGACTTAGTTTGCCCGTTCTTCTCTAGCGATGACTGCCTTCCGAAAAGGGAGGTACACTAAATTTTGAAAAGACTCAATCTAAGTGATGTATTTGAAATTTTATAGATTCAATAAATGTAATTTCATTTCATTTGACACTTGTTCTTTCTCTTTTCGCAGTGTTTTATCCATTTAAAAAGTCAAGAGTTAAGTGTCCTCTTTGAAAGTAGTATCAAGTTCTGTGTCGGGGCTACTTACACTTTGGACTTAACTTACAGAAAGAGCGACTTTTCATACAAAATTCAAACTCTTCAACCAACAAACAATGAAAGAACAGTTTAATATTTAGTGTAATAACACTATTTAAGGTATAACAGCTCTTGCAAGTACTTTACGGAACAGGAGATGTGAAGGAAAACGCTGATATTCAAATATTAAGGAATAATTTCCATGACGCCCGCGAGGGGTTTTACGACTACTGAATTACAAAGTCACCGATTTCAACGCTTTAATACTTCACAGATATAAAAACGCGTTCCAGTGTCATTTTAATATAATATTGGAATTGTTAAGAAACATTTCTATTGAAAGTCTAGCAGTTGAGAAGCAATCACTACATAGCTTGGTATTTAACGTGCTCATACTTCACTTTGGCTATATTATCTGCGTACGAATAAAGTGTGACGAGTATAATTTAGAGATAATAAATGTCAGTTTCTCATCTTGATAGGAATAAAAATACATAGAAAAGTTTTTCATATGGAATCGTCGGTCTCTGTTTGCTGTTTGGGGTGCGCAACCCTCACTGTAGTTAGAGAGGGGTTCGGTAGATGGCGCTGCTCAGTAACAGCCGGTTTTCTACATCGCGATGACAAGATTCTCCTCGCGAGAATGACCTTCGAGCGCCGAGCTGGCTGTTTACTTACTAGCGTTGTTGGAAGATTGCCAAGTATTCATTCCCTAGAGACTATCGCCAAGGTCTCTAAATTTTTGCAAGGGGCTATCGCAGCCTCTATAATGCCATTGACACTCTGCAGAAATGCAGTTATTAAACTATGTACATAATGTACATTGTACATAAACAGGCCAATGGTAGAGGAGACCCGTGCTCAGCAGTGGGCGTATATGGGTTGATGAAGAAGGCCAGCAAGTCCTCGAGTCGCCACGCAGCGGAGTGTCCATCCACAAGGTGGTCCGACGACCTGGTCGCAGAACGTCGCTGGATGTAGGCTGCCTTCAACTAGTCATGGTGGAGACCATTGTGGAAGGCTTATGTTCATCAATGGACTACATTTGGCTGGTGGATGGATGGAGACGAACAGGGCATTTCAAGTAAAGACAAAATGGAAAAACTGACAGTCATTGGTTTTTGTCAATAATTGGGTCGATGACAATTCGATAGAACCTTTTAAATTTTATAAAAGTAATAAGGAATAATAGAAAGAAATAAACAGTTTAATAAGAGTATGTAAATTAGTTTTGGAGTACTTTTAAAGGCGTTTTTTTATAGTATAGTGAACAGAGAACTACGTTTCTTCTAAACAAAAAGTTAGTCACGTATCCATGTATAACAAGGGTTTAGATATTTATATTGTATAATACATTAAAGTTTAGTTGATCCAGAAATATCAGCTTAACAAAGTAACAAACGAACAATCTCGAGTTTATTATGTCATTGTGACATCTTTACTGCAAAGTGCTACGGTTTTGATACGCCCTACGTAGCCATACGTGCTACGACCGTAGCAGATGTAGGCTACGCTGTTACAAATTGTTCAGGCACAATTGTATGGGTATATTTTTACGAATATTTACATCATAAATAGGACAATGAATGAGAGGTTTACCTGTACCGCAAATGTTTGGGTGCCCCAAAAACAAGAATGTGAAAGTATGTTTTTTGTGAAACCCAAGATAAAGGCCTTTTTTCTTATATTGTGTTGCTACTGAATTATTGTCATTATTACATTATTTAACATGATAAAAACTAGATTATTCAGAACTGATTCTTTGAGAAATGGAAACACTGCGCTTTTCTTCCGGAGGGTGTCAATTTGACGTGGCGACACTAGCGACACTACGGCCGATGCGGAAGGCTATGGCATTCGTGTCAGTGGCGCGTTATTTGAAAATCCCAATATGAAATTAGGTGCTTAAAGATGTTACTTACGTCTGGCAGAACGACTTTTACATGTGAAGTTACATATCACTTGAAATAATGAGTAAAGTGTGGTTTTGTAGACTTAGTTTGCCCGTTCTTCTCTAGCGATGACTGCCTTCCGAAAAGGGTGGTACACTAAATTTTGAAAAGACTCAATCTAAGTGATGTATTTGAAATTTCATAGATTCAATAAATGTAATTTCATTTCATTTGACACTTGTTCTTTCTCTTTTTGCAGTTTTTTATCCATTTAAAAAAGTCAAGAGTTAAGTGTCCTCTTTGAAAGTAGTATCAAGTTCTGTGTCGGGGCTACTTACACTTTGCACTTAACTTACAGAAAGAGCGACTTTTCATACAAAATTCAAATTCTTCAACCAACAAACAATGAAAGAACAATTTAATATTTAGTGTAATAACACCATTTAAGGTATAACAGCTCTTGCAAGGACTTTACGGAACAGGAGATGTGAAGGAAAACGCTGATATTCAAATCTTAAGGAATAATTTCCATGACGCCCGCGAGGGGTTTTACGACTACAGAATTACAAAGTCACCGATTTTAATGCTTTAATACTTCACAGATATAAATACGCGTTCCAGTGTCATTTTAATATACTATTGGAATTGTTAAGAAACATTTAAAATCGAGCAGTTGAGAAGCAATTACTACATGGCTTGGAATTTAACGAGCTCATCCTTCACTTATTTAGGTTTTAATATTATTATACGAATGAAGTGTGTGACGAGTATAATTTAGACATAATAAATGTTAGTTTTTCATCTTGACTGGAATAAAAATACAAAGGAAAGTTTTTCATGTGGAATCGTCGGTGTCTGTTTGCTGTTTGGGGTGCGCCACCCTCGCTGCAGTTAGAGAGGGGTTCGGTAGATGGCGCTGCTCAGTAACAGCCGGTTTTCTACATCGCGATGACAAGATTCTCCGCGCGAGAATGACCTTCGAGCGCCGAGCTGGCTGTTCACTTACTAGCGTTGTTGGAAGATTGCCAAGTATTCATTCCCTAGAGACTATCGCCAAGGTCTCTAAATTTTTGCAAGGGGCTATCGCAGCCTCTATAATGCCATTGACACTCTGCAGAAATGCAGTTATTAAACTATGTACATATTGTACATAAACAGGCCAGCAAGTCCTCGAGTCGCCACGCAGCGGAGTGTCCACCCACAAGGTGGTCCGACGACCTGGTCGCAGAACGTCGCTGGATGTAGGCTGCCTTCAACTAGTCATGGTGGAGACCATTGAGGAAGGCTTATGTTCATCAATGGACTACATTTGGCTGGTGGATGGATGGAGACGAACAGGGCATTTCATGTAAAGTCAACATGGAAAAAGTGACAGTCATTGGTTTTAGTCAACAATTTGGTCAATAATAATTCGATATAACCGTATTTTAAATTTATCCCTCGTTATGAATTCTTGTATCTTCGATGAAGTATCAGAACCTGGTGAACACTTTTTTCAAAGGTTACTTATTAAGTTATTCAGATTGAGCAGGAAGCAGTGTTTATTCTGTTTGTTTGAAAATTGGTGAAATGTTTTTTTAGAGACCTCCTAAATAAAATAAAATGAAAAATATTAGACTACCTAAAAGTTCATCCAATTATAATAATCCATACTAATATTATAAATGCGAAAGTAACTCTGTCTGTCTGTCTGTTACGCTTTCACGTAAAAACTACTGCATAGATTTTAATGAAACTTTAAAATAATATAGCTTATACATCAGGATAGAACATAGGATACTTTTTACCCCGGAAAATGTAGTATTCCCGTGGGAATGGGTATTTCGTGATTTACCAAAGCGATTCGAATGAAATTTGGTATAGAGAGAGGTAGAGCTCACAGAATTAACATGAGATAGTTTTTAGCCCGGAAAATATAGTATTCCCGTGGGAATGGGTATTTCTGGATCTACCAAACCGATTTGAATGATTTTTGGTATAGAGTTAGGTAGGGCTCACAGAACTAACATGGAATAATTTTATCCTGGAAAATGTAATCCCGTGGGATAAACATGTTACAAATGCAAAAATCTCTCTGCATTTAACTCTAGAGTCTACGCGGACGGAGTCGCGGGCAAAAGCTAGTAAGGAATAATATGATGTAGTTAATATTATAAATTTGTTTTCGAGTACTTTTTAAGGCGTTTTTATTTATAGTATAGCGAACAGTGAACTACGTTTTTTCTACATAAAAATTAACTAACGTATCTATGTATAACAAGGTTTTGGACATTTCTATTGTACATAACATTTTAATTGATCCAGCAACATCAGGTTAACAAAATAACAATCGCATAATCTTGAGCTTTTGAATATAATGTCATTGTGACATCTTTACTGCAAAGTGCTACGGTTTGGATACGCCCTACGTAGCCATACGTGCTACGACCGTAGCAGATGTAGGCTACGCTGTTACAAATTGTTCAGGCACAATTGTATGGGTATATTTTTACGAATATTTACAACCTAAATAGGACAATGAATGAGAGGTTTACCTGTACCGCAAATGTTTGGGTGCCCCAAAATCAAGAATGTGAAAGTATGTTTTTTGTGAAACCCAAGATAAAGGCCTTTTTTCTTACATTGTGTTGCTACTGAATTATTGTCATTATTATATTATTTAACATGATAAAAACTAGATTATTCAGAACTGATTCTTTGAGAAATGGAAACACTGCGCTTTTCTTCCGGAGGGTGTCAATTTGACGTGGCGACACTAGCGACACTACGGCCGATGCGGAAGACTATGGCATTCGTGTCAGTGGCGCGTTATTTGAAAATCCCAATATAAAATTAGGTGCTTAAAGATGTTACTTACGTCTGGCAGAACGACTTTTACATGTGAAGTTACATATCACTTGAAATAATGAGTAAAGTGTGGTTTTGTAGACTTAGTTTGCCCGTTCTTCTCTAGCGATGACTGCCTTCCGAAAAGGGTGGTACACTAAATTTTGAAAAGACTCAATCTAAGTGATGTATTTGAAGTTTTATAGATTCAATAAATGTAATTTCATTTCATTTGACACTTGTTCTTTCTCTTTTCGCAGTTTTTTATCCATTTAAAAAAGTCAAGAGTTAAGTGTCCTCTTTGAAAGTAGTATCAAGTTCTGTGTCGGGGCTACTTACACTTTGGACTTAACTTACAGAAAGAGCGACTTTTCATACAAAATTCAAACTCTTCAACCAACAAACAATGAGAGAACAATTTAATATTTAGTGTAATAACACTATTTAAGGTATAACAGCTCTTGTAAGGACTTTACGGAACAGGAGATGTGAAGAAAAACGCTGATATTCAAATCTTAAGGAATAATTTCCATGACGCCCGCGAGGGGTTTTACGACTACAGAATTACAAAAACACTGATTTTAATGCTTTAATACTTCACAGATATAAATACGCGTTCCAGTGTCATTTTAATATAATATTGGAATTGTTAAGAAACATTTCTATTGAAAGTCTAGCAGTTGAGAAGCAATCACTACATAGCTTGGTATTTAACGTGCTCATGCTTCACTTGTTTTGGCTATATTATCTGCGTACGAATAAAGTGTGACGAGTATAATTTAGACATAATAAATGTCGGTTTCTCATCTTGATAGGAATAAAAATACATAGGAAAGTTTTTCATATGGAATCGTCGGTCTCTGTTTGCTGTTTGGGGTGCGCCACCCTCACTGTGGTTAGAGAGGGGTTCGGTAGATGGCGCTGCTCAGTAACAGCCGGTTTTCTACATCGCGATGACAAGATTCTCCGCGCGAGAATGACCTTCGAGCGCCGAGCTGGCTGTTTACTTACTAGCGTTGTTGGAAGATTGCCAAGTATTCATTCCCTAGAGACTATCGCCAAGGTCTCTAAATTTTTGCAAGGGGCTATCGCAGCCTCCATAATGCCATTGACTCTCTGCAGAAATGCAGTTATTAAACTATGTACATACTGTACATAAACAGGCCAGCAAGTCCTCGAGTCGCCACGCAGCGGAGTGTCCACCCACAAGGTGGTCCGACGACCTGGTCGCAGAACGTCGCTGGATGTAGGCTGCCTTCAACTAGTCATGGTGGAGACCATTGAGGAAGGCTTATGTTCATCAATGGACTACATTTGGCTGGTGGATGGATGGAGACGAACAGGGCATTTCATGTAAAGTCAACATGGAAAAAGTGACAGTCATTGGTTTTTGTCAACAATTTGGTCAATGACAATTCGATAGAACCTTTTAAATTTTATAAAAGTAATAAAGAATAATAGAAAAAAATAAGCAGTTTAATAAGAGTATATAAATTAGTTTTGGAGTACATTTAAAGGCGTTTTTTTATAGTATAGTGAAAAGAGAACTACGTTTTTTCTAAATAAAAAGTAAGTTACGTATCCATGTATAACAAGGGTTTAGATATTTATATTGTATAACTAGCTGTCCCGCGCAAACTTCGTATCGCTCTACCAGTCAATAAATGTCTTGTTACTTATTAACAGAATTTAGTTTTTAATTACTTAGGTTTATCATCATCCCCCTGCCCTGGTCCCAGTTAATTACTTGGGGTCGGCGCAATATCTCTTCTTTTTCCACACATCCCTGTCAGCCGTCACGTCTTCATTCACCCCTTTCTTTTTCATATCTTCAGTCACGCACTCCATTCATCTCTTTTTTGGCCTTCCTCGGCTCGCCCATCCATCCACTTTCATATTCATCCCCTTTTTTCCTACATATGATTCATTCCTTCTCATAATGTGCCCATACCACGACAGACGGTTTCTTTTCATCTTTTCTATCACAGGAGCTACTTTCAGACTTACCCTATCTTATTCATTTCTCACTCTGTCACTCCGTGTTATACCACACATCCACCTCAACATTCGCATCTTTGCTGCATGCAGTCGTCTTTCGTAAGTCTTCTTCGTTGACCATTTTTTTTCTTGTTTAGCACAGATGCTAGCTCCCTTGACCTACCATTCATCGTACCTACATTCCAACTTGCATACCTCAATCTCATTTCCCGGGCTAGTGTCTTACGTTGCCCCCGCCCGGGCTGGTGTAACAAACCTTGCCCATTTCTAACAGGAGCCGGGTGCTGCCCCTTCGCGTCGGCTATGAGGGACTTGTCACCTTTCTTATTATACATACTGCATAAATGTTTTGGCGAATGTTTTACGCCCGGCCGCCTGTCTGACACCAACTCTCCTTGGGACTTTCATTGTTTTGGTAATGGGGTAGAGATAGCGTGTGTTTGGGTACAGGATATTGCAGGTAAGGATATTTGGCCTGATGGTAAGGATGCCACAGTCTCGGATAAGGAAGTAGTGGGAGACTCCAACAGCTCGGGGGGCCGAGGTCAAGTACTCGCAGCCCTGTTCCATGACTGACTAGACCAATGGAAAAGGCATCCCCTGACCATTTATTAATATTTCTTGAAGGAGATTAAGAGTATTTTAGATATTCAAGCATAATAAAAATTTAAAAATTAAGCACTACCAAGGAGATTTGTTACACATAATAAATGTCTGAACGCACGCCTTATTATTTGACAGCCAAAAACTGTCAATCCATTGTCATGAGAATTCTGCATTTTCAACATCTAAAATATGCAATTATTCGAATGTTATAGATACATATTGTCGATTCAAAATGGTTATTTTAATAAGTTCTTTTATTTGAGGGGGTCTCTAACTGCATCGACGGGTTAAACATTAAATGACAGGAAATTTTGTATGGTGTTAAAGTTCAAAATTACTTAAGTATCATTACGAACCTTTTGTATGGGAATATAGAAAAGTATTATTTTTAGACGTTTTCAGGCAACTTTTAAAATGTATCTCTCCGTAAGAACAATTCTCATACTTCAAGGAATATTATAAAAAAGAATTAACGAAATCGGTTCAGCTGTTCTCGAGATTTGCGCTTAGGTACACATCGAGCAATTCATTTTTATAATATAGAACTCCTCCACTACGATTTAAACTTTATTTATTAACACTTCCTTGTTACAAAATAAAAGAAGAAATAAATATAAAAATAACAAGAAACAAGAGGCGGTCTTATCGCTTTAAGCAATATCTTACAGACAACCTTTGGATGGATAATCTTCATCAACCCATATACGCCCACTGCCGAGCACGGGTCTCCTCTACCATTGAGAGGGTTTAGGCCATAGTCCACCACGCTGGCCTAGTGCGGGTTGGCGGACTACACACCTAAGAAATTTCTAAGAACTCTTAGGTGTGCAGGTTTTATCACGATGTTTTCCTTCACGGTTAAAGCAAGTGATAATTCAATGTGAATACACACATAACTTCGAAAAGTCATAGGTGTGGGCCTGGGGTTCGAACCCGCGACCGTCGAGATTCTCGACCGTGCGCCCAAACCTCAAGGAGATGGATAATAGATCAGGAAATATAAGTAAAGAGGTTAGAGTAAAGTGTTTAGAAAAAGTGGAAGAAAAAAGTAAAAAAAAAAGAAAAAATCATGAAAATAAAAACACAATAAAATATAAATACTCATAAATACATAAATGTATACAATATATAATCATATAAACATGTATATATATACATATATAATATTAAATATATATAAATACAATACACATACATATATAATGTATAATATAGCATATTTAAAAGTGAGGGAAGAGGAGAAGAGAAAGTTTAGAGAGAAAGGTAGTGATTTTTTACTTGTCTTTTAAATGAATAAATTGATTCAGCTCGTCTTATCGCAGTAGGAAGGGAGTTCCACAGTCGAACAGCCTGGACCGTGAAAGACTTGTCCATGAAACTAGTCGAATGCACGGCCATTCTCCATTTCAAATCCTCTGACGACCTCAAGGTCCTTGCATGGGAGTTGTGAAGAAATATAAAGCGATCTTTGAGATAGGAAGGGGTAAAAGGATCAAACAAGATATTGTACAAGAGAGAAAGAATGTGAGCATTCCGGCGAAGCCGTATGGGTAACCACTTGAGCTTAATACGAAATTCGGAAACATGGTCATATTTGCGAAGACCAAATACGAGCCTGATGCAAAAATTTTGAAGGCGCTCAAGTTTATTAAGTTGGTTCTCGGTGAGATCAAGATAGCTGACATCGGCATAATCAAGGATGGGAAGGAGAAGGGTTTGCACAAGAGAAATCTTCATGGGAATGGGTAAAAAATTGCATAACCTCCGCAAAGACCCCGCTGCGGCAAACAGCTTCCGGCTGAGTTCCCGAAGCTGAGGACCCCAGGAGAGTGTCTCATCTAGATAAAGCCCAAGGTTACGGACACAATCGCTGAAAGGAATGATCACATTATCACAGAAAACATTCTTCAAACTTTATTGTACTTGTCAAACTTTATTGTATTGTATTAAAGTTCAAATTGGCTTAATTATAAAACGAAACTTTTGTATGGATAAAGAAAACAATGAAAAGTCCCACGGGAACGCTGTCGAACGGGATAAAAAAGTATCCTATGTTTTATTCCCGGTTATAAGCTACCTCCCCACCAATTTTCAGCCAAATCACTTCAGCCGTTCTTGAGTTGTGTAACTAACAGGACTTTCTTTTATATATATAGATTCCTTGGAGTACAAGGATGGCTCTTACGGAGAGATAAATTTAAAAAATTGCTTGAAACAGTCCTAAAACAATACTTTTCTATATTCCCATACAAAAGATTCGTCTTTGACTTAAGTCATTTTGAACTTTAACACTATACGAAATTTTCTGTCAAACATTTAATTTTTATCTCGTCGATGCAGTTCATGGCCCCTTTAAATAAAAGAACGTATTAAAATATGCATTTTGAGTCGACAATATATATCCACAACATTCGAATAATTGCGTATTTTAGATTTTAAAAATGCAGAATTACCTAAGTAATGTCAAGGGATTGGCATTTATTGACTGTCAAATATTAATGCGTTCGTTCAGAAATTTAGTTTGTGTAACTGAGGAAAATAAATCAAGCCTAATTATCCAACTGAACTTCTAATCTGTTGTGCCTAATTTTTGAATTTTATTATGCTTGAAAATGTAAAACCACCCTAAACCCCTTTAAAAATTTAATTAATGTATATATCATAAGTTGCTTTGCTATGATCAGCAACAAATCCCGCTGCTGGGCACGGGCTTCCTTTACAACTGAGAGGGTTGAGGCCTTATTCTAACACGGAAGTATTTGAATGAAGAGAATTCAAATCGAGTAGGTACTTCCTATGCTGCTCAATATTCACAATTTATAGTCTAATTTAATCATGTCTACCAGATACCCGATGGAAGGGACCTATTTATTGTACTTTTTTATTTCAGTTTTTATATACAATTAAAAATAAAATTCAGTTAATATATAAAACATTCATTGACGGGTAGGACGATACGAAGTTTGCCGGGACAGCTAGTTAATAAATAATTTTCGAAAATTAATGTCTAAAACAAACAAATATAACAGTACCTGAACTTTATAGACATTTTACAAAAAAAAAATTTCTGAACGCACAAATGATGTCTTCAGAAAAAAATAAAGTTGTGGCTCAAAGGTGTAAGCAACCAGGCAATAAGCTCCAAAAAAAAAATTGTTGTTACACTATTTGACAGGATTGGACCACAAATGTTTGACATGTAATAAACAAATCAGCATCTTTTGCAATGATTAAGTATTCATTACACTTATCGAGTTTTCATTGTTTTTAAGATGTATTCTGCTATTCGGGACGGAAACAAATCCAACAAATCAAAAACCATGGCAATCGGTCCAGCCGTTCTCGAGTTATAAGTGTTGTAACAAACACGACTTTCTTTTATATATTTATCTATACATAAAAGTTTAATTGATCCAGAAATATCAGCTTAACAAAGTAACAAACGCACAATCTCGAGTTTATTATGTCATTGTGACATCTTTACTGCAAAGTGCTACGGTTTTGATACGCCCTACGTAGCCATACGTGCTACGACCGTAGCAGATGTAGGCTACGCTGTTACAAATTGTTCAGGCACAATTGTATGGGTATATTTTTACGAATATTTACAACATAAATAGGACAATGAATGAGAGGTTTACCTGTACCGCAAATGTTTGGGTGCCCCAAAAACAAGAATGTGAAAGTATGTTTTTTGTGAAACCCAAGATAAAGGCCTTTTTTCTTATATTGTGTTGCTACTGAATTATTGTCATTATTATATTATTTAACATGATAAAAACTAGATTATTCAGAACTGATTCTTTGAGAAATGGAAACACTGCGCTCTTCTTCCGGAGGGTGTCAATTTGACGTGGCGACACTAGCGACACTACGGCCGATGCGGAAGGCTATGGCATTCGTGTCAGTGGCGCGTTTTTTGAAAATACCAATATAAAATTAGGTGCTTAAAGATGTTATTTACGTCTAGCAGAACGACTTTTACATGTGAAGTTACATATCACTTGAAATAATGAGTAAAGTGTGGTTTTGTAGACTTAGTTTGCCCGTTCTTCTCTAGCGATGACTGCCTTCCGAAAAGGGTGGTACACTAATTTTTGAAAAGACTCAATCTAAGTGATGTATTTGAAATTTTATAGATTTAATAAATGTAATTTCATTTCATTTGACACTTGTTCTTTCTCTTTTCGCAGTTTTTTATCCATTTAAAAAAGCCAAGAGTTTAGTGTCCTCTTTGAAAGTAGTATCAAGTTCTGTGTCGGGGCTACTTACACTTTGGACTTAACTTACAGAAAGAGCGACTTTTCATACAAAATTCAAACTCTTCAACCAACAAACAATGAAAGAACAATTTAATATTTAGTGTAATAACACTATAAGGTATAACAGCTCTTGCAAGGACTTTACGGAACAGGAGATGTGAAGGAAAACGCTGATATTCAAATCTTAAGGAATAATTTCCATGACGCCCGCGAGGGGTTTTACGACTACAGAATTACAAAGTCACCGATTTTAATGCTTTAATACTTCACAGATATATATACGCGTTCCAGTGTCATTTTAATATAATATTGGAATTGTTAAGAAACATTTATATTGAAAGTCTAGCAGTTGAGAAGCAATCACTACTTAGCTTGGTATTGTAATTTATAAAGTGTGACGAGTATAATTTAGACATTATAAATGTCAGTATCTCATCCTGACTGGAATAAAAATACAAAGGAAAGTTTTTCATATGGAATCGTCGGTCTCTGTTTGCTGTTTGGGGTGCGCCACCCTCGCTGCAGTTAGAGAGGGGTTCGGTAGATGGCGCTGCTCAGTAACAGCCGGTTTTCTACATCGCGATGACAAGATTCTCCGCGCGAGAATGACCTTCGAGCGCCGAGCTGGCTGTTTACTTACTAGCGTTGTTGGAAGATTGCCAAGTATTCATTCCCTAGAGACTAACGCCAAGGTCTCTAAATTTTTGCAAGGGGCTATCGCAGCCTCTATAATGCCATTGACACTCTGCAGAAATGCAGTTATTAAACTATGTACATTAGGGTGTCCCAGCCTAGTAGGGCGAATTTTTTTTTTTCGAATTTAGATACGCATACCCTCTATATTTTTTCTAATTGACCCTAATAACTCAAATACAAAATATTATCAAAATTGGATAGCGGTAACCCGTGCCGACTTGATAGCAAAGGTTTAAGAAAAAAATTGTATGGAAATTGTAGAGCACATATAAAAACTTAATTTTTATTTTCAAAATTATACCCTATTTCACCGGTAATATATATTTATTATTAAAACAAGAATATTTGTGATATTTTAGTCTTAAAGTTTTCTTTTTACTGTTAGGATAAATCACAGGAAAAAATGCTTTAGTTTCCCTTTAAAGGTGACGTTTTCACGAAAATTTTGTATCAATATAACTGCGATTTGCAGTATCACTAGCGACTTTTAGTGTCATTATCTATTTCTCAACTGCTTTAAAAGAAGTATATCTAGGCTGTAATGTAAGCAACTCATTGAGAAAACTGTCAAAAAATTTAAAACGATTAAAGAAAACCAAGACTTGTTTTTGATTGAAATAAAGTCGTTCATGTATTTTTAAAAAACTAAATCACGCAGATATACTTTCGAAGGGATATGAATTGATGGATTCTTTTCAGTTAAGCTTTAAAATATTATTATTTTTCGTTCCTGGTCTCCATCATAGTGATATAGAGACAAGACAGCTACTTCATGAACCAAAGACCAAAAATGCTGATAACTATTCTGTATAGTCATTTCTGAGTTAATTTTATTGACAGTTTTCCAGGGTTTCAAAGTATTAAGCAAACATAAGTCGTGGTAAGGTGCCGTCACTGATAATATACATTGCATCCAAGCCTTAACATGGTATATAGCGATGCAAATCTAGATGTTTAGACATCTAGTGTGACTTTTTATTAGTAATTTACAATTAAAAATAATTTACCACATTTCTAATCAATTAATTGCTTCGGCCATCATGGTGTCTGGTACATAGAACTTGGAGATCGAATTGTTAATTTTCTTTCTGTATCACTACCAAAGAATATGATTATAACTGTTAATTCTTGATAGCCAACCCTTAAATTTCCTTCATAATTCTGTCCGGTAAAACTATGCATATCTATTTATATAACTATATCTATTATTTACATTTATTTTTATAAATTAAAAGGCACCGGCGTGTGCAATATACAAAAAGTAGTCCAAGCTTGTAACAAACTCTTGACGACACTTTACGAACATATCTTGCGATTTTTCCACATTATATTTATTGATCTCTTCAGACTCGGTATAAGGCAACTTGTTTCTTAAAATTAGTTTATTAAGGCTTAAATAGGCATATAAGCCCTTTAACAAAAAATAATTAATCTCGAATAGTTAGATTTGCGCTTGTACAAAATTCTATTTTACTTCACAAATGTTATTAAACAGAACTGCCAATATTTGTTCTTTACAGAGAAGTTTTAAGACGTTATTTTAATGTTTTGCACCCCCTATTAAAATTTGCAAACTTAAATCTTAATCTGACATATTTATTAAACAAATAGAGGCGTTTACCTATACAATAAACAAGCAACCACGAAACTTCCATGGGAATATTGCGACGCGCCGAAGTTCATACAAAGTATGTAAGTACTGAAACACATGAATGCAAGTCGGCACGGGTTGCAGTGGTCCTAAGTTCGTGAAATTTTATTTATAAGTGTTTTAACACCATTCGAAAATAATTAGGGGGTATGCGTTGAAAAAAAAAGACTTTGATTTTTTTGGGACACCCTAATGTACATACTGTACATAAACAGGCCAGCAAGTCCTCGAGTCGCCACGCAGCGGAGTGTCCACCCACAAGGTGGTCCGACGACCTGGTCGCAGAACGTCGCTGGATGTAGGCTGCCTTCAACTAGTCATGGTGGGGACCATTGAGGAAGGCTTATGTTCATCAATGGACTACATTTGGCTGGTGGATGGATGGAGACGAACAGGGCATTTCATGTAAAGTCAAAATGGAAAAAGTGACAGTCATTGGTTTTTGTCAACAATTGGGTCGATGACAATTCGATAGAACCTTTTAAATTTTATAAAAGTAATAAAGAACAATATAAAAAAGATTAAAATAAAGAATAATAGAAAAAAATAATCAGTTTAATAAGAGTATGTAAATTAGTTTTGGAGTACATTTAAAGGCGTTTTTTTATAGTATAGTGAACAGAGAACTACGTTTCTTCTAAATAAAAAGTAAGTTACGTATCCATGTATAACAAGGGTTTAGATATTTATATTGTATAACTAGCTGTCCCGCGCAAACTTCGTATCGCCCTACCAGTCAATAAATGTCTTGTTACTTATTAACAGAATTTAATTTTTAATTACTTAGGTATATCATCATCCCCCTGCCCTGGTCCCAATTAATTACTTGGGGTCGGCGCAATATCTCTTCTTTTTCCACACATCCCTGTCAGCCGTCATGTCTTCATTCACCCCTTTCTTTTTCATATCTTCAGTCACGCACTCCATCCATCTCTTTTTTGGCCTTCCTCGGCTCGCCCATCCATCCACTTTCATATTCATCCCCTTTTTTTCCTACATATGATTCATTCCTTCTCATAATGTGCCCATACCACGACAGACGGTTTCTTTTCATCTTTTCTATCACAGGAGCTACTTTCAGACTTACCCTAACTTATTCATTTCTCACTCTGTCACTCCGTGTTATACCACACATCCACCGCAACATTCGCATCTTTGCTGCATGCAGTCGTCTTTCGTAAGTCTTCTTCGTTGAACATTTTTTTTCTTGTTTAGCACAGATGCTAGCTCCCTTGACCTACCATTCATCGTACCTACATTCCAACTTGCATATCTCAATCTCATTTCCCGGGCTAGTGTCTTACGTTGCCCCCGCCCGGGCTGGTATAACAAACCTTGCCCATTTCTCACAGGAGCCGGGTGCTGCCCCTTCGCGTCGGCTATGAGGGACTTGTCACCTTTCTTATTATACATACTGCATAAATGTTTTGGCAAATGTTTTACGGCCGGCCGCCTGTCTGACACCAACTCTCCTTGGGACTTTCATTGTTTTGGTAATGGGGTAGAGATAGCGTGTGTTTGGGTACAGGATATTGCAGGTAAGGATATTTAGCCTGATGGTAAGGATGCCACAGTCTCGGATAAGGAAGTAGTGGGAGACTCCAACAGCTCGGGGGGCCGAGGTCAAGTACTCGCAGCCCTGTTCCATGACTGACTAGACCAATGGAAAAGGCATCCCCTGACCATTTATTAATATTTCTTGAAGGAGATTTAGAGTATTTTAGATATTCAAGCATAATACAAATTTAAAAATTAGGCACTACCAAGGAGATTTGTTACACATAATAAATTTCTGAACGCACGCCTTATTATTTGACAGCCAAAAACTGTCAATCCATTTTCATGAGAATTCTGCATTTTCAACATCTAAAATATGCAATTTTTCGAATGTTATAGATACATATTGTCGATTCAAAATGGTTATTTTAATAAGTTCTTTTATTTGAGGGGGCCTCTAACTGCATCGACGGGATAAAAACATTAAATGACAGAAAATTTTGTATGGTGTTAAAGTTCAAAATGACTTAAGTATCATTACGAACCTTTTGTATGGGAATATAGAAAAGTATTATTTTTAGACGTTTTCAGGCAACTTTTAAAATGTATCTCTCCGTAAGAACAATCCTCGTACTTCAAGGAATATTATAAAAAAAGAATTAGCGAAATCGGTTCAGCTGTTCTCGAGATTTGCGCTTAGGTACACATCGAGCTATTCATTTTTATAATATAGAACTCCTCCACTACGATTTAAACTTTATTGTATTGTATTAAAGTTTAAATTGACTTAATTTTTAAACGAAACTTTTGTATGGATAAAGAAAACAATGAAATGTCCCACGGGAACGCTGTCGAACGGGATAAAAAGTATCCTATGTTTTATTCCCGGTTATAAGCTACCTCCCCACCAATTTTCAGCCAAATCACTTCAGCCGTTCTTGAGTTGTGTAACTAACACGACTTTCTTTTATACATATAGATTCCTTGGAGTACAAGGATGGCTCTTACGGAGAGATAAATTTAAAAAATTGCTTGAAACAGTCCTAAAACAATACTTTTCTATATTCCCATACAAAAGATTCGTCTTTGACTTAAGTCATTTTGAACTTTAACACCATACGAAATTTTCTGTCAAACATTTAATTTTTATCTCGTGGATGCAGTTCATGGCCCCTTTAAATAAAAGAACGTATTAAAATAAGCATTTTGAGTCGACAATATATATCCACAACATTCGAATAATTGCGTATTTTAGATTTTAAAATTGCAGAATTACGTAAGTAATGTCAAGGGATTGGCATTTATTGACTGTCAAATATTAATGCGTTCGTTCAGAAATTTAGTTTGTGTAACTAAGGAAAATAAATCAAGTCTAATTATCCAACTGAACTTCTAATCTGTTGTGCCTAATTTTTAAATTTTATTATGCTTGAAAATGTAAAAACACCCTAAACCCCCTTTAAAAATTTAATTAATGTATATATCATAAGTTATAGCCGCTGGATGCAGGCCGCTTCCAATAGAGCGCTTTGGAAGTCTCTGGGGGAGGCCTATGTCCAGCAGTGGACGTCCTCTGGCTGATGATGATGATGATGATGATATATCATAAGTTGCTTTGCCATGATCAGCAACAAATCCCGCTGCTGGGCACGGGCTTCCTTTACAACTGAGAGGGTTGAGGCCTTATTCTAACAAGGAAGTATTTGAATGAAGAGAATTCAAATCGAGTACTTCCCATGCTGCTCAATATTCACAATTTATAGTCTAATTTAATCATGTCTACCAGATACCCGATGGAAGGGACCTATTTATTGTACTTTTTTATTTCAGTTTTCATATACAATTAAAAATAAAATTCAGTTAATATATAAAACATTCATTGACGGGTAGAGCGATACGAAGTTTGCCGGGACAGCTAGTTAATAAATAATTTTCGAAAATTTATGTCTAAAACAAACAAATATAACAGTACCTGAACTTTATAGACATTTTACAAAAAATAAATTTCTGAACGCACAAATGATGTCTTCAGAAAAAAATAAAGTTGTGGCTCAAAGGTGTAAGCAACCAGGCCATAAGCTCAAAAAAAAAATTGTTGTTACACTATTTGACAGGATTGGACAACAAATGTTTGACATGTAATAAACAAATCAGCATCTATTGAAATGATTAAGTATTCATTACACATGTCGAGTTTTCATTTTTTTTAAGATGTATTCTGCTATTCGGGATGGAAACAAATCCAACAAATCAAAAACCATGGCAATCGGTCCAGCCGTTCTCGAGTTATAAGTGTTGTAACAAACACGACTTTCTTTTATATATGTATCTATACATTAAAGTTTAATTGATCCAGAAATATCAGCTTAACAAAGTAACAAACGCACAATCTCGAGTTTATTATGTCATTGTGACATCTTTACTGCAAAGTGCTACGGTTTTGATACGCCCTACGTAGCCATACGTGCTACGACCGTAGCAGATGTAGGCTACGCTGTTACAAATTGTTCAGGCACAATTGTATGGGTATATTTTTACGAATATTTACAACCTAAATAGGACAATCAATGTGAGGTTTACCTGTACCGCAAATGTTCGGGTGCCCCAAAATCAAGAATGTGAAAGTATGTTTTTTGTGAAACTCAAGATAAAGGCCTTTTTTCTTACATTGTGTTGCTACTGAATTATTGTCATTATTACATTATTATTATATACATTACATATGATAAAAACTAGATTATTCAGAACTGATTCTTTGAGAAATGGAAACACTGCGCGTTTCTTCCGGAGGGTGTCAATTTGACGTGGCGACACTAGCGACACTACGGCCGATGCGGAAGGCTATGGCATTCGTGTCAGTGGCGCGTTATTTGAAAATCCCAATATAAAATTAGGTGCTTAAAGATGTTACTTACGTCTGGCAGAACGACTTTTACATGTGAAGTTACATGTCACTTGAAATAATGAGTAAAGTGTGGTTTTGTAGACTTAGTTTGCCCGTTCTTCTCTAGCGATGACTGCCTTCCGAAAAGGGTGGTACACTAATTTTTGAAAAGACTCAATCTAAGTGATGTATTTGAAATTTTATAGATTCAATAAATGTAATTTCATTTCATTTGACACTTGTTCTTTCTCTTTTCGCAGTTTTTTATCCATTTAAAAAGTCAAGAGTTAAGTGTCCTCTTTGAAAGTAGTATCAAGTTCTGTGTCGGGGCTACTTACACTTTGGACTTAACTTACAGAAAGAGCGACTTTTCATACAAAATTCAAACTCTTCAACCAACAAACAATGAAAGAGCAATTTAATATTTAGTGTAATAACACTATTTAAGGTATAACAGCTCTTGCAAGTACTTTACGGATCAGAAGATGTGAAGGAAAACGCTGATATTCAAATCTTAAGGAATAATTTCCATTACGCCCGCGAGGGGTTTTACGACTACAGAATTACAAAGTCACCGATTTTAATGCTTTAATACTTCACAGATACAAAAACGCGTTCCAGTGTCATTTTAATATAATATTGGAATTGTTAAGAAACATTTATATTGAAAGTCTAGCAGTTGAGAAGCAATCACTACATAGCTTGGTATTTAACGTGCTCATACTTCACTTTGGCTATATTATCTGCGTACGAATAAAGTGTGACGAGTATAATTTAGACATAATAAATGTCAGTTTCTCATCTTGATAGGAATAAAGATACATAGGAAAGTTTTTCATATGGAATCGTCGGTCTCCATTTGCTGGTTTGGGGTGCGCAACCCTCGCTGTAGTTAGAGAGGGGTTCGGTAGATGGCGCTGCTCAGTAACAGCCGGTTTTCTACATCGCGATGACAAGATTCTCCTCGCGAGAATGACCTTCGAGCGCCGAGCTGGCTGTTTACTTACTAGCGTTGTTGGAAGATTGCCAAGTATTCATGTCCTAGAGACTATCGCCAAGGTCTCTAAATTTTTGCAAGGGGCTATCGCAGCCTCTATAATGCCATTGACACTCTGCAAAAATGCAGTTATTAAACTATGTACATACTGTACATAAACAGGCCAGCAAGTCCTCGAGTCGCCACGCAGCGGAGTGTCCACCCACAAGGTGGTCCGACGACCTGGTCGCAGAACGTCGCTGGATGTAGGCTGCCTTCAACTAGTCATGGTGGAGACCGTTGAGGAAGGCTTATGTTCATCAATGGACTACATTTGGCTGGTGGATGGATGGAGACGAACAGGGCATTTCATGTAAAGTCAACATGGAAAAAGTGGCAGTCATTGGTTTTTGTCAACAATTGGGTCGATGACAATTCGATAGAACCTTTTAAATTTTATAAAAGTAATAAAGAACAATATAAAAAAGATTAAAATAAAGAATAATAGAAAAAAATAATCAGTTTAATAAGAGCATGTAAATTAGTTTTGGAGTACTTTTAAAGGCGTTTTTTTATAGTATAGTGAACAGAGAACTACGTTTCTTCTAAACAAAAAGTTAGTCACGTATCCATGTATAACAAGGGTTTAGATATTTATATTGTATAATACATTAAAGTTTAATTGATCCAGAAATATCAGCTTAACAAAGTAACAAACGCACAATCTCGAGTTTATTATGTCATTGTGACATCTTTACTGCAAAGTGCTACGGTTTTGATACGCCCTACGTAGCCATACGTGCTACGACCGTAGCAGATGTAGGCTACGCTGTTACAAATTGTTCAGGCACAATTGTATGGGTATATTTTTACGAATATTTACAACATAAATAGGACAATGAATGAGAGGTTTACCTGTACCGCAAATGTTTGGGTGCCCCAAAAACAAGAATGTGAAAGTATGTTTTTTGTGAAACCCAAGATAAAGGCCTTTTTTCTTATATTGTGTTGCTACTGAATTATTGTCATTATTATATTATTTAACATGATAAAAACTAGATTATTCAGAACTGATTCTTTGAGAAATGGAAACACTGCGCTCTTCTTCCGGAGGGTGTCAATTTGACGTGGCGACACTAGCGACACTACGGCCGATGCGGAAGGCTATGGCATTCGTGTCAGTGGCGCGTTTTTTGAAAATACCAATATAAAATTAGGTGCTTAAAGATGTTATTTACGTCTAGCAGAACGACTTTTACATGTGAAGTTACATATCACTTGAAATAATGAGTAAAGTGTGGTTTTGTAGACTTAGTTTGCCCGTTCTTCTCTAGCGATGACTGCCTTCCGAAAAGGGTGGTACACTAATTTTTGAAAAGACTCAATCTAAGTGATGTATTTGAAATTTTATAGATTTAATAAATGTAATTTCATTTCATTTGACACTTGTTCTTTCTCTTTTCGCAGTTTTTTATCCATTTAAAAAAGCCAAGAGTTTAGTGTCCTCTTTGAAAGTAGTATCAAGTTCTGTGTCGGGGCTACTTACACTTTGGACTTAACTTACAGAAAGAGCGACTTTTCATACAAAATTCAAACTCTTCAACCAACAAACAATGAAAGAACAATTTAATATTTAGTGTAATAACACTATAAGGTATAACAGCTCTTGCAAGGACTTTACGGAACAGGAGATGTGAAGGAAAACGCTGATATTCAAATCTTAAGGAATAATTTCCATGACGCCCGCGAGGGGTTTTACGACTACAGAATTACAAAGTCACCGATTTTAATGCTTTAATACTTCACAGATATATATACGCGTTCCAGTGTCATTTTAATATAATATTGGAATTGTTAAGAAACATTTATATTGAAAGTCTAGCAGTTGAGAAGCAATCACTACTTAGCTTGGTATTGTAATTTATAAAGTGTGACGAGTATAATTTAGACATTATAAATGTCAGTATCTCATCCTGACTGGAATAAAAATACAAAGGAAAGTTTTTCATATGGAATCGTCGGTCTCTGTTTGCTGTTTGGGGTGCGCCACCCTCGCTGCAGTTAGAGAGGGGTTCGGTAGATGGCGCTGCTCAGTAACAGCCGGTTTTCTACATCGCGATGACAAGATTCTCCGCGCGAGAATGACCTTCGAGCGCCGAGCTGGCTGTTTACTTACTAGCGTTGTTGGAAGATTGCCAAGTATTCATTCCCTAGAGACTAACGCCAAGGTCTCTAAATTTTTGCAAGGGGCTATCGCAGCCTCTATAATGCCATTGACACTCTGCAGAAATGCAGTTATTAAACTATGTACATTAGGGTGTCCCAGCCTAGTAGGGCGAATTTTTTTTTTTTCGAATTTAGATACGCATACCCTCTATATTTTTTCTAATTGACCCTAATAACTCAAATACAAAATATTATCAAAATTGGATAGCGGTAACCCGTGCCGACTTGATAGCAAAGGTTTAAGAAAAAAATTGTATGGAAATTGTAGAGCACATATAAAAACTTAATTTTTATTTTCAAAATTATACCCTATTTCACCGGTAATATATATTTATTATTAAAACAAGAATATTTGTGATATTTTAGTCTTAAAGTTTTCTTTTTACTGTTAGGATAAATCACAGGAAAAAATGCTTTAGTTTCCCTTTAAAGGTGACGTTTTCACGAAAATTTTGTATCAATATAACTGCGATTTGCAGTATCACTAGCGACTTTTAGTGTCATTATCTATTTCTCAACTGCTTTAAAAGAAGTATATCTAGGCTGTAATGTAAGCAACTCATTGAGAAAACTGTCAAAAAATTTAAAACGATTAAAGAAAACCAAGACTTGTTTTTGATTGAAATAAAGTCGTTCATGTATTTTTAAAAAACTAAATCACGCAGATATACTTTCGAAGGGATATGAATTGATGGATTCTTTTCAGTTAAGCTTTAAAATATTATTATTTTTCGTTCCTGGTCTCCATCATAGTGATATAGAGACAAGACAGCTACTTCATGAACCAAAGACCAAAAATGCTGATAACTATTCTGTATAGTCATTTCTGAGTTAATTTTATTGACAGTTTTCCAGGGTTTCAAAGTATTAAGCAAACATAAGTCGTGGTAAGGTGCCGTCACTGATAATATACATTGCATCCAAGCCTTAACATGGTATATAGCGATGCAAATCTAGATGTTTAGACATCTAGTGTGACTTTTTATTAGTAATTTACAATTAAAAATAATTTACCACATTTCTAATCAATTAATTGCTTCGGCCATCATGGTGTCTGGTACATAGAACTTGGAGATCGAATTGTTAATTTTCTTTCTGTATCACTACCAAAGAATATGATTATAACTGTTAATTCTTGATAGCCAACCCTTAAATTTCCTTCATAATTCTGTCCGGTAAAACTATGCATATCTATTTATATAACTATATCTATTATTTACATTTATTTTTATAAATTAAAAGGCACCGGCGTGTGCAATATACAAAAAGTAGTCCAAGCTTGTAACAAACTCTTGACGACACTTTACGAACATATCTTGCGATTTTTCCACATTATATTTATTGATCTCTTCAGACTCGGTATAAGGCAACTTGTTTCTTAAAATTAGTTTATTAAGGCTTAAATAGGCATATAAGCCCTTTAACAAAAAATAATTAATCTCGAATAGTTAGATTTGCGCTTGTACAAAATTCTATTTTACTTCACAAATGTTATTAAACAGAACTGCCAATATTTGTTCTTTACAGAGAAGTTTTAAGACGTTATTTTAATGTTTTGCACCCCCTATTAAAATTTGCAAACTTAAATCTTAATCTGACATATTTATTAAACAAATAGAGGCGTTTACCTATACAATAAACAAGCAACCACGAAACTTCCATGGGAATATTGCGACGCGCCGAAGTTCATACAAAGTATGTAAGTACTGAAACACATGAATGCAAGTCGGCACGGGTTGCAGTGGTCCTAAGTTCGTGAAATTTTATTTATAAGTGTTTTAACACCATTCGAAAATAATTAGGGGGTATGCGTTGAAAAAAAAAGACTTTGATTTTTTTGGGACACCCTAATGTACATACTGTACATAAACAGGCCAGCAAGTCCTCGAGTCGCCACGCAGCGGAGTGTCCACCCACAAGGTGGTCCGACGACCTGGTCGCAGAACGTCGCTGGATGTAGGCTGCCTTCAACTAGTCATGGTGGGGACCATTGAGGAAGGCTTATGTTCATCAATGGACTACATTTGGCTGGTGGATGGATGGAGACGAACAGGGCATTTCATGTAAAGTCAAAATGGAAAAAGTGACAGTCATTGGTTTTTGTCAACAATTGGGTCGATGACAATTCGATAGAACCTTTTAAATTTTATAAAAGTAATAAAGAACAATATAAAAAAGATTAAAATAAAGAATAATAGAAAAAAATAATCAGTTTAATAAGAGTATGTAAATTAGTTTTGGAGTACATTTAAAGGCGTTTTTTTATAGTATAGTGAACAGAGAACTACGTTTCTTCTAAATAAAAAGTAAGTTACGTATCCATGTATAACAAGGGTTTAGATATTTATATTGTATAACTAGCTGTCCCGCGCAAACTTCGTATCGCCCTACCAGTCAATAAATGTCTTGTTACTTATTAACAGAATTTAATTTTTAATTACTTAGGTATATCATCATCCCCCTGCCCTGGTCCCAATTAATTACTTGGGGTCGGCGCAATATCTCTTCTTTTTCCACACATCCCTGTCAGCCGTCATGTCTTCATTCACCCCTTTCTTTTTCATATCTTCAGTCACGCACTCCATCCATCTCTTTTTTGGCCTTCCTCGGCTCGCCCATCCATCCACTTTCATATTCATCCCCTTTTTTTCCTACATATGATTCATTCCTTCTCATAATGTGCCCATACCACGACAGACGGTTTCTTTTCATCTTTTCTATCACAGGAGCTACTTTCAGACTTACCCTAACTTATTCATTTCTCACTCTGTCACTCCGTGTTATACCACACATCCACCGCAACATTCGCATCTTTGCTGCATGCAGTCGTCTTTCGTAAGTCTTCTTCGTTGAACATTTTTTTTCTTGTTTAGCACAGATGCTAGCTCCCTTGACCTACCATTCATCGTACCTACATTCCAACTTGCATATCTCAATCTCATTTCCCGGGCTAGTGTCTTACGTTGCCCCCGCCCGGGCTGGTATAACAAACCTTGCCCATTTCTCACAGGAGCCGGGTGCTGCCCCTTCGCGTCGGCTATGAGGGACTTGTCACCTTTCTTATTATACATACTGCATAAATGTTTTGGCAAATGTTTTACGGCCGGCCGCCTGTCTGACACCAACTCTCCTTGGGACTTTCATTGTTTTGGTAATGGGGTAGAGATAGCGTGTGTTTGGGTACAGGATATTGCAGGTAAGGATATTTAGCCTGATGGTAAGGATGCCACAGTCTCGGATAAGGAAGTAGTGGGAGACTCCAACAGCTCGGGGGGCCGAGGTCAAGTACTCGCAGCCCTGTTCCATGACTGACTAGACCAATGGAAAAGGCATCCCCTGACCATTTATTAATATTTCTTGAAGGAGATTTAGAGTATTTTAGATATTCAAGCATAATACAAATTTAAAAATTAGGCACTACCAAGGAGATTTGTTACACATAATAAATTTCTGAACGCACGCCTTATTATTTGACAGCCAAAAACTGTCAATCCATTTTCATGAGAATTCTGCATTTTCAACATCTAAAATATGCAATTTTTCGAATGTTATAGATACATATTGTCGATTCAAAATGGTTATTTTAATAAGTTCTTTTATTTGAGGGGGCCTCTAACTGCATCGACGGGATAAAAACATTAAATGACAGAAAATTTTGTATGGTGTTAAAGTTCAAAATTACTTAAGTATCATTACGAACCTTTTGTATGGGAATATAGAAAAGTATTATTTTTAGACGTTTTCAGGCAACTTTTAAAATGTATCTCTCCGTAAGAACAATCCTCGTACTTCAAGGAATATTATAAAAAAAGAATTAGCGAAATCGGTTCAGCTGTTCTCGAGATTTGCGCTTAGGTACACATCGAGCTATTCATTTTTATAATATAGAACTCCTCCACTACGATTTAAACTTTATTGTATTGTATTAAAGTTTAAATTGACTTAATTTTTAAACGAAACTTTTGTATGGATAAAGAAAACAATGAAATGTCCCACGGGAACGCTGTCGAACGGGATAAAAAGTATCCTATGTTTTATTCCCGGTTATAAGCTACCTCCCCACCAATTTTCAGCCAAATCACTTCAGCCGTTCTTGAGTTGTGTAACTAACACGACTTTCTTTTATACATATAGATTCCTTGGAGTACAAGGATGGCTCTTACGGAGAGATAAATTTAAAAAATTGCTTGAAACAGTCCTAAAACAATACTTTTCTATATTCCCATACAAAAGATTCGTCTTTGACTTAAGTCATTTTGAACTTTAACACCATACGAAATTTTCTGTCAAACATTTAATTTTTATCTCGTGGATGCAGTTCATGGCCCCTTTAAATAAAAGAACGTATTAAAATAAGCATTTTGAGTCGACAATATATATCCACAACATTCGAATAATTGCGTATTTTAGATTTTAAAATTGCAGAATTACGTAAGTAATGTCAAGGGATTGGCATTTATTGACTGTCAAATATTAATGCGTTCGTTCAGAAATTTAGTTTGTGTAACTAAGGAAAATAAATCAAGTCTAATTATCCAACTGAACTTCTAATCTGTTGTGCCTAATTTTTAAATTTTATTATGCTTGAAAATGTAAAAACACCCTAAACCCCCTTTAAAAATTTAATTAATGTATATATCATAAGTTATAGCCGCTGGATGCAGGCCGCTTCCAATAGAGCGCTTTGGAAGTCTCTGGGGGAGGCCTATGTCCAGCAGTGGACGTCCTCTGGCTGATGATGATGATGATGATGATATATCATAAGTTGCTTTGCCATGATCAGCAACAAATCCCGCTGCTGGGCACGGGCTTCCTTTACAACTGAGAGGGTTGAGGCCTTATTCTAACAAGGAAGTATTTGAATGAAGAGAATTCAAATCGAGTACTTCCCATGCTGCTCAATATTCACAATTTATAGTCTAATTTAATCATGTCTACCAGATACCCGATGGAAGGGACCTATTTATTGTACTTTTTTATTTCAGTTTTCATATACAATTAAAAATAAAATTCAGTTAATATATAAAACATTCATTGACGGGTAGAGCGATACGAAGTTTGCCGGGACAGCTAGTTAATAAATAATTTTCGAAAATTTATGTCTAAAACAAACAAATATAACAGTACCTGAACTTTATAGACATTTTACAAAAAATAAATTTCTGAACGCACAAATGATGTCTTCAGAAAAAAATAAAGTTGTGGCTCAAAGGTGTAAGCAACCAGGCCATAAGCTCAAAAAAAAAATTGTTGTTACACTATTTGACAGGATTGGACAACAAATGTTTGACATGTAATAAACAAATCAGCATCTATTGAAATGATTAAGTATTCATTACACATGTCGAGTTTTCATTTTTTTTAAGATGTATTCTGCTATTCGGGATGGAAACAAATCCAACAAATCAAAAACCATGGCAATCGGTCCAGCCGTTCTCGAGTTATAAGTGTTGTAACAAACACGACTTTCTTTTATATATGTATCTATACATTAAAGTTTAATTGATCCAGAAATATCAGCTTAACAAAGTAACAAACGCACAATCTCGAGTTTATTATGTCATTGTGACATCTTTACTGCAAAGTGCTACGGTTTTGATACGCCCTACGTAGCCATACGTGCTACGACCGTAGCAGATGTAGGCTACGCTGTTACAAATTGTTCAGGCACAATTGTATGGGTATATTTTTACGAATATTTACAACCTAAATAGGACAATCAATGTGAGGTTTACCTGTACCGCAAATGTTCGGGTGCCCCAAAATCAAGAATGTGAAAGTATGTTTTTTGTGAAACTCAAGATAAAGGCCTTTTTTCTTACATTGTGTTGCTACTGAATTATTGTCATTATTACATTATTATTATATACATTACATATGATAAAAACTAGATTATTCAGAACTGATTCTTTGAGAAATGGAAACACTGCGCGTTTCTTCCGGAGGGTGTCAATTTGACGTGGCGACACTAGCGACACTACGGCCGATGCGGAAGGCTATGGCATTCGTGTCAGTGGCGCGTTATTTGAAAATCCCAATATAAAATTAGGTGCTTAAAGATGTTACTTACGTCTGGCAGAACGACTTTTACATGTGAAGTTACATGTCACTTGAAATAATGAGTAAAGTGTGGTTTTGTAGACTTAGTTTGCCCGTTCTTCTCTAGCGATGACTGCCTTCCGAAAAGGGTGGTACACTAATTTTTGAAAAGACTCAATCTAAGTGATGTATTTGAAATTTTATAGATTCAATAAATGTAATTTCATTTCATTTGACACTTGTTCTTTCTCTTTTCGCAGTTTTTTATCCATTTAAAAAGTCAAGAGTTAAGTGTCCTCTTTGAAAGTAGTATCAAGTTCTGTGTCGGGGCTACTTACACTTTGGACTTAACTTACAGAAAGAGCGACTTTTCATACAAAATTCAAACTCTTCAACCAACAAACAATGAAAGAGCAATTTAATATTTAGTGTAATAACACTATTTAAGGTATAACAGCTCTTGCAAGTACTTTACGGATCAGAAGATGTGAAGGAAAACGCTGATATTCAAATCTTAAGGAATAATTTCCATTACGCCCGCGAGGGGTTTTACGACTACAGAATTACAAAGTCACCGATTTTAATGCTTTAATACTTCACAGATACAAAAACGCGTTCCAGTGTCATTTTAATATAATATTGGAATTGTTAAGAAACATTTATATTGAAAGTCTAGCAGTTGAGAAGCAATCACTACATAGCTTGGTATTTAACGTGCTCATACTTCACTTTGGCTATATTATCTGCGTACGAATAAAGTGTGACGAGTATAATTTAGACATAATAAATGTCAGTTTCTCATCTTGATAGGAATAAAGATACATAGGAAAGTTTTTCATATGGAATCGTCGGTCTCCATTTGCTGGTTTGGGGTGCGCAACCCTCGCTGTAGTTAGAGAGGGGTTCGGTAGATGGCGCTGCTCAGTAACAGCCGGTTTTCTACATCGCGATGACAAGATTCTCCTCGCGAGAATGACCTTCGAGCGCCGAGCTGGCTGTTTACTTACTAGCGTTGTTGGAAGATTGCCAAGTATTCATGTCCTAGAGACTATCGCCAAGGTCTCTAAATTTTTGCAAGGGGCTATCGCAGCCTCTATAATGCCATTGACACTCTGCAAAAATGCAGTTATTAAACTATGTACATACTGTACATAAACAGGCCAGCAAGTCCTCGAGTCGCCACGCAGCGGAGTGTCCACCCACAAGGTGGTCCGACGACCTGGTCGCAGAACGTCGCTGGATGTAGGCTGCCTTCAACTAGTCATGGTGGAGACCGTTGAGGAAGGCTTATGTTCATCAATGGACTACATTTGGCTGGTGGATGGATGGAGACGAACAGGGCATTTCATGTAAAGTCAACATGGAAAAAGTGGCAGTCATTGGTTTTTGTCAACAATTGGGTCGATGACAATTCGATAGAACCTTTTAAATTTTATAAAAGTAATAAAGAACAATATAAAAAAGATTAAAATAAAGAATAATAGAAAAAAATAATCAGTTTAATAAGAGCATGTAAATTAGTTTTGGAGTACTTTTAAAGGCGTTTTTTTATAGTATAGTGAACAGAGAACTACGTTTCTTCTAAACAAAAAGTTAGTCACGTATCCATGTATAACAAGGGTTTAGATATTTATATTGTATAATACATTAAAGTTTAATTGATCCAGAAATATCAGCTTAACAAAGTAACAAACGCACAATCTCGAGTTTATTATGTCATTGTGACATCTTTACTGCAAAGTGCTACGGTTTTGATACGCCCTACGTAGCCATACGTGCTACGACCGTAGCAGATGTAGGCTACGCTGTTACAAATTGTTTAGGCACAATTGTATGGGTATTTTTACGAATATTTACAACCTGAATAGGACAATGAATGAGAGGTTTACCTGTACCACAAATGTTTGGGTGCCCCAAAAACAAGAATGTGAAAGTATGTTTTTTGTGAAACCCAAGATAAAGGCCTTTTTTCTTATATTGTGTTGCTACTGAATTATTGTCATTATTATATTATTTAACATGATAAAAACTAGATTATTCAGAACTGATTCTTTGAGAAATGGAAAAACTGCGCTTTTCTTCCGGAGGGTGTCAATTTGACGTGGCGACACTAGCGACACTACGGCCGATTGCGGAAGGCTATGGCATTCGTGTCAGTGGCGCGTTATTTGAAAATCCCAATATAAAATTAGGTGCTTAAAGATGTTACTTACGTCTGGCAGAACGACTTTTACATGTGAAGTTACATGTCACTTGAAATAATGAGTAAAGTGTGGTTTTGTAGACTTAGTT
The DNA here is from genome assembly GCA_030295005.1 of Cephonodes hylas. NCBI lineage: Eukaryota > Metazoa > Arthropoda > Insecta > Lepidoptera > Sphingidae > Cephonodes > Cephonodes hylas. The sequence goes on from AP025360.1 coordinate 17,519,620, forward strand.
TGCCCGTTCTTCTCTAGCGATGACTGCCTTCCGAAAAGGGTGGTACACTAAATTTTGAAAAGACTCAATCTAAGTGATGTATTTGAAGTTTTATAGATTCAATAAATGTAATTTCATTTCATTTGACACTTGTTCTTTCTCTTTTCGCAATTTTTTATCCATTTAAAAAAGTCAAGAGTTAAGTGTCCTCTTTGAAAGTAGTATCAAGTTCTGTGTCGGGGCTACTTACACTTTGGACTTAACTTACAGAAAGAGCGACTTTTCATACAAAATTCAAACTCTTCAACCAACAAACAATGAAAGAATAATTTAATATTTAGTGTAATAACACTGTTTAAGGTATAACAGCTCTTGCAAGTACTTTACGGAACAGGAGATGTGAAGAAAAACGCTGATATTCAAATCTTAAGGAATAATTTCCATGACGCCCGCGAGGGGTTTTACGACTACAGAATTACAAAGTCACCGATTTTAATGCTTTAATACTTCACAGATATAAATACGCGTTCCAGTGTCATTTTAATATAATATTGGAATTGTTAAGAAACATTTATATTGAAAGTCGAGCAGTTGAGAAGCAATCACTACATAGCTTGGTATTTAACGTGCTCATGCTTCACTTTGGCTATATTATCTGCGTACGAATAAAGTGTGACGAGTATAATTTAGACATAATAAATGTCAGTTTCTCATCTTGACTGGAATATAAATACATAGGAAAGTTTTCATATGGAATCGTCGGTCTCTGTTTGCTGTTTGGGGTGCGCAACCCTCGCTGTAGTTAGAGAGGGGTTCGGTAGATGGCGCTGCTCAGTAACAGCCGGTTTTCTACATCGCGATGACAAAATTCTCCGCGCGAGAATGACCTTCGAGCGCCGAGCTGGCTGTTTACTTACTAGCGTTGTTGGAAGATTGCCAAGTATTCATGTCCTAGAGACTATCGCCAAGGTCTCTAAATTTTTGCAAGGGGCTATCGCAGCCTCTATAATGCCATTGACACTCTGCAGAAATGCAATTATTAAACTATGTACATACTGTACATAAACAGGCCAGCAAGTCCTCGAGTCGCCACGCAGCGGAGTGTCCACCCACAAGGTGGTCCGACGACCTGGTCGCAGAACGTCGCTGGATGTAGGCTGCCTTCAACTAGTCATGGTGGAGATCATTGAGGAAGGCTTATGTTCATCAATGGACTACATTTGGCTGGTGGATGGATGGAGACGAACAGGGCATTTCATGTAAAGTCAACATGGAAAAAGTGACAGTCATTGGTTTTTGTCAACAATTTGGTCAATGACAATTCGATAGGACCTTTTAAATTTTATAAAAGTAATAAAGAATAATAGAAAAAAATAAGCAGTTTAATAAGAGTATGTAAATTAGTTTTGGAGTACATTTAAAGGCGTTTTTTTATAGTATAGTGAACAGAGAACTACGTTTTTTCTAAATAAAAAGTAAGTTACGTATCCATGTATAACAAGGGTTTAGATATTTATATTGTACTAGCTTTTGCCCGCAACTCCGTCTGCGTGGACTACAGGGTTGGGTTCAGAGAGAAAATAAGTTGTGGTTTTTTACTCCACAGAGCCCCATTTACGTAAATATACGAAAATCATACAAATCGGTCAAATTGTTTAAACGTGAAACCGTAACATGCCGGTCAATATTTAATATTAAATACTTATAATTAATAACGTATTTATTTGGATAAGGATTAATACCATATTAATAAAAACACCTTCACAAATAAAACATTATTTTAAAATAAATTTGGTTAGGATAAAAAACGTTATAGTGTGCCAACCTTAAAGAATAGACATATGCTGTCGCGGACTTTTTTTTAGAACTTTTAAAGAGGAACAATTCTCTCATACATTATTTTAGCGAAACTTTAACCGTTTCCGCAGCGCACGCAGCGGAAGCTCACGAAAAGGAAAAAATGTCCCCGATTTTGAAACATTCTTTATTGCTGCTCCGCTCCTACTGGTCGTAGCGTGATGATATATAGCCTATAACCTTCCTCGATAAATGTGCTAACTAACACTGAAATAATTTTTCAAATCGGACCAGTAGTTCCTGAGATCCTAGCGTTCAAACAAACAAACAAACAAACAAACAAACAAACAAACAAACTCTTCAGCTTTATAATATTAGTATAGATAACTAGCTGTCCCGCGCAAACTTCGTATCGCCCTACCAGTCAATAAATGTCTTGTTACTTATTAACAGAATTTAATTTTTAATTACTTAGGTATATCATCATCCCCCTGCCCTGGTCCCAATTAATTACTTGGGGTCGGCGCAATATCTCTTCTTTTTCCACACATCCCTGTCAGCCGTCATGTCTTCATTCACCCCTTTCTTTTTCATATCTTCAGTCACGCACTCCATCCATCTCTTTTTTGGCCTTCCTCGGCTCGCCCATCCATCCACTTTCATATTCATCCCCTTTTTTTCCTACATATGATTCATTCCTTCTCATAATGTGCCCATACCACAACAGACGGTTTCTTTTCATCTTTTCTATTAGGTGTACAACTTTGCTTCCGCCGTTTTTTTTCCGAAATTCGAGGGTTTGTTGTAAAGAACTGGTTTAACATTTATGATTCAAAGTATTGTCCATCGCTGGCCACTACTTTCTTCTATCTTTCGGGCAGCATATGAATCCCGAATCGAAAAAACTGGTCATCTTTTGAAGCGATCCACGAATCGATCCAATTTTGTACTTTTTCAAAAGACCGTAAGTGCTGGTCAGCCAGGCTGTGTGCTATTGATCCAAACAAGTGGTATTCCGAGGGAGCATCATCTGGAGAATACAGCGGGTGGGGTAGGACTTCCCATTTCAACGATACTAAGTATGTCTTGACCACTTTTGCAACATGAGGCGAGCTGAAAAATTCCTTTATCATGTCTCTCGTTGTATTGGGGCCGTTTGTCCTTCAATGCTTGACTCAAACGCATCAATTTCGCTTGATAACGATTGCTTGTGACTGTTTCAGTCAGTTTTAACAACTCATAATACACAACGCTGAGCTGATCCCACGAAATACTGAGCATGACCTTAGAATCGTGAATTTTCGGTTTGGCCGTCGAAGTGGAAGCACATATGGGATATCCCCATGATTTTCTTTGCTTGAAATTATCGTAATGAACCCATTGTTCGTCCTCAGTTACAATGAAATCCCTCCCGTCTTTGCCTTTAAAGTAGCTCTTTACAAGCAAACAAACGCCGTTTAACATCTCTCGGCTTCAACTCGTACGATACCCAATTTCCTTGTTTCTGAATCATCCTCTTGACTTTCAAGCTTTTGAAATAGTTTGTTGCATCACTTCCAATGATCCTGCCAATTCTTGTTGCGTTTGACATGAGCCTTGATCAAGTAATGCCTTTAATAATGCATATTCGGAAACCTTCTCTCTTCCAACGCCATGCTGGTCTCCGACGCCAATATTACCGTTTCTGAACTATGGAAACCACTCTTGGCATGCTCTTTCACTAGTAGAGGCCTCATCATTGGTATTTCAGAGCATTCGATGAGCCCCAGCCGCAGATTTCTTTAAATTAAGGCAGAAGATTAAATCCTTCCGCAAATGACGAGAATTTGACTCGTAAGTCGACATGTTTAATCGAGAATAACTTTATGATGCAAAAACAAAGTGACTAATATTTTAATGGCGTTATGTTAACAAATACTTAAGCTTATTGTATGACATCTATGATTTATCTATTTCGACTACCACTTACCGCTACAGCGCATATTAGCAAAACGGCGGAAGCAAAGTTGTAGACCTAATATCACAGGAGCTACTTTCAGACTTACCCTAACTTATTCATTTCTCACTCTGTCACTCCGTGTTATACCACACATCCACCGCAACATTCGCATCTTTGCTGCATGTAGTCGTCTTTCGTAAGTCTTCTTCGTTGACCATTTTTTCTTGTTTAGCACAGATGCTAGCTCCCTTGACCTACCATTCATCGTACCTACATTCCAACTTGCATACCTCAATCTCATTTCCCGGGCTAGTGTCTTACGTTGCCCCCGCCCGGGCTGGTGTAACAAACCTTGCCCATTTCTCACAGGAGCCGGGTGCTGCCCCTTCGCGTCGGCTATGAGGGACCTGTCACCTTTCTTATTATACATACTGCATAAATGTTTTGGCAAATGTTTTACGGCCGGCCGCCTATCTGACACCAACTCTCCTTGGGACTTTCATTGTTTTGGTAATGGGGTAGAGATAGCGTGTGTTTGGGTACAGGATATTGCAGGTAAGGATATTTGGCCTGATGGTAAGGATGCCACAGTCTCGGATAAGGAAGTAGTGGGAGACTCCAAATGCTCGGGGGGCCGAGGTCAAGTACTCGCAGCCCTGTTCCATGACTGACTAGACCAATGGAAAAGGCATCCCCTGACCTTTTATTAATATTTCTTGAAGGAGATTTAGAGTATTTTAGATATTCAAGCATAGTGAAAAATTTAAAAATTAGGCACTACCAAGGAGATTTGTTACACATAATAAATGTCTGAACGCACGCCTTATTATTTGACAGCCAAAAACTGTCAATCCATTGTCATGAGAATTCTGCATTTTCAACATCTAAAATATGCAATTATTCGAATGTTATAGATACATATTGTCGATTCAAAATGGTTATTTTAATAAGTTCTTTTATTTGAGAGGGCCTCTAACTGCATCGACGGGATAAACATTAAATGACAGAAAATTTTGTATGGTGTTAAAGTTCAAAATGACTTAAGTATCATTACGAACCTTTTGTATGGGAATATAGAAAAGTATTATTTTTAGACGTTTTCAGGCAACTTTTAAAACGTATCTCTCCGTTAGAACAATCCTCGTACTTCAAGGAATATTATAAAAAAAGAATTAGCGAAATCGGTTCAGCTGTTCTCGAGATTTGCGCTTAGGTACACATCGAGCAATTCATTTTTATAATATAGAACTCCTCCACTACGATTTAAACTTTATTGTATTGTATTAAAGTTCAAATTGACTTAATTTTTAAACGAAACTTTTGTATGGATAAAGAAAACAATGAAAAGTCCCACGGGAACGCTGTCGAACGGGATAAAAAGTATCCTATGTTTTATTCCCGGTTATAAGCTACCTCCCCACCAATTTTCAGCCAAATCACTTCAGCCGTTCTTGAGTTGTGTAACTAACACGACTTTCTTTTATATATATAGATTCCTTGGAGTACAAGGATGGCTCTTACCGAGAGATAAATTTAAAAAATTGCCTGAAACAGTCCTAAAACAATACTTTTCTATATTCCCATACAAAAGATTCGTCTTTGACTTAGTTATTTTGAACTTTAACACCATACGAAATTTACTGTCAAACATTTAATTTTTATCTCGTCGATGCAGTTCATGGCCCCTTTAAATAAAAGAACGTATTAAAATATGCATTTTGAGTCGACAATATATATCCACAACATTCGAATAATTGCGTATTTTAGATTTTAAAAATGTAGAATTATGTAAGTAATGTCAAGGGATTGGCATTTATTGACTGTCAAATATTAATGCGTTCGTTCAGAAATTTAGTTTGTGTAATGGAGGAAAATAAATCAAGTCTAATTATCCAACTGAACTTCAAATCTGTTGTGCCTAATTTTTAAATTTTATTATGCTTGAAAATGTAAAAACATCCTGAACTTTGTAGACATTTTACAAAAAATAAATTTCTGAACGCACAAATGATGTCTTCAGAAAAAAATAAAGTTGTGGCTCAAAGGTGTAAGCAACCAGGCCATAAGCTCTAAAAAAAATTGTTGTTACACTATTTGACAGGATTGGACCACAAATGTTTGACATGTAACAAAAAAATCAGCATCTATTGCAATGATTACACATATCGAGTTTTCATTGTTTTTCAGATGTATTCTGCTATTCGGGACGGAAACAAATCCAACAAATCAAAAACCATGGCAATCGGTCCAGCCGTTCTCGAGTTATAAGTGTTGTAACAAACACGACTTTCATTTATATATGTATCTATACATTAAAGTTTAATTGATCCAGAAATATCAGCTTAACAAAGTAACAAACGCACAATCTCGAGTTTATTATGTCATTGTGACATCTTTACTGCAAAGTGCTACGGTTTTGATACGCCCTACGTAGCCATACGTACTACGACCGTAGCAGATGTAGGCTACGCTGTTACAAATTGTTCAGGCACAATTGTATGGGTATATTTTTTACGAATATTTACATCATAAATAGGACAATGAATGAGAGGTTTACCTGTACCGCAAATGTTTGGGTGCCCCAAAATCAAGAATGTGAAAGTATGTTTTTTGTGAAACCCAAGATAAAGGCCTTTTTTCTTATATTGTGTTGCTACTGAAATATTGTCATTATTATATTATTTAACATGATAAAAACTAGATTATTCAGAACTGATTCTTTGAGAAATGGAAACACCGCGCTTTTCTTCTGGAGGGTGTCAATTTGACGTGGCGACACTAGCGACACTGCGGCCGATTGCGGAAGGCTATGGCATTCGTGTCAGTGGCGCGTTATTTGAAAATCCCAATATAAAATTAGGTGCTTAAAGATGTTACTTACGTCTGGCAGAACGACTTTTACATGTGAAGTTACATATCACTTGAAATAATGAGTAAAGTGTGGTTTTGTAGACTTAGTTTGCCCGTTCTTCTCTAGCGATGACTGCCTTCCGAAAAGGGTGCTACACTAAATTTTGAAAAGACTCAATCTAAGTGATGTATTTGAAATTTTATAGATTCAATAAATGTAATTTCATTTCATTTGACACTTGTTCTTTCTCTTTTCGCAGTTTTTTATCCATTTAAAAAAGTCAAGAGTTAAGTGTCCTCTTTGAAAGTAGTATCAAGTTCTGTGTAGGGGCTACTTACACTTTGGACTTAACTTACAGAAAGAGCGACTTTTCATACAAAATTCAAACTCTTCAACCAACAAACAATGAAAGAACAATTTAATATTTAGTGTAATAACACTATAAGATATAACAGCTCTTGCAAGTACTTTACGGAACAGGAGATGTGAAGGAAAACGCTGATATTCAAATCTTAAGGAATAATTTCCATGACGCCCGCGAGGGGTTTTACGACTACAGAATTACAAAGTCACCGATTTTAATGCTTTAATACTTCACAGATATAAATACGCGTTCCAGTGTCATTTTAATATTATATTGGAATTGTTAAGAAACATTTATATTGAAAGTCTAGCAGTTGAGAAGCAATCACTACATAGCTTGGTATTTAACGTGCTCATACTTCACTTTGGCTATATTATCTGCGTACGAATAAAGTGTGACGAGTATAATTTAGAGATAATAAATGTCAGTTTCTCATCTTGATAGGAATAAAGATACATAGGAAAGTTTTCATATGGAATCGTCGGTCTCTGTTTGCTGTTTGGGGTGCGCCACCCTCACTGTAGTTAGAGAGGGGTTCGGTAGATGGCGCTGCTCAGTAACAGCCGGTTTTCTACATCGCGATGACAAGATTCTCCTCGCGAGAATGACCTTCGAGCGCCGAGCTGGCTTTTTACTTACTAGCGTTGTTGGAAGATTGCCAAGTATTCATTCCCTAGAGACTATCGCCAAGGTCTCTAAATTTTTGCAAGGGGCTATCGCAGCCTCTATAATGCCATTGACACTGCAGAAATGCAGTTATTAAACTATGTACATACTGTACATAAACAGGCCAGCAAGTCCTCGAGTCGCCACGCAGCGGAGTGTCCACCCACAAGGTGGTCCGACGACCTGGTCGCAGAACGTCGCTGGATGTAGGCTGCCTTCAACTAGTCATGGTGGAGACCGTTGAGGAAGGCTTATGTTCATCAATGGACTACATTTGGCTGGTGGATGGATGGAGACGAACAGGGCATTTCATGTAAAATCAACATGGAAAAAGTGACAGTCATTGGTTTTTGTCAACAATTGGGTCGATGACAATTCGATAGAACCTTTTAAATTTTATAAAAGTAATAAAGAACAATATAAAAAAGATTAAAATAAAGAATAATAGAAAAAAATAATCAGTTTAATAAGAGTATGTAAATTAGTTTTGGAGTACTTTTAAAGGCGTTTTTTTATAGTATAGTGAACAGAGAACTACGTTTCTTCTAAACAAAAAGTTAGTCACGTATCCATGTATAACAAGGGCTTAGATATTTATATTGTATAATACATTAAAGTTTAATTGATCCAGAAATATCAGCTTAACAAAGTAACAAACGCACAATCTCGAGTTTATTATGTCATTGTGACATCTTTACTGCAAAGTGCTACGGTTTTGATACGCCCTACGTAGCCATACGTGCTACGACCGTAGCAGATGTAGGCTACGCTGTTACAAATTGTTCAGGCACAATTGTATGGGTATATTTTTAAGAATTACCTGTACCGCAAATGTTTGGGTGCCCCAAAATCAAGAATGTGAAAGTATGTTTTTTGTGAAACCCAAGATAAAGGCCTTTTTTCTTATATTGTGTTGCTACTGAAATATTGTCATTATTATATTATTTAACATGATTAAAACTAGATTATTCAGAACTGATTCTTTGAGAAATGGAAACACTGCGCTTTTCTTCCGGAGGGTGTCAATTTGACGTGGCGACACTAGCGACACTACGGCCGATGCGGAAGGCTATGGCATTCGTGTCAGTGGCGCGTTATTTGAAAATCCCAATATAAAATTAGGTGCTTAAAGATGTTACTTACGTCTGGCAGAACGACTTTTACATGTGAAGTTACACATCACTTGAAATAATGAGTAAAGTGTGGTTTTGTAGACTTAGTTTGCCCGTTCTTCTCTAGCGATGACTGCCTTCCGAAAAGGGTGGTACACTAATTTTTGAAAAGACTCAATCTAAGTGATGTATTTGAAATTTTATAGATTCAATAAACGTAATTTCATTTCATTTGACACTTGTTCTTTCTCTTTTCGCAGCTTTTTATCCATTTAAAAAAGTCAAGATTTAAGTGTCCTCTTTGAAAGTAGTATCAAGTTCTGTGTCGGGGCTACTTACACTTTGGACTTAACTTACAGAAAGAGCGACTTTTCATACAAAATTCAAACTCTTCAACCAACAAACAATGAAAGAACAATTTAATATTTAGTGTAATAACACTGTTTAAGGTATAACAGCTCTTGCAAGTACTTTACGGAACAGGAGATGTGATGAAAAACGCTGATATTCAAATCTTAAGGAATAATGTCCATGACGCCCGCGAGGGGTTTTACGACTACAGAATTACAAAGTCAGCGATTTTAATGCTTTAATACTTCACAGATATAAATACGCGTTCCAGTGTCATTTTAATATACTATTGGAATTGTTAAGAAACATTTAAAATCGAGCAGTTGAGAAGCAATTACTACATGGCTTGGAATTTAACGAGCTCATCCTTCACTTATTTAGGTTTATATGAATGAAGCTTATACGAATGAAGTGTGTGACGAGTATAATTTAGACATAATAAATCATTTATTAATTTAATAATAGTTTATTATAAATGTCAGTTTCTCATCTTGACTGGAATAAAAATACAAAGGAAAGTTTTTCATCTGGAATCGTCGGTCTCCATTTGCTGGTTTGGGGTGCGCCACCCTCACTGTAGTTAGAGAGGGGTTCGGTAGATGGCGCTGCTCAGTAACAGCCGGTTTTCTACATCGCGATGACAAGATTCTCCTCGCGAGAATGACCTTCGAGCGCCGAGCTGGCTGTTTACTTACTAGCGTTATTGGAAGATTGCCAAGTATTCATTCCCTAGAGACTATCGCCAAGGTCTCTAAATTTTTGCAAGGGGCTATCGCAGCCTCTATAATGCCATTGACACTCTGCAGAAATGCAGTTATTAAACTATGTACATATTGCCCCCGCCCGGGCTGGTGTAACAATCCTTGCCCATTTCTCACAGGAGCCGAGTGCTGCCCCTTCGCGTCGGCTATGAGGGACCTGTCACCTTTCTTATTATACATACTGCATAAATGTTTTGGCAAATGTTTTACGGCCGGCCGCCTGTCTGACACCAACTCTCCTTGGGACTTTCATTGTTTTGGTAATGGGGTAGAGATAGCGTGTGTTTGGGTACAGGATATTGCAGGTAAGGATATTTGGCCTGATGGTAAGGATGCCACAGTCTCGGATAAGGAAGTAGTGGGAGACTCCAACAGCTCCGGGGGCCGACGTCAAGTACTCGCAGCCCTGTTCCATGACTGACTAGACCAATGGAAAAGGCATCCCCTGACCATTTATTAATATTTCTTGAAGGAGATTTAGAGTATTTTAGATATTCAAGCATAATACAAATTTAAAAATTAGGCACTACCAAGGAGATTTGTTACACATAATAAATGTCTGAACGCACGCCTTATTATTTGACAGCCAAAAACTGTCAATCCATTGTCATGAGAATTCTGCATTTTCAACATCTAAAATATGCAATTATTCGAATGTTATAGATACATATTGTCGATTCAAAATGGTTATTTTAATAAGTTCTTTTATTTGAGGGGGCCTCTAACTGCATCGACGGGATAAACATTAAATGACAGAAAATTTTGTATGGTGTTAAAGTTCAAAATGACTTAAGTATCATTACGAACCTTTTGTATGGGAATATAGAAAAGTATTATTTTTAGACGTTTTCAGGCAACTTTTAAAACGTATCTCTCCGTTAGAACAATCCTCGTACTTCAAGGAATATTATAAAAAAAGAATTAGCGAAATCGGTTCAGCTGTTCTCGAGATTTGCGCTTAGGTACACATCGAGCAATTCATTTTTATAATATAGAACTCCTCCACTACGATTTAAACTTTATTGTATTGTATTAAAGTTCAAATTGACTTAATTTTTAAACGAAACTTTTGTATGGATAAAGAAAACAATGAAAAGTCCCACGGGAACGCTGTCGAACGGGATAAAAAGTATCCTATGTTTTATTCCCGGTTATAAGCTACCTCCCCACCAATTTTCAGCCAAATCACTTCAGCCGTTCTTGAGTTGTGTAACTAACACGACTTTCTTTTATATATATATAGATTCCTTGGAGTACAAGGATGGCTCTTACCGAGAGATAAATTTAAAAAATTGCCTGAAACAGTCCTAAAACAATACTTTTCTATATTCCCATACAAAAGATTCGTCTTTGACTTAGTTATTTTGAACTTTAACACCATACGAAATTTACTGTCAAACATTTAATTTTTATCTCGTCGATGCAGTTCATGGCCCCTTTAAATAAAAGAACGTATTAAAATATGCATTTTGAGTCGACAATATATATCCACAACATTCGAATAATTGCGTATTTTAGATTTAAAAAATGCAGAATTATGTAAGTAATGTCAAGGGATTGGCATTTATTGACTGTCAAATATTAATGCGTTCGTTCAGAAATTTAGTTAGTGTAGCTGAGGAAAATAAATCAAGACTAATTATCCAACTGAACTTCTAATCTGTTGTGCCTAATTTTTAAATTTTATTATGCTTGAAAATGTAAAAACATCCTGAACTTTGTAGACATTTTACAAAAAATAAATTTCTGAACGCACAAATGATGTGAAGTTGAAAGAAAAAAATAAAGTTGTGGCTCAAAGGTGTAAGCAACCAGGCCATAAGCTCTAAAAAAAATTGTTGTTACACTATTTGACAGGATTGGACCACAAATGTTTGACATGTAACAAAAAAATCAGCATCTATTGCAATGATTACACATATCGAGTTTTCGTTGTTTTTCAGATGTATTCTGCTATTCGGGACGGAAACAAATCCAACAAATCAAAAACCATGGCAATCGGTCCAGCCGTTCTCGAGTTATAAGTGTTGTAACAAACACGACTTTCTTTTATATATGTATCTATACATTAAAGTCTAATTGATCCAGAAATATCAGCTTAACAAAGTAACAAACGCACAATCTCGAGTTTATTATGTCATTGTGACATCTTTACTGCAATGTGCTACGGTTTTGATACGCCCTACGTAGCCATACGTGCTACGACCGTAGCAGATGTAGGCTACGCTGTTACAAATTGTTCAGGCACAATTGTATGGGTATATTTTTACGAATATTTACAACCTAAATAGGACAATGAATGAGAGGTTTACCTGTACCGCAAATGTTTGGGTGCCCCAAAATCAAGAATGTGAAAGTATGTTTTTTGTGAAACCCAAGATAAAGGCCTTTTTTCTTAAATTGTGTTGCTACTGAATTATTGTCATTATTACATTATTATTAAATATATTACATATGATAAAAACTAGATTATTCAGAACTGATTCTTTGAGAAATGGAAACACTGCGCTCTTCTTCCGGAGGGTGTCAATTTGACGTGGCGACACTAGCGACACTACGGCCGATGCGGAAGGCTATGACATTCGTGTCAGTGGCGCGTTATTTGAAAATCCCAATATAAAATTAGGTGCTTAAAGATGTTACTTACGTCTGGCAGAACGACTTTTACATGTGAAGTTACATATCACTTGAAATAATGAGTAAAGTGTGGTTTTGTAGACTTAGTTTGCCCGTTCTTCTCTAGCGATGACTGCCTTCCGAAAAGTGTGGTACACTAAATTTTGAAAAGGCTCAATCTAAGTGATGTATTTGAAATTTTATAGATTCAATAAATGTAATTTCATTTCATTTGACACTTGTTCTTTCTCTTTTCGCAGTTTTTTATCCATTTAAAAAAGTCAAGAGTTAAGTGTCCTCTTTGAAAGTAGTATCAAGTTCTGTGTAGGGGCTACTTACACTTTGGACTTAACTTACAGAAAGAGCGACTTTTCATACAAAATTCAAACTCTTCAACCAACAAACAATGAAAGAACAATTTAATATTTAGTGTAATAACACTATAAGATATAACAGCTCTTGCAAGTACTTTACGGAACAGGAGATGTGAAGGAAAACGCTGATATTCAAATCTTAAGGAATAATTTCCATGACGCCCGCGAGGGGTTTTACGACTACAGAATTACAAAGTCACCGATTTTAATGCTTTAATACTTCACAGATATAAATACGCGTTCCAGTGTCATTTTAATATAATATTGGAATTGTTAAGAAACATTTATATTGAAAGTCGAGCAGTTGAGAAGCAATCACTACATAGCTTAGTATTTAACGTGCTCATGCTTCACTTGTTTTGGCTATATTATCTGCGTACGAATAAAGTGTGACGAGTATAATTTAGACATAATAAATGTCAGTTTCTCATCTTGACTGGAATAAAAATACATAGGAAAGTTTTTCATATGGAATCGTCGGTCTCTGTTTGCTGTTTGGGGTGCGCCACCCTCACTGTAGTTAGAGAGGGGTTCGGTAGATGGCGCTGCTCAGTAACAGCCGGTTTTCTACATCGCGATGACAAGATTCTCCGCGCGAGAATGACCTTCGAGCGCCGAGTTGGCTGTTTACTTACTAGCGTTGTTGGAAGATTGCCAAGTATTCATGTCCTAGAGACTATCGCCAAGGTCTCTAAATTTTTGCAAGGGGCTATCGCAGCCTCTATAATGCCATTGACACTCTGCAGAAATGCAATTATTAAACTATGTACATACTGTACATAAACAGGCCAGCAAGTCCTCGAGTCGCCACGCAGCGGAGTGTCCACCCACAAGGTGGTCCGACGACCTGGTCGCAGAACGTCGCTGGATGTAGGCTGCCTTCAACTAGTCATGGTGGAGATCATTGAGGAAGGCTTATGTTCATCAATGGACTACATTTGGCTGGTGGATGGATGGAGACGAACAGGGCATTTCATGTAAAGTCAACATGGAAAAAGTGACAGTCATTGGTTTTAGTCAACAATTTGGTCAATAATAATTCGATATAACCGTATTTTAAATTTATCCCTCGTTACGAATTCTTGTATCTTCGATGAAGTATCAGAACCTGGTGAACACTTTTTTCAAAGGTTACTTATTAAGTTATTCAGATTGAGCAGGAAGCAGTGTTTATTCTGTTTGTTTGAAAATTGGTGAAATGTTTTTTTAAAGACCTCCTAAATAAAATAAAATGAAAAATATTAGACTACCTAAAAGTTCATCCAATTATAATAATCCATACTAATATTATAAATGCGAAAGTAACTCTGTCTGTCTGTCTGTTACGCTTTCACGTAAAAACTACTGAATAGATTTTAATGAAACTTTAAAATAATATAGCTTATATATCAGGATAGAACATAGGATACTTTTTACTCCGGAAAATGTAGTATTCCCGTGGGAATGGGTATTTCGTGATCTACCAAAGCGATTCGAAGGAAATTTGGTATAGAGAGAGGTAGAGCTCACAGAATTAACATGAGATAGTTTTTAGCCCGGAAAATGTAGTATTCCCGTGGGAATGGGTATTTCTGGATCTACCAAACCGATTTGAATGATTTTTGGTATAGAGGTAGGTAGGGCTCACAGAATTAACATGGGATAATTTTATCCTGGAAAATGTAATCCCGTGGGATAAACATGTTATAAATGCAAAAATCTCTCTGCATTTAACCCTAGAGTCTACGCGGACGGAGTCGCGGGCAAAAGCTAGTAAGGAATAATATGATGTAGTTAATATTATAAATTTGTTTTCGAGTACTTTTTAAGGCGTTTTTATTTATAGTATAGCAAACAGTGAACTACGTTTTTTCTACATAAAAATTAACTAACGTATCTATGTATAACAAGGTTTTGGACATTTCTATTGTACATAACATTTAAATTGATCCAGCAACATCAGGTTAAGAAAATAACAATCGCATAATCTTGAGCTTTTGAATATAATATCATTGTGACATCTTTACTGCAAAGTGCTACGGTTTTGATACGCCCTACGTAGCCATACGTGCTACGACCGTAGCAGATGTAGGCTACGCTGTTACAGATTGTCCAGGAACAATTGTATTTATACGAATATTTACAACCTAAATAGGACAAAAAATGAGAGGTTTGCCTGTACCGCAAATGTTTGTGTACCCAAAAACAAGAATGTGAATGTTGATGTTTTGAAAAACTAATATAAAGGCCCTTTTTCTTCTATTGTGTTGCTACTGAATTATTGTCATTATTTACATGATAAAAACTAGATTATTCAGAACTGATTATTTGAGAAATGGAAACACTGCGCTCTTCTTCCGGAGGATGGCAAGTTAACGTGGCGACACTAGCGACACTACGGCCGATTGCGGAAGGCTATAGCATTCGTGTCAGTGGCGCGTTATTTGAAAATCCCAATATAAAATTAGGTGCTTAAAGATGTTACTTACGTCTGGCAGAACGACTTTTACATGTGAAGTTACATATCACTTGAAATAATGAGTAAAGTGTGGTTTTGTAGACTTAGTTTTCCCGTTCTTCTCTAGCGATGACTGCCTTCCGAAAAGGGTGGTATTAAACATTTTATAGATTCAATAAATGTTATTTCATTTTATCTAATTTGACACTTAATGTGGTAAAACCTTCAAATAATTTCATTGTTTAAGAATGTATCATTACGAGGTAAAGTATTTAATATTGATAATAATATTCAAATATTCTTAGACCCTCTCGATGGTAGAGGAGATATGTGCCCATTCATTTCATTCATTCTTTGTATTTTAATTGAAAAATGTTTTGTTAATTTTAACATAGACAGGGTTTATAAAGTAAATTCCTTATCTAAGTCGCAGTTAGGATATTTCGAACTCTTTCTAGACTGAAACTCTCTCGGAAAACTGAAAGTATCTCGGTACTATTACGGGGTATGTCGAGGTCCTAAAGTTCTCACGCTGAAGAAAATCCTCAGGTTGTATACAAATATCTGCCACCTTTACAGCTCGTAGTAAATACCTATGTATGAACTACATCCACGTTATCTTGGAGTCACTTGTATCAAAAAGAGTTCTTAATCATCTAAGTTATTGTTAATAAGGCTTTTAGAAAACATAATTCACTAAGGGTTACCTCGAAATAAGCAAGTCTAAGCTCTAGGTGTAATGAAAAAATCTAATAATGAAAGACAGAAGGGTTCGAATTTCCACATGTTCTACGTTAAAGCCTTCATTGAATTCAGTCTGAAAATTACTTTTAATTATGCGTGCCTTCTGTCTATTTATAATTCGCTTTTCAGACCGTTTATTTTTACATATAAGTGGTTACATAGATGTAGAGTCGATGTTAAACACTCATAAAACATTTCCCCTGTCAAATTATTTAAGTAGTAGAGCTCTAAAATATTCTACAAAAAGTGATTTTAAACTTTATATTAACCCATTTCACTACAACCTTATCGGATTGTTAAACAACAGCATAAGCGCCAAAAACGTCACGGGAATATCTGACTTAACGGTTAAAACCTTCAGTTCAGTTTCCCTTACGTGAAAATCGGCTCGAGGAGGCAAGCGGTGCTTAATTTCGACGCAGTATATGGGCGATTCTATGGTGTAGGGGGGATAGCACGCTGTCAGCTTCGGCTGCCAGAGGTCCTGAGTTCAAGTCTCGGTGGGATCGCATACTTTTGTTTTTCTTTTATTTTTCTCGACATTTTTAATAATATTAGGGTCTTATTTGATTGTATACGTCCATTTACGTTAGCAGGCAGTGTTTTTCTTTTTTATTTTTATGTATTTTTGTGCTAACTACGTAGAACATAATTAAATTAAATTCACAGAAAAAAGTTTGTTGATTCAAAAAAAAGAAAATTAATTTCTTCCCTAGTGAAATCGAATCAATTAAAATCTTTTTGGCAAACATCGGGAATCAGAAAATTCTACCATAAAAAATCAAATGACTGTAGTTGGTTTCTGATTGTTAATCTTTTAATGACTTTTTAAATTTAATGTTAATGTTGTAGAAAAATAGGTTGTTGATGTATTCCTATTTTAATACCTACGTTATGATCTTATTATCGTGGATAACTATCTAAAAGGGAAGATTTTTTTTAAATAATATGCAAGTACGAACGAATATATATGGATAAATATGTCATTATTTAAACTTCAATAAATATTTTTTATTTTTATTATTATTATTTTTTATTTAATAATAACCGACTTCATTATATACTGCCTGTGTCTCCTTTAGAAAAATCAAAACTAAAAAGGGCTGTTTCTCAAGATATATAAACACATCTAATTAAAATATATGTAATTTTAACGCATAGCAGAAGTAATAAATAAATCATCCCTATTAGTTTATAGAGAAAATCCAAGTTTTTAACCTAAGCGAGCATATTTACGCTATTTCCCCAATATGAAAACAGGCATTTGGTCACTTTTAACCGACAACCCTGGTAACCGCTTTACGTTCCAATCCACTCATAAATATACTATTTCGGCACTGACAATAAGCTTTTATATTTATACGTAATAATACTAATTCAGTTGATTGGAAGGGTTTTAGCCTCGTAGACTTAATTTCAGAGATTACTTACATACGTACGTAGCTGTCATCTAGCGTAGTACGTGCTACGCCGTAGCACTGCTACGCAAATCTGTTTTAATTTACGTTAATGTGTATGCTACTTTATTTTATCTAACAACATAAGTATTTATTGCATGATATGTTTGAAATGTAACTTAATTTTTAAAATTTGCCCACCAAGCCTTACGAACTACGTTTCATAGGCTACAGAGTAAATAAAAAGGTGGTGTTGCCAGTCGAAACTCTTTACCCCCGTTTTGGGTAAAAATTAAGGTGGTGGTATTATCTTTTAAGATAATACCTTTTTCGGTTTACGATTACTTAGTAAAAATGTCTTCTTGGAATAATTTTATTTAAATCCAGTCCACTCCAATGGGAAATTTTACAAAGACTGTCTTGATATTCAGTTATTTAAAAATTGCTTATAGGATGAAAGTAAACATAATAGTTATTAAGTATAGGACCCTTAATGTCTTTCGGGATGAAACTAGATCTATCACATACTATTCGAAATTATTTCACCACTTAAATAGTGAAGGGGTAATAAAAAACGAATTAGGATTTACCATAAATAGGTAAGGGCTTTAATTATTTTTAATCGACATAAATGTCGACCAAAATGTACCAATTGTCGAATAATCTGGAACATATAGGGGATTTAAAGGATTCCAATAAAATACTTAAAGATATTAGTATATTTAAAGTCTTCCAACAAATTTCAATCATCACACCAACTTTCTCGTAAATATCGCACTAATCACAAAATAACGCCGAAAAGTGATGGTGAAACATATTTCCTTTGAATTGGCCAAAAAAGCATCTTATGTATTAATTGATCCTTAAATTATTAGAAAGATAATAACGATTTTCTTTGTTTTATTTGAAAATTGTTCCGTTTTAAATTACAAAAGCTATCCTGTTTTAGTGCGATATAACCTATTAAGTAATGGCAGTTACAAATAGCTAGAGATACAATAGAAGTTCCCACTTCATCATATACGTCTCATTGCTGGGCCTACTCTACAACTGAAAGAGTTTAAGCCTTAGGTCCATCACGCTGGCCTAGAGCGGGTAGGTGGACTACACACCTAAGAAGTTTTTAGTTTCTGTTAAATTTTTACAATATAATTTAAAAACTACTTAATTTGAATGATTTTGTAATGGACATACATAGGAACATATAAAATGGATAATACATAGGACCATGGTAGTTACATTCACTACGTCGCACTCCGAGAAAATGCGTATTTTCCCTTAATACGTAGTTTAGATGGCGACGTAATTGAATATTGCGCCAGTATTATTAACTGAAATGCAAGGGGTAGTGTTCTTGTGTGCGTGCAGGCCATAAATCAATAGAGGGATTCATGCGCTTTGACGAGAGGTCACGCCTAACCCCCGCCCCGCACCCCGCACTGTCTGCGTCCCCCCGCAACACCCTGCGCCCTCTACTGGATATATTTAACGCATAGACTCGGGCTTTTGCTAAATGGGAATCTCTTTGTTCTCCTGTATGAAATTTTGACTGTAATGTTTATGCGTAGTATTGGTCTTTTGTATGTATCATGATGATGTAGATGTGGGGTTCGAATTGCGCGTCGGAAAAATTAGGTTTTTCCGTCATAGTTTACATACTCTCTAAAATGAGCTTATTCTTATGTAGTAATTTTAAACAGCTGAGTATAGTACGTAATGGTCCTCTGTTAAATCGTTCGAGAATAATAATAGATACACCTAACAGTCACATACATAGTTCTGACCCCAAGCTAATCCTAGAGTATCCAAGTCTTGTTTCGTGGATATCAAAAACTACGAGAGACTTATGGGTCTCATAAACGTTTAGACCCGAAACAAATATTTGTGGATCACACAGACAGTTTCTAGCTGCGGGGATTAAACCCGCGGCCTCTCAATTCGCAAGCTGGTATCTTGCCAACTGTGCCACGGGGCTGTCATAATAGCGTGAAACAACTTTTTCAACAAAAGAGTTAGTTAAAAAATACTAATTTTTAAGGTTACAGGTATACATACATACATGCATATCTAGTTTTACAATAACATTTGCATAACTCTATTATATAAAAACAATTAATATATTCATAAACATATATTTATAATCATACACCATAATTTATTGCCAAATTATTGAGAAATCATTCTCAGACTCTCATTTTGGTCAAATACCATGTTATGGCGTCATTATTTCGAGCGGAAGCGCATTCGAAAGAATAATGGATTGGACAAAGAAAGAAGAGAATTCAAATTCGGAACTTTGGGGAAGATATCGAAAAAGAAGATTGTGCGACGAACAAAGGAAACCCTAGGGAATGAAAGAATGGATTCATATCATCCTCATAAAATATGATCGTATATAAGTAGAACATGTCACCTCGGAAAGAGCTTAAAGTATGTAATATTATGAACGGTACAAATATAAAATCTAGACAAAGGAATTCAAGTAGGCATAAAACGCCACACGTAAATATCAAAGGTATCGGCAAATGGAATATTCCAGAGAAGCTTTGTCAAGAGGTGGGTGCATAGACTATGGGTAGTAGTAAAAGGGTATACGTGCACAACTGCTATGAGATTTTCATATTCAATATGAAGCATTTAAGGGTTGATATTCCTTGCATGCAGATACTGCAGGCTATCGATTGATTGCGTATCCGGACCTCGGATGCGCAAAATATCTAGCACACGCCGTCCCGGGCTACCGATGTACAGGTATTAAATTTCATCAAGCGAACCCTTTCATTATATTGCGTTCTATGATGCAAATGGTACAAAGGCCTATAGGCATGCGACTTTCTTCTTTAAATCGAACTGAATCTGCAAGACTAATAAAAAATAATGTCTTATATTATTTTGACAAATAAAACTCCTGAATATTTTTATATGGCCACGACAAATTGAAAATCTGATGGTAGGCACGAAGGTATCCAAATCAGAGCAGATCACTTAATACCTTCATATTCGTCTGCTGACATGCTTCTTAACGCTACGCCCAAAGACCTAGAAGACCTAAAGGAAGAAGGTAACAAGTGAAAATCTATTCCGGCCGTAAGAGCCGTATGTCGGGGTCAGTGGCTACGCCAGCATACCAACTAAAACCTCTCGGTGACCATCACGCGCATTTAGGGTGATTTTGCGGCATCTCAGGACCAGAAGTGCCCTAAATGGTCCGCTGCCGCCCAGCGCACCGTCCAATTATGGACCCCTCCAAATTGGGAGGGCTTGGTATGCCCTCCACTTAATCTATTTGGACGTTCGCCTTCCGTGAACGTCCGCGACAGTTAAGAGGTCTCGTCCTCTGCCGCCAATCTCGGGGTTGCTATCATAGGGTACCGCCCCCGCAGTACGCCCTGCTACCCCAGTACCCCTGTTAGTCGCCTCTTACGACAGGTAAGGGATACCGTGGCGGAATTCTTACACCCCCAATCCACAGGGCGGCGGACTACATACCTACATATTACTTAAGGCTTTTTTCCTTCCCAGTTCAAATACGTGACAATAATCATGATTACCTTTAAAAAGAAAGAATTATGTGCATGGATCTAAACCCGGAACCTAATCCTCTTGGCCATCATTATTGGCAAATACTCAATTTCCATCTTCTTCATCTTCAAAGTTTGTTACGTCCACTACGGGACATCGTCCTCTACTATGCCACTGCGCTCGATTTTCGGAACTCCGCATCCAACCGCTGCCACCTTGCGAACTCACTCACTGCTCTCTCTAGTCTCCACCTACAAATCTAAATAATTCATAAAAGTATAATAAATTTCATTCGACTTCATAATGCTTCGCGAAGGAATCCTACACCTCAATCACTTCAACTCCTACGGGCTACGATCGATAGCTGCTACTAAGAATAGCCGGCCGTTGCTAGGTAGCACGGGAGCTCGACGTCTCCTTAGAAATATATTTCATAGAACCGCTCGCCTACGAGTATGCCCCGTGACATTTACTGGAGCCCACAATATAAAAGTAGATTTTTTAAATATATATGTATATAAAGGTACGAGGTAGTGGGTGGTGTGGTAGGCAGAGTTATCTGGAAACAAGCTATTGCTACATATAATCTCTAACGTACCGACACAATTATGCCGGCCAATTCAAACATGAATACACACGGGCGGTTATAAAATGTTTCATTCTTCATCATTACTTCATATACCACTTCTAGTAGCGGGCCTCTTCTACAACTGAAAGAATTTAGGCTTTATACCACCACGCTGGTGTGAACATAGTGCGGGTTGGTTGACTAAGAAAGACCACCTAAGAAATTCCTAAGAACTTTTAGGTGTGCAGATTTCCTGGTGGAATTTCCCTTCGACGGTAAAGTATGTGATAATTCAATGTTTCATTATTTTTCTGAAATCGCCGCATCGGGGCAAGTAGACCGTAAGACTGACGGCTGGTGGGGGAAAAAGGTTTTCGAATGGAGACCGCGTACAGATAATTGCAGAGTTGGACTTCCACTTACAAGATGGACTGACAGTGTCATCAAGATCTCAAGCGCCATTGGATGCAGGCTACTTCATATTTCGTTGGAATAGCCCAATGTCAAACAATCAACGTCCTTTAGCTGATGTTTTTTTTTTGCAATAATGGTGATGTTATGGCTGACAAAGGAATTAGGAACTTTTGCCGCACCGCACAAAGTTTGTCCAGCGATCTGGATCACAATTCCTAAATTGCAGCTACTATTGGATATATGTAGTGAGGATACATTAGAATCCCATCCCGTATTGCTAGGGGATCCATGGGAGCTGTTGGGGTCGCTGACTGTAGTGACCTGGAGTAGAGTGATGGCACAGTGGCCTGCAAATTCCTTACTAAGGCCTAACTGATAAAAATATTTAATATATTATACATACATAACCTCTTGCGTTTATTCTCTGAAGTAGGCATATATGCATTACTGAACCCAAACATCAGTTGGTTACATAACGCTGCGCCAGCGAATCCAGGGCCTCTCGATTTATAGGCATCTGTTTAACCAACTGCGTCAAGAATGATGTCAATCTACAAATTGCTTATTCCATCCTCTCCTTCCCATGTAAGTTACAGGGCTGATACTCTCACGAAAAGTGGGAGAAGAATTAATGTTCTCTTCGAGGATTATAGGCGAAAATCGGGAAATCAGGTAGTATACTTTTAAGGTATACTTTAAAATATACTTTATACTGGTCCCGGTGTAAGTCATTGGGGGAGGCCTATGTCCAGCAATGGACCACAATTGGCTGATGATGATGATACTTTAAAATTCTACCACAACATTGTAGGAGTTATTGGATAGATAATCCAAAGCAACAAGCCTACTTTGTATGGTTTTATCTCATTACACTCATCGCAAATGCATCCTGACAGAGGCACGCGTAGAAATGGCGCTAAGCCGCTCAGCTAAAAAGGCTCGAAGGAAAATTTTAAAACTACAGAAAAATTTATCAGCATCAGCAGGTTGGCTACATCTCCTATCATTTACGTTTTGAAATCATCTAAAATTCTTGAAGTATTTTGTTTGGAGACGAGTGTAGCCGACTGTCCATTACCTGATCACTCTACTACGAAGACACGAACGATGATAAAAAATTCAAAACAAAATGAAAGGCTCCATTTGGTTGCCACTCATTTATAACACACTGCCCGGATTGCTAAGAATCGGCCGTGACAAACATATGATAGTCTAATCGTAGGTTCGGCCCGCTAAGTATGCTGATATTTCCTTTCTTGTCTTATTAAACTGCCTTATTGCAGAGCTAATTTCTTCACATTTCAATATATCAATTGGAAGGAATAAAATTTCAAAATAATACATTTTTTTACCATCATCTTGATAGACGATGGCGTCAGGGGTACTAAAGCAAGGGGTTGCAAAAGCTCACCCCTGTTTTGCGTGACCCAATTTCGTGATAAGGGTGGGGTAAGATCGACAAGACTGACGAAATACGAAGGTAACGCAGCTTACGCCGAATTCAACGAAAGTAGTCACTGGTGAACGCACACAAATTTGGTTTCTTACAATATTTTTTCTAAGGAGTTAGTGAGTTGTTTGAATTTGATGGTAAGAATTTATTTTTCCTCCTAGTATTTTGGTACCAAACTAATCAGGGTTTTGTAGTTATTAAACCCTCCTTTAAAATTCAGAATAATCAAAAAATACTTATTAGTGCAGGTATGCAGGTTTTTAGCAATTTCTTACATTTTTTTTATAAAAATAAGTGCTGCCTAGCTTTTGTATTTTAATTCTGTAGTTGCAAATATGTTATTTAAAAATCGCGAATAACATAACATTTAATGTTTTCGCTTTCACTTCATGCTTAATGAATTCGCTAGTTATTGTTGGCTTGCAATAGCGAAACTTCGCTTTTGCCTGTTGCTTCATCAAGGGTAAATTTAAAACTTATGACAAGATTAATAATCAATAAGTCATGCAAAGTATTTGAATTTATTGCAATACCATGGAAAAAGATTGCCTGGTAAGGTAGTTATGAAATTTTGCATAACGACCTAAAATGAGTCTAGGAATTTCATTTCAGGACGCAAAATTACGCACAAAGACTCAGCGCAGCAGCGAACCTTTTTCCCTATGGGAAGTCATAGCAAAAATTTTCCTAGATGCTCAATCCTGACACCCAAATTAATATAAAATGAATATCTTATTGTCCAAAGATATTATTATCAACGAATAATTGCAGATGCAATAGAAAACATTTGTGTGTTCTTTGAGCAGATTGAATCTCTGATTTATTGTGAGATTTGATTTCATCTGAATAAGTTTAATTTTTGTAAGTTTCAAATTTTATTCAAATACATATAGCTGGGGTATTGTCAGATGACAATACCTGATATAAATAATATTTGTTATGGTTTTACCATTCTCGATTTTAATTAGTGCTACAAGAATCTTTGAACTGTTAGGCACCTTTGTAATAAAATACACGCATACAGCATTATCCCATTTCTTAGTCACAAGAAAAAATTAAAAACTCGTAATGCAGTTAAAGAAGAACAAATAAAACTTCGCCATGTGGCATTACATTCAGATAATATAAATAAGAACGCTTTAAGATTTAAAAACTGTTTTGTTCCAAAGCCTCCCTGACTGTCGTGGTACTTTTAATGACTTTGAAAAAGCGCATCAGCCACTTACCACCAGACCATACTTAACTTCCATATGAATAAAGGCAAGCCCGTTCAGCCGTTTCCCAATCCTTGAATATTGACTCCTTCACTGAAGTTTGTGAATCTAGTAAATCAATTTCTATTCAGGGATCTTATCAAGTTCAATTTTATCAAGTTATTTGTAAGAAAAAATGTCAACCAAATTTTATTCATTACCGTTTATTGATTAATTGATACACATCGAGTAAAAGTATATAACATATTGATTATGATATTGGTACATATAAGACGTACATACATTGATTACTGATATTATTCATGATTAAATTTGCATCGATGAAGCATACAATATAAGCATTGATTATGTTCTTTCAGCATACCAATAAGTTGAAAAAGCCAGAGTATATTATTTTCAATTAAAATATTAACTTACCCTACAAGTTAATACATCATAAAATCATTAATAAAACGTGAAAAGTACTTCCAAAATGATTCCTCAGCTATATTCCTGTCCCAACATGTAGAACAAAATTAAATGTTTTTACTTAACAAAGGCAAAACACTACAGAAGCTTTGAGTATTATACTGTGAGAAGCATTATAATATTATCCATATAATTAATAGGTAGTATTCCAAAATAGTTAAGTCCACATAAAAATATTATCCCCGAAGTTACAATTTCAGCATCAATGTTTGAAATATTTTGAAGGTAAGTAGTAATCTAATCTTTGGCACCTAGTAAATACTTTAGAAAAGGAACATAGACCCAATTTTTCAATGAGACGGTTATTTATTTTACGTTTCCCAATTTCTAAAAAAATATATCGGCCAAAAATGCGTTTTTCAATAAAGGTGTAATCATATATCATTATACACGATAATTTTAGGAGAAAGTCATTGAATATATAAACTATTCTCCTGATATTTTCCATTCAAATATGGAACGTCGTTTACAAGAAAACAATTCAAAGATTGTAAAGACGTATTGTTACAATATATGATATTATGTTGCGATATAATATGTCGGTTATATAGTCTTACAAACATTATCTTAACTCTAGAATCGAATAAAAGTGCACAATTCCGAGTGCCGACAGATGAGACCGGCGTTGCGCATCACATCAGCTCTTGTCTCAGGTGTTGTCCAGAGCATTATCCTCAACCATGTGGGAGACGAGCTTAAAACTAATTAAATTTTAGGTTAGGCGGAAACAGTTTCAGTTAATGTGTACAATAAAGCAAAAATTGAGTTGAGTTGAGCATAAAAAGCATAGATTTTAATGTTTAGATATGGAACCAAATAATATTAAGATTTAAAATACAAAATAATAAAAGGAGAATCTAAAACACATCATCCAAATGCGCAGCGCCTCGAAAAGATAGATATTTAATGCTATTGTGTGTACTGCACACTATTAAACATGAAACTATTTTCGCATGCTAATTATGTGGAACCACCATATCTAAACACCAACATCTACGCAAGTGGATGCTTAAATTAACATGCTCAAATCATCATCGTCGTAGTCTTCGTCCTCATTGGCAGAATCTTCCTCACAATCAGAATTAGAGCCTGCTTCCTCCATGTTTTCTGTCAATATCTCAAAGTTTTCCGCCATGTCACCATCCTGGACGACATCGTCAACGTCGTTCTGCTGATCATCGTCATAGTCAGTGTCCTCCGACTCCTCATAGTACTCCTCAAAGTCGCCCTCAAATGTAACATTGGGTTGCTCCGAATTTCCTTCAGCTTCTGGTTCAATCTCAATGTGAATCATTATCGGGAATGTTGGTTCGCGGTTCTCAGTTTCCTTGCGTTCTACGGGCACATCACCATCCCCAATGAACATCTCTTTACCTGAGAAGTCATCGTTTTTCTCCGCATCAGCATCACCGTCACTTTTTGGCTCGTCGTCTTCATCCTGTTTGAAAATATTCGCCAATTCAATCTTACGGCTCGGATCGAAAGCCATTAGCTTCCCATCACAGTAGAGATCCAGCTTTGCGGCCTCCATAATACCTTTTACTAAGATATTGATCATGTTCCCTTCGTCAACCTCGTCGCATGTCATATCTTCAGAATCCGGAAACATGTTTGCGAGGTGCTTAACCACTTTTTCATCCATCAAGATTTGTTTTAAGAGTTCTTCGATACCAGGGGATTGATCTGGTGATACTGGTTCAAGAGCAAGCTTCGCCAAAGATCCTGTGCGAGCAATTAATTCCGCACCTGGCGCTACCCCAATTAGAGCAGTCAAGTTAGGTACAAACGTGTGCATTCCGGCCGTCAAAAGATCATCTAAGTATTTCCTGAAGTCCATTTTAGTCGCAACCGCAGTACACTGAGATTGGATCTGCCGGATTTTCTCTCGTGTTAAGATTTTTCCATTGGAGTACAAAGCAGCGTTCTGAACTTTCTTAATCAATTCAGAATCCAGCACATGGGACATGTCAACAAAGAAAGCGTTATTTCGTTCGCCCAAGGTACTCACAACATTCATGAATAAAAAGTCGTCTTCCAAAATTAGGTCTAGTTCCGGGAAGTGAATCTTATACGCAGCTCTGCATTTAGGAACCAAATGTTTCAAGTTTTTGGTGACAGACAGCAGTAGGTAATGCGCCTGAATAATAATTGCGCCTCGCACTTCAGTTGATACATCACCATCCACGCCAAGTGGATCCGATGTAATCAAATCGTTCAGTAAAGCTTTTGCGTCATTGGGTGAATATTTAACCCTTTCAGAATAGGCCTTGGTCACGCGAGCTTCAACATTTGCCAGCAACTTTTGGATATTAGAATTCGGCATTTCCACATCAAACTCCTGTTCTCTCGTCACCTCCAGCACATCGATTTGAGATGTGCTAAAGTTCGTCCCACCTCCCGCCATTGAAGGGGCTTTGTCATCTACATCGCTGTTAAGATGTTGCCAATCATTCAATTTGCTTACGTTATATATGGGAACTGGTGCCTTGGGAGCGCCACCGAGGTCTTCGAAGAAGTTGTCCAACTCCGACAGCTTGTTGGCTTCCATCGCTTTGTAAACTACGTAACCCGCAAGTGTCTCTAACAGTATTATCATTTAATATTGCACTTCACCACTTTACCATGAATAACTAACAGGAGACAGGTTCATTCACTACAGTCTCCACGAGCCATTTATTACAGGTGCACAGTGCGACGATCAATAAATTATTGAGATGTAGTGTTGCCATTCGAGTCCTCAAAATACTGAAAGCGTAGTAAAAAAATAAATCCCGAAATCAAAGGGTTTTACAAATTTTTAATAAATAAATCAGAATCATTAACAATAATTCCAAAAAAATATTATTTGTGAATTTTTAATGAGAATTTTGAGTTATATTCAATCAACATTATTCCTACTTAGTAAAAGTAATTAAAGCGTTATTTAAATTATTTCTTATTAATTAAGCTACGTAAATTACTACACAAGTAAGTTATTAATCTTATTATCAGTAGTGCCTATGGTGTTAATATAGCGAACCAGAAAAAATGATTTATTCATCATAAACATACAAATTTTTTTTTGTTTATAATGTTACTGTAAATTCAAATTTTAATTCATATTTTGTTTTAAACTTCATTTGCTCATATTTCATAGTTTTCAATGATACTGTGTCCAGTTATGGACACAGACCTTAAATTGGACATTGTCAAAATAAAACGCCAGTTACCAGTGCTCAATTTTATTTATTCTCCACTTTCTCTAAACACCTGTAATCCCAGATTACTGACCAATTAGCTACAACCAGGAATAATCGGAGATTGCGACGGCAATTCAAATTCGACAAAAGACAATTGGAACAGATGGAGTGACTATCTTCATTGCGTGGGTGTAGAGTCACTGATTTTACAGAAAAAACATTTATATTTATTCGAACTTAACGTGAATGATTATAATACCTTGGCTATTCGAGTTATAGTCTTTTTATATCAGAAGAAAGTGCTTTACCTTCACAGATTATTTAAAAATAACTCTTGAATAAATTTGCCAAAATTAGACTGGAATGGTTTTAATAGCTTTTTAAAAATGATTTACAAGGCTATTAAAGCGCAATAAAGTTGATTTTTGGAGAATTGTCGTTTTATTTCATTGCTGTTCCATAGTTCAGTGTCGAATTTTTCCACCACTAATTTACCTTTTAAGGCAGAAAAATTGCCTATTCCACAAATAATTAATCATATGGTGCATACCTATTTCTGTAATTCGAATGATAAGTCAAAATACAGAAATTTCATGTAAACTCACCGCCTGGCAACATTATTCTAAGGTCATTTGTAATGGACGTTTCGCGGGAAATCGTATGCCAAAATCAAACGCTAGGGCGATATGCAGATAAACCCCATTTACTCGAAAATTACATGTAAATAAGGGTGGAATGTGATTATTATTTGAAAAACACTGAAGTTATAAACTTTTCATTAGTATGTAGTTTGAACTCCTTTACATTATAATCGTTTTAAACAAGATGTAGATTCAAAATTGTGAAATTTTGTTAACATTTTTTTTCTTGTTCCTTTTAAATAATCATAATATAGTAGTCTCGTTCCAATATTCGTACTTACCGCTTCTTTTCCTCCTCCTGAAATATACATTTAACGTTACAAAATGTGTTTGAAAATAAGTTTGGACGCAAAAAGGATTGGGTTCAGGATTAGGTACTGATATCTTTATTTAAAACAATAACTTTACTAATTGGAAGTTTCTTTTTTTTTATAAGATGATTTCTTTAGTGACAAAAATGTCGACAAAAAATGCTTACGTTTTCCATATAAACCGCATACATTTAATTTTAATACTGATAGTTGTATGGAAAATGTTTATTTTTGGCGGGATTTTTCTATCGCCAATGGGTTTTTGATCACCGTCGCTATTATCTGCCTTAGTTTCCGGTCACAGTTTGAATACATCCTGTATAATATATTCTTTTTGATGTTAATTAATAATTAAATTACGTGGTGGTGGACTTTTAATACTTTACAATCAGAGTTTTTGGCTCCATCACCATTATTCGGTATAAAATTGGATTAAGGATTTCATTACAAATGTGACTAGTCATTTTTGTGTTACTACGAATTGTATTATTTCCATTGACATTCAAGAAACCTGTGGATTCATTCATCCTTGTTTCGAGCCAGTTAATAAATCCCAGTAGGGCGGAATGCCACGTCGACTTTACTGGGTTATTGGGTCAAGGGTAGCACCCTTCTATAAAAAGGGGTGCTTTCATTCATGTAAAGGTTGCCTTTCTTGGTTGGTTCAGTGAACACTTTGTGTTAATAAGTAAGCTGTGTAGCGCTATTGAGAGGCCAACCTGTGAAGCGAGAGTCCTTGGTTCGATTCCCGCAACGAGACATACGTTAATACTGGGTGTGGGTGTATGAGACACAAGTATAGTAGTAGTCACTAGTCATAGTATTATGTGTGTAATTTTGCTTCACATTCGTCTTAAACCCAAAAGCAAATAAAGCAAAAAAAATGCGGCATAATTTGCAAAAAAAAAATAATGGTCATACCAATTCTTTAAAAAAAATCGAGTATAAATGAAATAAAAATGAATGTTAATATCCAATATATTTATTTTATTTACACGAAAATAATAAAATTTTGTAAGTAGCATAAATTTGCGTATAAGAAAGTAAAGCGTGGCGCATTGCATCGCACCATGATTTCACAAACAAAACGAAAACAGAAAAAAATGTTACATCTTTTGTGATAACTCTTAAAAGTCAAAAAATTCACGAACAACGCCAAAATTTCTCAATTCACCAAAACATTAGTACACGCGTATATTTAGTTTAAAAATTTCCATCCAAAAATTAATTACATCCTACAGATTATCATCACTAACTAATAACAAATTGTCACAATTAATAATTAAAGGACAGAATCTAAAATTTCGAGTATTTCATTGAAACATATAAAAAAGAACATATAACACACATGCCAATAACGATTTATAACTCATAATACAGTGTGATTCATTGTAATAAATAGTTTTGTTATAAAATGCATATAAAAGCAATATTCAAATCATTCAGTTCTTGTACAATATTATCTGTCCCGCATTCGGACGCCACATTCATTCATTCAGGATGGTATCACTAAACAAGCACGCTACGATAACACATGCCGCACCGTTTTATACAAATAGCTGACTGAAAAATATTTATAACATTTTATTCATATTATTGCCATATAAAGTTCCTATACCACCAATATATTCTATATATGATTATCGAACTTAAATATTATGAAAAAGTTGTAAAAAGTCTTACAGAGTGTTGCCAGACTATAAATATTTTTCAATCAACCTTGTATGGTTTCGCTAATATTCATTTGTGACAGGGTGACTGCACCACATACAGACTATTAAAATTCACCTACATTAATTCTAATAAAACAGAATACAGGACATTTCAGTTTCGATTTGTCAGAAGTGTTCCTGATTAGTGTGTTCACCCTACCACTATTAGAAATAAGGATAAAAACAATATCTTTTGCTGTGTTTTCAAAACAATAAAATAAGCAAATGAAACATACGTGATTAAAAATATAAATACGCAACAGGAATAAAACTCACATAGAAATAAATAATTACTATTCATTGACAAACTTGTTCGCAATTCTCACGATGAATGTATATTTGAATAAAAACATGGAATAAAATATTTCACCCGATCGTTTGCATTGTATATAATTATCCTTACTTTATATATGAACAATTTAACCTTAAAATTATTTGTATGCGACATCCTGAATCCACACGACATAAGTTACACAATAAAATTAAATTCATATGAATACTTGTGATAAGAGAATATACTTCATCTCGATATAAAATTTCCCCGTCACCATAAACACATGCCCGTACTGTACAGAATATGTTGGCGAGAGATACTCACGCACACTTCCAATTATTGCAAGTTATATTTAAGTATACTTTTCAAACATCAACAGGAGTATAGTAAAGTGGTTTTGTACAAAAATATATTTATCAAAGTATGCTCGATGACAGCTAAAGTAATTTTGTGGACATAAATTCTCATGTACTTATCCATTCTAACGTTAAAAACTAATTACAACAACAACAAATTGAAGAAAATGTGAAAAAATACATTATTTCTTACTGGCGACGCCGTTTTTCAGTTTTGTGTATTCATTGAACATCGCTTGCACGTCTTGTAGGGACCGTTCGATCTGTTTCACGAAGTTTGACGAACTCTGGAAAGTACAAATGTTTGTTTGAGCACATACTAGTTAATACAGCATTTGGTCTTTGTGGCCTAAGGCCGAAACCCTCTCAGTGGTAAAGGAGGCCTGTGCTTAGTGGGACATATATCAAATAATGATGGTGACCAGCATTTTTTAACATGGTATGAAAGTAGCGGTACTTCAATAGAAGCCCTAAAATGTTACACGTTATGTAATTGTCTAGTTTATGATTAGTTATTGTGGGGTCAGGTTATTCTCATATACATAAAATATATTTTTGGTGAACAGATTTAAAAATTTAAGATTATTTAGATTTTTTGGCTTTTTTTGGGCTTCTATGGAAGATATCCCACTGCGTATGAGTTTACGAATAAAAGCAGTGGAACTTCAACTTTCCAACATAAATGAAATATTACTGCATTACAGCCATTATAAATGCATAAATGTACGGTTCTATTTCTGCGATAATAAGTTAATTTCAAGGGGTGGAAAGATATTACATGACATTACTTACTTTGGATTTTTAAATAAACTATATGACCATTGTAACATTTTATCTTACAACCATGATTACCGGCAAGTGTAAGGGGTCATAAAAGTGAAGAAAAATTCGTTGGAGTTAGAATTAACCCCTCAATTACTGAGAAAGTCAACAGTGGTACTTATATCCGCTGACTTTATCTGACCAATGTCCAAATGTCTTAATAAATTTAATTAGTCGAACCACTTTCGACTACAGCAATTGAGATTTAACAGTGAGATTTAAAACTCATTAAACTAAAAAATGCCTTAAAAATGTTGAGAAAGTACAAAATGAATGTAATGAATTCAAAGCTGTGTTCTATGAACTATAGCAATTTTTATTAAAGCGTGAGTGCTTTTAGCTTTCTATGTTAAAACTTACTGATATCACATTCCCTTTACGCTTTGCATGAATATAGAAAACCGTTTCAGAACAAAAAAAATGGATTTATCGAACGCTATATTTACTGTAAGAGATAAATATTTAGTTTAAAGAGTACTTGTAAATGAATTTCATGTCATTAATAAAAATCTGATAGTGTTGATCTTAATTTATTTTCTAGAATCCATCGCCTTTCTTTATCCTTCGAGCTCAAGAAGCCATTAGCTAAGGGAGATACTAGAACCAAGCTGAGCGAAGTCTAGGACATAGGGTCCATACTGTGACCAGGATCTTATTTACTTAACTCTTTATTGTACACAAACATACAGAATATATACAAAGTATAAAGGAAGGTACAACAATAGAACACTTTGGAAGTCTCCTGGGGAGGCCTATGTCCTGCAGTGGACGTCCTTTGGCTGATGATGATGATGATAAAGGAAGACACAAATGGCGGCATCTTACCGTGATGGGACAGCTTTTTTTGCTGGACACATGGAAGAATAGAGTATCTTCTGCAACGATGATGTAGGAGACTCCGTAGCCATCGTCAGCCACTGGACCGAAGCCCCCACCGGCACTCACGCAGTTGGGGTGCTTCTTTAGATCCAGCATGTTGGTTTGACCTAGAAACAGTAACTGATTATTAGCAACATTGTAATGCTATGATTACTTTAAGAAGATATAGTGACTATAGTAAATTGTCTTTCATATTGACAGACACGGTACATATTTAAGCTCCGAAACCACGAGGCAGTCAAGCAGTGACATTTCAGAATTAGTTATAAATCTAATTTAGATCCTACGATGTTTTGCAGTTTAGGAGGGTCTGGTTTTAGCCTAGAATCAAACTTAAAACGTGTTGATGCTGATTTCAATGATGACAATTTGTATTAGTTGGTAAAATTCACTTTGCCGTCCGTATGTAACTTTTGACGTCAAAACTTGCAACTTATGTAAATGTTACTTTTTAACTCAACAGGAAGTTTCGGTACACCTGATTTCCTTTATGAATGCCATGTGGTATCCTAAAACTTTCGTTTCGGTTCCCGGGTCGAGCAAAGAAAAACACTATTAACGAAAAATGGATACAAAAATGTCTTGCCTATTAGGAGAACAGGAGAACATAAGAAGTTTCTATAGTATGTATCATACCATGCGGCGTCTGGCTGGTGGAAAGTCTCCAGGGTTCGTTGAACACCTCCTGGAGGAAGGGAGACTCCACCTCCAGGTATTTGGCGACGACGTACAGACAGAAGAGGTGGCGGTCGATACCGCGGCCCGCCATCGCGTCCTGGTAGCCCAGCTGGTGGCGGTTGCTGGCCTTCACGAAGAGTTCGTACCGCTCTTGTACCTGAGGAGGGGGTGCGGTTAGAGTGGCAGCAATGTGATGGCGTGGTGGCAGCATTGGTGCGCAGTTGGGTAAACAAGACTTTTTGAAATAAGAAGTTGTTTGATTCGCTTTTGTTTCGGATTGTGGGGGGAGATGACTTTAGGGTGATGGCAGCATTGCGGTAACAGGGTGGTGGCAGCATTGTGGCGCAATTGGATTGGCTGCCTAGTGAAGCTGGGGTTTAATATTATGAATATATGGGGGTGAATATTAAACTATTGCCTATGGAGAATTAACAGCAAGAACCTCCCTCAGCAACATTTCGCTTCAATGGTGACGGAAAACATCGTGATAAAACTTGCCCATCTAAGATCTAAGAAATTTCTTAGATTATAGTCCGCCAACCCGCACTAAGCCAGCGTGCCAACCAACTAAACCCTTTCAATAAAGGCCCGTACTAGCAGTGGGACGTATTCCTGATGATGATGAATTATCACTACATATGTACTTCTCTCCACCACCCTAAGGTAGACTGGTAGAGAATGCCACGAGCAAGTCCAGCTATATACAGTTTTGTGTATGAAGTATTTTAAATAAATAAATAAATAAATATGAAAAGTAGTAGTTATTTATACATACAGATGCATTAGGGTCGTCCATAGCTTTCACCCACGCAGTACTCTCATTAGTGCAAGACCGTACGGTTTCTGTTCGTCCCTCTCTGAAAAGCCTCGTCATAGAAGCCTCGTATGTGAGACAGAATCGGCCTGCGTCCCTGAAGTACGACAGTTGGAGCACGAGCTGTATAAACGCGTCGGGGGAAACGCGACATTTCTTCATGAAACCTGGAGATATCATTAAAAAAAATTATCTATCGCACAAAATAATACATATTCAGTTCAAAGTAATGATGAATGGTAATGTATGCCAATGTTTAATTCAATCTATACTAATATTGAAGCGAGATTCCAATTTCATTTAAGGATTTAGTTTGCCATTCTGTTCGAAAGACAGTCATGACTCATGAATGAAACTATAGTGTTACTCCAATCAAGGAACTATAAATGATTTACAATGATATGTACAAAGATTATACTTTCAGTAATAGAGTGGGCCTGTGTCCAGCAATGGGACGTACATGACGGTGATGGTGTTGATATTGATGATGACGATGATGTTGATGGTAATGGTGATGATGATGATATCCTACTACTATTATAAAGGCGAAAGTTTGTAAGTATGGATGTATGGATGTATGGATGTTTGTTACTCTTTCACGTAAAAACTACTGAATGGATTTGAATGAAACTTTACCACAATATAGCTTATACATCAGAATAACATATAGGATACTTTTTATCCCGGAAAATGTCGTATTCCCGTGGGAATGAGTATTTCTGGATCTACCAAAGCGATTTGAATGAAATTTGGTATAGAGAGAGGTAGAGCTCACAGAATTAACATGGGGCAGTTTTTATCCCGGAAAATGAAGTATTCCCATAGGAATGGGTATTTCTGGATCTACCAAACCGATTTGAATGATTTTGGATGTTTTATCCTGGAAAATGTATTCCC
Source organism: Cephonodes hylas (assembly GCA_030295005.1). Taxonomy (NCBI): domain Eukaryota; kingdom Metazoa; phylum Arthropoda; class Insecta; order Lepidoptera; family Sphingidae; genus Cephonodes; species Cephonodes hylas. Next base: position 17,555,210 of record AP025360.1, read on the forward strand.
GTGGGATAAACATGTTATAAATGCAAATTCTTTCTGCACTTAACCTAGAGTCTACGCGGACGGAGTCGCGGGCAAAAGCTAGTCAAAATATATACTTAGACACACACCTCTAATACCCATAACAAGTAAGTATGTATACAAACCTTTTCCATATTTAGTGTACATAAGTATCCTCAAGTCGACGTCGTTGATGAGTTTTTCAGCGACGTTGTAAGAGACGTCGATGGCGCTGAGTATCTCCTCCTTGTTTAGTTCCCACTGCAGGCGGATAGGGGGCGTGGGGGGCGTCACGACGGTGCCTTTTGCACTGCCGTCGCTGTTGTATCTATATGGGGAAATATATTGATTATTGTTCAGCAGTTTTATTTAGGAGATGAGTAGTAATAGGAGGAGATAAAAATATGATTTCTTAGCTAATAAAGATGTAATCAAGATAAATATTTGTCATAAAAGATTCATGAAAATTTCAAGTACTTAAATATTGAGTAATTATATTATACGCACCCGATTTCCAATTCAGACCATATGACGTACTCCCAGAGGTGTCCCATGACAGGTGCGTCCGCCCTAAAATTAATAGACGGTTATATTATATAATTTCTCTATGACATCACAACAATTTTATTAATACGCAGGAACTTGTAACCCCATTAAAAAAATCTGATACGGTTCTGTTGTAGTGTCACTATATCACAGAAATGTTATTTGTACCATTAAAGTATCTGAAAGTATTACTAATGCGTTTCGTCCGGTGAATATTACTATTTGAGAGCAGATTTAAAAGTCTATTTGATTGTAATGAAGCATACTGGCAATAGCATACAACAGAAATACTCACCAACTGTGTTCCGCATTGAATCCGACCTGGAACAAATATTTTAAAAATATATATAAAATACTGAAGATTGACTTAAGCATGGTTTGACCTGCTCTGTCGCATGACCATTTACGCAAGAGATAATGAATCTCTTTGTAGTAATTAAATTAAATAACGTTTAGTAACCTTAAGCTGTTTAATTAACTTGCGGTATATCACTGGCTTTTGTGTTTTGGTATATTGTAGAAAATCTCGTTAATCTCAAAATTAACTGACACCCTCACACCCATCTGGCTAGCGTGATGGACGCTCAGTTCTAAAGGAGTTCCGAACTCAGTAGTATAACATACATGGACTGATTGCCACGCAATATTTAGATATTCCATTGCTAAATTTAAATACTAAAACACTTACATAACCGTTGGTGCTGAAGCAGAGATTGAAGGATTTGTCGAACCAGCGGTCGCAGCCTTTGCCGTGAAGTAGTACGTGGCCAAACTCGTCCAATTTGCTGGGATCCTTCTGGTCGAAGCCGTACTCTATGTCATCTGGAGAAACATATCAAATTGTTATTAGCCAATCCAATGGTCCACTAGAGACTAGCTTCTTCACTCATAAAATGATTGGGCATAGTCTTTTTGGCCTTCGACCGATCCCGGTGGAGGTTGAATCCCGATTGGGGGAGGTTATGTCCAGCAGTGGACTAAGATTGGCTGATGATGATGATGATAGTCTTTTTATTATCGAGTGCCGCTAGACAAGGTTTCCAGTTCAGTATGGTCCTACTTTGTCTAGCTTGGGGAGAGAGACACTGAGCGTATGTCGGAATCTACAGCTAGCGCTCGACGAAGTCATGTCCGTTTAAATGTTACTGTCGGATTAGATCATCACCATCATCATCATCAACAGCCTTTCACGTCCATTGCTGGACGTAGGCCTCTCCTATGGCACGCCACTGGGCTCGATCTTCCGCCCTCCTCATTGGACTCGATGCCTAGTGTAAAATTCGTTATTTGTTTAAGGGTTGCGTACCCTACTTTTTGAGCTAAATTTAGTCATCATTATTTTTTTGTTACCTAGACAGACCATGAAGGCAGCTCGTTCGATGCAGTGCAGCGAGGTCCGGTTGTGCCCGCGATTGAAGCTGGTCTGTCGGACGTGCGCCCAGTGGGAGCGCTCGCCGGCCGTCAGAGCGGCTAGACGCTCTTCACCCATTACCGGGGGGGACTTGTCGTCCAGGACTTGCTGGATTTGACTGGAAATAGGTGAGGTTAAGTTGTATGGACAGTAAATGAGATCTAATCCCTTCAACCATCCATCGTTGCTTGGCTCCGAGTTATCGTATAGGCCTTATTGGATTTGACTGCCATGCCATTTGACTTGGTAAATATGTATATATAAAATTAAGGGGAGATCTATGGGAATTCAAGATGTCTTATCGATGACATATGTAGCGCCTATGTTATTGACTGAGTTTGACCTTTCCCAAAAATGTTTCTTTATTTATGGTGTTCAATAAATGACAATAACAATAAAATTATTGAAGCAACCTGCAAAGCCAGTTTAAGTTTAAAAAGCATCGATTTTTTAAATCTATTAATAATATCCAAAAAAAAAACTGCACAATGAAGACATTGTGGAAAGTCTACTTCGCTGGGCTATTCTAACTATTCTATATTATCATATTTTTTAATTCCCCATTTTAATGTGAAGGTGGTCACGTATTCACTGCAATGAAGGTACGTTACGGAAGACCAACAGCGTTGTGTTCTAGTTTATAATTGGTTACTGTGGGGTCAGGACATTCTCATTTAGGTTAAATATTTGTTAGGCAAACAGGGTACTGTACTTTTATAGAAATACTGGTTAACTAAAGCAAACAAAAGCATTATTTTAAAAAATCGTTGGTAATTGAAACTGTTAAATGACTTCCAGTTCCATTACTGCATAGTAACGTTCAGAATTACACAACAGTAACAATTAATTAGAATTTATATGTTGATAATATGTAACGGCTCATTTACTCGCATTTGCACAATCAGAGGAAAGATAATTTCTAAGTTCAAATGTTAATAATGCCGTAATGAAGTAATGCATTAGACGGAAAACACGCGCACATATTGTCGACGCGTTCAATTGTTACAATTGTAATGCACTTTGTACCGGGGTTATTCTGGTGAAACTTTAATGTTAAATTTAGGTGCATCGAATTATAATATTCATCATCAACCCACTGCTGGGCACGGGTCTCCTCTACCATTGAGAGGGTTTTTAGGCCATTCCACCACCATTGTAGTCATAACTATAAATATGAATTAAGTAGGTAAATTACTTAATTAAGTAGTGATGGCCTTGAAACTTAGGCCAGGGTTCAAGCCTCAGGAATACACTACTGACGATTCCAAGTTATGTGTGTATTGACAATGATTCATCATTTACTTTAACGGTGAAGGAAAACTTTAGGAAACCTGAACAGCTAGAAGTCATCACCACTACATACAAATTCAAAAAAACCATTTTAAAAATGGCAAAAATATCATCCCTAGTCTATGAAAGCCTCACTTGAATATTTATTTATTCTGTTTTTTTTTTTAATTTGTTATAGCGGCAACAGAAATATATCAACTGTTTAAATTACAACTGTCAATCATAATTCTTGAAATACAGCCTAGTGATAGACGGACAGTCTTAGTAACAGGGTGCAAGTTTCACCCTTTGAATACGGATTTTTAAAACGACAGTACATTCTTCTTCTTCTTCTTCATCAACCCATATACGCCCACTGCTGAGCACGAGTCTCCTCTACCATTGAGAGGGTTTAGGCCATAGTCCACATACAGTACATTTCCACCCAATAAATAATAACTACGACGCATTTCAGTCAATTCAACCATGTTGTACTAGTTAACTGAAATACTGAGTATGTATACGAATTGAATTCCATTTGACAATTGGCATAATGAAAGTAGGGCGTTTGCGTTGCCCTGTGACCGAGACAAATGTTCCTACTAACTAATGGAGAATCATATGCAAAAACCTTCGGGCTGTGTGACCAGTTCTTTTCTATGTTTGGTTAGGGATATTTATTTAGAGCGTAATGAGAGTGACTTCGGGCTGTGTGACCAGTTTTTTTTTATGTTTGGTTAGAAATATTTATCGAGATTGCAAATGGAATGCCATCACAGGAAGAGGGTGAGATTTTTTGGTTGGAACGCACCCACAATTTCATGCTTTGAGTTATCTAAAATGGACAAACAAACAAACATACCTCACGCCTATATTCCCCGAAGGGGTAGGCAGAGATGCATTTCTGCACCCACATTTCGCCAGGTATGTATCAGTCCCACGTAATAGGGGGCGAGCCTATTGCCGTTTTTCGGGCACATTTCCAGACTCCGCGCTGCTACTGAGAATTTCCTAATGGAAAAACCCAATAACATTTTGCCCGACCCGGGAATCGAACCCAGGACCTCTAGATCGCACGGCACATACTTGTACCGCGAAACCACGAGGCAGTTATTTAAAATGAATTTAATTAAATAACTAAATCAATTATTTCTAAGAACTTTCAAGTATACATTTATTGTGAATCCACACATAACATTAAAAACTTAAAGGTGCAAAGCATGGGGCTAGAATTCCGCCGTGATTCTCGACCGCGTGCCTTAACTACAAAGCCATCACTACTTAGAAGACCATATGTACATGTACTTATAAAAGGGCATATGTATATGGAACTTTAAGGGAAAGTGAACTTCAAAGAACATTTTGCTTCTAGTATAACTTACATCTGTATCTCCGCAGGGCTGAGCAGTCGTCCTCGGGAGTAGACCATCACCTTAAAGTACCGGCCCCTGTGGTACACCACGATGTGCGACGAGTCCTGGTAGTGGACGATCTTGTCGGATTCGATGCCCGGCGCGCGAACCGTGTTGAACAACCGCTCGTACTGCCACGAGCACAGCGGCACCATGTTTTGTAACATTATCTGGGAATGATAGGGAGGATTGAAATTTATTGGTAACATGAATTATATTTTCAATTGATAAATAAATGCTACAAGAGACATTTACACAATTACACATTACAAAAACAAATATTAGTGGATCACACAAACATTCTTCTCGGTGCGAGTATCGAACCCGCGTCCTCTCGTTTCGCAACCAGGTGTCTAGGATACTGCGCCACGGGGCTGTCAACGTTTTGTTTGTATGTGCAATGAATGTGTGTGTCAAACTGTATGTGACATAAAGGTTTCGTTTTTTATTCGAAGTACGGAACCCTGTTAGTGTTAATCTGATTAAGTTATAAAACTACTTTTTAGCGTAGTGACATATATTTCATGTATTAGCTAATATTTATAGGTATACAGGTTATTAAGTATTCAAACAGTGATCGGAAACTAAGGCAGGTAATGTCAAAGGTCCTGAAAAAAAATTGCCGTTTTCCATACATTTTATACCTCTGGTTGTTGGGAAAACGTCAAAATATGTGTCAACGATGGGGGGAAAAGAGTGGCTGGCAGCGGTTGGATGAGGAGAGCCGAAGATCGAGCCCAGTGGCGTGCCATAAGAGAGCCCTATGTCTAGCAGTGGACGAATTAAGGGCTGTTGATGATGATGGGGGAAAAAAATTAACATAAAATTTCACACAAGGGTATAAAGACAAATTTTCAACCGGCCGAATCCAGATGGATAATTAAAAGTACCGGTTGTCTAGATTATAGTTTCAGCATTGTAGATATCATTGATATGTTCCGATAAGTCTTTTGTTTGTTTTTAGTTCCGTCCACGCCTATCGATAAGCGTAATATCGCAGAGTTAATTGACATTATAATGAGCCTAAAACTTCGTTACATCGTCTGTACGTTATCGCGGTATTATTGCATTTAATTGACGCAATAATCTAAGCTTTCGTTTTCATTGTTTTCGCCTTGTTGTCATGCAAAAGAGCCTACATAACTACCAGAAAGAGGGAGCTAGAAATATATAATTGAAAAAAAAGACACTTATTGATTTTTGTTTGCTAAAGTTGATAGGGTTCGTTCAACTTTTACTTGAGCAATTTTTTTGTATAAATAAAAACACCTTGGGTAATTTCATTTACTTTTACCAATTACTAAATACTTTTTATGTGCAGTGATGGCCTCGAGGTTTAGGCGCGCGGTCGAGAATCTCGGCAGTCGCGGGTTCGAACCCCAGGCACACACCTCTGACTTTTCGAAGTTATGTGTGTATTCAAATTGAATTATCACTTGCTTTAACGGTGAAGGAAAACATCGTGATGAAACCTGCACACCTAAAAGTTCTTAGGAATTTCTTAGGTATGTAGTCCGCCAACCCGCACTAGGCCAGCGTGGCGGACTATGGCCTAAACCCTCTCAATGGTAGAGGAGACCCGTGCTCAGCAGTGGGCGTATATGGGTTGATGAAGAAGAAGAAGAAATACTTTTTAGAGATTTGATTCATATCAGCCTACGTTCTACTCCTGGACACGGGTGTTGACCACGCTACACCACGCTGGTTTAGTGCGGGATGGAAGACGACACATTTAAGATTTTTTTAAAGATTTCTCACGATGTCGTCGATCACCATTCTAATACACCATAATTCATTACATTGCATATTTCAAAAAGATCAGTGTTGTTTACCTGGGGCTTAAACCTCACTACAAAAGCCACTACACGATAATTTACTGTAAATACAATTTACAAATTTTTAAAGGTCAGTCTTGTTCCCTGGTACTTAAAAAAGTACTCACCGGTTCCAACTCCTGTCTATCAATAAGCCTCCTGAACTTAAGGCAGGCGTGGATGATGAGGCCTGCGCGGGCGGACTGGATAGTGGTAGGTCTCAACAGAATGGCATCAGTCCCGTAGAAGTTCGAGTTTACCATGAGCGGTGACCTTCCATGAAGATACACGTACTCCTCCCACCAATCAGATACGTAGTTGCTTGACCACCTGGAGGAAAAGACCATCATCATCATCAATATCATCACCATCACCAACATCATCGTCATCGTCACCACCACCATCATTATCATCATCATCAACAACATCATCATCATTATCATCACCACCATCATCGTCGTCATCATCATCAGCCAAGTGTGGTCCACTGCTGGACATAGGCCTCCCCCAATGACTTCGACCTTTTAGGTCGGAACCCGCCTGCAGTCAGCTACGTCCTGCGACATACCGGAAGGTACTGAACAAAAGACCAGTGATGGGATTTTCGTATACGGTAGGATTAGGGCAGTACTTTTATAGAAGACCAAAGAGATATAGGTTGATGTTGTGTCTAGTGTATGATTTTTATAGTGCAGTTAGGATATTCTCGTTTATGTTAGTCTAAAATTTAAGTAATAACGACCTTTGACCTTTGATTTGACAGCCCCGTGGCGCAGTTGGCTAGACACCAGCTTGCGAAACGCGCGGCCGCGGGTTCGATCCCCGCACCGAGACAAATATTTGTGTGATCCACAAATATTTGTTTCTGGTCTGGGTGTTTGTGAGACCGAAAAGTCTCTCGTAGTTTCTGATACCCACGACACAAGACTCGTATCTTAGTGTGGGGTCAGGACTATGTATGTGACTGTTGGGTGTATTTATTTATTATTTATTTACTTTACCCATTTGTTTATTGGTTGAAAAGTATTTAAAAATATTATCTATGTCCCTCCTAATCTTATTCAACAGTTCTGTGGTTATTAGCAAGACAATTACTTCTTATTTATTAAGGACGAAATATATGTTACAATATGGTCCCTGTTAGTACGTTGCCTTTAAAGCACCAAAGTTCCTTAACAACAATGTAATACCATAGTCATCATTAAAAAAACGAAATTAGATAATGATTTGCAAGCATTTTATCGTGGATTTGGACATAATCCCGCGGCATTTATCGGTGGATACTTCGAGATTGCACACACCTCCGATGAAGCTTGGTATGCATACTTGGAACACATTGAAAGATTACTTAAATAACGAACGTCGACATACTTTAAATTGTGATTGCATTGAAATAATTAATAATTTTGACATACATAATTACAAATCATTTTTGACCCTTCATTTTTATAATGGGTAGGCATGGAGAACTTCTTTTTACTACTCATTTTGAAATTAACAAAAAACTAGAAACCTAGAAATACGACTGTATTAACCAAAATTACATATTCTCAAAATTAAACTGATTCGTTGATAAAAATATATTACCACAGCCTAATCAGAGATGGCTCGACAAAACAAAACACACACTTGGCTAAACAAATATTTTCTAATCACAAAATACCTTATCTCCGAGCGGCAATCGACTCGACAGGTCGTCTACTATACGCCACGGGAGCTGTCGAGACACAATATCTCGAGATAACCGTAATAAATAATTCAGTGAGTCTGGCACGTGAAGTATACATTAAAATAGTATTTCAAATGAAAACATGCCTTGACGCTGAAACGCTAGACAGTGGAGATTTACCACGGGTTCACTCATTGTATTATATACATTACGCATGCACAGAAAGGTATGAAAAGGCGCCTGTAAGTATATATTTGTTAAGTTTTCAGCATTACAATTATATTCCGTGTAAAAATAAATAAGTAAATAAATTCACCCAAAAGTCACATAGTTCTGACTCCACACAAGGATACAAGTCCTATGTTGTCTGTATCGGAAACTACAAGAGACTTATTGTTGGAAATATTAATGGATCACACAAAAATTTGTCTCGAGCCCGCAGCCTTTCCTCTAGCAAGGTAAGGGGAGTTCGGTCAATCTTTGACTTGGGTTCCCGTATTGAACAGTTTTATTGATTTTTGCAGTTTTGTTTTATCTCAGTAACAACATGCAGTGGCAGAACTTCCATAGAAGCCCAAAACCGTTACACGTTGTTTAATCTTGAGTTTATAATTGTTTATTAATGGGTTAGGATATTCTCATTTATAAGGCAAATTACTTCAGGATCAGGATTTTGGATGGCAAGCAGGACTTTTGGGCTTTCTATGGAAGTATTGCCACTCGCAGCATAGTTGTGAGAAATCCTGATAAAGACACTAGTTTTGTATTATATTGCGTGGAACATGAAAAACAAGTCACACTTTTCAGATATACAAGCATAATTTATCAGAAACGTGTATTATTTAGATAATTACGTTTACCCAATCCTAAAATTACGCAAATCAGTGTATTACAATAAGTTGTGACAAAGAAAAATAGTAAACTGTTTCTTGCTCACGTAAATAGGTCAGGGTTTGACCTTTAGCAAATACCTTTATTCTAAAATTATTTACAAAAGATAGCTATATGTTTTTTTCCACTAAAATCTTTAATGATAAAGTAATTCTGTCTGTTACGCCTACACAGAGTCCATTTAGTAGACATGTAGTATAGATCCTATGGTCCCATTGACTTGAGAAGATAGACTTATTTTTATGAGAATGAGCCTTGGCGAAGCCTTAAGACCACTCAGCGAAGGATTAGCAAACTGAACTGGCAATAGGCAGGGCATACAGCTCGTAGAACTATCAGCCGATGGAGCAATAATGTTCTCGAGTGGAAGCCACGTACTTAGAAACGCAGCATCAGACGTCTTGTTACAAGATAGACTGACGATCTCATTAAAATCGAATGAAACTGTTGGATACAGGCCGATTATGATAAAGGCTCTGAAAGTATAAATACTTCTAAAAATTACAACTGTGTGGTGGACCTAAACCCTGTCAGTAGTAGAGGAGTGCTCAGCATTGATGAGCTGATGATATCTATACAAAAGCTACTATATACTCAGCCTATCGCCGTCCACTGCTGAACGTAGGCCTCCCCAAGAAAGCGCCAACCATCCCGGTCTTGAGCAGCCCTCATCCTCCCGTTACCCGCCCCTTTCTCAAGTCATCACTACGTCTGCCTAAGCGAAAAGCTACAAAAGCTACTTACCATGACTTCAATATGAGGTATCTCTGCAGCTTAACCGCGATGGTCTCTTCAAACTCCTTAGCTAATGACTCCACTCGCTTATAATTCTCATCGTCTAATAATGGACGTACGCTAATCAGGTACTGAAAAGGAAATATCATATTAGAAGTATATAGCCATATTCTACGAAATAATACTGTTAGGTATTACATCTGATTATAGATGGTTATAAGTATCTATAATAATTATGATGGTCTATTCGGTTTTTTTCAGAAATTGATGTCTAGATCGATATGATTCTTCCAATAGAAACATGAATTTAAATATCCCAGATAATAATCGTGTGTAAATTCAGTTACTATTAGGCCGACATATTTGCATCGATTAATGAAGTATCACCCCAAACTCATTTTGTTCAAATCTTTTTTCAAAATCAATACAAGACAGAGTAGAAAACTAAACATCCAAAAAAAACATTTGCAGTTTTAAAAAAGACATTAGACGTCATTTTTACACAAGATGGCGCCGTCACACCCTATCAGACTGTTCCCCAAGAAAAAACACCGGCAGTTTCGTGACGCTTTTGCCAATACCAAAAAAATCTTACCCGTTTCATAGTCTCCTTGACGGAAGGCAGAGGTAGTCTCGGCAGCGACCCTTGGAAGCTGTACAGCTTGGGCTTGTTCCACCCTGAGAGCACTTTCACCACGCTCACCCACAGTTTGGTCCTGAGGGATATCCGCGCGCCCGGCGCCCGCGACTCATACATCCACCCCTGAAATAACCAGCTTGTTAGCAACCTATATGTGAACGAAAGTTTAAGATGAAGATGGACGTTTTCTTTTTTGAGAATGAAAACTCTTTTGATTATTTTTTTTTTGTTAAAAACGATGACAGTCCTTTTGCAATTCTTCACGAGTATACATAAATGGTCATATGTATATTCTTTTACATTGAAGTGTTTTAATAAAATCGTATCATAAATTAACTTTATATATATATGAGTGATGAGTGGCGGCATAACCACTCCTATTAGTTGGAGTGCCTTAAATACCCAAACCCACGGTGGGCAGCAGCGCACTCCAACCACTGCGGTCACCAACCCGCCTGCCAAGCGTGGTGACTACGGCATAATCCCCCAAATTAACTTTATGTTTAATTAAATAAAAATCGTTTATAAAGTCTATGTATTAAGTCATCAGCCCACATAAGTATCACTGCAGGGCATGGGCCATCTTTACAACTGAGAGGAAGGCCTTGTATAGGTTAGCGGACTACACACCTAAAAAAATCCGAAACTTATAAATATTACGCAATATCACAACTTTTAAATGTTCAGGTTTTCTCACATTGTTTCTCGAGCCCACGTCTAAACCTCGATGCCGTCATTACTTATGTAAATATGTGCATGTATTATTTATGTTTAAAAATGGATCCCATTAAGTTCAACATTAAACATCTTCTAAATTATTTTCACTCCGTTTACGGGAAAACTGGCGGTTTTCTTTGTTAAATACGAAGTTAAATTTAATGGCATTATCCCGGGGTCATCTGTACACGTCCAGATGTGAGTAAGATAAGGGATCCTAAGGAAAACGCAAAAAAAACAAAATGGGGATGAAAGCAATAAACACTGCGAATAAATACTTTTCATTTTTACTAGTCGGAGATAATATGAAGCAAATATTTCTTTGTTTGATAAACAAATGTAGGGCACGGAGATAATAGCACTAACGTTTTGACTAAACTTTGTTACCAACCAAATTAAATTATTTTTATTTAAGTAATTTTATATGATTTATTATCCTTGGCCTATTTGAAGAATTGGTCCAATAATAGCCATCTTCTTCATCTTCATAGGTATATTAGGACCATGGTCCGAAATAAGGCAGGTTATAGCCTACGGTGATCACGAACCATTGGCGTTAAAAAAATCCCGACCGATAATAAAATTTTTGACGTTTTCCATACAAACCTTATTCATTTAATATCGTTGAATGTATGGGAAACGTAATTTGTTTCATATTTTATCGGGATTTTCTGTAACGCCAGGGGACTTGGCTATTGCCTGTTTAAGTTTCCGATCACGGTCTTATAAACCCTGTATACAGAAGATACGATTTTAAATTCTTTCAAGATGAATAAGGGATATTTACCTTGTACATAAGCAGCAGTTTAAGCAGGTACCGCATGAGGAATATGACTGACAGCCACATGGTAAGTGCTACTAAGAAGCAAGCAATCACTTGCCAAATCGCCGCATCGCTAATCAAAACAAAAAAAAAGAAAATTTAAAAAAAGGATGGTAAAAATCAAACCTATTTATAGGGCACCTCGAATTGGCACAAAACATGTTTTCAGATTTTTTTTATATTTGTCTTCTGAATTCTTTATTTGTATTTATTTAAGATGGATAACAAAACCTTCCTTTACTACGAGAACGGGAAAGATGAAAACTTTTTTTTCGTTATCACTATTTTTTTTTTCAATCATCTGCAATGATGAATTAGATAATAATGTATTGTATGTTCATATTGCTTTATTACATAAACTATTTTTAACAGAAAAATATTGAGTAATCACACAAGGTCACTTTTCGATTTCATCCTAGAACCATATTTTCCTATTGAAATTTTAACGGAGCATAAGGAAGTAAGTTTTCAGTGCCATTAATTACATATGTATTATAGGATATAAAAGGAAATAATAAAAAAATAATGACATCCAAGCGGAAATTAAACAAATAGTAACACCACTGACCAGTTGAATAAGAAGTAATGTCAGCATCCTAAGCGTGACGAAACTACGATTACACTGTCATATGTTTGACACGGCTGCTTCTTAGTGATTTAGATTGCATGTAACATGATAACTTTAATAAATATATGACAAATTCGCAGCCCTTTGTTTCGTTTAAAATTTTTATCATTGATCATGTAATCGTACTTGAATTAATAGGCGACAGGCAAGCGGCGACACTCGTGCCGATACAAAATACTGTCTATTTCCCTTCTAATCTTATTCAGCTGTTCTGTGAGTATGGATAAGGATTACTAGACGCTACAAAATAATAATCTAGTCTTAATGCTGCCGACAGAACTTCACTTTAGTCATATTTTTATGACTTATCAATTGTATCAAATATTATTTAAATGCTTTTCCCTAATCGATTATATATTAAGCCTATGAACGACTTGTCCCTAGTATTGCTAGTGTGCTACGGTCAATGCATAAAGCGAAGTCACGGTGTTGCCAATTTCGGTTGCTAGGCAACGGTCACCGTCGATAACTTATCATGTGAACTTTACACCAGCAGAAATAGGGGCCTAGGAACTCATAATCTTCAAGATAAGGCAGATCCCGGATCAGGATGTGTATTGGTTTTCCAATAAGAAAGTAAATTCGGTGGGCGCCAATAAATTGATCGCGTAACATTGATGTTTAATGCAACTATACCTATCACTAGAAGATTACGCCCCGATTGTATTTGATTTCGCATATGTGTTATATGGAACTGATCGAAAATATGGATCAATAAATATTGCTTGTGACTCCGATAGAGCATCAGGTCAGATTAAGCTAAGGGTTAAATACACGGTGCCATAATGCCATCATAATCCCGAGTAGAAATCAAATAAGGCACAACCAGATCATGTATCGGGTCCTGATCAGGATAGAATAAGGCATGCCCGATCCGGCAAGCCCGATCAGGACCCGATCGGGACCTGATCAGGATAGCCTTATTTTAAATGTTTTCAAGTATTGTAAGGCAAGCCCGATCAGGACCAGATCGGGACCTGATCAGGATAGCCTTATTTTAAATGTTTTCAAGTATTGTAAGGCAAGCCCGATCAGGACCAGATCGGGACCTGATCAGGATAGTCTTATTTTAAATGTTTTCAAGTATTGTACGGCAAGCCCGATCAGGACCAGATCGGGACCTGATCAGGATAGCCTTATGTTAAATGTTATCAAATATTGTAAGGCATATTGGATCAGGACCAGATCGGGACCAGATCAGGATAGCCTTATTTAAAATGTTTTCAAGTATTGTAAGGCAAGCCCGATCAGGACCAGATCGGGACCTGATCAGGATAGCCTTATGTTAAATGTTATCAAATATTGTAAGGCAAGCCCGATCAGGACCAGATCGGGACCTGATCAGGATAGCCTTATGTTAAATGTTGTCAAGTATTGTACGACAAGCCCGATCAGGACCAGATCGGGACCTGATCAGGATAGCCTTATGTTAAATGTTTTCAAGTATTGTACGGCCAGCCCGATCAGGATCAGATCGGGACCAGATCAGGATAGCCTTATGTTAAATGTTTTCAAGTATTGTACGGCCAGCCCGATCAGGACCAGATCGGGACCTGATCAGGATAGCCTTATGTTAAATGTTTTCAAGTATTGTAAGGCAAGCCCGATCAGGATCTGATCAGGATAGCCTTATGTTAAATGTTATCAAATATTGTAAGGCAAGCCCGATCAGGACCAGATCGGGACCTGATCAGGATAGCCTTATGTTAAATGTTATCAAATATTGTAAGGCAAGCCCGATCAGGACCAGATCGGGACCTGATCAGGATAGCCTTATGTTAAATGTTTTCAAGTATTGTAAGGCAAGCCCGATCAGGACCAGATCGGGACCAGATCAGGATAGCCTTATGTTAAATGTTATCAAATATTGTAAGGTATATTGGATCAGGACCAGATCGGGACCAGATAAGGATAGCCTTATGTTAAATGTTTTCAAGTATTGTAAGGCATACTGCATTAGGCCAAGGTCTGGATCAAATAGGGCTAGCCTGGTATTAAAAAATATTCAGTATGATAAGACATGTAGTATCAAGCCCAGATACCGTTATCCTAATTGTCAAAGCAAGAAAAGATGCTTTTAAACATATATTCCAGAAATACAATTCAAAACTTATTATTGTTTTGGACGTGAACGGTGAAACTCAACTCATGACGTGTATCATATCATGATTGCCATATTTATGTCACGGTGTAAATTTTATTTGCATCAGATCAGGTTATACTGGTAATTTATTTTACAAAAATCTTTTACCATAAATTTTGTTTGTCAATAACGAATTTCTACAACTTTACAAATTCAAAAACATTATCTCTTTATAATATTAGTATAGATTTGATAACGCATGAAAAGTATTTTATTTGTTATGGCAACATTAGGTACTTGATAAACCGACAGGCGACAACAGGAAGTGTAGGAATTAGGTGCATAAATAGAAAGTTACTTATTATCGTATTTATTTTTTTCCAGAAAATGTTAGGTAAAATAATACGTGATAAAACCATTATAATTAAAAACAAGTATTGCGGATGTTACTAACTTGGTGCGCAACTTAAAATAATGCAATACCGCTTTTGGGCATTTCCCGCCTTTTACTACAAACGGCAATTCTACATACAGTCTATAGAACACGGGAGTTAATTTTTATTTTATGTCAAGAAGACGGTATCAGTGGATTGAATTGATTGAATATGCCGATTGGTATATTAATGTAAAGATTAAATAAGTTCATTACAAAAACTAAATCGCCTTAACAGTAGTTACAGAATAATTAATATATTGTGTGTTTACCAAAACAAAGTGTATCAAGGACTATAAACTTATATCTAGACATTTACTAAGTGTGTATTGTGTATAAAATACTAAATTGTGGAGTAAACTACTTAAGTAGATAAAAATTTACATGTTGTGTGTAAAGTTTCGTTATTAAATTGAATTACCTAAAACATTCAAGGATAGTAAAAAAGTATTTAAAATACATTACAATTCTTTGCTATTTTTCATTATAAATTTATATTTCAATAATCCGTATTTTTTTTCAGATGACATTATAGTTTTATTTGTAAATGATTTATCCAATGAAGTAATTGATATAGTATCAAGTTCTTGGTTAGATCATTACATAGAATATAGTGGTACTGGATGTAAATATTATATGCCTGCATCATTGTTAAAAAGTACTAAGTATTGTAAATTATTACAAACAATAGTGAAACATTGTGAAGAGCCTGATCCGACAAGACCAACATTTCATGTTCAAATATGTGGCACAGCAGGTAATTTATTGTTATTTGAATTATAGATTTATGAGAATTGATATCTTATTGTCAAAACAATAAAACAGTAATTAATTTATACAATTAATGTTATCAGAAACTATGAAAGAGGCAGAGGAAAAATTAATAAGATTGGAAAAATAACCCTATGCTTTCTCTACTGATAATGAGCAGTCCACTAAAGCAAAAGCAGCTGCTGTTGAAAAAACTTTCAAAATAAAAGCATTATCAAAGAATCAATTAAAAATAGATAAAATATTCAGCCAAACAGCTTTGGAGTTAACCGATAAACCCACTGAAATTTGAGGTAATATCTCTTATTTAAAATGTAAATATTGTTGATTAATTTCTAATATTTTTTTACTAATGATTTTTTTTAACAAAGCATATTAACTGACATATTTTTATTATTGTTAATTTTGATACAAATAATTAAGTTATACTACTGTTGTTTTACTTCTAATAATAATAGTAGATTATCAATAATTGCTGATAATCTATTTAGCATCTTTATAGTAATAAATCCAAAACAGAAACTGAAATGACTATATTAGCAGCTAGATCATCAACAAAAAATACTGTATCCAATGGTAAAAAACAAATTAATCATTACAATACCTATCAAATAATTATTAGTAACTAAGGTCATAATATGGATTCTATTCTGAAATTGTGGAGTGTTGGTAATTGTTATAATGCTTATATTTACATCAGTGTTGGAATTTTGATATTTTAATAAATGTATAATCAGTGTAAAAATTTGTATTAATATATATTTTATTTTTAACAGATTCTTTGCTTGAATGTTTCAGGCATAATTATATCAGTCTATCAAAACAATTAGGGAATTTAAAAGGTCAAATTGTAAGCATATCTGCTGTTGTTACCCAAATCCTGTCTGAAATTAAAAAGAATAACAGTACTCAACTGTTAGATTCCAGTTGAATAGATACTGAAGGATCAACAGATGTGGCTCAAAAATTAGAATTTCCACTATCAACAATGGAAAACTTTGATAAATTCAATGAAAAGTTGAAAGACAATAAAAAAATGTGAGTTTCTAAAAAACTATACTCTTATATATAAATATATGAAAGAACTAATATTTGCTCAATCTGACCATATTATTGAAATTGTCATATTTAAAAAAATTCTCCTCATTATAAATAATAATAAATTTGCTTTTCCAGAATAAACTTATATACTTTTCCATTGATGGAAAACACTATTACCCATAATATGGGCAATATTATTCGTTTTTTACATTTCAAGAGATATGGCCATGTCATATGTAGCTGCAACTCCAAAAAAAGTTTTAAAAGATACAACTTTTTTCACTTTGGTAAAAAGTATGTTAATCATTATATAGTGCAGGATACTTTCATTGATACCAAATTAATTATTTCTTAATTGTATGTTATTACTTTATAAATATTAACATTTTTTATTATTATTACTTATTAAATTACAACATAATTGAATCAAATTTTGTATTTCAGCTGCAATGAGACAGAAATTTCTAAATAAGCAAGATATTCCTGACAGTAAATTACAGCAAGCATTGTCGTCAATATTAAATAAAGCTAACGATTGGGATGGTTACTGCTTAAAAAGCCTTTTTAAGAAGGTCAATAAAAGACACTAACAGCTTCTATTTAAATTCCTTGTATTTTTTTTTTATTGTTTAAATATGTTTTACCATACAAAAAATAAATAAATTCATTAATATTGAGTTGTTAATTATTATTATTTATTATAATATTCAATATTTATAAAATCATTGATAATTAAATAAATAACGAATTGATAAAAAATAAATAATAAAATGTTAAGTAACATATTTATAATAACAATTCATATTTTTTTTAACAAACAATTTTTTCATGACTATAATATTATATTCATGTTTTTTAAAAGGACCGGACTGGGCATACTCAATTTGGATCAGGCAAGGTATTACATGATACAGATGATTGATTGGGACCCGATCAGGCATTCCTAGTTTGGACCCGATCAGGCATTCCTAGTCTGGACCCGATCAGCCATTCCTAGTCTGGACCCGATCAGGCATGCCCGATCTGGACCCGATCAGGCATGCCCGATCTGGACCCGATCAGGCATGCCCGATCTGGACCCGATCAGGCATGCCCGATCTGGACCCGATCAGGCATGCCCGATCTGGACCCGATCAGGCATGCCCGATCTGGACCCGATCAGGCTTGCCCGATCTGGACCCGATCAGGCATGCCCGATCTGGACCCGATCAGGCATGCCCGATCTGGACCCGATCAGGCTTGCCCGATCTGGACCCGATCAGGCATGCCTGATCGGGTCCAGACCAATGTTCTGCGTTACATGCCTTATCTGGACCCGATCAGGCATTCCTGATCGGGTCCAGATCAGGAACACGAAAAAATTTCTACTCGGGATGCCGCTATTCGCGCAGGTTAAGGCAGAAATGTTAAAGTTTAAGTCCTATACAAACAAACTTTGGACAAAATATTTTACTACAAATGGGAATTGAACCCGGTATACAGGTGCCTCGAAAACCCGCCGCTCACATATGATGCGAACCTCATGTCACACAGTCATTGACTTCGAGTATCGTCGCGTAAGTTCAAGGAGATGTTATAGATCATACTCCAAGGGCCATATTGAAGCTATAGAATGTCTATAAGGACTGACTCTTCAACATTAACCGGTAGACTAAAGCTACTAACTTCACTACTGCGTGGTGACATTCAATTCTCCCCAAACACGTTATGCTCAGTTGCAAAACGAACAACAAATGAACGTAAATACGGAAAATATATGCACTACTTTGAACGTACGTAATGGACAAAAAAAACAAAGGTCACGAGTATTAAGCGTATGTAATCATTATTTACCCCGTCACCACAGCATAATTAACTAAAAACATAGAAACTTAAATAATTTAGTCTGGTAATATCTCTAAGACATCTGATATAAATTATGTCTAATAGACTAGGCTTTTGGTTTGTCCATATATCAAAACTAAACCGATTAAAGTGGACTTTGACCTGACGTTCTGTAATTCAACATAGTTCCGGAATAAATAACGCATTAAATTATCGAGCAGAACAATAAAATCTTTGTCCGAGTTGCGTAACACGCGCCCCACATAACCCGACCGTTTCTGCAATCGCGTAAATTTATCGATCTCTATTACGCGGGATGTGCATTGACGAAAAACCATTAGATATAATAAATAAAATTATCTAATAATTTACAATAATCCCACAGATTGTCGAGCGATAACAATCAAACACGGAACAATTATTCCGATTACGTGCCGATGATAAGCGTGATGTACTTATAAATTGCCTACATTGATTGAATTGTACGATTTTAATGTGCGTTTCGCCCACACGCGTGTTACACGTCACTAATTGAGGTCACAGCTTAGTCGATAAAGCACGGAGCACTCGTAACAATGGGTCCAATTAAAAGGTTCGAATCCCAGATAAACAGACGATTATTGCCAATTGTATCTCAACATTACGTATTCTGCATAACTACATGACATTTTATCATTTGTTTAAAACAGAAAATAACAATTAAACTAGCATTTACTAATTCTCCTCTTACTAGAATTAATTAATAAATTAAAAGAGCGATGACTTATGTTCAGAAGCCTCTTTTAAATATGAATTAGTCTGTTCTGTCGTTATGAGACGAGTTAGAAGCAAAACAAATGAGTTGTGACTCAACCAAAAAGGCCCATCTTTTTACTTCTTTAGTGGTATCTATTAGAACGTTATCATTTAAATACCTAAGCCATTGGAATCGAGTAAATTCCTTCTGAATGCCTAGTCATGATGATGGTAACATAATAAAACTCATCAACAGATATTCTAATCGATGGGTTGGCGGTTCGTGCGGATTTCACTCCGTATACGTATGTGCGCAGCCGTAGTACGGGGAAGGCAGATCGGTGGCATAGTTATCTAATCAAAGGCCTAATTGTGTTGATACATTTACTAGTTGGGGGGACATTTGTCAGGCGCACGTTGTCGACTACGTGTGGAGGGATTACGAAAGGTGCAATCGTCTCTTTGAGAACATTCCTGTGTTCATTATAACTATAGATATGTCTTTAAAAATTTATATAAATGAAAACTTATTCTGATGCATTATTACTTCACTGATATAAATGTGTTTTTCTTTAGTATAAATCACCGTAAAAACAGAGTTCGAAATATATAAATTTCAGCTGAGTTTCACAGCATTTAATTTCTGATCTCTCCAGTCTATCTAACTGTTGCCTGATAGAAATCACCGATGGCGATAAGGCCGCCTTTTGATACACTGCCTTATTGACATGTTACAACTACCTGTTGTTTTTATTGATATGACGTACAATGAGGCATAAATAAGTAAACAACTAATTGTCCGCAGATTTTTTTCAGATTTTTCACACGTTATATCCTACTTTATTCGATAATCTGTTCGACTTATCTAGAGATTTCGAGAAGCGGTTATGGATTCTGCAACATCGTACTTATTTATATAAATTTCCATAGATCTACTCACCCCGGTAGGATAGTTAACATCTTTTGTACTAAACCAAATGGTATGTTGACGCTGCCGAAGTGAGCGCCGACTATCAGCGCCCAAAGCACGTAGAGGGATTGCAAATGTCCAGGATATACTCCATTGTGCACGTTGTTCTGCGGAACACAACAAGTCATGTGAGATTGAACGATTTTCACGCCGGACTTCGATAGCTCTATACGACCTTGGTATTTTAAACTTTTACTGTTTTTCGATCGGTTGATACAAGTGAACTTAGCGCGATCTGGAAATATCTTGTGCGATGTCTGGGTCAAAGTGTTATTGGGTTCTTATTAGAAAATACTCAGTTGCAGCCCGGAGTCTTGAAAAGTTCCTGTTACGTAGGACTAAGAAAAACAATTACGAAACGTGGATGCAGAAATACTACTCCCTTACTCTTCCGGGGATCCAGTCGTAAATGTGTATATGTGTTTTAAAATAATTATCATACAAAATAGTTCATTATTGCGCATTCTTGAAGTTAATTAAGCGATCCGTGTTTAATATTAATATGCAGACTGCAAGGTTGCTTTAAACGTTTTCAAGACTATAAATACATTCAATCCAATATTACAGGTGTTTGACTTGCTGATATATTGCTCGTTCGGATAACAAAACTTTCATATGCAATTAATTTGAGTTATTGTACAGCACGGTAAATATCCTTGTAAATGTTGGTAACGTTTGCATGAAATATAGTATGGCGAATATTAAGCCTTTGATAGCAAATCATTTGACGATAAGTGATATCCGGTTAACACTTATAATCTAACAAATCGTATTAATTGACCTTTCCTCGACATCATATTCTTATTGGACTACACTACACCAAGTAGGCTTTTTTTTTGTTTTTTTTTATCACGAGAGGAAAGCGCCTTAAGCTCCCCTGTTCGGTACCTCGGGGGAGGCCGTAAGGGGTATGTCGGGGTCACTGGCTACGCCAGCATACCAACTAAAACCTCTCGGTGACCATCACACGCATTTAGGGCGGTTTTGCGGCATCTCAGGGCCAGAAGTGCCCTAAATGGTCCGCTGCCGCCCAGCGCACCGTCCAATTATGGACCCCTCCAAATTGGGAGGGCTTACACCAAGTAGGCTACCATCATCAAATCGGTGATTACTAAATACTTTTATAGACAAGTCTTACAGGCGATGGCACTCCAGGCTGTGTATAAGTGGGGATTAACTTGAAGTTTAGAGGCGCTTTTGCGATTTTCGACGGGTACAAATCTCAGGAACACACTGACTTTTGAAGTCTTAAATTTCTTGGTGTCCGCATTTTGTTTCTAAATACGTGAAGTACAAGTAATAATTCATTGCTATGCTATGGAACAGTTAAAGGTTTGGGTCTTCAATCACGGTGTTCTAGTCAGAACTAACTACACGCCACTAAACTTCGAGACCATTACGATTTTGAAATTACGAGGATAAAAGCGTCCTCTTTCCTACTATGTATTCGATAATTTATAGAACTTTCACATTCGACAAGAATTTGGATGATTGTCCGGAAAATAATAACCTTGAATTACTGCTACCATCTGCTATACTTTAGGACCGCTAAACAGTCTTGCTAATGAAAACCACAATGCTGACAAATAGCGTAAATAAATAGCAATCGTCACAAATATAAACATACATATAAATATAGTTTTCCTTATCAGTGCATGCAATCACTAACAATGAATCACACTGCACTTGAAGTTCAAATTCAAATCTTTGAGGAATTTAACAGTAGGTACGTCTCAAGAGGCCTAGACGATAATACAAGATAATACTACTGGGAATTTCTTGTCTTCCTTATTAAATTTAAATGAATTATAATAGACAGATCTTAACACATACAGAAACTGCAAAAGATAAGACTGGCTTCAATTTAAAAAAAACATTAATCATAAATATTATGTCTTTTGTTAACAGAAACAAATGCCTACATTTGACAAACTCTTAGGCACTGAGAAAGTTCTGAATCTCGACAGCAACTAATGAGTTGTGTCCCACTCAATATTGTCTTGAAATCACAACTCCATCACCGTCATCCACAGCAATAGTATAATCTATTAACATAATTATTATGTTTAATTACTCATAACTTACCCTAAAGCGAGCCAAACGTTTCTTCCATGATCTTATACCAGATTCCCACACCAGGTACAGGACTTCCCGGTCAAAGTTCACATCCCAGCCGTCGTGGGTGATAGCAAACGAGAAGGCGACAGCTGAGTGCGCTTCTGCCATCTTGACTTATTTAAAATCTGTAAAAATGAATACCATTTAATATGTACCATTTATTTTTTACTTTTTTATGATTATAATCAGGAAGATTTTCAATGACAAAACCAGTTCAATTTATTAACTTTAACAATTTAAAAGCATTTTAAAAAGCAACAGCTTAGCATTATGTTTAAAAATCTTTTAAAAATAGATTTGAAAACTTTGTTTGAATTGGGATAATTGATTTTTTATGTTTAAAGCTTGATCTAATAACACACATGAAGATTCTGACATTTATTTTGGAATACCAACTAAGGTTTACACTATTGCTGGTACTTGCACATTAATCTTTACGCTCATAAACCAATACCAGAATATGTATACACAAAATCGCAGATAAAACCAATAACTGAACTAAAACTGATAACTTGGGAAAATTAACTATCTAAGAATACTGTATCAGTTTCATGAATGCATAAATAAACATATGCGGAAGGCACAGATTTCGATATCATGTTCAAGATAGGTTTCACAAATATTTGTCAATATACATTGTGATAAGGTTATCAAAAACTCTACAGAGTTTGGATGGTGGAGGCGTAAAGGTACATATTTAAAATTATAAAACTTTGTTACAAACTAATATTAGGCAATAATTTTTATTGTAATATTTGTACGTTGGCTTTTCCATCAGGACATTTTAGTAGTGAAACTGGAAAATTGCCTAAACATTGGCAGCTGCAAAAACATGGGTATAGAATTCACCGTTCCCTACCCTGTCACTAGAAATATTTGGCTAACAAGGAGACTATACAAGAAGACAGCGCTAAGCAACCCTCTACCAAATTAAAAAGTCATGGTTGGATATTATGGCCTATGAAATTTTTGTATGTTCGAACTGAGTGCTAATTTTGGTAAATAGGTTAAATGTATTAAACTTCAATGAAACCAGCCACTTTCTGTTGCTAATAACACGTATACATATGTATGTTCGCCACTTTGCATGCATAAGCAAAATCTTAGCACACAGTAACATAATGCATCCTTTCAAAGAATTACGAAATTCATATAAAAAAATATTGTTGCGCTTAGCCATATCTAAGAATACAGTATGCTGTTGAATTTTCAAATTTCTTGTTAGAATCTTATTTGTATGATATGTTCCACAGTATCTAAAAAGGGAAATTGTAATCTTGTTTATTACTATTTATATTTATGGGAGTTTTTACTAAACTAGTATATGGACAGTGAATTAATATAACTATAACATTAATAATATTGTTGTGTCTTATTTTTTTGGTATTTGTATTAACATGAGTGTAACATCAAAAATGTCAGACCTTCTAAGAGGTCATTGGTATAATTTTAGATGTCAATTCTAATTTGAGACAAAAAACATCCCAAAAAGAAACAAAAACACAGCAATTCGCTTTGAAAATACCTAAATTCTAAGCCAATTAAAAATGTCTCTTTACATATTTTAACATACATTAGAACTTTCACATTATGATCTCATTACACAAAATATTAAGGCAACTGAGCTGAGTTAAATTTAAAACAATTACGTATTTAGCATTGAAAAAACTAGTTTAACAAATATGGGATAGATTGAAAGTGCAATGTAAATAAGGATTTTGTCGAGATCAATATTTAAAACATAAAATTATTTTATGTACACTAATTTATAATAATTATTACTGAATAATTTTTTACAAAATTATAAACATACAAAAGAATAGTATGAAGTGAAATCGTCACACACATTCGCAATCGAGAATATTAATACGCGTTGGCTGTATGGCAGTACCACACGCACACATAACAAGCAGGTGTCAAAGTCTAAAAGCAGAAACGCGACTACGTTTTACGTAAATATGCCGAGAAAAATCCACTTACACGTACCATTCAATAAAACGTTCTTAACGTAGCTATAACATAATATGCAATATAAATACCAACTTATAACATATATGGATAGGTCACATGCTATCCACGTAGATTTTATTGAAATAATTATAGCCACCCGTGTCGTCGCTTTTACACCTAGTAAAAGCGACTATTATGATAAAAAAATTTAACCCTGATTAGGTGATTTTTTTTTCTTACCTTAAATATAGTACAGCAAAACCAGATATCACTAGTTTTTGTGAACGAATAAATAGAATACAGGTACTGTATAAACTAACAGTACCTTACTTGTTGGATTTATACACCACTCTTCAGCATTTTGATATGTAAAATTTGTAAGAATATTTAATAATTATTATATTTACAATTTTACTTATAATCTACGCATTAAGGAACAGTTACTTTAATCGAAAAAAAATTAAATAAAAACTTAGAGATTGTGAGTGTACACGTGCACATACATATGTCTAACATAAACGAGTGAAAGAAAAACACAGTAGTAGGTAGACAGAAAGTACTGAATTTTTAAATCGCTGTACCTTAATTTAGATACGAGTCTTTTGAGACTATTATCAGCAGTTCCATTTTATTCATCTTTTAGAACAATATTGCATAAGCATCAAATCAAATGGATTATTAAACCTAAAAAGTATTTATTACAGTGAAATAATGTAGAAATATTAGAAATTTATGTTCTATTATGTATATATTGCACCAAACTAATTTCATCTTCACTGTAGTTAACCATGTTGTTTTCCTATCTTTTTGAAAGTTGTACATTGTTTCGTAAAAAGGAACGACATGTCAATACAAATTACAACGCTATATAGTGGTGTATTTGCGAATGTATATTTAATTTGGCATTATTTTTCAGTTGTATTTTTCCACATATGGTTTCTTTTGCTAGCGAGTTTTGGTAACATTAATTTAACTTCTATAATGTCTTCAACATTACACGCATTTATGTAATGCACACATTTTAGCATTATAAATTTGGATAAATAATTATCAAAATGATTGTGCCCTTACCGTCGTTGAAAATCAAAAAGAAATTACTTGGTGTATTTTTAATTTTATTATTAACGGTCAGTGCAATATATTTATATTTGCATTTCTTGCAACAAAACTTTGACGAAACACAATCATCGGAACGGTGCATATCGGAGCTTACATCAATTAAATACCAACTCAATGGTAGAGTATAATATTCTGTATCTGATTCTTTTTTTAAAAATGCTCAGTTTTCGTTAGAATGCTTTTTTCAGTTGTTACCGAGTATAAAAATCGCATTGACAAGCTATTGACGGAGACTCAGAAGTACCATGAAGCCGACAAGGAGAGATTTAAGGACGTAATGGAGAGCTGTGTTGCTATGAAACAACAGTCTGCTCTTTGTCAGGTACAACATTATTTCCACTTAATATTCAACTTTTATAAACCTTAAAGTATCAGTTGACACAGTATTTAGTGATGGTAAATATGTTCTATCAAGCCTTCATTTTAGAATACAATTTTTTGAATTGATTACTTGTCAATTTTACTTCTTCTTCTTCTTCTTCATCAACCCATATACGCCCACTGCTGAGCACGGGTCTCCTCTACCATTGAGAGGGTTTAGGCCATAGTCCACCACGCTGGCCTAGTGCGGGTTGGCGGACTACACACCTAAGAAATTCCTAAGAACTCTTAGGTGTGCAGGTTTCATCACGATGTTTTCCTTCACCGTTAAAGCAAGTGATAATTCAATGTGAATACACACATGACTTCGAAAAGTCAGAGGTGTGTGCCTGGGGTTCGAACCCGCGACCGCCGAGATTCTCGACCGCGCGCCCAAACCTCGAGGCCATCACTGCTTCTGTCAATTTTACTTAAATTTGATTAAATTAAAAGCTTTTACATTGAGGCCCATTTCAATTTGAATTATTAAAATTCAACAAAGACTTTTGTATACAGATGTAACATATTTAATGTAACAGGTTTAATAGGATAATACATATCATATTTTCTAACAAGTATCAATACTAGAGTTGTACTGTTTGATTTCTGAACATGTATTAAGATTAATATTTATTGGATAAAGTTATGTTAACCCAATAAGGATTAGTATGGTGATGGATAAAATCTGTATTTTATTTAGTATAATTATTTTGAATTAGTTTTAACATATTCACCCAAGCCTATATGATAATTCAGTCCAATACAATTATTAATCCTTAAAAGGTGAAGAATAAGAGCAGAGAGATTATTAAATTAGTTAAGCTTACAATGACTGAAACCAATTGGTGAGCAGCGGTGTAATACCATCAGTGCAAGTGCAAGTTTACATTAAAATTCAACATAACAAGTTCATTAACTTGCTTTCATACACAAATGTGAAATAATCACTGGTAATCAGTTACATGATTGTTAATTATTAAACCATGTTTTTTATTTGTTACCTTATCTTGACTATTAGTATTTTTATGTCCTTTATAACAATATAAAAGTAATGTGTTTGTGCATATTCTGCTTTGTGATTTCAAACCTAATGTTATTGTGAAAAAGGGCATTTTGAGTTTGGCAATAGTATTACTGCTACAGAACAATAGTTATGAATATAAAAACATGTTTCTGGCCGTCTTTTATGACAAATCAGATTTTACACAGGCTTAGCAAATGATATTCCTAGTTTATGGAGGAAATGGCATTTTGAATAGATAGGTTTGCACCCATAAAGGTGTTACATAGCATGCAATTGACAACATTATATGTTATAACGATGCAACACTAGATAGAAAAAAATGTTTTAATATTGATATACAAATATGATAGATATGTCATGTTCATTAAAATATCTGTGCATACAGAGTTGTGGGATGGCAAGATCACTTCCCTATGAAATGGTTGAAGAGACATGGCTGGACAATATCAATATTCAATCTGATAAAATGTTAAGTTTCTCCATCCTAAATGACTCATGTTATTATCATATTCAGTTTATTATTCATAGCTTGTGATTTAATAAATTACCTGTTAAGAAATTCAGTCTTTGCACTTATGTTGTAAATTATTTGATTGAAAATAACATGATAATGTGTGTTTGCATACCAAAGAATAAAGCTAAAGCAATTGTCTGGTTGGTTGAAAATAAATTGAAAACTACTGCTTCAAATTAAAGAATAGTATAGTGAAAAAGTCCATTTATTTGTATTAAGGCTACCAAGCAATAAATATCTCTTGTAATCTTAAAATTATGTAACATATTACATACAACAGCTAGTATATACCATAATTCTTGAAAGATTTTTGAAGCCACATTTCTGTGTATTTTATCCTCAGAGCCAGTTTGAAGATTTGCAAACTGAGTGCAAGCGCGTCAAAGAAGACTATGACAAGGTTTCTAAGGAACTAGATAAGATCAAGAGTTCAAGGTAAATTACATGGAATTGCTTACCACTCATCCCAAAGATTTTGTCTTCTTAGTAGTACACAATAGATGTAAAGGCTTTTTAATATGTAAATATATATATTTTCTCAACTTCAAAAAGAAATATCAGAAATGTTGTGGATTGTTGATTGTTATTGTATATTTGTCTATATTTCCAATATTTTTTTACCAAGATGGTGTAAAATTTACAATGTATAATGCATTATGTATTTGTGCAGTTTACCTATTTGCAATTAATGTTTACAAAGTTTTAAATTATCAGTCTATGTGCTTCAGTTGTTTACACACTATCTCTTCTCTTCTCTTTTCTTCATCAACCCATATTCGCCCACTGCTGAGCACGGGTCTCCTCTACCATTGAGAGGGTTTAGGCCATAGTCCACCACGCTGGCCTAGTGCGGGTTGGCGGACTACACACCTAAGAAATTCCTAAGAACTCTTAGGTACACACTATCACTTTTAATAAAACATGGGGGATTCTTCAAACATTTGTATTGTGTCTGGGAAATAGTAAGACTCCATCATAGTTCCTAATATTCACAACACATATAAAATTTTTGCAAATGTTAGGTCAGAAATATAAATCATATACCTATTTGAAACATTAAAATTGTTATGGATGTAATTATTTCTTGGTTTATTTAAAATTATAGATATGTTCACATATTCATACATACCATGTAATTATCCACATCTTATCTGCCACAATACTGAATGCAACCCACAACATCTCTGATCATTTAGTGATTTATAAATATTGCAATGAATACATCGAATTGTTTTATTTTTCGAATTTTAATTACTCTTTGTCAATATATGTGATTGTCTGTATATCTATACACAAGTCATAATTAATTAGATAATCATATTTCTTGTATATTGTGTCCCTTCTTAAGTTATTTGTGTTTAGACTGATATAGGTATATATTAATTATAAGTGACTACGTAATTATTTCGACATGAATTTGTAATGACATCTTACTATACTATTGCGAAAAGCTTGATCAAATCAGAACAATCAATGTCTATGTTAAACTAAGTGAAATTATCTTTTTTGTGTTTATTCATTTTTTTTATTTAAGTTTAAAATTTGGATTATAGAAAAATGCCAGTTATATGCCATATATCGCATAATATTACAAGTTTTGTAACAAAGTGCATCAGTTACATAATAAATAATGGAAAAAATCTGGCCATGTGTATGAATTGTGTTTTAAACATCAGAATTATATAATTCTTTAACAATACTTTCAAATTACGCAACAGAAGCTTTATTGTATTCTAATGTATTTCTGTCAGTAATGTATTGAATATCTATCACCTTTCTAAACAAATAAAATATTCTCAGAAATATTATTTTTTGACACTATATATTCGTTAAACATAAATTACTGTAAACAAATTCATTTATAGGTATAATTTAGAATTTTAAAAAACATATTGTGTTGTAATTTCTGTCTAGTCTTATATTGTAAACATCACATTAT
Organism: Cephonodes hylas; assembly: GCA_030295005.1. Classification (NCBI taxonomy): domain Eukaryota; kingdom Metazoa; phylum Arthropoda; class Insecta; order Lepidoptera; family Sphingidae; genus Cephonodes; species Cephonodes hylas. Next base: position 17,584,643 of record AP025360.1, read on the forward strand.
GAGTCTGATGCTAGAATGTGTATAATTATTTTATGTTTTTAAAAATAATCGCCTTATTTTTAGGGAAACTATTATGTATATAAAATATATCGTGATTATAATATTAAATGGCCCTTAACGAAATTCCTTGAATGCTTTCCATGTATGCTTTGTTTAGTTGTAAGTAATGTTATTACTAATTGTAACATCATGATCAAATCTTGGCTTTTGAAAAAAAAAACAAATTTTAATACATTTAGTTTTGCTTGAATTCAAATATTAAAAATATGTACGTTTTTTAATAAATTTATATTGCCTCTTAAATAAGTGTATATTTTTTTAATAAGATACAATTGTAAACATAGTAAATTATTTATTTATAATATATCAAACTCTGTCTGTAGTATTAATATAATACTGATAAAAAATATTTCAGTTGTGCAGTAGTAATGATAGTAAAACATTTTAATATATTATTTTAAATGCCCACTTATAGTTTTATTTTGAAATCCAGGAGACCTTTAGTTATAGAAGCTTGAAAGTTGACGTAATTTTGTCGATAGAATTGTTATAATTCTATCGATAACTACCACTAAAATCCTTAGGTTGATGATACAAAAAAATATATAAAATTTTATCTTTGAATATAAAATGTAGTCATGGTCATCAAACGTAGGCTGAATATGCAGTTTTGTGTAATTCCATCTATAAACTCCCTACTAACTTATCCTAGACTGTCACAATAAAAAAATCCTAGGTTTGTTTTTTGGTTTTAAATGTTTTTTTTTTTGTACATGCAATTGAGCCTGCAAATGTGTATTTACGGCATTGGGCTTACCTCGTCTAATATACTTGAAAATGTAGGCATAATAAGGGATTTGTATGTAACTTACTCTCAAGTGGTTTCTGTATAAAAACACAAAAATGTGTTAAAGGAAGAGGAAAACTGGGTCCTTAAAACTTTATTACATTATCAAAATGGTTTCAGTGTGACTTAAAATTTTGAATGATGCGATAAAAAAAACTAATAATTTAATCAGTCATGGGAAGCAAATAATAATGATTTTGATCATTATCAATTACAAAGCAGTGATGGCCTCGCGGTTTGGGCGCGCGGTCGAGAATCTCGGCGGTCGCGGGTTCGAACCCCAGGCACACACCTCTGACTTTTCGAACTTATGTGTGTATTCACATTGAATTATCACTTGCTTTAACGTTAAAGGAAAACATCGTGATAAAACCTGCACACCTAAAAGTTCTTAGGTGTATAGTTCGTCAACCCACACTAGGCCGGCGTGGTGGACTATGGCATAAACCCTCTCAATGACAGAGGAGATCCGTGCCCAGCAGTGGGACGTATACGGGTTGATGATGATGACATAGTGTCTTGGATTAACACTATCTTTGACATAACAAATAATAAATTAAAAAGAACAATTCTTCTAGCCACGCTTTTGTGATGTTAAAATTGTCCCAGGCACACAACGCCTAATCAGAAATCTCGATTGATGTAATGTCTCAATGATATATCTTAAAAACAATGGAACACTTATTCGTACTTTTTATTTCACATAATTACACACAAACATCTTATACTTATGTATTACTGTAAACACCGACCCGGAAATCGAACTCGGGACTTTTAAATCGCATGGCAAATAATAATATAAATAAATAAGACCCAACATTCACGCACATAGTCCTGACACCATGTTGATACGAGTCTTGAGTCGTGGGTATCAAGAACAACGAGAGACTTTTCGGTCTCACAAACACCCAGACCCGAAACAAATATTTGAGGGTCACACAAACATTTGTCTCGGTGCGGGGATCGAATCCACGGCCTTTCGTTTCGCAAGTTGGTGTCTAGCCAACTGCGCCACGGGGCTGTCAAATCACATAGATGCAATTCTGTTTAATCATTTTACTTAGCGATTTAGAAATTGATTTATGCAACTATTATGGCGAAAGACGACTTATAAAGAAAAGTAGTCGTAGGAATTCGTGAAGGCTATTTGTTTAGTATAAACTCATTTATATAGTAATTAGACGCCAACAACACATTTCAAAACCTACCAAATGTGGCTAATAATGGGAAAAGTTCTTGTGTTCGAGATTTGGAGAAATATGAAATTCAACAGCATAGCCGGTGGCGCCTACGAAATTAAAAAAAAGGAAAATAGGTATGAAACTCGAATTAACATGTTCAATAATTAAACATTTTAAGTAAAGATACACATTTGCTTTTGCCTTTCCTAGTGTAATTGACTGGCTAAAAGAGTAGAGAAAAAGTCTCCCGCTTAATCCTACTGCCATTGTAATAGAGCTGTAAATAGCGCTTACACGATGTGACTGGTAAAACAAAACTGTTGCAATTGAGTTTCAATTTATCTCCAATGGTGAATGAAATGGTATATAAGATAGATTTTAGTTTGTCTTTAAAAAAGATAAGATTAGATTTTTGAGTAAGGATAATATGAATCTTAATTTAGACTCAGCTGAGGCATTATCATCATACGTTTAAGACATTGTGAGCTATTGATATCCGATTACGATTTTCTCGGTTCGGTTAGTATTCGATAGTAAAACTATTTATTATCTACCTACAAATGTCAGGCACTATTCCTGACATCGGAAAACCGAAAAATCAATACCTACCTACCGTCCAGGCAGCGATGGTGGAGCCGTGATCTGTATCGATTAATATAAAAGAAGAGAAAATAAATTATACTAAACCAATTCTGTAAATGAATGTTTGTATTTTTTTGACTCTATAAAAGTGGCCTGTGCGATATCGAGGCCTGTGTGAACTTTTATCATCAAAGAGAGTTCTCGTTAATAAACGAACTAAGACATTTTTCCAAATAGTGACTGTATATTATTGAAGCCTACCACCAGGGGGCGCTGTGAATGTATGCCGTATGTTCTGCAGGTAAGGTTTGGAAGTATTTTTTAATCTTAAACCTTTATTAATTTTTTATAATAAGTTTTTACTAAGCAAATGTGATGTAGATACCTACTTAGTTTTAGTTGTAATGATCACCTCGAGCCTTAGGCGCGCAGTAGAATCAAAATTCGGCAATCTCTGGTCAAACTTTTGGCACACACCTATTACCAGCCAAGTGTGTATTCACAATCAATAATCATGTACTTAAAGATAAATAGAAAAATTTATTAGTGTATAGTTTGCTAATTTGCACCAGGCAGGTCTGAACCATCTTTGTTTTTGAGGAGAACCATGACCCAAGTGGGATGGTGGTGAATAGTAGTGAGCTAAAGTTGCCAACCCGCAGGCCAGCATGGTGGACTTAGGCTTCAACTCTTCCAATACTAGAGGAGGCTCAGGCCCAGCAGGGGGATGTATATAGACTGATGATTAAAGGTTTTGTTTTTTTTAATCATGATGCTGATAGCGTTGAATTAATATTTAATCAAATATTTTTGTTAACAGGATACAAGGCATTTTTGGAGACATCATAGGAGAGTGTTGTCCAAGGTATTCTATTTTACTCATCTGCACTTTATTTCATTTTAATGTAGAAAATAAAAATGCTTGATACACAGTTAAGCTTCTTAAATAATTCAGTTCTTTATTAAGCCCTATAATGGACATAACTTGCTGATGCTAATGATGATTTAGACATTACATACCCATTGCTAGTTTTTCTAGCTCAGGTGTATTTTTTTTACCCATAGCTATGGCACCCAGTCTCACTGCAACAAACATTATTACAAAATTTGTAAAATATATATTTTCATTATTTTGTTAAATGTGTTTTTTTTTTATGGGAAAGAAGGCAAACAAGCAATTGAGCCACCTGATGATAAGTGGTCAACAATGCCCATGGACACTCACAATTTCAGAGGAATCATTGGTTTTTCTTGTGATATTGATAGAATAGTTGAAAGCTCAATCTTCAAAGGTTTAAAAAGACATTTAATGTTCACATAGCATAACAGACACATTTGAATATTATTTTCTTATATACTTATAGTTTGCCTTCATTGTGAATGTTTTCTATAAGATTTACATAATACATTTTAAAGGGTTATTTCTCTATTGTGATCTTTAGATTTGTAGAGGTTTTTTTATTATTTTCTAGAGCTTCACATGTCGATGTTCATGTGTGATATTTATTTTATTTTGTATGTTTGTTTTATAGTTGCTTTTGTACTTAGTTTTGCATCATGCTAAGTGATACTCATTGGGATAGTTACATAAAACAGGTAAGTGGATAATTATCATACATCTTTTTATGTTTCAACAAAACGCTACTCAAGCCTTGTGCTACATTAGTAAACTTGAAGCTAAGAGTCAGCAATAACTCATCTTCCAAAATAATTTCATACTTCCTTTTAAAGTATTTTGTATTAATCAAATCACCTCTGATTTTTCTGTATTTGTTTGCATAAATTTATTTATCATATTTATCAGCAATAACAAAATGTGCATGTATATTATTTAACATTCGTTATGAACTGCTATTTGACTAATTCAATATTGTAATTTTTTTTGTCATTTCAGAACATAAGTACTGGTATCCTGTGGCACTTATGATGAAGGAGACAATGAAAGAATTTGAAAAAATATGCAGCTGGGGCAAACATATTGACTTAAAGAAAATATATCAGTAAAATTAATTAGTGATTGATTTTATAACTGTTATTTAGTTAATATTTTGTAAAATAGTCTTCTATTACCTCATCACTGACTTTTGGATTCAAAGCTCTTAATAAACAATTATATGATAAACCATTATACATAACACATTACTTAGATACTGCAGCTTTCATCAGCCCTGCAAAGTTTTTGAGCTGTGATCTACTATTTTGTGTGTGTGATCTACTATTTTATTTATATTTACTACGGTCTATGTATTTGTTTTGTTTTTGTTGGGGCATATAAAAACAAAATGACTAACCGTTTGCCTAGACCTGCCTCTATTGAAAATCTTCGTGATTCGGATAGCAATTCGCCAATAAGAGATCAACAACAAATTCGTTTGGAGAGAGGAAGTCCTTGTAGCACTATTCACGAAAACATACGACAAAGAATAGAACCTCTAAATTTCCATTTAAGAAACATATCGTCACTTACTCGAGCTGATGGCAATACTCAAACTACACCTGCATCCCTACCTACAGTTTTACGAGTAAATTCGTCAAACACTGGCTCAACAGCTGAAAGTGGAGAGGTGGTGGTCCTGGACGGTCCAAGTGACACAGTCAATAGAGCAAGCGCGCCTGGAGCACGTGTGACCGGGAATGAGGGCACAGGAGCTCGCGCTGTGAACAGAAACGTTGCAGCACCAACTGTCTCGGTTAACCGACCGAATACTGTAATTCCGTGCTTTGACCCATGTATACATGATTTTGACACGTGGAGCGCGGAAGTAGATCGCCTACGGGCTTTAAATAATTGGGGTGAACGTGAATGTCTCGCCCGTGTGGTTAACCGTTTACGCGGCGATGCAATATTATGGTTACATAGCTGGATCACGAAAAATAAAACCTGGACTAGCTTCAAAAAAGTATTCAAGGTATTGTGCCCTAAAAGCTTAGATTCTGCTACAATTTTATGCCAGGTGATTGATACCAACTCGGACGACTACACTACATATGGAGAGTATGCTCGCCATTCAATTCTACGACTTTGTGGCGTTGAGGGATTAGCTGATAACCTTAAGGTTGCAATCATAGTGCATGGTATTACTGATCCACACATTAGAGCCGCTGCCTCGTGCGCCGAGCTCCGACTTGAAAATATCGTTGAGTTCTTGTCTAAGTACTCAAAACCAATTTGCCTCTGCAGGACCACCGATCCATCTGAAGGTACACCCCCTACTGCAGTTTCCGCACCGCGTGGATCTATTTTGATTACACCAGCACGTATGACTTGTGGCGTATGTGGTGAAATTGGCGGCCACGTGTCAGCAAACTGCCCAAATCGGAGTAACGGATCAAGCACGCGCAGGGTCCGCAACAGTTTCATTCGTTGGAGCCCTCTTGGGGGTTAGGTTCTTGAATATGAATTTTATTCGCCAATATGGCCTAAAATCATTTTATATTTACTTTGATGACAGGAAAACCGTATCGAAACCTGCACTCTTAAAAAAAATATCGAAATTTCTTATATGAGTAGTCCACAAACCTTTAAAATATTTTTCAAAATTTATTTATCACCAGCCTACATATATATTTACGTTCCGCTTCTGGGCACGGGCTGCCTTCACATGTCCGAGTATAGGCTTTAGTCTACAATTGACACAGTGCGGGTGACCGATACCGCAAATAATTTTCAAAGAACCTTTTAAGTGTACAGGTTTCCTCATGTCACAAATAAGTGTTTTAGCACTTATTAAACTTATTGAAATACATTTTAATTGTATTTATACAATAAAAACATAGTGAGTATGAGCTAATACATGAAAATGTAAATAAATGTATTAAATGTATCCATATTCGTAAGTTTAAAAAACCTCGAAACATAAATTTTTGCCCAGACCAGAATTGTAAAACATACCGTTATATTTATATACTGGGCATAGTTCATGTGTCATTCGTATGGTCGCCATTGAGCTAATATTACCACTAGGGTTTGCAATCCCGCATTCCCGCGGGATCCCGCATGTTTTTGAGTACTGCGGAATTCCCGTATTTGTGCGGGAATTCCGCGCGGAAAGTTTTTGACTTCTCTAGGTAATATATTCACTACTTCAGCTATCACTGTAGGCATATTAGCTCCACACAACAGCGCGAACGCGTCAGTCAGCGTCGATTAACCGATCAAGCGAAGTAAAGTATTAGAATTGGCGGGGGTGTGATTATTCTAGTAGAAAAAAGTGAGACTTTACAATCAAAGTGGCACTTAGTTGTAGATTGCTAAATGTTGTTTCTTCTACAGTTAATAACTAAATAATAGTAACAAATAATAATTAGATAATTGAAATAAGTGATGGCCTCGAGGTTTAGGCGCACAGTCGAGAATCTTGGTGGACGCGGGTTCAATACCCCAGGCACACAGCTCTGACTCTTCAAAGTAATGTGTGTATTCAAAATGAATTATCATTTGCTTTAACGGTGAAGAAACATCCTGAGAAAATATGCACACCTAAAAGTAATTAGGAATTTCTAAGGGGTGTAGTCCGCCAACCCGCACTAGGCCAGCGTGGCGGACTATAGCCTAAACCCTCTCAATGGTAGAGGAGGCCCGTGCTCAGCAGTGAGATATATAATATGGGTTGATAATGAGTAACAGTTATTTAGGTTAGGTTCATCACCATCAGCCCATTAACATCCCTCGCCTGGGCATAGGCCTCCAGTACTATTGGCAGGGTTTAGGGCTTAGTCCACCACGATGACATAGCGTACTACGCGTACAAACCGTAAGTTAGCGGACTACACACCTTAAACATTCCTAAGATTTTTTTCTATACCGTTAAAGAAAGTGATAATTCATTGTGAATACACTCATAACTTGTAAAAGTTATGTATGCCTGGGGTTTGAACCTGCAACCGCCCAGATACTCGATCGCTCTACAAAATCACGAGGCCATGATTGCTGTATAGGTCAGATTGGAGCATATTAACACACAGGAAATTGTTGGAATGGAGAAACACGGATTGCGGGATTGCAAATCAATCCCTACCTTACCTAATAATAACTATGGGAAAGTATTTCTTCTATTAGTTACATTGTATGTATGTTTTTTTTAGTGCTTTTTAAACAGTGTAGCTAACCTACAGGCAATATAGCATTATTATAATGCATATTTTTGCATTTTAAAATTTTTGCGGGAATTCCCGCGGGATGCCGCGGGAAAGGCAAATTTCTCGCAAATTTCCCGCGGGAAAAAAATGACTGCGGGATTGCAAACCCTAATTACCACTGACTAGTAGTAATAATATCTCAATGATGGTCGCTCACTTTGACTTGCCATGATTAAGCTCTAAAGATTTACAAATGTCGAATTGTGCTGTAAAATCTGCCGTACGAGTAACACATCTTAATAATGAAAAAAAGAGACATTTAGTTTCACCGGCCAGTAAATATACCTTGTGTTTTAATATTCCCGTAGAAGACAAAAACTGGACTAAAAGTATGTTGAATGAAATGGTACTTTATCAACCATATAGCTACAGCTTATCTTGCCTCAATGACATACAATTTAACCGCTACTGAAAGAATACCAATACAAAAAAGAAAGAATAGGTGTCAGTTGTGTATAAAAAATGATGTTTCAACGTACATTATTTAAATATTAACATAATTTTATCGCTCAACTTATTTCACGTACCTATAGGTTAAATATATTTTTTTATACGTTTTATAATTTATATACTTCTAACGACATCTCTTATCGAATATTGGAAGCTTTAACGTTTGTGAGGGTAACGCAGGGTTGCGTAAAATAACCTGTAATGACAAGACTTATAAAAATGCGACAACCAATAGTAGCCTTTCTATTTGGTTTGTAGTAAAATTATAGGGGACAGACAAGCGGCACTCTACGAGGCACTATACTTTTCCAAATAGTGTGTAGTTTTATCTGTGTTTTGGCAATTGGAACTAGCTCAAGTTTCATTTAATCTTGACTTTTGTGTTGTCTGAAGCGGGAGTAATATTGCTCCAATTGTATTATGTAGGTTTAACCTATACTTTGACATAATAAAGTGGACGAGATTCACATTTGAAGTGTGAAGATATTAACATTCCGTTAGTCGGACGTGATAAATAGCAGTTTCCTCAAAGTGTACGGTGTGAGATCTTAGAGGTCGTTTTAATAACTAATTAGTGATAGCTTCCTTGTAGGGATTATTTAGCTGTGATTAAAAATATCCGTATTAGGTTTTTAACCTCTTATCGATACTCTTAGTTTATTACGATGACATTTTAAGTATATAGAAAGTTCTTAATCAGTTGTAGAGATGGCAGGCGTGTAGTACTAGGTCATATAAGTCGATTGTATTCTTTTTATTCCACTTTCCCTCACTATTGAGGCTAACTAACTAACTGATTAATCGACTAATTCTAAGTGGCTATAGTAAAGATTAAGATGTTTTAGTGTTGTGAAAACATTCATATTAAATATCCGAAAATAGTAATAAATAGATAAATAAATAAACGCAACAGTCAAAACAAATATTTGTGGATCACAGAAACATGAGATTCGGTGTGGGGATCGAACCCGCCTCTCGTTTCATAAAGCGGTTTCTACTCAACTAGGCTGTGGGGCTGATAACATAGACTAAGAACTAATTTTTAGGTTTATCATAATAATATATTAGCTGCGATTCAAACTGCGAGGATTGTCTCTAAACATAACGTGACGACTGGTTCTATGTTATAGAAAACTATTGTTTTCGAAACCTTACGTAGTTGTCATTTAAAACAATACATTTTTAAACACTAATGTACTCTTTGTAATAAGTAATGCAGTGTCGGATTACCCAAGCAGCAAGAGAATCAAGGGGTTGTGCTTGTGGGTGACATACAGAAATTACGGCTTTCGAAAATCAAGGGCTTTTCGGAACAATATCTTACGGGCTTGCGCAATCCGACACTGATTGTATGTTATTTATATATTTAAGTACTTTTTACTCTAAACATATTTGGATCAATGTATTTCTATTTTATCGATTAAATGACATGTTTATATATTTTCAATGTAAAATAACTAATCTGTGGACTCATTTCCGAGCATAGAATAGCGAAATAATTGTCTCTGGTCTATAACGGCGAACGTTGTACTTAAATAAGGTATTTAATAAATATGATATTCACATGAGTATAATCGTATTTGTGGTTTAATTATAAATTATTGTAGCTGTTTGTGATCTTTCTCAGTGTAATAGTAAAAATGCCTTGGCTGACCATCTACTGTACGTCGTTTGGGCCTCCAAAATCAGTATTGTTATAGTGATGGGTATTGTGTAGTGATTATCTCAAAATTTTGGCGTGCGTTTGAAAATATCGGCGTTCAAACTCACGCACCTCTGACTTTTTGAGGTTATGTGTGTTCCCAATGAGTCATCACTTGCTTTAACGGTGAAGGAAAACGTGACGAAACCCGCACACCTAAAAGTTCTTAGGTGTGTAGTCCGCCAAGCCGCACTAGGCCAACGTGGTGGACTATGGGCTAAACCCTCTTAGCTGTAGAGAAGGCCCGTGCCCGGGAGTGGGAAGTGTGTATATAGGATAGTGATTAAGCTGTATGGGAGGCCCTCACCTGACGCAATATAGGCATTTTTTTAAATCTTATATAGACATAAATAGTGCGAACTATAACCAAATTAGAGATGTAACAAATGCTTTGACTGTCGTTACGCGGCATACATGTGTGCCGTTCGATCCACTGGTCCCGGGTTCGATTGCCAGAGCGGGTATATAGTTAATGGTTTTTTCATGATTTCTCAATAGTAATACGTAGTCTGGAAATCATCTTGATAAAACAGCTCTTCTCACATGTTAATAAACAATTGACGAAGCGTGGGTGCATGTATCTGCGCAAAAATCCCGGTAAAAATACACCCTTACTTTAATGCTTTGATAAAAGAATATGTGTCTGTGTTTTGAACTTTCAACTATTTATGTCAACACCGTATTGTATTGAACATAATTAACCGTTTCTAGTAATAAATGTAACAAATAAATCTATCATCGTTTCATTTCAAGTTATTTAAATCCTTTAATTACCAATCTATAGTCACGCGGGTAGATTGTTTTTGCATAAAATGCAGTGGGAGCGAAACTCGATAACTTGCCGTGCGTATTATGAGCTAATGCAACCATCTGTTACTCAGCGAATAACATACCAATATTACATATGACGATGCTGATATTTAATGAATTTTATAATACATATGAACCTTCCTCTTGAATCACCCTATCTATTAAATATAACCGCATCAAAATCCGTTGCGTAGGTTCAAAGATTTAAGCTTACAAAGGCACAGAGAAAGCGACTTTGTTTTATACTATGTAGTGATTTTATTGATTCTATCAATTTATTTCATATAAGTACCCACTGTATGTAGTTTACTTACAACTACTAAGAAAATTGCATCTAATACTATGTATGTTACATATATCTGTATATTAGTTTTGACTAATGGTTGTCTCATAGTTTTACCTAATTACCGTCGACATTACATTATTACAAGTACCTAACAACTAGCCTCTGGTTTATAAGGAGTTAAACAACCAAAGGTAACCTCATATCCGTAACACTTAACCTGTTCAATCATGGTTGAGTTTTATTGTAAACATCTTGAGGAAATCTGCACACTTAAAAAGTTTAAAGAAGTTCCTAGGTCAGTAGTTTGCCAACCCATAATGGATGCGTGCTAGACTAAGGCCTCACAGACCACAACTGAAACTTTTCCTTGTGACCTGCGCCCAATAATGGTACGTATATGGCCTTATATAGTAGTAAAAGCATCGATGGCTCGAGGTTTTAACGCGTGGTCGAGAATCTCGGCGTACTTGGGTTCGAACCCCAGACACCTTTGACTTTTCAAAGTTACGCGTGTATTCAGAATGAATTATCACTTGATGTAACTGTGAAGGAAAACATCGTGATGCAACCTGCACACCTAAAACTGGACTATAGATATATAGTTAAGTCAATGATAGAAAAGACCCGTGCCCAGCAGTGGGACGTAAAAGGGCTGATGATAAAATGAAAGTTGTATGACAATCTACGTCCTCAAATTTCATTATTATTTGCACATATTTTTTATTTGTTTTTCTATAAGGAATTTATAATTTCTATGGCATACCTTATATAGCATTTTTGTAGTATAATTTTAATCATTTCTCATTATTGGAGGAGGCAGAGAACATTAATTAGCAAGAGGAATTTAACAGAAGTCAGTTTCCTGCGAACAGTTTTAAAAAAATGTTGTTAAATTGTGGTTATTATAGGCTAATATAAAAAAAATCGTAAACTTTATCTCCAACAGCCATGTATTTAAAACAGATTGTGAATATTACATAATCAATACTGTATGAAAGCGCCTGAAACTTGCGAGCGTCGCTCTTGCACCAATTCGTCAATGGTTAACTAGATGTCGTTGTCAAAACTCCCCTCGAGACGATGCCTATTATACGTTATTTTGTATTGATTTTTGTTCCTCTAAAAAAAATTACTTCTTATTTCTAGTGCCTTGAGTGCCTGCCACATACAATAGCCGTCACCCCAATATAAATAAATATACCCAACAGTCATACATAGCACTGACCCCACACTAGGTTACAAGTCCTGTGTCCTGGGTATCGGAAACTATGACAGACATTTACGGTCTCACAAACACCCAGGCCCGAAACACATATTTGTGGATTACACAAACATTTGTCTTGGTGCGGAGATTGAACCCGCGGACTCTGGTTTCGCAACCTGGTGTCTAGCCGATTCCGCTACGGGGCCCGGAAACAGCCAGGTTATAGCTAATGTGATTACAACATTAAACCTGGCGTTAAAAAAATCCCGACATGTATTTGTTCCCGCTTCCTCGTCCATGAATTGTTTAAATCCCGTTTAACATACTAGGCACAAGATTAACCGTCCGGTCAATGACCGGGTACCCGGGTATCCATTTTGACTTCGCGGATAGAATTTAATATCTTTTTCTTAAAAAAATTACAAAACCGTCTGGATCCTCAAAGTTTAAGTATTTTTAAACCTAATTCTTGTTAAAAATGATGATTATTTTTTATTTCACTTAAAAATACTGGGATCTTGATTATCTAGTTGTTCCCGTTTACGCATATGGATTGATAGCTCGGCCAGTAAAAGATTTAATCGCCACTTTCGTTGAGAAATGCCTCAAAATTTGAGGATTCTGCGAACGATTTGTGACGAAAGGAGTACGCAGTTCTTTGCCCAATAGCCGATAAAATAATCGTCGCTCATGCCATTTCTTAACAAGCATTTATGATTTTCATTACACAGAAGACATGGTGAAAGTCAGGCGACATCGAGAATATTATAGAGATATGCTAGAGGCCATCTATGCGTTGCAATATATCAACCAAGCATTTTCTCCATAGTGTCCACTCCAGCCATTGAACCGTCATAAAATTCAATGATTGCGGGTTGTTTCTTTGCACTAATACTAATTTTTGCTTCGTGATGGATTAACGATAATATTATAGTACCTTTTTGGCACATAACTCCACATAGTTATGTTTTTTATTAAAACTAAACGCAGTAAATAATGGCCTCTCGCGTTGTTGATGAAGCTATTGCTCGTGGAATAAATGCCTTATTTTTCTTCAGAATGCCGACAATCGTCAAGTATCACAATAGTAAACATTTAACCAATGGATGAGTAGTAAAATAATTATCCAATAATAATGGTGTCCTAGTAATGTTCTTTCTCGATTCTTTATACGGAGCCACCACGGTGGACACTTCTTTCACCAAAGATTTTTTCACGTTATATAATTAATAATATTTGTATATATATTTTTACTATGACAGTAGATTTTAAAAGTGATTGGCAATAAGTTAAGGTAGTACCGACATGTAACGTCTGTTCACTGGGATTCTAAAATTATTGTTTGGGCTGAAGGGCCGATTAGTCCCTAATAGGTCTCTGAAAGGTCTAGAACCTTTTATGGGGCCTATAAACTGTGTATAGTGTCCATAGTTATTTAACATGCCACGTAGATAGCTTACTAATAACTTTTCTACCGTCACATTATATGTGGGTACCCGGGTACCCGGTTATTGAACGAATGCTGAAAGTTTGGTCATTGACCGGAAGGTTAAAATCTAATATACATAATTTATTGACACTTGACATACCAATAATATAGAAAACATTAAAATGAAAAGGAAAAAAAATACGGGCACGCGGGACAGCTACGATCACGTCGCCTAGTCAGCATTTATGCTTCGCTGTGTCTAGCGCATTACAATTTGCACTTTGTAATGCAACTACACCTTTTGAGCGTAATATTATTCGTAATATTAGCTTCTTTGTTCAATAAATAAAATATTCACCCTTCGAAGTGCTAAAGGCAGTTCAGTTCTAGAGGTCCAAACTACTACTACTAGTGTTTGGTGTTAAAGTAAGAAAACGTTGTATATATTACTTATCTACATAGCATAAAAAGTGGAAGTAGCGACATACAGTGTATTCAGACCGTGATCGGAAATTAAGGCAAGTAAATCACCGCAGATAACGTTGATCACAAACGCATGGGCGTTAAAAAAAGTCGCCAAAAAAATTGTACTTTTTCCATACAACCATTAGCATTAAATGTATGGAACGCGTATTTTTATTATTTTTTGTCACAATATTTTTTAATGACAATGGCTTTGTTATCACCTTAGCTAATGCCTTAATTTCCGATCAAGGTCTGAATACTCCCTGTTCCAATAAATGTATAAATTTGCAAGGTGCATGCTGGCTTTGCTGAGTTGAACATGTGGACAAGGGTTTCTATGGCAGTGATTCTGGTGGGAGCTACATGTTCCGCCTTGAAAGGACCTAACGTTTGCACCAGGCGAGAAGAGTGAGTATTTTTCATTGTTAAAAAACAAAATACCATCACTAGACCAATGAGGTGGATTGTGGTGTATTTATTAGGAATGATCTCTTGCTTTATCGGCAAAGGAAAACCCGCACACCTAAAAGTTCTTAGGAGTTTCTTAGGTGTGTAGTCCGCCAACTCGCACTAGGGTAGAGGAGGCCTGTCCCCAGCAATCGTATATGGGCTGATAAAGAGGCCAGTGTGTTGGGACTAAAGTCCAAACCCTCCCGGTTGCAGAGGAGACTTGTGCCCAGCAGCTGGACGTGTAAGGTCTGATAATGATAAAAATAAAATATCACCATTTTGTTAATTAAGGTTATGGCTAAATTCTTTATTACTGTCAAAGTTATAGCATAAAGTACGTAGGCTGTTCAAGTATATGCAATATTTATAATTATCAGTCCCCCTCCTTTCTTCTCAACGTCAGCAAAAGTAATCGAATTTCTTACCCCCCTCCCGCGTGCCGATGTTATCAATAGTGCCAACATTAAATGTAATCAATAGACCGTCTCACGTTCGAAGTATTTAGCTTAGTCCACAATCTATACGCTCTTTGGCGTCAGGTTTACGTATGTAGTTTTAAGTACTAGCATTTTTTTCCACCGGTACTATAACGTTTCAAAAAATCAAAGAACAATATTGCATTTATATTAGCAATTGCAAATTAAATGCGTAGTAAGTATATCCGAACTCCTAATATAGTATTATATACACACATGATACAGGGTGTATTTAGACCGTGCTCGGAAACTAAGGTACCTAGGTTATTACCTAGGTAGCTATGTGATGAGGTGATCACAAACCCATTGCCGTTAAAAAAATCCGGCAAAAAATATTTTTTTTAAGGTTTTCTATACAACCATCGGTAATAATGTTTGTATGGAAAACGTCAAATTTTTAATTTTTTGGCGGGATTTCGTTAACGCCAATGGTTTTGTGATTACTGTAGCTATTACCTGCCTTATTTATCAATTACGGTCTGAATACACCTGCATATATAAATGTACTAATGTCATGTGCAAGTTAAGTCATTGGTTCTAAGATTGGCACTAAACCATACTTGATAGAATGGTAACAAAAAAAATATATTGTACTTGAAGTTTAAACAATAAAACACGCAAAGCGGCTTTTACCATAGAACTAAACAGTAATATTTAAGAATATACTTTATTAATTAAGCAATAAGGTTGCTTTCATTAAAAACTGATCGCGACGAAGGCGGCTTATGTTGAAGTCCTCGGCCATATCATTTAACAGCATACTTTGGGCTAAGTTGAAATTAGATCTATTTTACTTTTTTTAGTCCGTTTGACGTTATTTACATAGGATATTGGGTTGAATACCTATAGGAATAATTTTATTAGATCCGCGAATAAATAACTTTTAAGGCGCGAATATAGGAATTGAGTCGTATTTTTTAATCCGCGAATAGTGAAAACACGAATGAAGAAGGCGCGAACGAGGAGCTTTTACTGTACTGTAGCGGAGAAAAAAATATTGTGAGTAAGCCTGCACACTAAAAAATCATAGAAAGTTCTTATGTGTCCAGTCAACCGATCCGTACAGGCCAGTGTTCCAATCGGCCTGGTTATTGAAGGTTGAAAGCGTATCCGGTAGATATAGCTACAATTAAATTCATAAAATTATATATTTCAGTTCATCACCAGCCTTTTACGTGCACTATATCGTCTTATATATAATATCGTATATTTCAGTAAAACTGCTGGCGAAATGTGGGTGTAGAAATGCACCTCTGCCTCAGGAAATATAGGCGTGAGTTTATGTATGTGTATATTTCAGTTACATAACAACAATCCAGACGACCGAACGGCAGCCGTATCAAGAAAAAGAACACACATGGTGTCCTAGCTTCCCGCAGCGATGTACAGTTTACAACATAAAGTTCAAAGAAGTGAAGAAGACGCGAACGGTGGTTAAGCACAGGCTTGTAGAGGAATGCTGCCAAGGGTACGAGCCCGACGCCAGGGGAGAGACCTGTCTGCCTGTGTGTGAGAACGCTTGCGTCCATGGGAAATGTGTCGCGCCTGACACTTGTGAGTGCGACGCGGGCTTCGGAGGCCTAACCTGCTTTATGTGTAAGTTAATCACCATAAGCACAACTACGCTATTGCCTTCGAAGAGATAGGCGTAGATATTAGTCCGCATGTATCCCCAATTGTGATTTAAATCCCTTTATACTGCTTTCGAGAATTAACCAATAGAAAAACTAGTGACTCATCCTGATCTCCGCATCAGGTCTAATCCAAGCAGTCACGCCGTTGTAACTATTGTTAGATGGTATTACTTCTAGCAAAAGCTAAATGTTTATTTTTATTTGATTTCAGCATGTCCTGAAGGTAAGTATGGTCTCCACTGTGCACACAACTGTCCGTGTGAGAACGGGGCTACGTGCGACATGTTATGGGGGGTATGCGCATGCGCGGCGGGGTGGCGTGGGGTCTCGTGCGCGCTGCCTTGCGAGCCAGACTCCTTCGGCGAGGGTTGCGAGGAAACGTGCCGCTGCGAGAATAACGCCACCTGCCACCACCAAACCGGCGCCTGCGTGTGCCAGCCGGGATTCACGGGGCCTTTGTGAGTAACCCCCACATTTTTTTCACAGGAAAGCGCCTTAAGCTCCCCTGTTCGATACCTCGGGGGAGGCCGTGAGGGGTACATCGGGTCTCTGGCACTTTCAACTCGGCGCGCTAAACAATGTCCGCGTAGCTGAGTTAGGTCTCTAACCAAAGTACCCCCTAAATACCCTTGTATCCATTATAGTCAGCCTGTCGCCGTCCACTGCTAGGCCTCCCCAAGTAAGCGCCGATCAAAAGGATGAGGCCTTCTGTACATTAAAATTGCTTCAATATACACGCTCCAACAGCCTTATTATAGTTATGACCCCACACTGGTGTGTAGGTCTTGTGTTGTGGATATCACAAACTACCAGAAACTTTTCGGTCTCATGAACCCGCGGCTTCTCGTTATGAAAATCTAATCAAAGTCCTCAAATTGTTTAATAGCATAGTAATTCTTCATGGTGATAGGTCTTTAAACTCTTCCACAGCTTTATTCAAATAATATACTCCACTTTCAGGTGCGAGAAACTGTGTCCTGATCCGAATGGTGCGTGTGCGCAGACCTGTCCTTGTCAAAACAATGGCACGTGTGACGCAGTGACTGGGGAATGTGACTGCCCACCAGGATGGACTGGAAAAGTTTGCGCCATTAAGTAAGTATTTACTGACGCTTGTGTAACCGATCCGAAATGAATCAATCATATAAAAATGTGTGTGATTTTGTTTCGTAAACGTAGCGTAGGTGGCTCTCTTGCTAGGTGGGGTGACGATATTCGCAAGGTGGCTGGCAGCGGTTGGATGAGGAGGGCCGAAGATCGAGCCCAGTGGCGTGCCATAGGAGAGGCCTATGTCCAGCAGTGGACGTGAAAGTCTGGTGATGATGATATTGATTTTCTTTCTCGTCACTCGATGCATACTTGCCATTAATTCATCAGGAGATGAAATGCAAGATGCACTTCTAATAAGACCAAGGGTTTAAGATGGAGCAAATAGCAAACTATTTTATAACATAATATTATGCTATCATTGTAGATGTCTTCCGGGCAAATGGGGCAAAAATTGCGAGAGATCCTGTGACTGCGCCAATCACGGTTCTTGTGACCACGTCACCGGTTGCTGCCAATGTCAACCTGGATTTTTTGGGGAAAAGGTAATTTTCACTCTTATTTATACCTACATAGGTTTCTTCTGCAATTCAGTTTGCGTAGATTTGAGATTTAACCAAAGTATACAAGCTGTCGCTAAATATGATAATACCAGTGGCTTGACTTAGTCATTATTGCTAGAAAAAAAGTTAACACAATAAATTGATATATCTCTGTTTCGTGTTCTGGTCCAACTCTTGGTTCCCGCTTATGATCAAATCTTGATGGTTTTCTTTTAAAAATAAACACACATTTTTGAAAATTTTGACAAGTCAGATTTTTGTTTCGACCCAGCGCTCAATCCTACCTAATTACTTCTCTGTTTGTTATTCGTTATTTACAATGTATAAATAATAGTCTAAGGTTTAAACACCCTTTATGGTAGAGAAGGCCTGCGTTCAGCCGTAGGACCTATATGGGCTGATAAGAAATGTAAAAAAACAAATACTTTCCAAAAAAGCTGGAGATACGACTGATCGCCTAACATTTCAGTGCGTAGAAATGTGTCCATCGGGTACCTACGGGCTGAACTGTACTGGCGTGTGTAAGTGCGAGAACGGAGGCGTCTGCGACCCGCGCTACGGTACCTGCCACTGCTCGGGAGGCTGGAACGGGTTCACTTGCCACTGGGCCAACTGCCCCCTGGATAAGTGGGGCTACAACTGCAACAACGACTGCGAGTGCCACCCTGCTAATTCTGAATCGTAAGACCTAAAATGCTCCACTACTGAATAAAGACCTCCCCAAGAAAGTGTCAGCGGGTTTTTATCTGCCCTTATCCTTCCATTACCCACCTATCTCTAGTCCATCGGCCTGCAGGCATCACATTTTTATTGTTAATTAATATTTGGTTTGTTAGTTGTTTTGAATAATACCCCTGCAGATACGATCCCGGATCCCGGGTTGGATCTTCATGTTTTAACGAGAAGAAAATGCCTAAAGCTCACCATTTAGTACCTCGGGGATGCTGGAGGGAATATGTAAAACCAATTCCTTATTTTATTCAAACCGTGACCGGAAACTTAGGGAGGTAATAGCTATGATGATTACAAACCCCCAGGGAGTTAAAAAAAATAATGAAAATTCCTGCAAAAAAAAATTCCAAACAACCATAGGTAAAAAAAATCTTAGTCTTACCAGTCTTAGTTTCTATATTTTTCTTAGTTTATATCATTGTGCTCAAGCCCGGACAGAAACGTGTTAAGGTCTTTCACTCCGTATCTTTGACTACTGAAGATGCAGTGGCTTTTGTTCTTCTGACGCAGGTGCGACCCCTGGACGGGATGTGTATGCACAGCGGGGTGGGCCGGGGAAAAGTGCGACCAACCCTGCCCGCTCCTCAAATACGGCAAGAACTGCAACTCCACCTGCCAGTGTGAGAACAACGGACACTGCTCGCCAGTCAACGGTGAGGACATTTTATGATGTTTTTTTTATGGGTAAACCTTCTTGGATTCCCTATTCAAATCTGTAGATCCAGAGTTTTGTAATGATCGTTAAAAACAATCATAAAAAAGTATCCTATATTACTTCGAATACTTCCAAAAATATGTGCAAAGTTTCATTGCGATCGATTATTTTTGTAGAAAACGAAAAAAAATGTTTTTCCACGATTTTTTTAATGCCAACGGGTTCGTGATCACCGATGCTATTACCTGCCTTCATTTCCGATCATGGTCTGAATACACCCTGTGTTACTTTGTAGGTTCGTGTGTATGCGCGCCTGGGTATCGCGGGGAACGGTGCGAGGAGCCCTGCCCGCCGCCGCTGTATGGCCACAACTGCGCCCACACCTGTAGCTGCGGCAACAACGCCACCTGTTCGCACCAGTCCGGACTCTGCATGTGCAAACCTGGGTATTTATACCATAGCCGATACATCATCAGCGCCTATACGTCCCATTGAGCACAGGCCTCCTCCAAAACGATAGGGTTTAAGCCTCAGTCCACCACGCTGGCCAGAATGAAATTCATTATGCATAGGTAACCATCGTGATGATACCCACACACTTAAAAGTTCTTACGAATTTCTTAGGTATGTAGTCCGCCTACCTGCATTAGGCCAGCGTGATGAATTAAGGCGTCTCATCATCATCATCTCATCATCAGCCCATATACGTCCCACTGCTGGGCACGGGCCTCCTCTAAAATTGAGATGGTTTAGGCCTTAGTCCACCACGCTGGCCTCGTGCAGATTGGCGATCTACACAACTAAGAAATTCCTAAGAACTTTTAGGTGTGCAGGTTTTATCACGATGTTTTTCTCCACCGTTAAAGCAAGTGATAATTTATTGTGAACACACATAACTTCGAGAAGTCAGAGGTGTGTGCCTGGGGTTCGAACCCGCGACCACCGAGATTCTCGACAGCGCGCCTAAACCTCGAGGTCATCACTGCTTGAAGTTGTTAAGGCGAGAACCCTCTCAATAGTGAAGGAGGCGGGCGCTCAGCTAGGAGACGTCTTCGGGCTAATGATGATTAGTAGTTTTATGACGTATATGTATATTTCCAGTTTCCACGGGACGAATTGTGATCTGCCGTGCGACGGGAAGACTTTCGGCCCCGACTGCCGCCAACAGTGCGACTGCGAGAACGACGCAACATGCAATTCAGTTACAGGTGGGGTGGTATGAGAGTAACATCGTGGATATACATCAATCATATCATCATTATCATAACCATCACCGACATCACATCATTATCATCATAACAATCGTCAGCATCATTGTGATCATCACCATCGTGACCATCACCACCATCATCATCAGCGTCCTACCGCTGGCCATGGGCCTCTTCAACAACCAGGTATTAAATAAAAGTGGTGGTAAGGAAGCCGTCAATTACTAATTGATTTTTGGCCGGATTTTTTTTTAATGCCAATGGCTTTGTAACTAGCATAACTGTCACTTGCCTTAGTTTTTGGTATTTTTAATGCTGTATATGTCACCAGAAAGTTAAGGCTAATGTGTGTGTGTAGGTGCGTGTGAATGCAGCCCGGGGTACTTGGGCCCGCGATGCGAGCGGCGCTGCGAAGACGGACGCTACGGCTGGGACTGCGCCCTCGCTGCCAACTGCTCTGAACACGCCATCGGTGCCCACCACGTCACTGGACAGTGCTTCTGCGACCCCACGTGGACAGGTCTGGTCTTCTACACTCTTTATTATCTCTAGAATTTGTAGCATTGCTTAGTTTCAGTCAGCATCCAAGTGTCGGTTTCCTACTGGGGTAACAGGGTTCTGTTGTTTAATTTTTTTACATGGGTCTGCGTGGTAAACGAAATTTCGTATTAACTGAATGTAATCTGTA
This sequence comes from Cephonodes hylas, assembly GCA_030295005.1. Classification (NCBI taxonomy): domain Eukaryota; kingdom Metazoa; phylum Arthropoda; class Insecta; order Lepidoptera; family Sphingidae; genus Cephonodes; species Cephonodes hylas. Next base: position 17,606,191 of record AP025360.1, read on the forward strand.
TCTTGTAGATTTCATAAAAAATATCAACACTAGCTGGGCCCGGCATATAACGTCCTGCCCGGAAAAGGTTTAAGCGATGTGGCGACAGCAGCGCCGCCTGTTGAAAATAGGTTGTACTAACTCAGAAACGTTTGGATCATGCACAACTTTGTTAAGATCATCATATGATCAGTTTCCGATTCTGTATAGAACATATAGACAAACATCTATTTTTATATAGATATCCCTTTTTATATAGTTATCTAAAGATCTATGTTCCTTGTTCAGGAGTGCAGTGCGAAAGCCAGTGTCCCGTTGGTTGGTACGGCGTGGAGTGCTCCCACCGCTGCGAGTGCGCAAACAACGGGTCCTGTGCCGTCACGGGCGCCTGCCACTGTCCACCGGGCTGGACCGGGGCCAACTGCACCCAGCCCTGCCCGCATGGAACGTATGGACTGCAGTGCTTGCAACAATGCCTATCTTCTATACATGGTATTTATCCCTATTCCACCACACCCCCGCCACTGTAACTCCTGTGCTCTAGGATCAACAGCACGCACAGTAATGACGCCGAGCAATGAAGCTCAGCGAATCTAACTAAATTGTCATAGTTCCGCAAAGAAATTAATCAGAAAGACTATTTAAAGGAGGAGTTTGAAAACGCCACATGGTATGTCATCATTAGCCCATATAGGCCCGTTGCTGGGCACAGGCTTACTCTATAAATGAGAGAATTTAGGTTTCAACTCAACAAGCTGGCCTAGCCCGAGTTGGCAGATTGTACACCTAATAACTTTTAGGTAGGCAGGTTTCCTCTGGATGTTTTCCAATATACATGAATGATTTTTTACGTAGAAATCTGAACTATAAATACTCTTATGCTTGGATCTCTTAAGAGCTAAATGGAAGAGCATCCATGTTTCGTCAATTCTGTTTTAGTTCAAAGGCGGTGAGCCTACATGAAGACCCCGTTCCACTGAGAATTTCCATAACGAAAACCCAATTACAATGCCTGACGACGCAAGTCTACAAAACAAATCAAAACTACGTTATAGAAACATACAGAATGCATTTGTTTCACCAGATAACTCGACGTGCGACCCAGTGACGGGGAAGCTGTCGTGTCCCGTGGGATACTCTGGCGCGGGATGCGAGTATCCCTGCCCGCTGGGGACGTACGGACGCGACTGTAGACATACGTGCAACTGTCAAAATGGCGCTACATGTCATCATATCACCGGTGAGCATATGTAATGCAAATTTTTCGTACCATAACAAAAACTGGCCAAGTGCGAGACGGACTCGCGCAAGAAGACCATTAATTTGAACGGCAAAAAAATAATGTCTGTTGTATAAATATTTATACTGTTTTTTAGTATTCTTAGATAGTAGCAGTAAGAAGTCCCCTTTCAAAATTTCAACTGTCATCAAGCTTCATGAGATACGGTCTGGTGACAGAGACTCAAGAAGGGACTGAATAAATTAACCCACTTGGTATTATACGGATTTCACAACTCCTTACGACAGAAGAACTGAGTAGCGAGGCTTGATTTTTTTTTTGTGTTTTCATGTTCATGGTAAGTATCAATTGTGATGTGTTAAGATGGACGGAGTGCGTGAGAGGAGATATTAAAAAGACGTTTATGGCTGATAGAAAAAAAAACATCTGCGCTGACCCCTAACAAAATTGGGAACAGAGCAAGTGACCGATGATATTAATTGTGTGTCAGGGGTTTGTCAATGCTCGTCCGGTTGGCGTGGAGTATCGTGTGAGGAGGCATGTGAGGAGGGCTGGTGGGGCCCGCAGTGCTCGAGATTATGTCACTGCGCCCCCAACGCCACCTGCCGGCCTAGTGACGGATACTGCCTGTGCCCCCCAGGGGTCGCTGGACATGACTGCACGCAGAGTAAGTATAACTCTGGCTTATACCTTCCCGAAAGATCATTCTTGATGAGATTAAACGTTTAAGGTTTTTATTGCGCTCCATTTTTGTGTTCGTCGTTGTGATTTGTAGGCATACCGGATAAACTAACACTTTCATTATCATCATCATCAACCAATTTTGGTCCACTGCTGGACATAGGTCTCCTCCAATGACGTCCACCGAAAAAAAAAGTAATTAACACTTTACCCATTTAAAAACCTGGTGCATAGACCCAGGTTTCGGATATACAGCAGAGGACGTGACAAGGGCAGTTGATGATGAAGAATGGAAATTAGTCATTTTATCAACCACAATATCTGTACAAAATTTTTCAAAAGAAATCACATAAAGCTCTTGTCCAACAGTATGTCCCGCTGGCTACTACGGCGATCACTGCTTGAAGAAGTGCAAGTGCCCATCAGTGGGCCAGTGGCGGTGTGACGCAGTGAAGGGTTGCGTGTGTCGAAGTCACTTCACTGGCGACAAGTGCACCCGCCGAGACGACGACCCTTACGTCTGGAACCCTCACGGTACATACATTGGCAATAGGGGTGGGGGGCAGTGGCTTATTTATTAGCAGGATGAGTAGGCATAGGGCGGTAAATTTGCTCCAATTCTTTTTTATTATAGATTATTTTTAATACAAGGAATATTTTCGTCTACCGACGGGAAATGTGTAATCCGCCACTCGTTGGTAAAGTCCTATGTGATGATGTGTAGATCTCAGTTAAATGATCTCTGCATCCGTGTGTAACGCTGAACTGGTGAAGCTAGAGGCTGCGGGTTAGATCCCGCCAAGACGAATTTATATGTCATCCACATTTGTTTTGGGTTTGGGTAAGTCTTGTGCAGTTTTTGACACATATGGACAAACACTTGTCAAAGTGGGATCAGAACTGCATATGCGATGGGTGTGATTATTTATTACTGCCATGTATGGTTTAAGCCCTACGTAAAAGTTGATGCTGGTGTCGCTTTTGCCCCAAAAGTTGTAGTTTTAGAAAAGCCTAAATAACATATTCATGATTTGACATAACACATGAAACATTAAGCCAAGCCCCTACAGCCTGTCTAGTTACATAATTGTGATGTGTTTAGCGGCAGCATCGTCGGAGGTGGGTATATCGGTGACGGTGGTGACTCTGTCGATGGCGGGCGCGGCGGCCGCAGTGCTGGCGATGCTGTGCCTCCCCAACAGCCACCGGGTGAGAGACGCCGCCTGCGTCCACTACTCCGTACGGGAGGATAGTCCAGGTAAACTAACTCAAGTTGTTTTCCTCATTGCTGAGGGTCGTGATCCTCTGCATCAACAGTAGTTTTTCACCTGTCTTTGGCATCATGGAGAGCTATATAGAGTCTTCAATGAAGCGTTAGGTAGATTTGGTCCGACCATCTGGTCCAGCACAGTAGTACTCCTTCTTACTATGCTGCGCCACCTGTTGCGGTCTTTGGCATTGTGGAAAATCATAAAGTCTTGAATTAAGTGTTGAATAGATTTGGTTTTGGAAGTTTGGCCTCGACTTTACCAGTAAGCATTACTTGTTCAAGAGTATCTCCGTGTTTTATGACAAGTAAACTAAGTAACAAACATTCATTGCTTGAAAAAATCATTATGATCATCATCAGCCCATATAACAGCTTCAAAGTTTAAGCAAACGCTTGAGATTCTCAGCGGTCGCAGGTTCATACACCACATATATCTCTAACTCTTCCAAGTTATGTGTGCATTCAAAATTAACACATACTTGAACGGCAAAGGAAAATAATGAAACCTGCACACCCAACCACTATATCTTTAAATGGTGTTTTTATCTTTTATGTTCTGTAGAACTTGAAGGCCAAAGAAATTCGGCACACAGCGAAGATTCACCCATATTGCTGAACAATACAACACCATTTATCAACAACCTCGGCTCGAGGAGCAAACTCAACAACATCGTTATCGAGATGAAAATACAAAACTCTTCTACTAACGACGGTAAGCCTACAAACATACTAGACCTACTGAAATGTAATGAAATAAAATTATATTTATTTCACTAAAAACGTTTACATTTTTTAGAATATTTGTTTATTTGCGTTAATAAACTATACAGGGTGTATTCAGATCATGATCGGAAACTAAGGCGCGTAATATCTATGGTGATCACAAACCCAATGGCGTTAAAAAAAATCCTGACAAAAATAAAAACTTGGCACTTTCCATACAAACCGCATATATTTAACATCGATAGTTGTATGGAAAACCTATTTTTTTAATTTTTTTTTTCAATGCCAACGGTTTTGTGATTATTATGTTGTATTAGTTGAAGAACGACATTACAGTTAAAAGTGAAACAGTTTCTGGCATCATAAACAATTTCAATTATACCATTAACATTGCCCGACCTGGAAACATTAATTAAATAAATACACCCACCAGTCACGTACATAGTCCTGACCCCACACTAAGATACGAGTCTTGTGTCGTGGATATCAGAAACTACGAGAGACTTTTCGGTCTCACAAACACCCAGGCCCGAAACAAATATTTGTGGATCACACAAACATTTGTCTCAGTGCGGGGATCGAACCCGCGGCCACTCGTTTCGCTAGCTGGTGTCTAGCCAACTGCGCCACGGGTCTGTCTTGTAATTGTCATATAAATTAAAATTATCTCTTGCAGATTACCTGTAACCTTGAACTGCAGATCTTTAAAACACTGGCAGCCGAGAACAAACCGAAAAGAATATTGCTCAATACAGTTTTTATTCGAGCACGGTAAAGTCACTATACTGTCCCTATGAGCATCAAGTGCCATCAATCTCTCGTCACTTGATGCCCTTGTGCCATCCTGCACACTATAGGTTACCACAATTGTGATAGCATATGATGTTATTTGTAAAATCTTCGTCGTATGCAGCCAACATTCCGTAAACAACTGCTCAAGATAGATATTTTGTTATTTTGTATTCTTATGTACATATAAGTATTTTTCCGTCTACCGACATTCAGAAGTCGATTGAAACCGGCTTAATTTTCCAAAAATTCTTTATAGGTTAAAAAGTCAAAAATGTGTTATATTTTTGTCATAATGTTTAGGATTTATAGTCTAGTCAACATGTTCAAAAACGTGTTAAATAGAAATAAAGCTCCTAAAAATATGAGCGATGGCTCATTCGATTCGGAATGACGTCTAGAAAAATGTTTTTGAAGGGTATATTAGCACATAAAAAATTGCAATTGTTATTAACAAAATAAAAAAAATAAAAAAGGTATTTAGTTTTTCGTTAATAACTTTAAAAATAATAATATTTAAGGAATTTTGAAAAAAGATCCTGAAAGAGGAGAAAATTTCCAATAAAAAAGAATTAACTCCCGGAACTCTATCTATATTATTTATATTATTTTTTTTATACTGAAAATAGAGCTCCGCGAGGGCGTTACGGCATAGGCGCCGCCTAAAAAGCCGGTATATCACCGAAAACAATTTATTTTTAATATTAAATGACAATTTAAAAATTTGAAAAAATTTTGGTATAATGTAGACACTTGAACGAAAAAAACCTCGGTGACAAAATTTTTTTTTGTCGATTTTTCAAAAAGTTACATCATTGTTAATTAACTAATTTTTTTCCAATCTGTGTTTTTATAAATTACGGCATAACATTTTTAATAATTGATCTAAAAATCTTTTCGCTTCGTGGAGCTCTTCCTGTTTATGTACCTTATAAAGTTATGCAAAAAAAATTAATTTAAGTTAATTATTTTGTTAATTATAATTTTTTTAAATGAACTAAAAATGAAATTTCTAAAAAATGTTATTAAAAAAATTTTTTTTTGATAATGTATTATTATTGCTGTTTTTGCATCTAATATAGTTATTAATTATCATCGGAAATTTTTTTTTTACGTCATTTGTTAAGAAATTATTTATAAACAAATAGACTATTTTGGGACTTAAAAAAAAATCTATTTACCATATTATAGCATAGGTGGAATAATGATTTTTTAAAAAAAAATTTTTTCTTAAATATTTTTTTTTATATTTTATAATCGTTTTTTTTATATTTCAATTGTTTAAATAATTAGTTCAGAAATTATATTATTCTTAAAAATAATCACTGACCCTTTTCAATAGAATAACAGAGAAACATTTTTTTTATATAAATAAATTAATTGCTTATTAATTTAAAAATTTGTTATAAACAAATAATATTAACCGTTATATTTTTTTCGAAAACTTCAAAAAATGACAAAAACAATTATATATAAAAAAAGTTAAGAAAAAAAATTTTGTAATAAAATAAAAAAAAATACAAAAAAAAATTTTTTCCTAACTTTTTTATATATAATTGTTTTTGTAATTTTTTGAAGTTTTCGAAAAAAAATATAACGGTTAATATTATTTGTTTATAACAAATTTTTAAATTAATAAGCAATTAATTTATTTATAAAAAAAAAATATTTCTCTGTTATTCTATTGAAAAGGGTCAGTGATTATTTTTAAGAATAATATAATTTCTGAACTAATTATTTAAACAATTGAAATATAAAAAAAACGATTATAAAATATAAAAAAAAATATTTAAGAAAAATTTTTTTTTAAAAAAATCATTATTCCACCTATGCTATAATATGGTAAAAAGATTTTTTTTTTAAGTCCCAAAATAGTCTATTTGTTTATAAATAATTTCTTAACAAATGACGTAAAAAAAAATTTTCCGATGATAATTAATAACTATACTAGATGCAAAAACAGCAATAATAATACATTATCAAAAAAAAATTTTTTTAATAACATTTTTTAGAAATTTCATTTTTAGTTCATTTAAAAAAATTATAATTAACAAAATAATTAACTTAAATTATTTTTTTTTGCATAACTTTATAAGGTACATAAACAGGAAGAGCTCCACGAAGCGAAAAGATTTTTAGATCAATTATTAAAAATGTTATGCCGTAATTTATAAAAACACAGATTGGAAAAAAATTAGTTAATTAACAATGATGTAACTTTTTGAAAAATCGACAACAAAAATTTTTGTCACCGAGGTTTTTTTCGTTCAAGTGTCTACATTACACCAAATTTTTTTCAAATTTTTTAATTGTCATTTAATATTAAAAATAAATTGTTTTCGGTGATATACCGGCTTTTTAGGCGGCGCCTATGCCGTAACGCCCTCGCGGAGCTCTATTTTCAGTATAAAAAAAATAATATAAATAATATAGATAGAGTTCCGGGAGTTAATTCTTTTTTATTGGAAATTTTCTCCTCTTTTAGGATCTTTTTTCAAAATTCCTTAAATATTATTATTTTTAAAGTTATTAACGAAAAACTAAATACCTTTTTTATTTTTTTTATTTTGTTAATAACAATTGCAATTTTTTATGTGCTAATATACCCTTCAAAAACATTTTTCTAGACGTCATTCCGAATCGAATGAGCCATCGCTCATATTTTTAGGAGCTTTATTTCTATTTAACACGTTTTTGAACATGTTGACTAGACTATTATAAAACTGTTTGGTGTATTGAAAAAATTTAATTCACCAGTTCTGCTAAAACTCGTTATTTTTAGAAATCTTTATAATTAAAAGTACTTAGTTTGAAACTAATAGTGATATAACGTTCTCGCGTATTGTGGCTCTCTATTTTTACGCATTTAAGTTGCTTTTTTATTTTAATTTTAAGAAATGTTTAGATTTTTTCATATAGAACTTTATCTTTGTTTTTTGTTGTAGGTACTATACAGTGTTTTTGAATTATTAGTTTATTTGATTTGACAAATAATTTTTGCCATTTAAGATGATATTGCATAAATAAGCTGGATTTACGTTAGGTTTTAATTTTTTGTTGGAAATGTATTGCCCAATATAGACATTAGACAAGTCTATCATTCTTCAATAACTTTTTGTAGCGATTCAAAGCTAGTGATGGCAATTTTGTGCATTTATGCTGAATTAGAAATATGCAGTAGGTGTGTCAAGTATGGGGCTGTACAAGTATTTCGTATCATTTTTTGCCATTTATATACACACATTTCAATTTTTCAAGAAATTGCAAAAATTTGCAGAAGTTCCAAAGAAAAAATATTGCTTCTAGATCTCCGTATCCCCCATATCACCGAAAATAAACAAAACAAAGTGGCCTTGATGTTTACGAAATACTAAATGGCGTCTTTGAAGATCGAAGTTGTCTGTTTATTGTTCCTTTGCAATGTTCGCGCCAAAATACTGTCCAAAGATATTGATAAAATTATTGTTTAACTTAGGTATAGTTCACTTTTGTAAAATAAGGTATAACAATTTAGTTAAAATATATTAACCTTACTTTGCTAAACTTGGAATAGTACACCCATTTTGTTATAATATATGAAGGTTGGCAACCCTAAATTAATATTTACTTGGTAACAGTATGATTTTGTAGTAATGTTCCTTTATGTTTTCCTATACATGAAGCTACCTCAATAGCCAAATAGTACTGTAGTATTTTCAAATATAAGCCCAGTGTATTTATACGGTTTATTAGGATGTTTTCTAAATATGTGAGTGTGAAAAATGAAAAAGGTACTTATGGAGTTGTGACGATAAGTTGATTGTTACGTTAGAATATATTTTATTTTTGATTTAACTTTTTTATACTGAATAAAAATATTTTTCTACTTTGTTGCCTATTTTATTTACAACTGCATATTATGTCCAGCGGGATCAGACATTGGATTTGCCGAAATAGAAGCAATCCTACTTCCTTTTTAAAAAAATAAGCTATCTTAATTATCTTTTGTTCTTAATTACTTTAAAGTTTAATGTAAGTACTGTAGTTAAATTTGATGAGTACTTATACATAAATGGTATCAAATAATTTACGTTGCATACATATTTAATGACAAGTTACGTTTTTTTATTAATTTTTATTTTAATAAATAAATATATCTCGTTAAAAAGAATACCATATAATATTATAAATAATTTATGGGATTCAAACTTGAAAGGATTTTGTCTGCTAGCGTCATCTATGGGATTTTTTGGAAACTTCCATGACATTAGTAACGTTTACATCCAGCAGATGTCGCTGTGCGTTTCATCGTTGACAACTAAACACGTAGGCAGAAAAAATGCGTCGGCTGTCTCATGGAACTCTTGTGTTTGCTCATGGACGTAATATATAATATATTACGTCCATGTGTTTGCTAATAAATTAGAGTGAGTGGAAATGTATAATTTTATTAATTGTTACTGAAATACGTCAAGGCACAATTAATAATTACTATTAAAATGTTATTTAATGGCCTCCATTCTAGTAATAGGTATCGGCAGTGTAAGACGTAATAACATTTTTTTACGGTTAAACATTGAAACTGTTTAAATGCCTCAGTATTAAATGTGTGTGGTTTGTTTGGAAATGTACTTTTTTATCTTTTGTCGGAATTTTCTTTAACGCCAATGGGTTTGTGATCACCTCAACTTATACCTTTTTTTGTTCTCGGGAGGAAAGCTGTTTATGGCTCTACTTCCCGCCAGCCCGGGGGAGGGGGGCGGGAAGCGTATGTCGGGGTCACCGGTCTTCCAGCCCGGCGCGCGGCGACGTCATATCCGCGCAGATGTTAGTGCCGGGCTGGGTCCCTAACAAAATCCCTAAACCGGCATACCGACCAAAACCCCCCGGTGGCCATCTTCGCGCCGAGTGGGGCGACCACGGTACGCGGGCGAGAAGCGCTCACCGTCATCCGCAGCCGCCCGGTGCGCCTCCGAGACGTAAATGTCTCGGCCGTCTCGGAGTTTTAGGGGGCACAGTTGCACCCCCACTATCTTGGTTCGGGCGCCCCGGTTGTGGATGGGCGCCCGCGACGTACACAGGCCACAGTGCCGCCGCCCCTCTCGGGGTCACTTTCAGTGAGGACGCGCTGCCCCCACAGCACGTCCAGCGACCCCAAGGGCCCCTTTAAGTCGCCTTTTACGACAGGCAGGGGATACCGTGGTGGGATTCTTACGCCCCCTTGCCACGGGGCAGTCCTCAACTTATACCTGCCTTAGTTTCCGATCGCGGTCTGAATACGCCCTGTATACCCCCCAGCATGAGGCATTGGCGACTGAATTTAAGGTTCCAGGATAAATTACAGAATTAGTTATTTTATAAAAATATTTGTGGTATTGAAATAAAATTTGTCTTATAATACTTTTAAAATAGTCTGTACATGACACAACGACTACCGCTTCGGAACTAGTCCTTGTTGAGAAGACGCGACGGATTAAAGCTTAATAACAAGAACTTGATCCCCAACTTACGCTACCCCGTTTACCGCAAATTCGGAGAGATGCGGTTTTTCATATGCTCATTCTAATCTGTCAGTGCTCGGTTTACATGCTCGAACTTGTTGTGGAAATATTTTTCACATGCAGGGCACAATGCACATGTACCTATATGCATTTATTAATTTCTAATGAAATATAACAAAATCAGAAGAATATAAAAACAAAGAAATATAAATATTGTGACTGTTTCACAGACATCTCAATCAGCACAAAAAACAAAATAGGTTATATAATATTAAAAAAAAATGAAAATTTAATGAGATTTAGAACAGTAATATTAAAAACAAAAAATATGCCATAAGTGACCAAAAAATATCATTTGGATCTACTTAATAAGAAAACACGATAAAAATTCTCCCTAAAGCATAAACTAAATAAGCTTATTATCAAAAATTTTAATAAAAAATGAAAATAAAAACATCTTCTATTCTTATCTTCTTACCAGGCAGTTTCGTGCGAACAACAAGTTATGTTAACTACGAGTAAAAGTAGGCATTAAAAAAATATTATTTCGTACATCTACAGGGTGTATTTAGACTGTGATCGAAAATTGAGGCAGGTAATAGCGATAGTGATTACAAACCCCCTGGCATTAAAGAAAATCCCAACAAACAATAAAATTTTTGAGGTTTTCCATACAAACCACATACTTTTAACACCAATGGTTGTATGGAAAACGTCAAAATTTTTATTCTTTGTCGCGATTTTTAATATCACCACTGGGTTTGTGATCACCCTCGCTATTACCTGCCTCAGTTTTCGATCACGGTCTAAATACACCCTGTATATTCAGGTCGTCGATCCCCGAGTGCCTTAAGACTTGAATCTTTAGTCAGTTCTACAGTGAACGCCATAGCTAAGACGTCGACCCTTTCTAAAGTTCTGTTCATCAAATTTAAAATCATCTATAGAGCGGAGAAATGAGAATATACATAATTCGTCTTTGAATTCGCTTGGATAGAATTCGTAATGAAATCATTAGCGAAAGCAACGGAGTGATTGAAATTCCTACAGAATGAGCACGCTAAAGTGTAACTGGTGTGGCCATTTCTGCCGACGGTCGGACGGCCGGTGGAGCAGTCAAGTGTTGGAGTGGAGACCGCGCTTAGGCAGACGTAGTGTGGGACAACCTGCAGCACGATGGTCCGACGACTTGAGAACTTGAGGAAGGTGGCGTGTAGCAGATGAATAAGAATTTTGGCCTATCCGGATGAGAAAGAAAAAAATTATTAAGAAGATATAAAATATAAAAAAGATTTACTTATAAATTATAAAATAGATTTCTCATTCCTTCTAAACAACAGAATATACGGATGGGCATTAATGACAAATTTTTCAAGGACCTAAAACATTTTATTATGAAGCGGTGCAGTTTAGTCTTGACATGTAATTATCAAAGGCCCATACTTAGTTCACTTTAAAACATTTTTTTTCAATACGCTAAATCTTTGTAATCTAAATATGATGATAAGTCTGTGAAAGTTTTGTTTCATCATCATCAGCCCACAAAAGTCCCACTGCTAGGCACGGGGCCTCCTCTATGACTGAGAGGGTTTAACTCTTAAGTCTTAGTTCACCCCGCTGGCCTGGTACGGGCTTACAAGTAAAATAAGTTTGTTGAAAAAAAAAAGCATATCTTGCACATTAATTCTATCAAAAACTACATTCCAGTAGGCTGTACCTACAGATAACTTTTGATATATATCTACAATGATATTTCACCAGATGTCCCATAGACAAGATTATTATAATCAGATGGGCAAGGCTACTAATTCAAAATGTTGAATAGTGTCTACGGCGGCTGACTCAACAGTCTCCACTGCAAGCAGGTAGCCACTACGATTAAAGTTATGATATTTTTTGCGTTGAAATCAAGTTACACATTTCCTTATGTCAACACTCATCAGTAACGACTTCCTATGTTTGCTTAAACGATTAACTGCCAAGAGCGATGCCTTTGGGCGGCCCTAGCAGTAGTTTTTTCCATATTTTGCTAAGTTAATTGGCTTAGAGTGACGGATATGTTAGCTTTAAAGATTTAAGAACTATTGGAACAGAATTTGCTAAAGATATATCTTAGCGTTTGTAGACAACAGCGGCGGCACTTCAATAGAAGCCAAAAATTTTAAGTATGTATGTTGTGTAATGTTTAGCTTACAATTGTTTATTGTGGGACCAGGATATTCTCGTTTATATGTTAAATTGTTTTTGTTACAAAACTGGGCAAACTGCGATTTTTGACTTCTGAAGAAGTAGGTACCGCCACTAATAGAGAGTTGTGAAAAATAAAAAAAATATGTTTTAATTATATTTTCTACCGTTTGTAAAAGTCAATAACGATAGTTAGACGGTGGTGTGCAACACGTAACTATATAAAATTTTGGTATAATAATGAATAAAAATAACCTGTGCAAAAAAGTATTACTTATTGTTGTCCGCAATGTGGTCCATACAAGAATTCGATGCAAAAAAAATATTATCTCTTACTCGCGACAAATTGACTTAACGACAATTGATGACAATTGCAGCGCTGAAAAGAAGTAACGACAATTGTTCCTAGTCCGACTAAAGAACACCCACGACACAAGACTTGTATCTTAGTATGGAATTAGAAAAATGTGTCACAGAATCTATACTAATATTATAAAGCTGAAGAGTTTGTTTGTTTGTTTGTTTGTTTGAACGCTAGGATCTCAGGAACTACTGGTCCGATTTGAAAAATTCTTTCACTGTTATATAGAACATTTATCGAGGAAGGCTTTAGGCTATATAACATCACGCTACGACGAATAGGAGCGGAGCAGCAATAAAGAATGTTTCAAAATCGGGGACATTTTTTCCTTTTTGTGAGCTTCCGCTGCGTGCGCTGCGGAAACGGTTAAAGTTTCGCTAAAATAATGTATGAGAGAAATGTTCCTTTTTAAAAGTTCTAAAAAAAAGTCCGCGACAGCATATGTCTATTTTTTAAGGTTGGCTCACTATAAAGTTTTTTATCCTAACCAAATTTATTTTAAAATAATGTTTTATTTGTGGAGGTGTTTTCATAAATATGATATTAATCCTTATCAAAATAAATACGTTATTCATTACAAGTATTTAATTTTAAATAAAATTGCCCTTTATATCATTTGATTTCACTGAGTATCTTAAAAGATATTGCAGTTTTAAAATATTGATCAAGCGCGCAATAATGATGCACAAGGCGCCGATCGACGCGTTACGGTTTCACGTTTGAACAATTTGACCGAATTGTATGATTTTTGGTAGGGACATAAATAGGACTCTGAGAAGTAAAATAGACTACAACTTATTTTCCTTCTGAACTCAACCCTGTAGTCTACGCGGACGGAGTCGCGAGCAAAAGCTATAGTTGAATAAGACTAGAAATGAAATGTCAGCATGCCGAGCGCACCGAACCAACGATTAGACTATCACATGTTTGACAGGGCCGGTTCTTAGTAATTCGGGTTGTGTGATATTAAGACTTTTTGTAAATTTATGTGACAACTAATAGCAGGCCTAAATTTTTGTTTGTATTTTAATCATTGGACGAGTGGTCGTAAATTAAATAGGTGATAGACAAGCGTTTACACTCGTGGACCTACAACATACTGTCTATTTTCCTTATAATATTCTTCAGCTGTCCTGTGCTGTTTGTTATGTTTATTTATCATCATCATTCAGACCGAAACAATTACCAACAAAATAAATAGGTAATCCAACAGTGACCCCCCGCTATGATACGAGTCTTGTGTCGTGGGTATCAGAAACTTGGAGACTACTCGGTGTCACAAACAGCCGGATCCGAAACAAATAATTAAGTATTTGATCTACAATAATTGTATTCATTTTAGATCATACAAACATTTGTCGAGAGAATTTAAACTCCGTAATTTCGGTTACAAAAGGAAAATCATGACGAAATAATTTCACAGTTTTCTGGGAGGCCATTTTAGCATTCCTATTTCTTTCACACTAGCTACCGAGCTATAGAAATATCGATTTTAGTTATCGCCCCATTAAAAATTTTTGAAAATCATTAGACACCGATATGCCAAATTTAATGTTTATAATTAATTATATCACTATTCATAGGAAGATAAAATGTCAATGGAAATATCCTTTCTTCATTAAAGAGTTGCCCAATTAGAGTTAAATAAATGAAATGGTGCTATTAAGTACCTACTTATTGCAAGCGATTCCGCAAATGTACTGTCTTAATGAAGATATAGATTATCTGTAACATGCTCCAATTAGAAATAACTAACAGCCTCAACGAAACAACACGAACAGGCCGGAATACTTGCACCCGCAAAATAACAACGTTTAATAAAAATATTCGCGAATGTGCAAATTACTATTGTGTAATTGATTGATTGTTTATCTTTTAAAATATGAGCCAATATTTTCAATATTATCTTCATACATGTAAGCTCGAAAAATTGAATGATGAAACGGTTTCTGACGCATTGCAATAAAAAAAATTGAATGGGAATTGATCCGTGACGAGTGCGCGCTACGGTAATATGCATATTATAAATACAATAGAGGTATATCAAGGAGAGCACTGCGTGGAACAAGGCTTGGGGTCCCACAGATAGGGTGAAAAAATGTGAAAGGGGCCGAGTCTGGCGTGCGTGTCGGTGGTGGTGGCACTCGTTGGGCGTGCCCCGGAGCCCCGCCCGCGGCGCCCGACAGAGACGGCGCACCGCGGCGGCCCGAGAGCGACGCGCCGCCGGGGGCGGAGCCCGCCCGCGCCGCACGCCGCCCGCCGAGGCGCCACCGCACCGCTCATTCGTCTCTCGTGCAGCGGCCGCTATGTAAACGGGCCTTGTTGTGAATCTAAACAAAATCAGTCAGTCGTCGTTTTGTTGCCGAGGGAGCAACGCGTCGAGTTCCGCGGCGTGATGTGGCAGTGAGCGCGATCCCGAGCCCGACCGCACCATGCACGCGCTGTTCGGCGAGCAGAGCCCGTACGCGTACCGCGGAGGCGCCGCCGGCGGGTACTCGGCCGGCGTGGCGCCCTACGCTTACGAGCAGTACCGCTACGGGTACGGCGCGCCCTACCTGCACCCGCACCAGCAGCATGTCGGCGCGCCCAAGGACATGGTCAAGCCGCCCTACTCCTACATAGCGCTCATCGCGATGGCCATACAGAACGCGCCCGAGCGGCGGATCACGCTCAACGGCATCTACCAGTTCATCATGGAGAGATTCCCATACTACAGGGAGAACAAACAGGGCTGGCAGAATTCCATCAGGCACAACCTGAGTCTCAACGAGTGCTTCGTCAAAGTGGCCAGGGATGACAAGAAACCCGGCAAGGGCAGTTATTGGACTCTCGATCCGGACTCGTACAACATGTTCGACAACGGTTCGTACCTGCGACGGCGGCGTCGCTTCAAGAAGAAAGACGCGCTGAAGGAGAAAGAAGAAGCGCTGAAGCGTCAGCAGCAGCTGCAGCAGGCGCAGGAGGCGCTGGCGGCGCAGGAGGCGCTGTCGGCGGCGGACGCGCTGGGCCAGCAGCGCGACGTGAAGCCGGACGTGAAGCCGCGCATCTTCGAGTGCCGGCCGAAGCGCGAGCCGGGCGCCGAGTGCGCGCGGTACGACAAGCCCGCCGACTCGCTGGACGAGTTCTCCGAGCCGCGCCTACCGCCGTCCGCCGTGTACTGCTCGCCGCAGCCCTACTCGCTGGCGGCCGAGGAGTTCCGCGCCGCCACGTCGGGCTGGTACGCGGCGCCCGAGCCCCCCGCCGAGCAGCTGCCGCCCGCCTTCCGCGACCTGTTCGAGCCGCCCAGCTGCCAGCTGGCGGGCTTCCGCGGCGGCTCGCCGGCGCCCGACACGTACCGCGCGTCGCCGCCGCACCACCACTACCGCACGCCGGCGCCCTCCTACTACCACCACCAGACCTGCGTGGCCGCCGCGCCGGCTCCCGCTCACAAGTCCTACTGAGACACTGCCCTCAGGTGAGATGTTCTGCTTGTCGGTACCCGCTGGCGCTCTGCGATGTGTCTGTTGTGCGTTCGCGAATTAGGCTGTGCGTGGTGGCGGAGGGCCGCAGCCCACGCCGGGCCGCGCCGGGCCGTGGCGGGCCGCCGGGCCGCATCGTGACGTGGTTGTGGTTGCAGGAGGCCGGCATCGCTCGGCGCCGAACGGATTTAGCCGCACGCGTCAGTTCCAGAGCGGATAAATATAGCGCAGTAGCCGGAGATGCCGCGGAGGCAAGTGGCGGCGCGTCGATAACCACTGTTTACAGATCGGCGGCCGACCCTGCCGCTTCCCGCTCGTCCACACCGACAGGTAGGTGCGAGTCGTGCTACACTGCATGTGTCGGTAGGTGGGTGGAGGCGCGCTGCAGGCTGCCCGCTCGCCGCAGCGCCGACGGGTTTGTTTTCATTTGTTCTCATTATACATTATCGGCGAAACACAACACAGCGTGGAAATGAGTTTTCTAGGCGCCCATTCATAAACAGGATATCACGTGGCCAGTGTATCTCTAGACACATTCTGCGTTCGTTGTGCATCGAACTTTACCAAAGTTCATAATTGAAATAGCCACAGATTGAAAGCATGGTCGAGCTAGTCCGTCGGTGGTGCCGATCGCACGATTGTCATGCGGTGTGAACGACGCGCCTCGAGTAAAGTAAAACAAACGTGTCGGAGACAAAGCGTAGTGGAATATTTGTTTACAAATGTTAAATCTTGGAAGTGATAAAAACTGTGTACATTTGTCTGTTGTTTCTGGCTTCTATCAGTCAAACAACGGCGTTGACCATCTGGTGACCAAGTGGTGCTCGCTAAGTTACCGCAAAAAATAACAAAAAGGATTTAATATGCACCACAATCTCGCCTCGCTACACGAGGATTACATTTTTGTATTTTACTCCGCCAGACAATTTACGATTCCTGATTCAGTATGTTCATTTCACGTAGCGTTGGAATTGCTCATATATCTCGTGAATAATCGACTGATGATTTATTTTCGTTATTCTAGACGTATGAAAATATGATATTTGTATTTACACGCGTTTTGAGAACATATTGGTTATTTTTCAAATATCATCTGAATATTTACTGTATGGTATAGAAAAATTACTTCTTCATAACATATTAAAAATATTTTCTTTGTTATTGTTAAACTGCTGAAGGGTTTTTGATTGATTTTGGCGCAATGTAAGATGCTCCGTATTTTCTTGAAATAATATTGGGTTCATAAAGGTCGTCTTTAAAATATTTCTAAAATCAGTGTTGAAATGGGCGAAATCGTGAAAAATCTCTAATAACTCATGTAACAAAATCGTATAGGCATGCTATCTCTCTGGTACAGTCGTTTTAATTCCAGTGACGTCATAGTAGTGTTTCACTTCCTCCTGCGGTAACTTGTTGACATTTATCTTAAAAAGTTATATATTTTGACTTGAACTTTGATTTGAACAAAATTATTTTATCGTCATAATGTTCATTTGTTTTTGCTTAATATGTTCGCCCTCAAGCGACATTAAAAACTTAAAACGTGTAGGTACAGAATAGAGCTTCTGAGTTTGATTATGGAACTGTATATTTATTTAAACGTCTATCTGTAACTAAGAATTATGCAGGTTTGATTTTTCTTCACCATAATGTGTATCCTTAAAAAATAAATACATTTTCAACACGGTACAGACCTAATTTGTAAAGATTTTTAAAAAAATGACAAGAAAAAAGGTTAAAAAACACTCTTTCATAGAGAATCCAATAAAAACTGAAGAGTAAGTTTTAATAAATTTGTATTAAGAATAGTGTTAATAAGAATGAAATATTTATTGAGGTGCTTTTTAGGGTCCCATCGAAATGATAACAAGTCAACAACTCAAAGGCATCTTAGTAATTCGGGTTGCGTGTAATATGAAGGCTTTTAAATATGTTAAAACCAATATCAGACCTTTACTTTTGGTTAAACATTTTTATCATTGTTCGTGTGATCGTAGTAGAATGAATAGGTGACAGCCAAGCGGCACTATCGTCCTGATAAAATGTCCATTTTCACCAACTGTTCTGTGTGGTAGTCTATAGCTTACTCTCTCAATACTAGACCCGAGCTAAGTAATCCACATCTACAATATGGTGGTTTCGTTCATCAAAAGTAGCTAGGTATTATCAAGATATACCGTCTCATTGCTGGACAAGGGTGCTGTTATACCCTTGTTAAAACAGGCGTGAATATAAAATAAAAACGCTGCGTTTCCTATCGCATTGACGTCAATGCAATAGGAAACCAATCCAATACTCAATCATTATAAATATTAGTGCTTTGCTATTTTCAAGCAGTTTTTGATCGGACTTTCGTCGGGTGTAGGCCATTTGTAATATATATTAAATAAATATCAATTCTTTAATAAAAAGTCTTTTTAAAAAAGTCTTCTTCGACCCACCCCGTAACATTGGTGTCAGAAGTGGGATACCAGTGCCAAGAAACATCGAAGAATCGCGCTGGTATAAAGGGTCGCAAATCAATCACCGTGGACCTACACCGTAAAGAAACCAAAAACTCCGGGGCTTCATAAACCAACGCCTCGACAAACTTGTCGCCGTATCGCCGTGTCGCTGAGTCACCGTGTCTCCGTGTTGCTCTATCTCCGTGCCTCCGTCTCGTCGTGTCTCCGTGTTGCTCTATCTCCGTGCCTCCGTCTCGTCGTGTCTCCGTGTTGCTCTATCTCCGTGCCTCCGTCTCGTCGTGTCTCCGTGTTGCTCTATCTCCGTGCCTCCGTCTCGTCGTATCTCCGTGTTGCCCTATCTCCGTGTCTCCGCGTAGCCACGTGTCACTGAACTGCTGTGCCACGTGTCTCCGAAAACTTGCTGCGTTTCTGGCTGCTGAAGCGTCCCTGTTTCCTGTGCCACTGAAGCGTTGCTGTGATCCGTGCTGCTGAAGCGTAGCCGTAGTTCCTGTGTCACCGCTGCAGCCGCTGTCCTTGCTGTCGTGCCGCTCCACCGCCACTGCTGTACGAGTTTCCCGATGTCTGCCGCTGTGGCCGTGCTCCTGCTGATTCTGTAAGTAGAACATCTTATCTCTGTTATCGCTAATCCTCCGACCTTACTATCCTTTTTAAATATTTTGTAGTTATACTTACCTTAATTATCCTTATCCATATAATCTTATTTATTTAAAACTATTATATTCTTTCCCAACATAGTCCAAATTAAATTATTATTTAATTTCCTCCATAATTTTATATATTTTTCTATTTAATTTCTCTTTTTCCCAGTTAAAATGACTGAATCAAAGAAAAACGTAGCTTCAGCCGAAATCATAATGAGTGAACAATTTTCTTTAAATGTTTTATGCAAGTTTATTAATTCATATAATGGTGATCGCGAAACCCTCACAGCCTTCTTATCTAACTGTCAAGACGCCTTAGATTCAGCATCACCTAGTCAAAAAACATTACTTTTTAAATTTATTAAAACCAAATTAGAGGGTAAAGCCCAAATCGCATGTTCTAACAGAGTCTTCGACGACTTTGAATCATTAAAGAGTTTCTTAAGGCAAAATTTTGGGCAACGGAAACACTATAACCATTTATTCCTAGATCTCCAGGCCTGCAAGCAACAACCGAGTGAGAGTGTAACACAATTTTCGCTTAGGGTTGAGAAATGTCTAACTGAACTACAGACAGAAATTTATAATTCTGATACGTTAAAAAAAGATTTATCAGGTCGGTTAGCTATGACGGAAGACTTAGCGTTGCACACTTTCATGTTAGGATTACATTCGCAGATTAGTAATTTGGTGCGTTGTCGAAATCCAAAGTCCCTTAACGACGCCGTAAACGTTGCAATTGAGGAAGAAAAAATACAAAATTTCGTTTCAAGGAGTGCGTTAAAATCGGAGTCTATAAATAATAATAAACCGAATAACTCCCGATTTTCTCCAGTTAGACAGTCATTTAGTCCTAATGCCTCTCGATTTCCGCAAAATAGGCAATCACATCCCCAAAATTCGCGCGATCAGATTTATTGTAAATACTGTAAAAATCCGGGCCATGATATTTCACAATGCCGCAAACGCAAATTTAACAACGAAAGGCGTAAACAATTGCATGCGCAAGTAGCTCATCATATTTCTGAAGCGCCGCCGCTACCATTGGCGTCATTGCCGACATACGATGACATGGCACACGCCAACGTCAATGATGTATCGGATTTAAACTAGCTCCTCGGATTACGAACTCGTGCCGGCGCATTCCGAGAAATAATGGCACAAATCATTTTGTTTCCAAGCGCGTTTCAAATATCAATATGTCACAATCAAAGACGATGTTAACTTCTAAATCTATAATACCTAAAAATCGTAACATCGACCTATCGCGTAAATCTCTTACACCTCAACACATTCCTTCGGGAACCACTGTTTCGTTGAGTCCTAAACCCTTTACACCTCAACACATTCCTTCGGGAGCCGCTGTCTCGTTGAGTCCTAAATCTCTTACACCTCAACACATTCCTTCGGGAACCACTGCTTCGTTGAGTCCTAAATCCTTTACACCTCAACACATTCCTTCGGGAACCGCTGTCTCGTTGAGTCCTAAATCTCTTACACCTCAACACATTCCTACGGGAACCACTGTTTCGTTGAGTCCTAAATCTTCTACACCTCAACACATTCCTTCGGGAACCGCTGTTTCGTTGAGTCCTAAATCTCCTACACCTCAACACATTCCTACGGGAACCGCTGTTTCGTTGAGTCCTAAATCTTCTACACCTCAACACACTCCTTCGGGAGCCACTGTTTCGTTGAATCAAAAACCAAATTACCGAGCTCGACATGTTTCGCCGCGAGTCCATACATCATCTAAATCTAAGATTATAAGTACGTCAGACGTTTCTACTCCTTTATATGAGGTAAACACACTACAGAATAAAATATCTTTACCTCATATATTCTTAAACACTAAGTACTCTCAGATCCCTCTTTGTTTTCTTATTGATACCGGATCAAGCGTTAGTATAGCGAAACTCTCTAACTTTAAAGTAAGACCTTTAATGGCAAACGAAAAAATACACCTTAAAGGTCTTAATGCGGAAAATTCTTATTGTGAAACGCTAGGGTCATTTGAAATGGAATTTCAATGTTCTTCAAATAAAAGTAGTGCAAACTTTATTCCATTTGTTTTTAAATTTCACGCTATCAACGAAAATATACAATTAGAATATGATGGCATTTTGGGCAACGACTTTCTAAGAAAATTTCATGCCGACATCAAATATTCCGAAAATTGCCTCAAAATACAAAATCATTATTTGCCCATCTATTTTTCTCAACCTAGTTACATTATTCCTTCGCGTTCGGAGGCAGTTATCGAATGTCCCATTTTAAACTCACCATCAGAACTTATGAACGTTACCGAAGGCCTAGTTCTTGACCACAGCATATCGGACGGTGTTTATATAGCCAATTGTATAGTTACAGTCAAACCAAACCATAGAGTCAATATATCAGTACTTAATACTACCGAGTCTGACGTAGTTATAAAAGATTATCGCGTTCATTTAATTCCTTTCGATGTCCAATCATCCGTACAACTCAATAAAAACATTACGGAACACGTTTACAACATTCATAGTTCCCACTTAGACAGATCTCAAAAAGTACTAGATCTTATCAGAACATCTCATCTTAATAATGAGGAGACCAAAACACTACTCGAGTGTTGTTCTTGTTACACCGACATATTTTATTTGGAAGGTGAACCACTATCTTGTACGAATGCCATAGAGCATTCAATCGATACCAAAGATGCTGCGCCTATTCATGTAAAATCTTATCGTTTTCCTGAGTGTCACAAAAGTGAAGTTGAGAGCCAAATAAAAAAAATGTTAGATCAAAATATAATTCGCCCTTCTATATCGCCATGGAGCGCTCCCGTGTGGGTTGTTCCCAAAAAACAAGACGCCTCCGGTAAACAAAAGTGGCGAATTGTAATAGATTACAGAAAGCTCAATGATACTACAGTAACCGAAATTTACCCAATTCCTTTAATAACAGATATCTTAGATCAGTTAGGACACTCTAAATATTTCACTACTCTTGATCTCGTGAGCGGATTTCATCAGATCAAAATTAAGGCCGAGGATGCTCCTAAAACGGGTTTCACAGTTGTCACTAATGGTAGCGCATCAGGACATTACGAATTTACTCGAATGCCATTCGGGCTCAAAAATGCACCTTCAACCTTTCAAAAATTAATGAACACGGTGTTGTCGGGATTACAGGGACTTCATTGTTACGTGTATTTAGATGACTGTATCATTTATTCCCACGATCTTCAGTCACACATGCAAAAGCTCAAGTTAGTATTCGACAGGCTTCGTCAATTTAACCTCAAATTACAACCGGATAAGTGCGAATTCTTACGTCGCGAAGTTAGTTATTTAGGTCATATAATTACCGATAACGGTGTATCGCCTAACCCAGAAAAAGTCAAAGCTGTCGTACATTTTCCAATCCCTAAGTCTCCTAAAGACATAAAATCATTTCTCGGTCTAGTCGGATATTATCGTCGATTCATTGAAAATTTCTCCAAAATCACAAAACCTTTAACTTCACTTCAAAAAAAGGACGCCGTATTCCAATGGTCACAGGATCAACAACAGGCTTTTTGTACTCTAAAAAATAAATTAACCTCAGCTCCACTTCTCCAATACCCCGATTTTAGTCGCCAATTTTTATTAACAACTGACGCGTCGAATTACGCATTAGGTGCCATTTTATCGCAAGGTGACATAGGTAAGGACAAGCCGATCGCGTATGCGTCGCGAACTCTGAACAAAGCTGAAGGGAATTACTCAACGATAGAAAAAGAACTTCTCGCTATTTTATTCGGTGTAAAGACCTTTAGGCCCTATCTTTATGGTCGTAAATTCAAAATTATAACCGACCATAAACCTCTCGTATGGTTATTTAGTGTCAAAGATCCCGGGTCAAGACTTATCAGATGGCGCCTTAAATTGGAAGAATACGATTATGAGATAGTGTATAAACAAGGCAAATTAAACGCAAACGCGGACGCGTTGTCTCGCTTTCCGGTAAACACCTTAGAAAACGACTTAAATATAAATGTCCCTAATTCATTGGCATGTGATCCAACACCAGCCGTTGGTAATAACGATGACTCACACAACATGCCGTCGATATCGGAAACATACGAACAATTCCTCCAAATAAATAAGCAAGCAGGAATATCATACGACACTGTTATCGAAGAACATAATGAATCTCTACTCAAAGCAAAATGTAAGCTTATTGCCTACCCAACATCGGTCGATCTTGATGAATCCGTGCCATACTGCTTAGATATCATAAACGCGTCTACAAGTAAACCCGATATCCGCGATATTGAACGAGAATTATATACATTCTATTCGACAGATAATGATAAACATCTTTTTACACATTTATTTGTACGTCTTAATCATTTTGACGAAATGACTTACAAAGATATATTTAATTTACTCCGTGATTACCGAGAAATGATAAAATACTGGTACCCGGAGGAAAACGAATTCGCTATATCAGATTTCTCAGATCCATTTAGTAAGCTAACGTTTAATAAAATTTACAATATCATATCGTTTTTGTTTCATAATTCTAGTATCAAGGTGCATATATATCACAATTCAATTAAATACCCGACACCGGACGAAGTTAAGCAGATTCTTAAGGATAACCACGATTCTCCTTCTGCTGGTCATCCCGGTAGTACACGTATGCTCGAGAGAATAAAACCCCAATTCTGGTGGAAAGGTATGCGGCAAGATATTGAAGAATATGTTAAAAATTGTCGCTCTTGCCAAATCAATAAGCCACTTAGGCATACCAATCGCGCGCCTATGATTATAACATCCACCGCGACTAGACCTAACGAAAAATTATTTTTAGATCTCGTCGGTCCCCTTCCGGAAACTCACGAAAATAACTTCAAATTCATTTTAACGTTACAAGACGACTTAACAAAATTTTCCCAAGCATATCCCATGCGATCATGTTCCGCTGAGGAGACGGCAAAACTTTTAGTTAATTACATCTCTCACATGGGAATACCTAAAATGCTTATAACAGATCAGGGTACAAATTTTTGTTCAGACGTCTTCAAACAATTAGCCAAATTATTCGGTATTAAACACATCTTAGCTTCCCCGTATCATCCGCAAACATGTGGCGCTTTAGAAAGGAGTCACGCTACGTTAAAAGAATACTTGAGGTCGTACGTAGGTGAAAATCAACACACTTGGGATTTATATATCCCCAGTGCGATGATCGCTTACAATTCCAACGTTCATAGCACTACAGGGTTTTCACCCCTAGAGTTATTATTTGGATATAAGCCATATATACCTAGCAGTATCGATAACATTGATCACAATACATACACAGATTACATTCGTGCATTAAATCACCGACTTTATTACAGTCGCCAGAAGGCCCTTCAAAATATTCAAACGTCGAAAGAAAAATCTAAAACCCGCTTCGACACACACGCAAAGCCCATCACATATAATGCAAATGATATGGTATACGTGAGGTGTCACCACAAACAAAACAAATCATTAATGCCAGTGTGGAAAGGCCCATTTAAAATCATTAAAATAAACGGAAATCATACCGTCACTTTATTGATAGGAAGAAAATATGTTCGTCATCATTATGACGAAATTAAACTCGCCGCCGCTCATATACCACAACAATAAAACATCATTACATCATAGTCGTTCATTCTGTTCCAGATCAGCTCATGCATCCGCGTCACCCGAATACGTCTCGACAATAGTAGGAAGTCCGGGTCTATATTTCGACAAACTTCTCGATGTCAAATTTACTAACGATGACTGGAACATAATAACTTATATTGACATCAGTCACGTTAAGCCCACTATCAATAAAATTGAATTTTTATTTGAAAAAATAGAATCACTTTGTAAATCATTCACATCACAAAAATTTATGCAGGAGTGTTCTAACTCACTATCGGCGTTACAAAATCAACACAATAACAATGTGAAAAAATTCTCGTCCATTTCGTATTTGCTAACTGACGAAAAACCTAGCGCTCGTTTTAAAAGAGGTCTTATGGATTTTGGAGGCACTATTCTCAAAACATTTTTCGGTACTTTAGATCATGATGACGCAACGCAATTTTCTAAAGCGATTGATGACGTCCAAACGGACGAACAGAAAATAGTTCATTTAATGAAAGATAACATCCATGTTATAAAATCTACCATATCTTCCTTTAACAATTCTATCAGCAAAGTAAATAGAAACGAAAAATACTTATTGAATAACATGGAAACGATCCATAGTAATTTAGAAAAACTTTATTATTCCATTGATAGTACGCAAATTACGGCTGAGCTTAACTCCTTATTAAATGCATTAGAAGCGATTATTGTCACGCTCTCATTCGATATTGACGATATGAACAATGCCATTTTATTCGCGAAACTAAATATTTTACATCCAACGGTTCTTAGTCCCCATCAACTATATCATGAACTAGACAAAAACAGGAATAACCTTCCAAGACAATACGAACTTCCTGTTTCCTTGACTTTACAGAATGTTCACGAATTAATAGACTTATCTAAATTAATATGTTACTATCACCAGAATAAAGTCATAATTGTAGTGAAATTACCTTTAGTATTACCCCAAACTTATAACTTGTTCAATGTCATTCCTCTTCCTGTCCCATACGACATTACTAAACCTAATACCTTCGTCCTAATTTCTCCTACCAGCTCCTACATAGCGATAACAGCTGATCATATGTTCTATTCACTGATAAGCGACATAGACAAATGCCAACTAATCGGTGAAAAATGTTATATGTGTTCGTTGACAAGTATATATTCCACTATAGCCAATCCTATCTGTGAAACTACTTTGTTAAGTGAAATAGTCAGAAAACTTCCAAGTAATTGTGAGACTAAACTATTACATGGTTCAATTGATGTCTTCCACAAAATTTCTGGTAACCGATGGATTTTTGTACAATCAGAACCAGGTAGATGCCATATTACTTGCAACGATAATATGGATAAAATTGAAAAAACTCTATTTGGAACTGGCATTTTAAAATTGAGAAAACATTGTAATGCGTTCTTTAAAACTTTGCAGTTTTCGCCTAAAGTTGAAATTCTAGCAGGAAACTCAACTAATATTATATCAAATTTTAATGTCTTAATGGACGATTGTTGTGAAAAATCCAGAGTAAATAAAACATTTTCCAAATTACCCTTTAAACAATTGCATAACATCGACAATTTAAACTCGCTAATTCATGCGAGTGTTCATCTCGACCATTTTGAAAACGAGTTGAACAGATTAGAAAATCCATCTCATTTCGATAAATATGGCATTCATTACATGTCAATAACCTATTTATTTGGGATAGTATTTTCTATTTTTATTCTCTATAAAGCCAAAAACTTCATTTGCAGACCCGATATTAAAGGCAAATCAGGATGCATCCAAATATTTAACCAATGCCACAATACCAAATGCGTTAAAAAGCCGTCCACACAAATGATAGTAATTAAGGACGATACCAAGACGTCAGAGTCGTCTTCAGAGGAAATCGATGTTACCATACATCGATCTCCTATGAAAAGAAATATCATGTATGATAACAAATGTCATACCTACTAAAGTCAAATCTCTTTTATTCAAATAGACTTTTACAAGCTCTTTTGAATCGTCATTATGCTATTTTTTTAACTAGTGCCGCTCCAAAACGTGCCATCGCTTTGGAGAAGAAACGGCAAGAAACATAACACATAAACTTTTTCCTTACTTAATTTACGTTTACTACATATAATTTAATTTTCTATTTCTATAAAGTAGTCACGTAACTTTCTATTTCTTAAATGTATGATTTCAATTACTTTTATTATTCATTTTTATGTTACACCTAGGAAACGTATTTTTATCGATATTTAAAAAAAAAAAATGTTAAATTCTTAAATTTTAATTATTTTTATTCTAGTTCTTAATTTCGAATAAATAATGTATTTTATTTTATTTGTAAACCGATGACAGTCCGAATAGCTTCCATTAAATCAATTTCCAATCAATATTATCTTCACGTCTAGTTATCTCTTAATCTCTCATCACTATAATGAGTGATGATCGATCTTAACGGGGGGGTTGTTATACCCTTGTTAAAACAGGCGTGAATATAAAATAAAAACGCTGCGTTTCCTATCGCATTGACGTCAATGCAATAGGAAACCAATCCAATACTCAATCATTATAAATATTAGTGCTTTGCTATTTTCAAGCAGTTTTTGATCGGACTTTCGTCGGGTGTAGGCCATTTGTAATATATATTAAATAAATATCAATTCTTTAATAAAAAGTCTTTTTAAAAAAGTCTTCTTCGACCCACCCCGTAACAGTGCCTCTAATTATTTTCGTCAGAGATTTCTTTTGTCAAATATAACTTAGTGCTACAAGTCATTTACGAGTTCTTGTTCAAACTAATGTGGTTTTTTAAGTTTAGCGAAAAATCTTTTGCAACATTGTATTGATTTTCTGGTGAAAGGGTATTCGTGTCAACCGAATTCGATTTGTGTGCATGACGTTCTCTTATCGCAAATAGTCATTTCACCAGTGTAAATCTTTTTATTTATGAACAAATTCTTGGCTTTTAGCAATCCGTTTAGAACGTATAAGTATAGTCTATGCGTCTATGTTAATATTTATGCGTATAGTCATTAACACGAACTAACCCATCGTGGTAGACAAAGACCTGAACATTCAGTTGTAAAGGAGACGCGTGCCCAGCAAGGGGCTTGTAAGGACTGCTCAAGATTATATAGTAATTTCCTCTGTTTAAAACCTGAATTATATTGAATCTTCATATTGAATTATCACTTGCTTTAACGGTGAAGGAAAACATCGTGATGAAACCTGCACACCTAAAAGTTCTTAGGAATTTCTTAGGTGTGTAGTCCGCCAACCCGCACTAGGCCAGCGTGGTGGACTATGGCCTAAACCCTCTCAATGGTAGAGGAGACCCGTGCTCAGCAGTGGGCGTATATGGGTTGTTGAAAACCTAACCAATTTGTAACTACTACACCCAAAGACCTATACGAATGATCTGGAAGTTAATAGCATTTGTATGACGTAGTTCGGCGGCTATACCAAGGGGTAGTAGGAGGAGCTGTACCGATCGTAAAACTATTGGGTCGTAAAACACAGAGACCCATAAATATTTGCAGTATGTACCTTGTGATCGATGTGCGGCTTATTTATTATGTGCTCGCCCGGTTTATGATGCGGGCAATTGAAAATTTAACAGTGTTTTCGTAAAGATACAGTGCGCGTAACTTTTATGGTTTTGTTTGCGGTTCTATATTATCCTGCATTAAGATGTTCAAGCACGATTTTAAATGGCCAGTGCAGTTTATCGGTTTGAAACGAGTGTTGCTTCGATGCTGAGATTCTTCAAGTCGGCGGGTTGGTGAGACTGAATAGTATTGCTTATTTGAACGTTCGTGATAAATTTTGTTTTAGTTGATTCAGACCAGTATGTTACTTCGTGAGTGATGATTGCTTGACAATTTTTGGTTTATTACTTTTAGAATTGTATGAAGGTAGCATCCTAGCTATCATATTAAAAATTGTTCGTCATGTTTAATCAATTTGCTAATTACTTTCCTACATAAGCCGATGTTTATAAACGAACAGATTCTCGAGTCATATATTTCAAGTCAAATTATACAATTTGCTCCTGTAATTCCTAAGTATAAAAGCAAATTTCTGTGTACGCTTACGAGGCGTGCCATTCATTCATAAGGTACCTACTGTTAATTTTAAATTCTTACATTAGACGTCATACATAATTTTTTAAAACTAATTAGACGCAAACTTCTTCGTCTTCTTCATCAACCCATATATACCCACTGCTGAGCACGGGTCTCCCCTGCCATAAACTTTAAACTTCTAATATAATTATTTTAATTTTATATTAGAGTGAATTAATTTTTCTATCAGTTTCATTTTTATTTAAGTAATCATCATCATCACTCCATATACTGCCGGGCACGGGCTTCCTCTACAACTGAAAGGGTTTAGGCCCTAGTGCACTACGCTGAACTAGTTCTCATCAGCCTATCGCCGTCCACTGCTGAACGTAGGCCTCCCCTAGAAAGCGCCAACCATCTGAACTAGTTCGGATTGTCGAATATTTAAGTACCTATCTTATATAAATTTTCTACTTTCTTTCTTGATGTAGTTATGGACCGAAGGAATCTAGCGGATTAATTGTAACCTCCAATACTTTTCTGTTTCTGTAACATTGTCAATACTTCTCTTATTTGAGAAGGCATATTCATTTTTTTCTAAGCCGGTATGTTCAGTGAAAAGAGATTATTGCTAAACTCCAGTTAATGTATTTATGGCGATTAGTTCTACCTCGACCTTAACGAAATTTTCATTATATTTCGTGGAAAGATATAAGGATCCCCATGGAGAGCGAACTCCACCAAACGAAGGTCATGGTTACTTCTCTAGACTAGACTAGAATAGACTAGAAGTTCGTAAAACCTTACATCATAGACATTTCGACTGTTAAAATTTTTGATTTCACAAAAAGCAAATTTATGTCAAGGTTTACCAAAATATGTCATCTGGAATTGAACCAGCGACTGATAATAAGCACTTCCAAAATATCGTACAATTTTTTTTTACAATTTACTCCATTTCGTTAATCCATTTTTTTTCGATAGGTAATAAATACTTTTAAAACATTTTGCCAAAATAACATGAAAACTGCAACGTGTGAGTACTAGGGAAGCATGGACGTCGAGGAGTTATAACAAAGTGATGGGAAGCATGCTCGTTGACCTTTAAACACCTGTGGAACAATGCGGAATGTTACACAGACAGACAGACAACATACTGATGTAGTGAATGATGTAGACTCGAATTAAACAAATAATCCACGAAGTAGGTTATCCGAAAATCGACGTCGAATTTAAATAGTTGCTTTCATGCAATTTGTTTTTAAAACAAATGAAGGATGTTTTTATATGTAGAGGGTAAAAGTAGTGATAGACAAGGCTCAGGCGAGAATCTAGGCAGTTGCGAGTGAAAACTCTCAACTTTACGGAGTTATTTGTGTATTCATAAAAGGGTATTTAAAGGTGATAGAGAGCATCGTGAGGAAACCGGTATACTTAAAAATTAATAGGAATTCTTAAGGGTGTAGTCCTCCAGCTTGCACAAGGCTAGCGTGGTAAACTAAGAGTAAAACCCTCTCAGTTGTAGAGGAGGCTCGTGCCCACTATTAGGATGTATACAGGCTGATGATGTTAAATATGGATTGAGTCTATTGACAATGTTTAAGCTCAATGTAAAAATGATATTTTTTCTGAATATTCTTGATGCTCTATGCTGCTAATTATTTTGTTTTTTAATGTAAGATAAAGAGGTCCAAAGGGGAATCTTAACCGATCATTAACCTTATTACCTAACCTAACATCACTTATATTATCACTTTCAAATGCTAACGTATAAATAAAATAACAACCAACGCCACTGTCTGACGGAAAACCGACTTCGAGCATTATGGTTTTGTGAATGAGATCTTCGGGTCACTTTGGTACAGCAAAGTCGTAACCGCCCAAATATCGACTGTGGACCGTTATGCAATAAGAATAAGGTGCACAGTTCCACAATGCTACTTACAATGCAAAATGAAGACACCAGGTCTTCCTCTATTAGTCTTAAAAATACAGAGAGTAAATAGACCGACCGGAAACTAAGACAGGCCATTATTTTGGTGACAATATACGTTTTTTTTTGAGAATTGTTAGCGTTAGTTAGTAATCACTGTAACTAAAACCTGCCTTATTTTTCGATCACGACTTGTTTACACCCTGTATAAATCGACTGCCCCTTGGCGTAGTTGGCTAAATCCGAGCCAGCGAAATGAGAGACTGCGGGTTCGATCCCCGCACCGGGACAAATGTTTGTGTGATCCACAATTATTTATTTCGGGTCTGGGTGTTTGTGTGACCAGATACCCACGACACAAGCTTGTAGCTTAGTGTGGGGTTAGTAGGGTCGTCCACCTACAAGATGGTCAAGCGACTTGGTACAGGTCGCAGGTCGTCACTAGATATAGGCTGCCTCTGACAAGTCGCTGTGGAGGTCATTGGGGGGAGGCCTATGTTCAGAAGTAGACCTGAGGCTGATGGATGGTGGGGTGGGGTCAGAAGTATGTACGACTATTGGGTATATTTATTTAAGAGCTATGTCATATCATGAGCATTGAGGATCGTGTTTATTTGCGCAGGTACGACGGGATGCCCAAGCAGCGGGAGGCGGCGTGCAGGGTGCCTTCGCGCGGCGCGGACACTGGCCAGCCCGCCCAACTGGCGCGTACGAACTCTTTCAAGTGATATTTACAAGTTACGACCAGCTTTTATTTATAAAAACACGCCACTACGGCTCTCCAGGTATCTTGCGAGACGCGCGATAGTGCTACAAGACTTATTTTACTAGGTATGTATATTTGTTCCCCGTGGACTTAGATAAGACGATGTACGAATATTCCGAATGTTAGCAAGTGTTAGTTAGGCCCGACCCAGTATTAACTGTACGAAACTGTATAAAAGTGTGAAGTAGGCTTACTGATTTGTAACGATAACTGTAGATGTATATAATTAGAATGTTAATTTCAGCGTTAAACAGTGTAAAGAGAGAGATGCTTAGAGAAATGTATTGATTGCCGATATTCTAGTCTATTCTTTGGTGTCTTCTCCATAAAGTATAGGCAAATGTTTTAATTATGTGCAAATGGTGACATGTTAGATTTAGATCTCCGGCAGTGAATAGAAAATATATGCTTACCGATATTACGATTAATTATACGATCATAAAAATACAACCTTGTTTTTATTATCCAACCGTTTCATATCCTTTCTAGTTTGTAAGCGAATGATAGTTTGTTTCATAATTACGCTTTCATGGCTGAATCTGATTGACTTTTATATAAATACTGATTGGGCCTTAAAGAATTTTACAGGCTTTTTTAACCCTCATAATGTGGACTGCAAAAATCTTGATACTATGGTAAATCAAGCAAAAGTGCGGGCAAACTTTGGTGATAACGAAATATACCCACCATTTATATAACACGTTTATATCGAACCCTAAGATTCAGATGTCGCTTTATGGGTATCAATAACTTAGAGATTTCGTTCTCACACGCACAGACAGAAAACAAATATTTGTAGATCCCACAAATATTTGTTAAAGTGAGCGACGCCGACGCCTCTAGTTTGGGAGCTAACCAATTGTGTTTCGTAGTGATAATCTATGTTTTTATCACGTTAAAAAAATTATGAAGGCCTTTTCAATATCAAAATGCTGACCTTAAACAAATATCTAGTCTTAGCATTTGTAATTAAATCATTTAATTGTAACTTAATTTGAATAAGTCTAATAATGAATTAATTAGTCAAGATTATAGTCTGACTAGGGGCATAAGTATGTAATGTTCGATCTAAAGACTCCTGGTTCCATGCCCGGTCTTGGGTTTTACATAGGAAATAATAGCACAAGACAAGGCATCGGCTTGTTATTAAGAAAAAAATGTCGAAAAGCAGGTTCAGAAATGCACTTTTGCCCAGCACTTCTGGGGTTTCAGTTGTAACCGCGTTTTAATACAGTAGGTACTATAGTGTGGGCTAAAGTTGAAGCTGTAGCCTTATAGTTATGAGTATAAGGCGCGTGGTATACCAACAGGCAGGGTTGGGCAGTATTTTAATTACTTGTAATTAAAATACGTAATTGAAATACAAATACGTATTTTGTATTTGTATTTCAATTACTTCCTTAAAATGTAATTTGTAATTTGTATTTCAAATACCTGACGCCGAGGTATTTTGTAATTAGTATTTTAAATACTTGAGGCTTTAAAATACATTAATATTAAAATACAATTAAACACCATGAGTGCAATAGTGGTAAGTGGCGAGAAACGGCATAATCCTCTCAATGAGTGAAACTAGGACCAGGCCTCCAGTGCCCGGCAGCCCCACTATTCCTGGTTATGGTAGCGGCCATGGTAAGGGCGGGGCAGGGGGTGCTAAGAATCCCCGGGTTGGCCCCGGCTACCACACCCAACGACGACTGGCCATGGTTACACACAACATACGCATTTTGAGGACAAACGAGAAGATTGTTGATTGAATTGAGTGGATAACACTGGGACATACTGGGGTTGTCGGAAGTCCGAAAGATCGGGGAGGACATGACAACCCTGAAGTCCGGTGTCCCGAGGAGGAGTCGGATTTCTCATGCACAGGTCTCTCATTAACAACATCGTATCCAATGAAAGTGTGTCGAACAAGACAGTGTACCTCATACTCAGAATATCCAAAAGAGCTCTCGACTTCAGACACAAGTTGTGACCGTCTTTCCCCAACGGTACTCCAAGGGACATTGTTGGCCGATGTATCGCGCGTCACTCGTACTATCATCTGCATAGCAATGCATGCTTTCGATAGACATTATGTCATTGATATGCAGGATGAAGAGTGTCGGCAATAGCACCGACCTTGAGGAACGCCAGCATTAATGGTTATGGTCTCGGAGCAACAGCCGTCAACGACGACCTTAATGCTTCGACCATCCAAAAAGCTGGCGATCCATTTGCAGAGTCCCTCGTGGATCCCATATGCTGGAAGCTTCGCCAGAAGGGCGCCGTGCCACATTCGGTCGAACGCCTTCGCAATGTCTAGGCCGACGGCAATAGCCTCACTCCCACTCTCCAAGGCCTCCGCCCAGCTGTGCGTGAGGTACACAAGAAGATCGCCAGCTGACCGACCGTGTCGAAAGCCATGTTGACGGTCGTTAATCAGCTGGCGATCCTCAAGGTAGCTCAGGATCTGAGTATTAATAATTCGATCCATGACCTTGGAGAGAAGGGATGTGACCGCTATCGAAAGGGGGGGGGGGCGCTGCAGGGGGCTTCCGACCGATCCCGGTGGAAGTCATTGGGAGAGACCTATGTCCAGCAGTGGACTTCAATAAGCTGATGATGAATTTTTTTTTCCTTATCTTTCTTGCAGATTACTTATTATATAAGTATTTTGTAATTTGTATTTGGTATTTTAATTACAAATAGCTAAAATACTGTATTTTGTATTTTATATTTGAAATACCTTACTTAAAAGTATTTTGTATTTCGTATTTTAATTACTTGTGATAAAGTATTTTGTATTTTGTATTTCAATTAAAGTTAAGCATGTATTTTGCCCAGCCCTGCCAACAGGTCATTACCGTGGTCTCGGGTTTGAACTCCAGACATAAATTTATCACTTATCTTTTGATCAGTGATACGACAGCCCCGTAGCACGGTCATCTAGTCAACAGTTTGTGAAACGAGAGATCGCGGGTTCGACACCCGCACGGAGATAAATGTTTGTGTGATTCACGAATATTTGTTTCGGGTCTGAGTGTTTGTTTCAACCGTAAGTCATTCGTAGTTTCTGATACTCATGACACAGGACTAGTGTCCTAATATGGGGTAAACGCTATAAGAGTATACATTTATAAAAGTCTTGATATTGCACGCATCACGAATTGCTTCGAAGCGGCCGCGACAAACATATGATAAACTAATTAATAGGTTCGGTGGGTACTTTCTAGTCTTATTCAACTATTTTGATTGAAACCAGGATAATGAGCCATATTAAACCGGAATAATTTACTTCAAAAACTTAATGTGACCAATTAAAAATTGAGAGACATAATGATTAACATTACCAAGTTTTTGATTCTTTTTAGAGAGTACTGGGTACTGGTATAAATTAAAGAGTCCTCAATGCCCCGGCCGGTGAGTCTGTGCAAACACTCGCCACCGTCGCCTGCTTCGCTTAATTCACTATTTATTAAAAAACGCAGCGATTTTATCAATTCTAATTCCAAGCCTCGGACCTGTCTCCAACTGTTGAACGAGAGATCTCGACGCATCAAGTACGATTTTATTAATATAAATTTCCACTCCACGTGCACCGTTAACACCTAGGAAATAAGGTTCAACATCGCATGGTATGCACTATAGAAATAAATTTAGCTTGTTTGTTGACTGAATGAAACGAAATTCAGAAGTGGCCACTTGGTCGATTGGATATCGGACTGATTTTGCCCCGTCATCTCTCAACGGAATGTAGGTGAGGCACCTTAAGGTTTTAGTGGTATAAAACATACAAAAATATTAATATTAAATACAAGAAATTGATGTCATTGAAAAATTCATTATTTAAGGAATTATTGCAACTGTATTTATAAACTATAATTAATATTGTGGCATAGCTCAATCCTGGATGTATAAACTGCATATCGATAGAATTCCTTTCACTTGTATCTTAAAGGCTTGTGATACAAAGTTTGTGTACCTACCTACTACCTATAATACTTAAATTGATCTTGATTAGTTATAAAAGTTATAAATGTTAAGAATGTAGTTGACATTCGCGAAGAACTAGAACCAATTTGGATAAAAGGCACATATTTCTATGTGATAAAGTATCGTCTATCATCAAAATTAAATCGCTTTTTTTTTACAAACGTCTTTCTTGTGGTTTACCAACATAACTATGCCGTGCGATCCTGAGGTCCTGCGTTCAATTCCCGTGTCGGACAAACTTTTATCGGGGTTTTATTACAGTGATATAGAATTTCCTAATAAAATAAGCCATTGCGTTTTGCCTGACCTGAGAATCTTGTCCAGGATATCATATGATACATACTTGTTTTAATATTGCAGATTTTAATATTGGACCTTATGTTTTTACTTATCAGATTTATAAACGACACAAATATAAAAAAAACATACTATAACCATACTTCTGTCACGGGACTGACGACTCAAGTAATTAACAAGTCCAAACATCGTGAAGGACTTTCCAACTTTTAATTCAATTGAAGAATTTTGAAGAGGAATAGTGGAGTGACTCCTTGAAAAGGTTATGCGGGGGCAGATACTGCTTGTTTATTTGATGGTTTAATGCAGGCTCAGGGACTTAAGGATTAGAAGACGGTTGCTCACGTACCACCCACTGTAGTAGTCACAATATAGAGTAAAAAACTAATTAGTGTGTACTTTATAAATACAGAATCATTCCTGTATTCCTCGATACAAAGTGGTAATGGCCTCGAGGTTTAGACTCTGTTGAGAATCTTGACGATCGCGGGTTTGAACCATAACCTCGCGCTTTTCCAAGTTATGAATGTATTCACAATAAATTGTTGCTTACTTTAACGATAAAGTTAAATAGCATGACGAAACCTGTTAATAGATGTGCATCTAAAAGTTCTCAGGAATTTCCTAGATGTGTAGTGCAGTGGGCTAGCTTGGTGAACCAAGGGCTTAACCCTCTCAGTTGTATAGAATGCCCGTACCCAGGAGTAGGACGTATGTTGGCTGTTGGTGCTGATAATGTTGGACGTGGATGAAGCTCTGGGGTTAACGGAAGTAAGTAATACTATACATCCCAAAAAATAATGAAAGTGTCACAATGCCATGCCAAATATTCCCACAACGATAGTTCTATGTTTGTTACTAATTTATGATTTCAGTGAAGTATTTTTAAAAAATATTAAATTATTATGATCTGCAACTTTATACAGGTAACTTGATAAAACAAGTCGCCTATGTATTGTGAGCGAACTAGTGCTGAACTGAATCACTGAATAGCACGAGTTAGATACAAATGTGTATGAGTGAAGGCAGGAGAAGTATTAATGGACAGAGTGCGACGGGAGCCGCTGCGTTTGG
Organism: Cephonodes hylas; assembly: GCA_030295005.1. Taxonomy (NCBI): domain Eukaryota; kingdom Metazoa; phylum Arthropoda; class Insecta; order Lepidoptera; family Sphingidae; genus Cephonodes; species Cephonodes hylas. The sequence continues at coordinate 17,643,220 of AP025360.1, forward strand.
CGCCGGCCCGGGAGCGCCCCTTAATGCACACACTTACTATTAAATAACATGTATTTATTTACACTTCATTCGGCATGTTCACATTCACATCCCAGTGTTCATTGTGGAAGGTAAGGGGTGCTTGTTTTGGCACACTATCCGCTGTATCGGTCAATGAACCGCCGCTTGCTTGTTTATTGTTTTTCTCAAACACCAGTGTTGATATTGGCACATATTCTATTTGTTTAAAATGGTAAGTCTCGTACAAACAGGTAGGCTTACGTAACCGTGGCCTCAGCGGCGGCACGCGGCGTCATTATCACTCGTGCTGACACGCCGCAGTCGGCCGGCCCACCGACCCGCCCAGCCGATCCGCATGATTTACCACAGGACTTAGAAACACAATTTTTACGAGTGTACCTATAATTCTTTGGGTTAAAATAAGCGGCGTGAGTCAGCGGCTACTTTCCCGCACCGCGAAGGTCAACAACCATCTCATCTTATGGATTATCTCTGTCTTAACTCGATAATTTAATCCTTTGTTTATAGAATGCGTGTAATAGTGGGCGCGGGCGGCGCTGCACCGCCGGTACATCCGTGGCCCATGTATCATACTCTAACATATAAGAAAATAATCCGCGGCGTGAGTTACGACCCGCACATATTATCCACCGGATTCAGTGTTTTACACCAATCCTTAAGCCGCCGCTTCTAATAGAACATTAAAAATTTCTTTACCGATTGCATAGACGGTCGTTTAGGCGCCATGATGGATTCTGTGGAATTTGAAAGTGTTATTCTTTTGTTTAATTTGTAGATACTTATTCTGAGTAAGTTATTAAATAAATATATGTAGCTAAAATACAATGATGTACTAATAAATTAGTTAACAAGTTTGGAAAATAAATAACATTATTAAAGATTATAGTCTTTTTCAAAAAAGCATGCATAAGGTTTTAAATATTAGGCATTATAAAATAAAATTTTAAAAAAAATTTTAGACGTTTTATCAAACATTTATTATGTTATTGGATGGATGAGGGCTGCAGAAAACCGGGATGGTTGGCGCTTTCTAGGGGAGGCCTACGTTCAGCAGTGGACGGCGATAGGCTGATGAGATGAGATTCTGTTATGAAAAGTAAATTTCATACGTTGTTTTCCGTGTAATTCATTTTAATTTTTTTGTGCTACTAGGACCACTGTTTCACTTATCAGCTAGTTACCTCCTGAAAAAAACGGCATTATCAATAAAACACTAGTATTCCCACATTTCTTCTACACAGGATGTATTCAAGTCATGACCGGAAACTAAGGGAATCTAGGAAAGAACTAAGCGAGCAATACCTAAGTTGATCACAAACCCATAAGCGTTAATGATCCCGACAAAATAAACATTTTCCTAACAACCTCTCTTCTTCTTCTTCATCAACTCATATACCCCCACTGCTGAGCACGGGTCTCCTCTACCATTGAGAGGGTTTTAGGCCATAGTCCGCTACGCTGGCCTAGTGCGGGTTGGCGGACTACACACCTAAGAAATTCCTAAGAAGTTTTAGGTGTGCAGGTTTCATCACGATGTTTTCCTTCACCGTTAAAGCAAGTGATAATTCAGTTTGAATACACACATAATTTCGAAAAGTCAGAGGTGTGTGCCTGGGTTTCGAAACCGCGACCGCCGAGATTCTCGACCGCGCGCCTAAACCTCGAGGCCATCACTGCTTTTATACCTATGGCTATTATACACCCTGTATGTAGTCTGTATTATTCCTCACAACTGCTAAGTTATATATCGATGTACATAAACTCAGGATAATCAAATAACAGCCCCTGGAAAACTGATCGTTATTAAAATGGCGGCTGCACCCTTACTCACTACCCTACGCCGCCCCTAGCTGTCACAAATGTTCACTTAATTCACGAGCCAGTGTTATATCCGTGTCCGATTCCACACTATATGATGGAAATATTCATTTATACTTATATAAGGAGAAAAAATATTTAATGTAAGTAACCAAAAAGCTCTAAAAAGATACGTCCTTTTAAATCTACTTACTTTACTAGACGCGTTATTTTTTAGACTTAGCATCATTTGATAATGCTTTTAATATCGCATAGTATAAATAAAGATGTAGGGCATGGTATTAATCTCGAAGTATTGTATCATCCCGAACTGAAACTGTGGTTGGGCAGAGCTTTGTCCCAGATCTTGACTTCGAGCTATTAAATTGATTTTTTTTTGCGACCAAGTGAATGGTGGTAACATTACCATAGATACATGTTAAAAAAAGCTGCATATAAACAAAATTAGAAGGGAAAAAGACAGTGAAGTCTGAAAGTAGAAACTATATCGGTCAGAGCACAGCAGAATAGGGTTTGAAAGGGAATGAGCCTGTATTTTGTATAGAGATGAGTGTCTCCGCTTGTCTGTCACCTATTCTGTCTTTACTATCACACGCACAACGATAATTAAAAAAAAAACATAAAGGTAGGCTGGGATTGAATGTACCATATTTACATTTATTGGTCTTGGTAAAACTAGTGTTTTCTTGAAACCTAAAAAAATATGTAACATAATTATGGTATTGTATCTACAATACACAACATTTTATATTACTTTACATAAAATTGTCAAGGTTCATGATATTTTTTTTAAATACTAATATAGGTACCTACTCTCAGGTATTTCAACAGCTTCTTAAAATGTAAATTACTTTAATTCGTTCGGTTTTTGCTACATTGAAAATATGGATCATGCTTTTTTCATTTTTTAATAAAAAAAGGTTTATCATAATAAATCTGCAATTCCGTAAAAACCTTAGAATTCCTAAAACCTCTATGAGTTAACTGTTTAAATAATCATTGATCATAATTGATAACAAGCATCATTATCAACTACAACTTAAAATTACAGTCTACACAAAATTACCAGACAAAAAACGTCGTGGGTGACTACCGCTCGCCTTACTAATTCCAATGTAAGTCGGGCAAAAATGAAAACACGAACGCCACAGGCAAATAAGTTAAAAGCCGATCATTGGAAACCGGAGAATGTTCCCGAAGCCACCCGCAGTCTAGTCGAAAAGCAATTTGATTTGACGGCTATCCCACCTCCTACTACGTTTATATTGAAACTTAGATAAATATTTGGTTTATCGAGTCTAATTTGGCACGAAACTGGACGTCGAACCGCCGACCGCCGCGCCGCCCTTCCACCGTACTTGGCCGTAAATAAAAACACACTATACAAACATAATACTTTCACGATTTATTTTACTAAACAATCAGGTTGTGTTTCATTGGATTAGGGCCTTTATGAAGAGATAATTTGTTCTTATTAATTAACAGATATGGATGTAATATTTACTACATATTACATCAAAAAAATTGTAAGTTCACAATAACTTAAAACTTATAGCCCAAATCATATTTTGCAAGGTTTAGTTTTATAAGTCAGAGACGTGTGTCGCGTTTGATTTTACATTTGCATACATTCGTAATGAACAGCGATAAAACGATTTCTTCCACCAAAATCTACAAGTATTTGCAACTATACGTGTTATATATGGCAAACACTCAAAAATACGTGGTTTAAATCATCCTGGTATTGTATAAAAGTACAGAGCGTTGTAAATTAAACAACGTTACCGATATGACAGAGTGGCGCCCTCGGCCGCCGGCGCGATCGAATCCCAACAAACCGGCGTACACCACGTTTATACAACTAAGCACTTGTTGAATAAATAAATAAAGATGTTTTAAAATAAACTTCACCTACTATTAATCCTTGACTTAGAAACGTTTACATAACCGTGAGATCTGCCCAGCGCAGCCGGCGCACACTTCGCCCCGCGATACTGTTTCAACGAAAGTTGCGCACTAATGATAATAAATAACGCGCTGTCGAACGTGTTGAGGTTCCGTGTTCGAATCCCAGATGATGCTAGGAATGTTTTTTGTTCGCGTTTCCTGAAAGGGTTGGGCGGATGCGAACGAATCGAAAGCCAATGTTTTTGCAATTCTCATTGAAAATATGTTTCATTTTGTGCCATGATTGTTTGTTGAATCAACCTTGAATGTTTAATCTATTAGGATATTGTAGTGGAGTAAATATTATCGTTATTATTTGTGTAATTAAATATGCATTCTCTGTTTGTGCTTCGGTACATTAGTCTGGCGTTGCGCGTGTACAATTAAATGTATTTTGATGGAATAGATTAGCTAGTTAAGGGAAATTCCAAACACAAACCAGAATTTATTAACGAATTATTATCCAATGTGATCATATGTTTTAATGAAACTATTGGAGCTTTAGGACTTATTGGTATGACTACTATCATGTTCAGCCTATCGCTGTCCATTTCCGAAAGTAGGCCTTTTCAAGTAATCGCCAACTATCTCGGTTACAGAACAGCTGAATAACAGCAGAAGAAAATATACAGTACGATTTTGCATGGGACGATTAACGCTTCTTGTCTGTCACCTATTCAGTCTACTATGATCATACGAGCAATGATAAAAATTCAAACAAAAATGAAGGGCTGCTTTTGGTTGTCACACATTTGTAAAAGACTTGATGTTATACGCTACCCGAATTACTAAGAGGCGGCCGGGTCAAAAATATGATACTCTAAGCATCTTTTTCAAGTCTTAGGACTTGAAAAATGAAATAGGTAGGTTTAGACCTACCTTTCATTTTTCCATGTATGAAATTAAATAAGGATTGTTTCAAAACCGTCCTACTAAATTATTTTATATACCATTTTTCTACGTGCTAATCTTGATCATTGCTACAATATAAGCACGCTAAAGTTTAAGTGGTATGGCGATGTCTGCCGACGGTCGGACGGCCGGTGCAGCAGACGAGTATTGGAGTGGAGACCGCGCTTAGGGAGACGTAGTGTAGGACGACCTGCAACACGATGGTCCAACGACTTAAGAAAGGTGGCGGAGGAGGCCTACTTTCAGTAGACGGCGATAGGCTGAATATATCCTTGTACATGCAAAGTCGAATTAGTTAAAACAACTTTTTTCTTCATAAAGACAAAGGACAAAACTTTCACATTCGTCAACTTTAACACAAATTCAGAAACACCGCACAAATCAAAACGACTTATAAAACTATATCCATTATTTCAAACGTAACACTCGTATTGTATTCACATTTCACGCACACAAGCGCGTTTACTGAATGCGTTCTGAGTGTTGAGCCGTCTCCGATTGGGACAACCGCCTGCAAACTGTCATTACAAAAATAGTGGCCCCGAAAGGGTAGACACAGACATCTCCCATATGGACCCGGGTGCGTGCACGTTATTTTAATTCCTTTCTCCCGACATAGTAGAATATGGTACATTATTCCGGATTTATCACTCAAACGTATTGGGAATGTTGGTTGAACTACATGAAATGGTTTGCTCAGGTGAAACTGAAATGTCTGTTATTAGATTTTACCCAGTTTTTAAAAAATCAGAATTTGATTACACTTCTTGTCTTCTTCTTTAGTGAATAATTCTCTAATGAATTTTCAGGTGGCATAAGTAACTTGTATTATTTGATATGTAAAGGATTTAAATAACTTATTTTGAATTAGAAATAGATGAAAATCCTGATGGATCAAAATCCTAGCTTTGTTTTGAACGTAATTCGATTCTCTTAAATCAAGTAGTCTTCTTTCTTTTAAATCAAGTATTTTATTTATACCTAAAATTAGTTTTGGCATTTTGATGCCTTTGTAAACTTTTTGCACAGGTATAATTTAACCTATTTTTTATTGCTCGTGATAAGTAACATATAAACAAACCTCGTTTGCATGTTCAGCCTATGTAACTTTATTGTAAAGGATAATGAATTCATTTCTTAGTTTTAGACTTGGCGACACTCAAATGTGGAAGCAGAAATACACCTCTGCCTACGTCTTTGCGGAATAAAGGCTTAAGATTTTGTATATATGTAATAGAACTTAGCCCAATCCGAGAATCGAACCAAAAATACGTCGATAACAGTCGAGAGTTCAAATCTCTGAACAACAAAGTGCCCTAGAAGCGAAGTAAGTTAATATGACAAGTTTACAAATGGCATGAATGAATAGGTCTATTTAAAGATCTACTTAAATTCCTTTGACAGAGCTATAGCTCGCTGCCCTTCAAATACATACTGAGACTAACATATTTTTTATATTATGTTCAACTTACACTATATGATCTTGCAGTACAAGTATGTGCTCAGCGATCTAATGGTTCATGGTTCGAATCATGGGTCGGACAAAGTGTTATTGGGATTTTCTTTTTGAAATTCCCACTGTTGGTCGCGAGAGTCCTCTATAACTGAGAGATTTTAAATTTTACTTCCCCACGCTGGCATAGTGTTTTGTTTGGTTGGTTTTTTGAAAGAAATATGGTAATAAAAATGAGGTGAAGAGAACTGTAATTGAATTGTATTATTGAAGGTAAAATGAAACCATTTAACCACATCAAATTAATTATAATTACCAATGAATTGCTTATTGTGGAAAGAATTAGAAATATAAACTAGTAGTTAGGCATAATATTTATACATAGATTGTATCTAGAAATACCTCTTACTCGCATATTATCATTGCCAACGTAGTGATGATTTTTTGAAATCGAAATAAGTTTATCATTAATTATGTATAAAGTGTATTGATTGTAGGTTCGGCGCATGCTCTCTTGTTCTCAGAGCTGTCTACAAAACGGCTGTTGGTAGGGCTAATTGACTGACAAGAAACGATTAGTTTACGTACCTACTAATATGGAAATAATAAATAAATACACATTTCTGACTCCACTCTAGGATACAAGCTCTATGTCGTGGCTATCAGAATCTACGAGAGACTTATTGGTCTCTCAATCAAATATTTGTGGCTTATATAATACACAAAGATTGGTCTCAGTTCGGGAATCGCACCCTCGACTTTCAAAAAATCAAAAAGAGTCAAATCGGCTTGTCAAAAATCCTAAATTATATACACACTCTTACTTGCATGTATGGGGAAGCCACAGATGTATTTTACATTCACGTCTCGTCATACTTTAGGGGGCGAGCTTCATTCCGTTTATCAGGCGCATATCCTGACTCCGTACTGCACAGAATTTCCTAACCTAATAATGCTGACTAATCTGCAACTCTACCCTCAATAAAGACTTGCCTGGTAAGGGGACCAGTTCTAGTGCGACTATAATTGATTGCATAAGTCGCCATTTTTCTATTTTTTTACTACTATCAAGTCCTGTACATGTGTAACTATATTAAACAAATAAATTTTAAATGGAACTAGGTACCTCCAGCTCGCACGCTCTTCAACCAACGAAGCAATTTATGACACAAACTTGCTATACTCCGCAATATTAAGGCTAGTGAAATATACCACATTGTCAATAATTTGAAAAGTAATTGTGATTATGAATATCCAATAGGAATATTATGTCTGTCAGTAAGATAACCGGTCGATGACAGGCCGAAGAAGCAACAACCAAAGAAAGAAAAATGTAACAAGGTTCGCGAGAATTGATCAAAGCTATCTCACAATAATACGTAACGTAAACTTGTGTAATATTTAACAAGAATCATACGGTGGGAAGGATAGCACCTGTATTACATCTACTATAGCTAAAATTAAAATTATACACGATTATTGGCGGTTCCGTAATTGTTGCTCGATTAAAAATCAGAATAATGAAGGAGAAAGTTCACATGTTTGTTTTCTAGGCTAAAATAGATGTGACAGCGAATTGTGGTGAGTAGCTGAAACCCTAGAATAAAACAAGCTACCACGGGACTCGAGTAGTATTTTGTTTTATGATAGTGGAATATCAATATCTCGGTTGCTCTTTACATTTTAGTCTTAAGAGTTCATTTGAAAAGGTTTTTGTTTCGACAACCGCTAATAAATTTGAAAACATATGTTGCATTTTTAATACTATGTCTTATTTATTTATATTCTTTATTGTACACCACAATAATACAACATTGATACAAGTAATTCTAAATCACGTAGTGGCAATTGGCGGCCTTATTGCTGTCACCGATTTCTTCCAGGCAACCGTTAGATGGACTGGACAGATCGGAGGCATAATGTCTTACGTAGGTATGAGCAAATAAAAAAAAATGTGTCAGGGAAGTGGCTAATGTCCAGAAGTGGACGAAGAAAGGGTGGTGATGATGATGATTAGAAAAAAAAACAACAAAACAGTTTGCCTTCTGAAAGCGACGTTAAAAAAATATTAAGTAGGTATACCTACTTACCAGTGGCGATGCTTTCATAAAAGCTTCACAGAGTTATACGTTCATTGTGTGATATCTATCTTATATTTTTTTATTGCGGGGTCACACACGATTGTCTATACATCCCGAGTAGAAATCAAATAAGGCACAACCAGATCATGTATCGGGTCCTGATCAGGATAGAATAAGGCATGCCCGATCCGGCAAGCCCGATCAGGACCCGATCGGGACCTGATCAGGATAGCCTTATTTTAAATGTTTTAAAGTATTGTAAGGCAAGCCCGATCAGGACCAGATCGGGACCTGATCAGGATAGCCTTATTTTAAATGTTTTCAAGTATTGTAAGGCAAGCCCGATCAGGACCAGATCGGGACCTGATCAGGATAGCATTATTTTAAATGTTTTCAAGTATTGTACGGCAAGCCCGATCAGGACCAGATCGGGACCTGATCAGGATAGCCTTATGTTAAATGTTTTCAAGTATTGTAAGGCAAGCCCGATCAGGACCAGATCGGGACCTGATCAGGATAGCCTTATGTTAAATGTTATCAAATATTGTAAGGCAAGCCCGATCAGGACCAAATCGGGATAGCCTTATGTTAAATGTTGTCAAGTATTGTACGACAAGCCCGATCAGGACCAGATCGGGACCTGATCAGGATAGCCTTATGTTAAATGTTTTCAAGTATTGTACGGCCAGCCCGATCAGGATCAGATCGGGACCAGATCAGGATAGCCTTATGTTAAATGTTTTCAAGTATTGTACGGCCAGCCCGATCAGGACCAGATCGGGACCTGATCAGGATAGCCTTATGTTAAATGTTTTCAAGTATTGTACGGCCAGCCCGATCAGGATCAGATCGGGACCAGATCAGGATAGCCTTATGTTAAATGTTTTCAAGTATTGTACGGCCAGCCCGATCAGGACCAGATCGGGACCTGATCAGGATAGCCTTATGTTAAATGTTATCAAATATTGTAAGGCAAGCCCGATCAGGACCAGATCGGGACCTGATCAGGATAGCCTTTTGTTAAATGTTATCAAATATTGTAAGGCAAGCCCGATCAGGACCAGATCGGGACCTGATCAGGATAGCCTTATGTTAAATGTTTTCAAGTATTGTAAGGCAAGCCCGATCAGGACCAGATCGGGACCTGATCAGGATAGCCTTATGTTAAATGTTATCAAATATTGTAAGGCAAGCCCGATCAGGACCAGATCGGGACCTGATCAGGATAGCCTTATGTTAAATGTTATCAAATATTGTAAGGCAAGCCCGATCAGGACCAGATCGGGACCTGATCAGAATAGCCTTATGTTAAATGTTTTCAAGTATTGTAAGGCAAGCCCGATCAGGACCAGATCGGGACCAGATCAGGATAGCCTTATGTTAAATGTTATCAAATATTGTAAGGTATATTGGATCAGGACCAGATCGGGACCAGGTAAGGATAGCCTTATGTTAAATGTTATCAAGTATTGTAAGGTATATTGGATCAGGACCAGATCGGGACCAGATCAGGATAGCCTTATGTTAAATGTTTTCAAGTATTGTAAGGCATACTGCATTAGGCCAAGGTCTGGATCAAATAGGGCTAGCCTGGTATTAAAAAATATTCAGTATGATAAGACATGTAGTATCAAGCCCAGATACCGTTATCCTAATTGTCAAAGCAAGAAAAGATGCTTTTAGACATATATTCCAGAAATACAATTCAAAACTTATTATTGTTTTGGACGTGAACGGTGAAACTCAACTCATGACGTGTATCATATCATGATTGCCATATTTATGTCACGGTGTAAATTTTATTTGCATCAGATCAGGTTATACTGGTAATTTATTTTACCAAAATCTTTTACCATAAATTTTGCTTGTCAATAACGAATTTCTACAACGTTACAAATTCACAAACATTATCTCTTTATAATATTAGTATAGATTTGATAACGCATGAAAAGTATTTTATTTGTTATGGCAACATTAGGTACTTGATAAACCGACAGGCGACAACAGGAAGTGTAGGAATTAGGTGCATAAATAGAAAGTTACTTATTATCGTATTTATTTTTTTCCAGAAAATGTTAGGTAAAATAATACGTGATAAAACCATTATAATTAAAAACAAGTATTGCGGATGTTACTAACTTGGTGCGCAACTTAAAATAATGCAATACCGCTTTTGGGCATTTCCCGCCTTTTACTACAAACGGCAATTCTACATACAGTTTATAGAACACGGGAGTTAATTTTTATTTTATGTCAAGAAGACGGTATCAGTGGATTGAATTGATTGAATATGCCGATTGGTATATTAATGTAAAGATTAAATAAGTTCATTACAAAAACTAAATCGCCTTAACAGTAGTTACAGAATAATTAATATATTGTGTGTTTACCAAAACAAAGTGTATCAAGGACTATAAACTTATATCTAGACATTTACTAAGTGTGTATTGTGTATAAAATACTAAATTGTGGAGTAAACTACTTAAGTAGATAAAAATTTACATGTTGTGTGTAAAGTTTCGTTATTAAATTGAATTACCTAAAACATTCAAGGATAGTAAAAAAGTATTTAAAAATACATTACAATTCTTTGCTATTTTTCATTATAAATTTATATTTCAATAATCCGTATTTTTTTTCAGATGACATTATAGTTTTATTTGTAAATGATTTATCCAATGAAGTAATTGATATAGTATCAAGTTCTTGGTTAGATCATTACATGGAATATAGTGGTACTGGATGTAAATATTATATGCCTGCATCATTGTTAAAAAGTACTAAGTATTGTAAATTATTACAAACAATAGTGAAACATTGTGAAGAGCCTGATCCGACAAGACCAACATTTCATGTTCAAATATGTGGCACAGCAGGTAATTTATTGTTATTTGAATTATAGATTTATGAGAATTGATATTGTGAAAACAATAAAACAGTAATTAATTTATACAATTAATGTTATCAGAAACTATGAAAGAGGCAGAGGAAAAATTAATAAGATTGGAAAAATAACCCTATGCTTTCTCTACTGATAATGAGCAGTCCACTAAAGCAAAAGCAGCTGCTGTTGAAAAAACTTTCAAAATAAAAGCATTATCAAAGAATCAATTAAAAATAGATAAAATATTCAGCCAAACAGCTTTGGAGTTAACCGATAAACCCACTGAAATTTGAGGTAATATCTCTTATTTAAAATGTAAATATTGTTGATTAATTTCTTATATTTTTTTACTAATGATTTTTTTTAACAAAGCATATTAACTGACATATTTTTATTATTGTTAATTTTGATACAAATAATTAAGTTATACTACTGTTGTTTTACTTCTAATAATAATAGTACATTATCAATAATTGCTGATAATCTATTTAGCATCTTTATAGTAATAAATCCAAAACAGAAACTGAAATGACTATATTAGCAGCTAGATCATCAACAAAAAATACTGTATCCAATGGTAAAAAACAAATTAATCATTACAATACCTATCTAATAATTATTAGTAACCAAGGTCATAATATGGATTCTATTCTGAAATTGTGGAGTGTTGTAATTGTTATAATATTTATATTTACATCAGTGTTGGAATTTTGATATTTTAATAAATGTATAATCAGTGTAAAAATTTGTATTAATATATATTTTATTTTTAACAGATTCTTTGCTTGAATGTTTCAGGCATAATTATAACAGTCTATCAAAACAATTAGGGAATTTAAAAGGTCAAATTGTAAGCATATCTGCTGTTGTTGCCCAAATCCTGTCTGAAATTAAAAAGAATAACAGTACTCAACTGTTAGATTCCAGTCGAATAGATACTGAAGGATCAACAGATGTGGCTCAAAAATTAGAATTTCCACTATCAACAATGGAAAACTTTGATAAATTCAATGAAAAGTTGAAAGACAATAAAAAAATGTGAGTTTCTAAAAAACTATACTCTTATATATAAATATATGAAAGAACTAATATTTGCTCTATCTGACCATATTATTGAAATTGTCATATTTAAAAAAATGCTTCTCATTATAAATAATAATAAATTTGCTTTTCCAGAATAAACTTATATACTTTTCCATTGATGGAAAACACTATTACCCATAATATGGACAATATTATTCATTTTTTACATTTCAAGAGATATGGCCATGTCATATGTAGCTGCAACTCCAAAAAAAGTTTTAAAAGATACAACTTTTTTCACTTTGGTAAAAAGTATGTTAATCATTATATAGTGCAGGATACTTTCATTGATACCAAATTAATTATTTCTTAATTGTATGTTATTACTTTATAAATATTAATATTTTTTATTATTATTACTTATTAAATTACAACATAATTGAATCAAATTTTGTATTTCAGCTGCAATGAGACAGAAATTTCTAAATAAGCGAGATATTCCTGACAGTAAATTACAGCAAGCATTGTCGTCAATATTAAATAAAGCTAACGATTGGGATGGTTACTGCTTAAAAAGCCTTTTTAAGAAGGTCAATAAAAGACACTAACAGCTTTTATTTCAATTCCTTGTATTTTTTTTTTATTGTTTAAATATGTTTTACCATACAAAAAATAAATAAATTCATTAATATTGAGTTGTTAATTATTATTATTTATTATAATATTCAATATTTATAAAATCATTGATAATTAAATAAATAACGAATTGATAAAAAATAAATAAAATGTTAAGTAACATATTTATAATAACAATTCATATTTTTTTAACAAACAATTTTTTCATGACTATAATATTATATTCATGTTTTTTAAAAGGACCGGACTGGGCATACTCAATTTGGATCAGGCAAGGTATTACATGATACAGATGATTGATTGGGACCCGATCAGGCATTCCTAGTTTGGACCCGATCAGGCATTCCTAGTCTGGACCCGATCAGCCATTCCTAGTCTGGACCCGATCAGGCATGCCCGATCTGGACCCGATCAGGCATTCCTGATCGGGTCCAGACCAATGTTCTGCGTTACATGCCCGATCTGGACCCGATCAGGCATGCCCGATCTGGACCCGATCAGGCATGCCCGATCTGGACCCGATCAGGCTTGCCCGATCTGGACCCGATCAGGCATGCCCGATCTGGACCCGATCAGGCATGCCCGATCTGGACCCGATCAGGCATGCCTGATCGGGTCCAGACCAATGTTCTGCGTTACATGCCTTATCTGGACCCGATCAGGCATTCCTGATCGGGTCCAGATCAGGAACACGAAAAAATTTCTACTCGGGATGACGGGCGATTGTCTATAAATGACGATTCATTTGTACGTCAAATTCAAATGAAAACTAATCTCGACTTTAGGCTTCCTTGAAAATAGCGCCACTGTTACACACAAAAAATGTAATCATGTCTTTATTACATGTGTACGCCTTGTCAAGTAAGTTTCGAACGAACAGGTAACAATGCGTTGTATGTAGGACGATAAATCTTTACACGGTCGCCAACACAAATGAGACGCGTTTGACAAATTGATGTGCCACAAATAGAAACGCTGACAGGGCACCGTCGCACCACGCTCACACCATTACTAGGGATACCGGCTTCATACCATTTTTCATGTTAAATTTAAAACAAAGATTTTCTATGTAATGGGGAAGGAGGGACACGACTAAATGCTTTAATGTTTAAGTCTTGTGGCGTCAGCTGTTCTGTCGAGTGGGCTTCGGTTCCGTGGTAGGTAAAGGAAGTGAACATGATTGCAAAATTGAGACAGGAAATGTAATGTAAGTTAGTGTGATATTTTATCCCCTATTATAAAACAAACGTCTAGCTAGCAAAGAGGGGTTGGGTCCACCAACCCGCATTAGTCCTAAAAAGCCCTAAACCCTCTCGGTATAGAGGAGGTGTGTGCCTAGTTGTCAGACGAATATGGGCTGGTGATAAAATCATGTTCATACTTCTAGCCCCTACTAAGATACGTGTCTTATGTCTTACACATAAGAAACTACATGAGACTTATTAATATCATTTTGGTCGTTAATCTTGCATTGTAGTGTCATTCAAGAGTTCTATATTCCATATGAAGCTATTAAACTATGCTGACTCACAACTAACCGTAGTAAAATCTTTTATTCACTTTCCATCGTACCCGTTTCTCCTCTTGTATGCAATTAGTGTAGATTAGTGAATGTTGAACACATTGACAGGCCTCAGTAGCGCAGTTGGTTACAAACATGAGTGGAAAAGCAGAACATTCAATTCCCGGAGTTTTCTTTTTTTAGGTCTCGAATTTATTTTAATTAGCTATGGAAAATAGTTGGATATTGATTTCAAGTTTTTTTTAACTTCTTGAAATTTAAATAAGTTGTAAATTTAAGAGGTGGGGTAAATAATCTTTTGAGAAATCGTTTTAAATCATTGTGTAATTCTTGTAATTGAATAATGTCGACGATTATATGTTTAATTTGAATTACTTATTAACACTTAATAAGTAATGTTTTTGAATAAAACACAGTGCACCATTACAATTGAATTAGTGAAATAAATTAGTTTATCATTTTCATTCAGGCGGTTCATCGTAAATAACACTAGTAAGTATTTTAAAATCATATGAAAAATACCTCCAAATTGACGAGTAAACGACTAGGTGCCCTTCCCGAACGGCCAAATATTGGTTCAAAAGTGGAGTTGAGCAAATATTTATCCGGTAACGTAGCCTGTGCACGCGATATGTGCCGATGTAGAAAAAGTAAAATACACGAGCCGGCACCAATAAATCGATTTGGGAATTGTTTGCCGACGGGTGGGCCAAGGTATTTAAAGAACAATTAGTCGGCTGCTTCCCAGCCCTCAGGGCAAATATTTGCCTATTCCCGCCAACCCTCGTTTGGGCCAATGCCGCCGCGGGCCTCGTTCCAAATGGTTTATAGCCAAATGTTTGCCTACTTTCCCCTTATGTACCAACGCGTTCTCCCTAACAGCTTTTATAATGGCTCCCTGGGTAAGCTGATCAATAAATTACATTATGTAGCAAAATAGGCACACCTCTGACTATTTGAAGTTTTGAATTGTCACTTACTTTCACGTTGAAGAAATCATCGTGATGAAAACTACACACCTAAAAGTTAGGAATTTCTTATGTGTGTAGTCCGCCAACCCGCACTAGGCCAGCGTGGTGGACTTACGCCTAAACCCTCTCAATGGTCGCCTTGAGGCTGATGACGATGTAGTAAATGTATACTTCTATCTCGAATACTTATCTGAAAATTAACGAGCGCATAAGTATGTGAGGTTGTAAACCACACGCGACATTCAGGCATTATGTTATGGCACAGAGATTAGTTCGAGATCACAGTGACTCGCGGCGAATTGATGCGGTAATAATAGATTAACTAGTTGACAATGTTTTCATTTCTTTTAAAATAACACCGCGTGGCTTTGGCAACGGTATTTAAACTCCCAAGAATTTCAGTTTTATTACTTTTTGTTTTGAGCTCGTATATTTGATCGGATTATATTCGAATTAGTGGAGAACAGCGCGTGTAACAAGACATTATTATGAGTGAGTTTGTACTTGATTTTCATATGCGACTGTCAACCACAGTAACAATATTAATGGCCTGACTACAGAAAGTATGTGTTTCGTATAGGGGGAGGGGGGGCACATTGATTCACGGGGCACATTGGTACAGTATCTATATCTCAAAACCTATAAACGCTACACAGTCCGGCACATCACTAGAATGCTCAAGGACATTCACAAGAATGACAGTTGTGACACCACTCGCTGCCAGTTTTCCGTTGGGCCTCAACGGTCATTAAAGTATTGGAAGTGGCGTGCGCCGCTGCCTACAAAAAAAATACGTGAAATGTAATTGTGTCTCAGGAGGATACTCTTAGTCGTTTTTGTTATTATTTGTTACTAAAGGTAAGTAAATATAGTTATTATTATATTTTAAAATGTTTTTGATTGCAAGATTATTATATACTTGATAAAATTAATTGTTTGTGGAAAAAGTCCTTTGGGGCACTTTGATACGGTAATGTGCGGGGTACAATGATACGTATCAATCTGCCCCTCTAGTGTATTAAAGTGCCCCGTCAAAAATAATAGTTTATTTTATTGTTTTTTTTTTCTTTTTTTTTAGAAAATGGTGCGCACGTACAAACCCAAAACTAATAGAAAAAATATCAATGAAGAAAACATTGAAGATGCAATACGTGAAGTATTGTCAAAGACTTTACCAAGAACAAAATAAAACTCCTACTTTGGATGCCGACCCAGTTTCAGTGTCTGTTGCTGACGATCCTCTACATCAGGGTAGGCGAACCAATGGCACGCGTGCCATTGATGGCACGCGACACAATATTTTGAGCACGTCGCCGATCACACAGAAGTCACACAAATTTTACAATAATTTAATTTATGCGTGTAATAAAAACATTCCAAAATGTACCTACCTCTTTTGTTTACTTTATTTCATGAAGAGTTTTGATAGTATTTATTATTGTTATTCTCCAAATAATCAGAAAGTCAAAATTATTTGATGGCACGCCAATGACCCCATTAAACATTTTTTTGAAAAAATGGCACGTTGATGCATAAAGGTTCGCCTACCCTGCTCTACATGTTTCTTCATCAAAGGCTATTCTTACTCCTGAAATAGTTAGACCTTATCCAAAAAAGGCGATTACTGACAGTGTCTTACAAAGAAAAGGAAGAGAAAAGGGACGATCAAGAATATACACTGAAACACCAGAAAAAAATAGATTAGAAAATTTACGTAATGAAAAGAACCGGAAAAGAGAATTACAAAAAGCTAAACAACATGCAAAAGAATTGAAAACAGCGAAAAATCTGCTGGGATTAACTGAGCCGAAAAAGAGAGTGACTTCTTTGCCTGCAGAAATAGATTCTGATTCTAGTCAAGATGAAGTCGTGATGACGAGTGATAGTGAAGAAATTGAAATGCCGTCGGAATCGGAAGAAGAGGTAATGAATGAAGAACCAGTTAATCCTGAACACATAAATATTGGAGATTTCCTGCTAATTAAGTTCGAGAAGAAGAAAACTGTGATTCACTACGTTGCCAAAATTGTATTTAAGTATAATGTGACAGAATATTAAGTATTATATTTCAGAAAAAAAGCAGGGTCTTCTGAGTTTATATTTCCAATTGTGGAAGACAAAGCAAGTGTGGATATTAGTTTTGCAATTACCAAAACCAACTTTCTCCAAAGGCACATCTCGAACATCGTCGCTTTATTATTTTCGGTAGGTTTAACTCAATATAATATCCAGTAGATTGTTTTGTAATTTATATGAGAGTTTTTATGATTATTTTTGTTAAATTTTTAATATTTGTTTAATTTTTACAGAAAAATATTGTTCATTTTGATAAGAGGTTCTAATATTATATTTTCATTAACAATATTCAATGTTAAAGTCAGATTACTTAGTAAGTACATAACTGATTTTATAATTAAGAAAACAACAGAGAATTAGTCTTGTTTTATGATGACAATATTGTTCTTTTGTGATGATATTCCTTAAGTAACTTAAGAGACTGATTATGCCTAATGTGCACTCTTAATAAAAAGTATTTTGCGAACTCAATCAATAAAATTGTTTTATTTCTTAATTTTAAGTAATAATACGGTTTATATTGGGTTTTTAGTCAGTTTAAACTTGCATTTTATATGGATCTAAAATACGTATCAAACTGCCCCACCCTATGTATCAAAGTGCCCCACTGGTGGGGCAGAATGATACAAAAATGATTTTTTCTTAAAATCAGTTTATCTCTATACGTCGCCAGTTTTGGCGGTTTGTGCATAGCCAAAATATAAGCTGACATATCAACCAATGCACACATCAAAACAAATATTTAAATATAATGCTTTATGGTCCTCAAAAAAGAGATTGAATTTTTGTGTATCAAAGTGCCCCCCCTCCCCCTAATTACCTGCAAAGTTGCAAGTTACCGAAAGACAAAAAGCTTCTAATTTCTTAGTTGAAAACATTGTAATTAAGTTTTATAAACAAGGCTCCAGTTTATCTGTAAAATTGACTATAGAACTATCAGTAATGATGGCTGATAAAGTGATACAGGTACCTACATAAATACTCATCTTTTTGCCGCCCTTACTGAACGTAGGCCTCCTCAAAAAAACCCCACCATCCCGGACGTGAGCATCCCTCATCCATTCGTTTCCCGCAGCCTTTCTCAAGTCGTCGGATCATCGTGCTGCAGGAGTCCTGACATCGGCCTAAGCGCGGTCTCCACTCCAACTGGTCAGCTCCACCGGCCGTCGGAATAAAACAAATTCGTAGTTTTATATCAATAAAACAATCGTCAATTTCCCCGTAAACTTACATGATTGTAATAAAAGCCGGTACATAATGTAATATAAATAATGTGAGTCGGAGTGACCACCAGCGCGAGCGTCGCCGGCGGTCCCGTCCATACTTACAAAAATACCAGAATGTAATTAAATGAGGATAACTTGCGCTTTATAGACGGCTGCGCGCACGTCTGTTTGTTTAGTTTGTTATATATGTGTTTTTATGCAATCTGGAAGTCGTAAATTGTGAACACCAAATTATGTCGTTCGGAGAGAAGGCCTTACCTAGTTTCTGTTTTTCTTTGAATAACGTTCCCCCGTTTCCTGGGCGGGAGCCGCAGTTGACACAATGTCTCTGCATTTGTTGGGATAACACTGCGGTTGGCAGTTGTGAAATTGGCGGTAGATGCGGTACGGTCAAAATAGTCTATTGTCATTATGGTGAACAATTTGAAACAGGATGTGAACATGCTGGCCTCCGATGTTACCTCATATATTGATGTAATTAGTGTATTAAAACAGCATGATGGCGATAGATTTGGTCAGTTTTTAATTGACGACTCGCTTCAGAATTTTCGCTACAAAATATTGCGCAAGATGCTACGAAAAACTGCATAGTTTACATAACAATTAAACTGAAACTACAGAAGTTATCAGTCATAGGTATTATATAATTATCTATATGAATATATGAAGCTGTAGAGTTTGTTTGGTTTTATGCGCTTTTCTCTGGAACAAGCGGTCCGAATTCCGAATTTCATATTAGTCCTTTTATCTAAAACCGTTTTAGGCTTTATAACATAACTAACTTATCGGACTTAATTATAAAATCGAAGTTGTAGCTACATGTTTTTTTACCAAATCCATGTGCATATCAAGTTCATACAAAATAGACTTTGCAATTTGGCTAACATCCGAAATGGTTGGCCTAATTCTGATTGTTTTATTTTTTCTCTGATTAGTCGTATAATTTATGTTTTAATTAATTATTCAAAGGGGAAATTGTTTTGGATTCTGTATTTCTTAGGTGTGCAGTCCGCCAACCCGCACTTGGCCAGCGTGGTGGACTATGGCCTAAACCCTCTCAATGGTAGAGGAGACCCGTGCTCAGCAGTGGGCGAAAATGGGTTGATGAAGAAGAAGAAGATAAATTTTTACTTTACATTTTTAATTTTAATTGTTCTTATATATCCCAAATAAAATAAAATTGTTACTGCGAAAACGAAACTATCCTTAAAAAATCAATACCACACATACGATTCTAAAACTATTTTTAGATAACAATCGTACAGGTTTATTTTGCGTAACTTTATCTATTATGCGAGGGGCTCACAAAAGTTTAATCCAAATGCGCAACTATTATGAAACGTTGCCCGCAGGAGAATAGAACCCACGACCGCGGGGTAATGTGGCGAATAATCCACCTCGCGCGCCGCTCGGCCCCCGGCACAATGCCCGTAGCTTTAATCTGCAAAAACTAACAATGCGTCAATTACTAGGATACTTTCATACATGGATACAGAATGCTCAACCTACAGCAGTCGGCTTAACTGGCAAAAAGACCTACATCTTTTATATCAAACTCACGAGTCGCTTCTTCGCGTCCGATTTAATTCAATTTCGGTAATGCTACTTTTTAACTCAGGTAGTCTTCTTGAGCTTTGATTACGTTGAATTTTCAAGCAAGCAGAGATCAAGAATCCTGGTTGTAGTACAAAAGAAGTTTTTGCAATAGTTTTTTAACGTTTTATCGGTTATCTGGTTTGATGGGAACGTAAAACGCCCGATCAAAACAAGACAGTTGATGTCCGCGTCAAATTCCACTAAATTATTTTCGCATTCGCTATTGTTGAATGTTTTTTTGAGTTTAACATTCGTAGTGCGTTGGCTTTGTGATGTGTTCCGGAACTTCGTGGCGTAGTGTTTACGAGTTGTTTACGTTCTAGGTTTGATGTCATGTTTGGTAGTTGGGGCATTTCACGTGAAGCGGACAGGGAAAAAAAAGTGAGGTTCTGAAAATCGTTCATATTCGGCCCATTTATACTTCTAGTAGGAATGAATGTGGACACAAAATATTTTTTTTGTATATTAAATATTTCACAAGTTATGGGCTTCTAAAGAATTGCCGTAATGGAAATAT
Source organism: Cephonodes hylas (assembly GCA_030295005.1). Classification (NCBI taxonomy): domain Eukaryota; kingdom Metazoa; phylum Arthropoda; class Insecta; order Lepidoptera; family Sphingidae; genus Cephonodes; species Cephonodes hylas. The sequence goes on from AP025360.1 coordinate 17,663,903, forward strand.
CAATTTTTTAAAAGTCGTTTATCGTATTTAACAAATTTACAATAAAATATTTAACATAGCGATATATATTGGAAAAATACTGCTCTTTTTAATGATGAAATAAAATTAAAAAAAATATTTTTTTTTCATGTCCTAAACCGGAAGTAAACTTTTCAAACCTGAATTTCAGTCACTTCGGCCGCTTTTTTTTCTTCATTTTTTTCCAAATATAGCTTAAAGTGTACTAAAAATACACGAAAAAATTGAAAATGGAATCTCTATAAGTTTCGGAGTTAGAATAATTAATGTACCATCGCGTCGCATTGGGCGTGATATCTGACGCTTTTAAGGTCGCGTATTTTGCGCGATATTGCATTAAAACTCGCAACTTTATTTAAATTTTATCTCGTTACAGCGTATTTAAGCTCTAAAAAAAATATGGAATAAGTAGTATTATTAACAAAATCCAGTATCAGTAGTTTTTGCGTGGAAGAGTAACAAACATATATTTCATTCCATATTCTTACAAATTTTTGCTTAAATAATATTAGCAGACTATGTATATATTAATATTATGTCATCATCATCATCATCATCGACATCAACAATCCATATGGGCACGGGTCTCGTCTACCATTGAGAAGGCTTAGGCCATAGTCCACCACGCTGGCTTAGTGGAGTTGGCGGACTACACACCTTAGAAATTCCTAAGAACTTTTAGGTATTCAGGTTTTATCACGATGTTTTCCTTCACTGTTTTGTTAAGCAAGTGATAATTCAATGTGAATACATACATAACTTCGAAAAGTCATAGATGTATGCCTGGGGTTCGAACACGCGACCGCCGAGTTTCTCGACCGCGCACCGAAACCTCGAGGCCATCACTGCTTTAATATTATGTACTTAACCCAAATATAAATTAATAAAATATTATAAAGAATAAAATCACTTTAAGGAAGCAGTAGATAAAAATATTATTTGCGAAACACGATAAATAACGCAATCTGCAGCGTAAGTAAGTAAGTAGTAAGTTAGTCTTTCTTAAAATGTTTATATTCTTTAATAATTTTTTATTAATTTATATTTGGGTTAAGTACATAATATTAATATATATAGTCTGCTAATATTATTTAAGCGAAAATTGGTAAGAATATGGAATGAAATATATGTTTGTTACTCTTGCACGCAAAAACTACTGATACTGGATTTTGTTAATAATACTACTTATTCCATATTTTTTTTAGAGCTTAAATACGCTGTAACGAGATAAAATTTAAATAAAGTTGCGAGTTTTAATGCAATATCGCGCAAAATACTCGACCTTAAAAGCGTCAGATATCACGCCCAATGCGACGCGATGGTACATTAATTATTCTAACTCCGAAACTTATAGAGATTCCATTTTCAATTTTTTCGTGTATTTTTAGTACACTTTAAGCTATATTTGGAAAAAAAAATGAAGAAAAAAAAAGCGGCCGAAGTGACTGAAATTCAGGTTTGAAAAGTTTACTTCCGGTTTAGGACATGAAAAAAAAATATTTTTTTAAATTTTATTTCATCATTAAAAAGAGCAGTATTTTTCCAATATATATCGCTATGTTAAATATTTTATTGTAAATTTGTTAAATACGATAAACGACTTTTAAAAAATTGATATTTCCATTACGGCAATTCTTTAGAAGCCCATAACTTGTGAAATATTTAATATACAAAAAAAATATTTTGTGTCCACATTAATTCCTACTAGAAGTATAAATGGGCCGAATATGAACGATTTTCAGAACCTCACTTTTTTTTCCCTGTCCGCTTCACGTGAAATGCCCCAGTTGTCAATTTTGTGGAGAACTTAATCAAATCAAGGGTTTTTAATTAAACGACCAGGTTTAATCCAAGTACGGTAGAATAATGGAACAATAAGATTTCAAAAAAATAACGAAGTGTTTTACTGCGAATTTAGGTATTAGGGATAAAGATGCGATTTTAGTAAATTTCCCCAAGAACTTACTTAGGTACCTACAGTTCTAATGAAAATTCTATCTAAAGACTTTGTTACGCCTGTGTCACTTAAGGGGCTGGTAAAACAGCTGTTTTTTAAGTCCAGATACAGGCGCATTTCCTCACCTGGTTTCCAAACGACGTACTTTCATAAAGTTGAATTGGATGAGTCAGAATACCACCCAGAGACGGATGAGTCCAAAATGAACAGCTAGGTATTAGCGTTTTTATCAGCAAGTAGTACGCCGGTCCCACCCACCACTGTCTCTATCATGAACGACGCAAAAAATCAAAACTGACTTGTCATTTTGTTTGACACCATTCATTCCGCCCGTCCGAACTGCGGGCCTGATTTTTTGCCCACGTAAACACACCACAGCTCTTATTCCGACGGGATAGAGACGAAAGTACACTGGCATTTGTGTCACTAGCAAGGCACTTAGCGCGCAAGCTTTTTCTCAGCAATATTTCTTAATGAAATCCTATGACATCCATTCATGTCATTCGCTGAGTAAACAAGGACCTTCGTCAAATTTGTAATATAATTTTCAGCGATAGCTCACGACGGAAATACTTCCAAGTGATTTCTGAGTGAAATGTATGGAAGCTGTAGTTGTAGAATTGTTCATTTGATCTGTAGTAAAAATTGATTGTATATTAATTGTAAATTCATTGCAATTGGTATTACGATTATGCATAATGAATAGGGTGTATGTTCGAAAAATTTAAATTTGGGTCTTGGTATTTGGCGCCTAATGTCTAGGCGCAAATCCTTAACCTTACATGATCCAATACTGGAAGCAATTCCTTACATTCAATATTTTTTTTATTGTGACGTTAAGCTATGTTTGTGACACAGGTCGTCTTTAGCCTTCTAGTAGCAAAAGGATTATCATTTGCAATAATTGCGCATGGATTAAATGATGCATAAAGCGCCGTACACAATGTGACAGGTAGCCACAAAAAGTGTCGGCGGTAGGTCGCGCTCGGTGGCCCGCGGTCGCGAGTGGTGGAGCGCGCCTCTTGCCGCCTCTCACCGCCTCTCGCCGCCTCTCGCCTAACTTGCGCCTCTCCACGCTCGGGGCACAATGCGGGGATTACTGCAGGTTCGCTCGCATTGTGCGCATTGTCCGAGACTCACGGCGCGTCCCGATCGCATGCAACCGGGGATCAGCGCTCACGCACCGCCGGCGCGCGTTATCACGCCGCCACACCGACACCACCCTCCCCAACCCATTCTTCATGCGGTCCCAATTTGAAATTGCCCGCGGATCAGCATATTTTACTCCCGAGCCCTTTGTAATGAACTCCAATTCGAGTGTGGATAAATTGGACGCGGATGAGCCGCCCGTCCGCTTGTGCAACGCGTTGTGTTACTATTGCTGTGAAAATATTGATGGATTCCGAGCGCGGTGCATAATGATCAAGCGTCCGCGCCGTCTGTTCTCGCCGAGATTTGCACTCCGATGAAAAATCTATTTTATTTAAAGCGGATACGGATGCAGCGCTGACGTCTGCCAAACTGAACACATAAATAATGTCGGGCGGAAACGGGGGATCGGATCGTGGACCGGGTCCGACCGTCAATCTATCACCTCTTCGGGCCGATCAAAGCGACGCATCGAATCTTTCAGTTCGCAACTGTCTTTGACGACGCGTGACACAATACGAAAACGCTTGGCCGAAATATCAAACGTGCTTACCGCGAATTGGCAAGCCGTTGATGTGAGCGCTGGATAAGCGACTTCGCTTCAATGGCGTTTTATTTTTGACGACAGTTCCAATTAATTCGCGCGAGGTATTTATTCAGCGCGAAATTTAATCGAGAAGTGTGAAAAATATTCCGGGAATCGTCTAAGATGGGATATGGTTAAACAATAAAAGTTTTAGCGGGTGATGCTTTGGCACATCATAGATCAATATGAAGAAACTTGCGTTGAGGCGGCGCGGAGCGTGGTGACTGGTGTGGCACATCAAAGGCGGGATTAATTGAGCAATGATGGCGGGGCGAGGCGACAAAGTAGCCGACTTCATGGCCCGTCTGACGTCAACACACTCAATTTGCCATGACACGTGCCTTTTGCTTTTGTTCCCGTCGGGCTAATCTCGTCCTCCATGTCCTGAGAATGCGGGGTGAAAAAATCGACTGGAAATTTACACGAATTATTTTAGAATTTATGCGAAGTTTGAAAGTAATTAAATGGCTTTCTCTAATTATGTGTCAGTTCCATCATAATACATTTATGCAACATCAGCTATTATAATTATTTTTATCCGTTTCTCCTGTGGCTTATGTTTTAGTAGGATCAATTGCCGTTACTTTTTTAAGGCCTGCCATTAAATAAACCCTGCAATTTTTGTTTAAAGAACACCTAAAGTTACTAGATTGTTACTTTTGAATTAAAAATACTCTAATTACCTCATACCCGTATACTGATTCTGCTATATGAGATTGCTCCACTAATGGAGTAAGCCTTCCCAAGCTTACTGCGGATTAGTCATTTCGTAAAGCCAATTAAGTAAATAAGTTAGGGACTTAATTTGGATTTCTTGAAATATATTATGAATTATGAACCTTTCGTAATAAATAAAATTTATAATTAGGATATGACTATCTCCGCTTCGAGTCCTTTTTTGTAAGATTTCCTGACGAAACTTAAAATACATTCCTTCGCATCTGAATCCCGAAATAGCTAATAAATACACCATGACGTGATCGAAGAATCTAGACTAGACAATATATTCGCGAATCGATAGACTATTGCTTATTTATTATGTTCATGACCCAAGTAATGTAGGATCTTGTCCGTGATACTTCGATGCTTTGACGAATGCTTCTCCGTCGACTCAAAAACCAAACAGCTGCATATTAGATTTAGCCTCCGCGCCTAATTTGGGTTGGTAGACTTATTATAACATTAAATACACACACAAATATCCCCTGTATAAACACATCGCCCCTAATATTGGCATCGTTTTTCCAAAACGTCTTAAGTGCGCCACAAAGGGTTGTTGTAATTTAATCTTTGTTGCGATGAAGTAAGGTACACGAGGTGGCGTGTTTCCATAAAGGATTTGTATTGTTTAGCTTGCACACAATTTGTTTTAGAACTTCTTACTGTATTTATGTGGAGTGCCTACATATGCTGATCTGTCGAAGAGGTCGTGGCTTAGTGGTATTCGTGGTGTCACGGCGTCTTCTCTGAATTTCGAACAATCATTTCGACGACTTTACTATTAGATCTTATGGGTCAATGTGTAGGAGACCAGTATTATGTACCGAATGAGTAAGTAGTGCTTAGGCGAGCGTCGTGGACTAGTACGAGTCTTAGAAATCATTATTATTCATTAGTATGATGCTGACTACTTTTAACGTATCAGCGTTAATTTCTTGACAAAATCTTAATATTATGATGAATGTTGCCTTATGATTAAGGCCGATTGATAAATTCAAATCATTATCATCGGTTCGTATACGTCCAACATTATCACTCAGAAGGTTTAGGGCATCCACACTGCAATAGTGCGAGTCAGCAAATTGGCGAATAGATTAAAAGATATCATCATCTTTCCCTTGCCCTATTCCGAATTTTTTATGGGGTCGGCGCAGTTTGTTTTATTTTTTCAAACAACCCTATCAGCCGTCATATCTTCATTCACTCCTTTTTTTATTATCTTCTCTCACGCACTCAATCTATCTTTTCTTTAGCCTTTCATAGCTTGTCCATTCTTCTGCTTTCATACTAATAAAATTTTTCATTAAATAAAATGCATTTCTCATATCTTCTTTTGGAATTACTTTTAGAAACATTTTCATATCGCAAAATTTTACTTTATTTGCCATCGATCCATCTTTTCTGATGTAGATTATAAGATACTTGTAACAAATCATCGTTCAATTCATCCAATTCAAAATAAGAATGAAAAAATACTCGAAAAGTGAAAACAAACCGAACCGACGCCCAAACAGTGTGATATCAGCAATTGTATCTCATGTTATGATTACGGCCATAAGTCGTGAAATATTACCTAGCACCCTTCGCTGCGGTCTGGTTCAATAAACACAAGACCGCAGTATTTAGCTTTACCTTTCAGTGTAGTTGTTAACTGCGCCCGCTGCAATGTGGGGAGCACGTGGGCCCAATACGGACCGGATTATGTCGAAATACCCATGTATTGGTTTTGGCATTTTGTTGTGGAACGCCTTTTTGCCTGGGGATGTGTGTTTTGGGATTTCGTTTCATTGTCGTCGGATTTAAGTATTGGCAATTTAGTTGTGAGAAAAATGAAATAATGTAAATAGGTTAAAATTAGTTAAAAGTCCTATTTGTAAACAATTTTGTAATTATTTATGAGGCCCTTTTTTTGAAATTACGTTTATAACTTTACTTAATTATGATTTATGTATTTGATTTAGTAGAGATTGAGATACAATAACCTATTAGTGACCTGGGTTTCATATAATCACAATTAATTTAATCCAGATGTCAACGAGACGGTTTGAAGTCTAGTAGTAGAAAAGCAAACGGTGTAAAGGATGGAATCCATATAACACATTATCTTAGATTGTTGGTACTAAAATACCAACATGCATATTTTTTTGGTAAGAAATTAACAACAATAACATGAATTACAGAAGTTTGCGGAAAACGGCAATAGGCCTATAATACAGGCCAACAAAAAAAAATTTTTTTTTGGGTTTCTGTTCTAATGCTTCGATTCTGATTCCAAACATCGAATAATACTCGGATAGCAATTTTTAGGTCTGAAAGTTTGTTTTTGTCTGATTTATGTTGATAAGTTCGTTTGAAGATTTTCATTGATTATTATAGATAATGGTTGCAAATAGTGCATTATTTCTAAATGACACTAGTGAGTGTTTACTTGTCCATTACTATTAAAAAAAATCTATTACAGTTATAACAATCGACTTTTATGTCGTATTTAGATAGAAAATGGCAACAAGACTGTGTAAAGAAGATGTTGATTCATTCTGTTTTATTTGCGGTGAATTTATCAAAGCAAGGATAAGGCGGATAAACCAAATATTCTTGTCACCTATGCTTATGGGATAGCAGAGCAGACTTAAAACATTACCAACGGCGTATATGGCATGATCGACTTTAATTTCAAATTGGAAAACCTAATATGAATGCTTAACCAATCGTAAAGCCCAAAGATATATTGATACCACCGTAATGTATAAAGTTAGGTCTAATGAAGATAATTTTGAAAGCTCTAGATCATAATTTGGGAGCTTTCAGATATTTAAAGAGATTCTTTCCTAAATTATCTAATGCTAAAGTCCAAACTGGTATTTAGGGGTTCATACGAAAAAAGCCCATACATGCATAAAAGATCAACTAACAAAATCGTTTTTTGAACTCGACTTTTTGTTATTTTCTATTTGTTTGCTATTATTTGTCATATTTCTTGTATAAAAACACTTTTTGTGTTCAATAAAAATAACCTTATTATAATTTTTAATAAAATTAAAGAGAATAGATAAAAATTTGTATACATTTTTTAAAATTCATCAAATTGCTCTATTTTCTACAAAAGCAAACTTTGATCGGAATAGATATTTTTTTATTTATTTGTGACATAGGAGAAACTAAAATTTCATATTCAGGAGCCAGACCCAAAAATCGTGTTGACCAGTGTAATTCATAATGTCCGTTTTCTGTTTTTATGTAGTTTAAGACAATTAAAAAAAACTTTATGTGAATGTCTCACTCTTGAATAACACCATCCCAGTGTCTAACCGCTTACGAGACCGAACCCAACGCACGCTGTGGCTTCGACATGAGCTCAAAGAGTTACAACATATTCACTATATGCCATATTCCATAAACTTAGTCATAATTTTACGTCAAAACGCCTATTATTTGTGGTCTTAATATTACAAGATTAAGTGGAAATATTTTGATATTTAAGTCTACGGTATTTGCTCAATTGAAATGAGAGAAATTAATTAGGTTTTTTCTATTATTTTTCCGTGTGCTGAGTTGGAAGGTCAGTGACCCTAACACACCCCGTTCGCTTTGCCCGAAGTACCTAAAGGGGAGCTTAAGGTGCAAACGTGAGGCCGCGGGTTCGATACCCGCACCTCAGCTTGCATACAGTTTTACTATGACGGTGAAACAGTTGCACAGCATAGTCATTTGACTATGACATTTTTTACAAAAAATTGCGCAATTTTCACCTCTATTTGTAAGTACGGTATATGATTGACAGGTTTAGATTTGACTACGCTCTTCGGAGTCTTACCGTATAATTCCATTAGACTTGGAAGACTAAAACCGCCTACTTATATATTTTAGGTAACAAACTTATCCATAGGAGAACACAAGATCAACATACCATGTATAAAGGTACCTAAATATAGCAAAAAATTGAATGTCAATCGTATGCTAAAGATTTGTTGTACCGTAAATTGATGTTTAATCAGTGTGTTTGCGCGGGAGTGTATCATCATTTCACGTGGTTTAAATACAACGTAAACACGACAGTGTCAAGCCAATCTCGCGCCGTCTTTCCTGTTTGTTTGTTCGTCTTTTTCCATAAACAACGTTGTTTACTTAATAACTCCGCTAGGTGGCGCTGCCTCGGATATTGTACAGAAAGTCCGCATTCAATTTGTTTTGATAAATGAGTTGGAACGTGCCGACTTCGCAAATTCACTTGCGAAATTCTAAATCAAATTCAAGGTAGTTTCCAACTCAGCTGATTTGTGCTGGGTTTATATTGAAAAGGGGAACTTTGTTACTCGCGTCTACTTTATTATACAGGGTGTGTTCAGACCGTGATCGGAAACTAAGGCTGGCTACAGATACCACAACAGATACATACCACATACCTACGTTTAATACCCATGGTTGTATAGAAAACTTCAAAATTTTTATTTTATATCGGGATTTTTTTAATGCCAGGGGGTTTGTAATCACCTTAGCTATCACAATCATCATCATCATCATCATCATCATCAGTCTTTATTTCGTCCACTATTGGACATAGGCCTCTCCTATGGCACGCCACTGGGCTCGATCTTCGGCCCTCCTCATCCAACCGCTGCCAGCCACCTTGCGGATATCGTCACCCCACCTAGCCGGCTAGCTATCACAATCACAACAACCTTTTGTAAGTTTAAGTACCGTAGTAGTACCACCTTTAAGTTCCTACAGGTAAGCACGATGGTGTTCGAAAAGACCATCCAGAAACGAAAGACTCTTAACTCTCAGCAAGAGGGCAAAATACGACTAGAACGACTATTGTTGAAGGTAAAATATATCGCAAAAAACATCGCAATAAGCAGGAATACAATTTAAAATTTTAATCTACAATTTTTGGTGATGGATGAAGTTAAACTACATTTTATTTCAGAATCTTTAGGATTTGTAACTTGTTATTAAATGTTTATCGAAAAACGAAAACAAATGTTTAGGTCTCAGATTTTTATATTTGATATATCTTTAAAAACTTTTTAAAGAACTACAGAGACGAAACTCCAAAATCCAGTTACCATACAAACTAAGAAACTCATCAATTTCGTATCATAAGAAAACAACACAGCAGAAAGCGAAAATATTTACTAATCCCTTTAATTGCTAAGTAAAATTGTGTTCGTATTTTTAACACAGTCGCCCAATAAAAATACTTAGCTCATTGAGTTTTAATAAAATTCACCCCTCCTACTTGAAGTGGAGGGGCAGAGCTGTGGTTAAACTTAGTGCCGTTTGTTTAGATAAGGCAAACGCGTGTGACTTCGCCGAGCTGTGACGCGCTCAGAGCCAGCGCTTAGACGTAAGCGGAGCGATTGAGGAAAAAAAAGTAATTTTGAACCGGCCAATATTATTAGCAAAGTAGTGTAAACCTCTTTTTGTGATACTCCTTGGTTGGAGAGGTATGAGGCTTAGGCATGCGGTTGAGAATCTCTGAATTTAAGAAGGTATTTGTGTTTCCACAGTTAATTCTAACGTACTTTAACATTGAAGGAACATCATGAGGAAACCTACACAGACTTTGACAGCCCCGTGGCGCAGTTGGCTAGACACCAGCTTGCGAAACGAGCGGCCGCGGGTTCGATCTCCGCACCGAGACAAATGTTTGTGTGATCCACAAATATTTGTTTCGGGTCTGGGTGTTTGTGAGACCGAAAAGTCTCTCGTAGTTTCTGATACCCACGACACAAGACTCGAATCTCAGTGTGGGGTCATGACTATGTATGTGACTGTTGGGTGTATTTTATTTTACACACCAAAAAGTTTTTAGGGATTTCTTAGGTCTGCCAAGTTTTACCACTTCAGCGTAGAGGAGGTTACTAACACAGTTACAACTACTTAGTTGTAGAGGTGGCCCGTGGCCGGCAGTAGGACGTTAATGGGCTGATGATAGGTAATACTTTTAACATTGGTTTCCGACTGTCAACTTTTCGTGCACGTTTCGTCTTAGGCATTATTCGCAAGTCTATGTTTTTACTGAGTTGATATGAACAATCACCTATATAATGTTTAAAGAGTATAATAACGTAGTTTTAAAAAGGTTTGTTCGTGTAAAAATTGACCTTTTAAGTCATACTGAGGTGAAATGATAGGATGAGCCCCGTTAGCGACTTATTCTTTAAATAAACATTATAATCTTTCTCATTGAGGACAATGTTCATAAATTATAATTTAATCTTTAGTTGTCAGTATTGAGTGACTTACAACTGTTTTTTTGTTGTCCGCATTCAAAAATTGTCACAGCTTTTTTAAATATGAGAAGTGCTGGAGCATTTTTTCAAGTTAATTGTGAAAGTTTACTTAATTTCAACAGAATATACTATTTAGTCAACTGAAAGCTATACAAATTGTGCAAAAGGGGTCCAATTAGAAATAATATACAAAAACAAAATCGATGGGTTTTCCAATACAATCCAGGACTTTTTAGTAATATAGGACAATGAAAAATGACAAATGCAGGGTATCATACTGTATGTTGCGATATTAAACTTAAACAGCTAAATCGACTAGACTTTTGGCATGGAGATGTGTAGGACCATGCGAAAGCTCAAAAGATATTTTCTATCGTATAAAAATACAGTGCTCGTAGAACTGACGGTCTCTGGGGTAGAAAATTCTCGAGTGGAGGCTAGGTGCAGTGCACCGGCAAGTGTCTTTTTTCTACGCACTAAAACAAGATTTTGTTGACAAATTTAAGCACCTTTGATATGTAATTTTCTGCAAGACATTTGTGTTTAAAACTCAAGGTAATAGACCTATTTGCGCTGTCCTCTGGAGCAGAATTCCAGAATTCTATACTGCAACAGAATTTGCAAATAGAAAACCGCTTGGCCTTCAGTATCTACGAACCAACTTCTCATCAATGATCCAGTCAACTCTTTCGCCGCTCGAAGATTCTGGAACATCTTGAATCTCGCTGCGCCTTGTCACTTGGCCAGCGGGCCTGTAGTTGGGTATAAATCAGTCATTAGCCGCGGCGACAGAGCAACAACAGCGCCACGTGCCGACTGCGTCTAAGCCGGTGCCAACCCACTCACTTCGAGCGCGGCTTTAGTGATTAAAGTTATGTGGAGGATTTTAGATATACTTTTTAATTAGGATAGTCAGGAAAGGGCTTCTGAAAATACCCTGAGAGGATGAAGGATCTTTCTAAAAAAATGACATTACGTGTTGCTGAGGGAGTTTCTTGTCGTTTCTTCTCCACAGCGATAAAACGTTTCAAAGCGGCACTAGTTTTAAAAAATAGCTTAAAAAAGAAAAATGACGATCCAAAAGTGCTTGTAAAAGTGTATTTGAATAAAGGTGACTTTGCCTTTGACTGCGATGTAAATATATGACTAATGTTAGGTGTAGCAGTCGAGACTGAAGATGGCTGAGACTAAAGATGATAAAGTAATAGTTCGTCGCTGTATCTTAAGATGGAAGTGTATGTATGTGTGTGCGGCGAGCGTTGTGATATGCCAATTTACAAACAAATTTGAAAACAAAATAGCTTAATAAGATTAGAGGGGAAGTAGACAGTATTTTGTAGGTATGATAAACATTTCAAACAAAAACTAAAGGCTGCTATTCGTTGTCACACATATTTCACGCTATACGAATAACTAATGCGTCAAACATAGGTTAGTCTAATCGTAGGTTAAGCATATTCGGCATGCTGACATTTCTTTTCTAGTCTTATTCAACTGTTCTGTAAATTTGATTGTAGGAACTGGTAGTAGTTACTAATGCGGCAACTGTTTTCCGTCATAAAGTTGAAATAACGTAAATGGAATAGGCGTTGTTACTTCACGCTCCACAGCCTGTAAATAATGTCGCAATCACTAATACGGAACACCAAAATGTATGAAATTGACGCTATATCAAAAAAAGACGTGATCATCTGTATCTACTTATTCAGTCTTACCGATTCCTTTTGTCGAAAGTGATTTAGTATACAGCCACTGGATGACTTCAGGTATTGAAAGATCGTGTCAAAAATGGATATTGATATCAACGACTGAATTTTTGATGATGATGCGAAGAATGAAAATAATAAATGTTCTTTATCAAATAGCAGCTATTTGAATTAGTCCCTACTATGAAATTTGATTTTCATTTTGTTGCGGAAATCTGATCAGGCCATAGAGAGAGAGACAGAATTTTTATGCCGAAAATTAAATTGCTTACTCGATATTTAAAAACAAAAAATAACCTGCTTAAAAATACTTATGAGTTTTAATTCTTCGATTTGAAAGCTCAAATATGTTAAAGATATAGTAGAAGAGAAGACGTTTATGGTCTTACTACATTTAACTTCGCGAATACTATTAGATATTATTTTTTGCGCCAAAACCTGCCAGATAAGCCAGTTATACAATTAGGAAACGTCCATATCGGAACAGGATGAGCGAATCTATTCCCATCGCGCGCATAATGGAGCCAAGTCATTTGAACAAATAATGCTTAATCCCCATTGTGTGCGCGGCGCAACAACACGGAATTGTAAATTTGTTACATTCACAATGGGAATTAGAGGCGACGGCCATTGTTGCAAATTGGGCAGCACTCGGAGCGTTAAATCGCCGAGGAACCTGCGACTCGCGTTAATAAAAACATGACAAGTTGTCATAACTGAGTAGATTTGGTGGCGGACAAGATGCGTATTGTTAAGGTGCTATTGAATTGTGTGTGGGCCCTCGACACCTACGTGGCCATGTGAACAAGCCGAGGAATGAGGACCAATGTTTGCATATCGGATTGTACGCCTGCTTAATCGTCCATTCTGTCAATTGAGCACGCTTCCTATTCACGCTTCTTCGATCGCGGTTATCTAATTAACATTTCTCAAATCATTTATATTATTTACATCATTTTTTTTAAACATGGTTGCTAAGGTGATTACGTTAAGTATGGTATTGGTAATGTGAGTTCCAATTATAAAAGATCGTTTATTCAAAGATTTTAAGTAGGTGCACGAAACTGTCTTACACTAAATTGCCTTCATTTGCAGATGGTTCGCTATCAGGAAAACATATAGATGCAGTGGTAGTTTTTAAGTTCTAGTTACCATAATTGTGTTTTGTTCCTCATTACAGGAAGCGAGCCACAAATCAGACTTCGAACATTTATTAGAATTTCATAATGCAAAAACTCAATAACATATTGCTTGATCCAGAAGTCAAAACTGGGACAAAGTATTTTATATTCCTAATTAATTTCTTTCTAATACATTTTAGTGTGATTTAGTTAATCTAAAATACATTAGATACTTTTATCTTAAATGCTATTATATCTGTCCCGCTATCAATTTCATTTAGTGATACCATCTTTATCAGTCCATATACGCCCCATGCCTGAGCACGGGTCTCCTTCACAACTGAAAGGATTTAAACCTTACTCCACCACGCTGGCAAGATGCGGGTTGCGGACTACACATCTAAGAAATTCATAAGAACTTTAAGCTATGCCGGTTTCCTCACGATGTTTTCTGTTCCCCCTTAAAGTAAGTGATAATTCAATCATACATACTCGTAACTGTAACTCAGAGGTGTGTGCCTGGGATTTGAACCTCCGTACGCTAAGATCCAGCATCGCGAATCTAAACCTCGAGGAAAATATCTCGTGATACCATGATCCCTGGCAAAGAAAGATTTCCCTTTGACAATTAAGTGAAACCCTCGAAATACCGTGGAAGGCGAGGTTCGTGTCATACATTTATTAATACACACTTATGTTGCGAGTTCCCTAGCCCCATAGAATTAATATTTCAACGCAATGTTTACACAGCCGATAGACCCGATGACTAAACGCTTTGTGACATTCGCCGTTTTACAAAACGGCCAATAAAGGTTCCTATTGTTGCCTTATGAAAATATTAAAAAAAGTTTGAGTATCTATTTCGTTACGCTCCAACAGAAACTAGACTTTAGTGCTTTGAAATAAGATTCAATGTAAGTTTTATTGTTTTCGTTGTGTAGTGAATTGATTTTGAATGGAGGTGGGATGCTACAGTAACAACGGCTGTGGTCAGACCCCCTGGCGCGTTATTTTTATTATATTATCTTTTAATTGTTCACAATTCGCTCAATGAAAATATCAACTCCAATTAGGGGCGGTTCTGCAGGAGTAGAGTTTGGTCTTTTGACACTGATGATTTATAATTTAATTTTATCTTTCAAAGTATACGTATGGTACTGTTAAGCACAGGTATTTATAACAAAGAGGGCCTAAGACCTAGGGCTAAGCTGAATGCACTGCGCTGACGCTGGCCTACTGCAGGTTGGTGGAGTTCATATGGGAAATACCTAAGAATTTATAGGTGTAGAATTTCCTCACGTTTTTGACTATTGAACCACACAAAGCATTGGAAAAATATGGGTGTTGCTTCGTGTTGAACCAACGGTCCCCGAGATCCGACGGAGGACATTAATTTCTAGGCCATCAAGTTCATACTATGTAATGATTCATAACCAGTAAGATGAGAAACTAAGTACTGAAGCCGTATCCATGATGGAGAAGGAATTTCCCCATTAGTTTCTTCTTCTTCTTCTTCATCAACCCATATACGCCCACTGCTGAGCACGGGTGTCCTCTACCATTGAGAGGGTTTAAGCCATAGTCCGCCACGCTGGCCTAGTGCGGGTTGGCGGACTACACACCTAAGAAATTCCTAAGAATTCTTAGGTGTGCAGGTTTTATCACGATGTTTTCCTTCACCGTTAAAGCAAGTGATATATCAATGTGAATACACACGTAACTTCGAAAAGTCAGAGGTGTGTGCCTGGGGTTCGAACCCGCGACCGCCGAGATTCTCGACCGCGCGCCCAAACCTCGAGGCCATCACTGCTTTTCCATTAGTTTAGGTTAGTTTAGGTTCCACGTAATAATACCTATGTAGGACGGATCACGGGAAGGGAAAAATTCAATAATACTAAGCTTGTCCCGGGAATCGCACTTAGGCCATTTCGGTCTTACGCCGCGAAAAGCAATCTTCTAAAGCGATCTGAAAAGATAGGCAATGTATCAGAAAAGTAAAAAAAAAGTTTCGTCTACATACCTCAAAATATCATTTTCAAAATATAACAGACCTTAGTATAAGTCAAAAATAAAATCAAAAAGTGATTGGACCATCACCACTGTATTAGTCCAAGACTGAATTTAAACCCGCTAATATTAAAATTGGATAATCCGTAATACTTCCTTTCTGTAAGGCGTGGAAAAGATAAGTCTTTAGGAGGAAGTATTTAGCAGAACAATGGATTTATCTCTAATCCAACCAACTTCCGAGATAGCTTTCACTCACCGTCAATGACTTTTGCGAGTGACAATACAGATGACTTCATATGGTTTGGCTTATATTGATAAAATGTGTCAATGTGTAGAGTAACTTCGAGCAAAATGGTACAATATTTTTTGGACAAGTCACATTTTTAAATAATCAAAAATAGAATCTTTTAAATCTGTCATGCAACATTCATGATGTTTATCTCTATGAGTATACTCAGCGTATCATCGCCCACTGCTGAACGTAGCCTTCCTCAAGAAAGCGCCAACCATCCCGGTCTTGAGCAGCTCTCATCCATCCGTTTCCCGCCTCCTTTCTCAAGTCGTCAGACCATCGCGCTGCAGTTATTTATCTATAACTGTGAATAAATGTTGAATTTTTTGGGCATGACAAAAGCATAATTTTGCAAGCATGATGTTGTCCAAATGGAGCATCAAGAGCTGATCAACTCCTGTTTCCCGTCACTCAAAGCTCATGCCGGGCTAAAGAGACGTCTTCTCAAGATTTTTGGAAGATAATGATGAACATGTCTCGACTGAGCTATGAAATAAGCTACATATATATATGTACTAATGACATGTGCGGGATGGCGGACTATGGCCTAAACCCTCCCAATGGTAGAGGAGACCCGTGCTCAATAGTGGGCGTATATGGGTTGATGAACAAGAAAAAGAAGAATGACATGTAGGTAAGATTTGATACCGCATTAGGCCAGCGTGGTGGACTAAGACCTAAACCCTCTTAATGATGGAGGAGGGCTGAGTCCAGCAGTAAGACGTATATGAGTTGATGAGAGGTTTGGTAACTTCACACCTTTTTCCCCGAAGGGGTAGGCAGTCAGTAGGGGTAGAGTAGTATGCTAACACCATAATTGCGACATACTCTCAGGTCCCTTTACTTCTATTTAACTGCATAACTTGTAGCTCGAGTTTTCTGTTCCATATATGAATTTAGGCCGGGGTGATATAGACGAACCACATTCATTCGTCGTTTAAGATTTTTTGCTCATAAGTTTCAAAATGAAGAATAGGAGAAATTGCTATATCCATTAATGTAATTTATTGACATATAGTATATAAGTGAATAATTTTGCAAAAAATGTCAACGAGCTAAATCTCTTAACATATTACCCGTCTTAGTTTCAGAGCCTAATTTGAAAGCACTTCGTATGTACACATAGCTACATAGTACATACATACATACACAGATTTATGCATCACACCCATGTTTTCGTTTTCCTACACCCACATTTTTCTGTACACGAGTTTGCTCACTTTTGACAAAAATGTTTTCCTATCCTGAATACACGCATAACTTTGAAAAGTCATAGATGTGGGATAGGGTTGGAACCCGCGACTTAACCTCGAGGCCTCCACCGCTTCTACAATAAAGTAAATAAATAAAAAATAATTGTAAATAACTTTCATATTTAATATCAGCACCTTCCTCCTCCTCGCGTCGTTCACCTCATTGCTGAGGGTCGTGATCCCTTGCACCAACAGCAGTCGTTCTTTTATATATCTTCTTTCTTCGTTATATCAGCACCTTACAGATCATCTTATTATTGCCGTTTCTCTTCACTCTTCGAAGTTTTTCCGTCTAAAACTTGTAAATGGTGCGATATTTAGTCTCCCGTGTGCCTTGTGATGAGTTTCAGGTCGGCACGTAGGGCACCACGCATGCGTCGTATCGGCCACATTATTGAACCAAAACTGTATAGTAACCCTGCCGCTACCCTCCACCCCTAAACCCTGCAAACCGCCCCCACAGGCCTTCACAATACGTGTTTACCATTACCGCTTAATATTAACTGATAAATATTCTTTTTTATTTACTTAAATTAAAAATTTATTGTATCTTCGGCATCAGAAATAATTTTAATAGAAAACAAAACATTTTAATTGATTAACTAAAACAGTAATATTTATAAAAATAGACGATAGGGAGGGTTTTATACATACCCGAGTAGAAATTTTTTCGTGTTCCTGATCTGGACCCGATCAGGAATGCCTGATCGGGTCCAGATAAGGCATGTAACGCAGAACATTGGTCTGGACCCGATCAGGCATGCCTGATCGGGTCCAGATCGGGCAAGCCTGATCGGGTCCAGATCGGGCATGCCTGATCGGGTCCAGATCGGGCATGCCTGATCGGGTCCAGATCGGGCAAGCCTGATCGGGTCCAGATCGGGCATGCCTGATCGGGTCCAGATCGGGCATGCCTGATCGGGTCCAGATCGGGCATGCCTGATCGGGTCCAGATCGGGCATGCCTGATCGGGTCCAGATCGGGCATGCCTGATCGGGTCCAGATCGGGCATGCCTGATCGGGTCCAGACTAGGAATGGCTGATCGGGTCCAGACTAGGAATGCCTGATCGGGTCCAAACTAGGAATGCCTGATCGGGTCCCAATCAATCATCTGTATCATGTAATACCTTGCCTGATCCAAATTGAGTATGCCCAGTCCGGTCCTTTTAAAAAACATGAATATAATATTATAGTCATGAAAAAATTGTTTGTTAAAAAAAATATGAATTGTTATTATAAATATGTTACTTAACATTTTATTATTTATTTTTTATCAATTCGTTATTTATTTAATTATCAATGATTTTATAAATATTGAATATTATAATAAATAATAATAATTAACAACTCAATATTAATGAATTTATTTATTTTTTGTATGGTAAAACATATTTAAACAATAAAAAAAAAATACAAGGAATTTAAATAGAAGCTGTTAGTGTCTTTTATTGACCTTCTTAAAAAGGCTTTTTAAGCAGTAACCATCCCAATCGTTAGCTTTATTTAATATTGACGACAATGCTTGCTGTAATTTACTGTCAGGAATATCTTGCTTATTTAGAAATTTCTGTCTCATTGCAGCTGAAATACAAAATTTGATTCAATTATGTTGTAATTTAATAAGTAATAATAATAAAAAATGTTAATATTTATAAAGTAATAACATACAATTAAGAAATAATTAATTTGGTATCAATGAAAGTATCCTGCACTATATAATGATTAACATACTTTTTACCAAAGTGAAAAAAGTTGTATCTTTTAAAACTTTTTTTGGAGTTGCAGCTACATATGACATGGCCATATCTCTTGAAATGTAAAAAACGAATAATATTGCCCATATTATGGGTAATAGTGTTTTCCATCAATGGAAAAGTATATAAGTTTATTCTGGAAAAGCAAATTTATTATTATTTATAATGAGGATAATTTTTTTAAATATGACAATTTCAATAATATGGTCAGATTGAGCAAATATTAGTTCTTTCATATATTTATATATAAGAGTATAGTTTTTTAGAAACTCACATTTTTTTATTGTCTTTCAACTTTTCATTGAATTTATCAAAGTTTTCCATTGTTGATAGTGGAAATTCTAATTTTTGAGCCACATCTGTTGATCCTTCAGTATCTATTCAACTGGAATCTAACAGTTGAGTACTGTTATTCTTTTTAATTTCAGACAGGATTTGGGTAACAACAGCAGATATGCTTACAATTTGACCTTTTAAATTCCCTAATTGTTTTGATAGACTGATATAATTATGCCTGAAACATTCAAGCAAAGAATCTGTTAAAAATAAAATATATATTAATACAAATTTTTACACTGATTATACATTTATTAAAATATCAAAATTCCAACACTGATGTAAATATAAGCATTATAACAATTACCAACACTCCACAATTTCAGAATAGAATCCATATTATGACCTTAGTTACTAATAATTATTTGATAGGTATTGTAATGATTAATTTGTTTTTTACCATTGGATACAGTATTTTTTGTTGATGATCTAGCTGCTAATATAGTCATTTCAGTTTCTGTTTTGGATTTATTACTATAAAGATGCTAAATAGATTATCAGCAATTATTGATAATCTACTATTATTATTAGAAGTAAAACAACAGTAGTATAACTTAATTATTTGTATCAAAATTAACAATAATAAAAATATGTCAGTTAATATGCTTTGTTAAAAAAAATCATTAGTAAAAAAATATTAGAAATTAATCAACAATATTTACATTTTAAATAAGAGATATTACCTCAAATTTCAGTGGGTTTATCGGTTAACTCCAAAGCTGTTTGGCTGAATATTTTATCTATTTTTAATTGATTCTTTGATAATGCTTTTATTTTGAAAGTTTTTTCAACAGCAGCTGCTTTTGCTTTAGTGGACTGCTCATTATCAGTAGAGAAAGCATAGGGTTATTTTTCCAATCTTATTAATTTTTCCTCTGCCTCTTTCATAGTTTCTGATAACATTAATTGTATAAATTAATTACTGTTTTATTGTTTTGACAATAAGATATCAATTCTCATAAATCTATAATTCAAATAACAATAAATTACCTGCTGTGCCACATATTTGAACATGAAATGTTGGTCTTGTCGGATCAGGCTCTTCACAATGTTTCACTATTGTTTGTAATAATTTACAATACTTAGTACTTTTTAACAATGATGCAGGCATATAATATTTACATCCAGTACCACTATATTCTATGTAATGATCTAACCAAGAACTTGATACTATATCAATTACTTCATTGGATAAATCATTTACAAATAAAACTATAATGTCATCTGAAAAAAAATACGGATTATTGAAATATAAATTTATAATGAAAAATAGCAAAGAATTGTAATGTATTTTAAATACTTTTTTACTATCCTTGAATGTTTTAGGTAATTCAATTTAATAACGAAACTTTACACACAACATGTAAATTTTTATCTACTTAAGTAGTTTACTCCACAATTTAGTATTTTATACACAATACACACTTAGTAAATGTCTAGATATAAGTTTATAGTCCTTGATACACTTTGTTTTGGTAAACACACAATATATTAATTATTCTGTAACTACTGTTAAGGCGATTTAGTTTTTGTAATGAACTTATTTAATCTTTACATTAATATACCAATCGGCATATTCAATCAATTCAATCCACTGATACCGTCTTCTTGACATAAAATAAAAATTAACTCCCGTGTTCTATAGACTGTATGTAGAATTGCCGTTTGTAGTAAAAGGCGGGAAATGCCCAAAAGCGGTATTGCATTATTTTAAGTTGCGCACCAAGTTAGTAACATCCGCAATACTTGTTTTTAATTATAATGGTTTTATCACGTATTATTTTACCTAACATTTTCTGGAAAAAAATAAATACGATAATAAGTAACTTTCTATTTATGCACCTAATTCCTACACTTCCTGTTGTCGCCTGTCGGTTTATCAAGTACCTAATGTTGCCATAACAAATAAAATACTTTTCATGCGTTATCAAATCTATACTAATATTATAAAGAGATAATGTTTTTGAATTTGTAAAGTTGTAGAAATTCGTTATTGACAAACAAAATTTATGGTAAAAGATTTTTGTAAAATAAATTACCAGTATAACCTGATCTGATGCAAATAAAATTTACACCGTGACATAAATATGGCAATCATGATATGATACACGTCATGAGTTGAGTTTCACCGTTCACGTCCAAAACAATAATAAGTTTTGAATTGTATTTCTGGAATATATGTTTAAAAGCATCTTTTCTTGCTTTGACAATTAGGATAACGGTATCTGGGCTTGATACTACATGTCTTATCATACTGAATATTTTTTAATACCAGGCTAGCCCTATTTGATCCAGACCTTGGCCTAATGCAGTATGCCTTACAATACTTGAAAACATTTAACATAAGGCTATCCTTATCTGGTCCCGATCTGGTCCTGATCCAATATACCTTACAATATTTGATAACATTTAACATAAGGCTATCCTGATCTGGTCCCGATCTGGTCCTGATCGGGCTTGCCTTACAATACTTGAAAACATTTAACATAAGGCTATCCTGATCAGGTCCCGATCTGGTCCTGATCGGGCTTGCCTTACAATATTTGATAACATTTAACATAAGGCTATCCTGATCAGGTCCCGATCTGGTCCTGATCGGGCTTGCCTTACAATATTTGATAACATTTAACATAAGGCTATCCTGATCAGATCCTGATCGGGCTTGCCTTACAATACTTGAAAACATTTAACATAAGGCTATCCTGATCAGGTCCCGATCTGGTCCTGATCGGGCTGGCCGTACAATACTTGAAAACATTTAACATAAGGCTATCCTGATCTGGTCCCGATCTGATCCTGATCGGGCTGGCCGTACAATACTTGAAAACATTTAACATAAGGCTATCCTGATCAGGTCCCGATCTGGTCCTGATCGGGCTTGTCGTACAATACTTGACAACATTTAACATAAGGCTATCCTGATCAGGTCCCGATCTGGTCCTGATCGGGCTTGCCTTACAATATTTGATAACATTTAACATAAGGCTATCCTGATCAGGTCCCGATCTGGTCCTGATCGGGCTTGCCTTACAATACTTGAAAACATTTTAAATAAGGCTATCCTGATCTGGTCCCGATCTGGTCCTGATCCAATATGCCTTACAATATTTGATAACATTTAACATAAGGCTATCCTGATCAGGTCCCGATCTGGTCCTGATCGGGCTTGCCGTACAATACTTGAAAACATTTAAAATAAGACTATCCTGATCAGGTCCCGATCTGGTCCTGATCGGGCTTGCCTTACAATACTTGAAAACATTTAAAATAAGGCTATCCTGATCAGGTCCCGATCTGGTCCTGATCGGGCTTGCCTTACAATACTTGAAAACATTTAAAATAAGGCTATCCTGATCAGGTCCCGATCGGGTCCTGATCGGGCTTGCCGGATCGGGCATGCCTTATTCTATCCTGATCAGGACCCGATACATGATCTGGTTGTGCCTTATTTGATTTCTACTCGGGATAGGTAGTCAGACCAGGATCGAAAACAAAGGCGGGTAATAGACAAAGTGATTACGATCCCCCTGGTGTTAAGGAAAATCCCGACAAAAAATTAAAATTTTGACATTTTACATACAACCATCGGAAATAAATGTATAAGGTTAGTATCTTCATCAACCCATATACGCCCACTGCTGAGCACGGGTCTCCTCTACCATTGAGAGGGTTTAGGCCATAGTCCACCACGCTGGCCTAGTGCGGGTTGGCGGACTACACACCTAAGAAATTCCTAAGAACTTTTGTGTGCAGGTTTCATCACGATGTTTTCCTTCACCGTTAAAGCAAGTGATAATTCAATGTGAATACACACATGACTTCGAAAAGTCAGAGGTGTGTGCCTGGGGTTCGAACCCGCGATCGCCGAGATTCTCGACCGCGCGCCCAAACCTCGAGGCCATCACTGCTTTAAGGTTAGTATGGAAACCGTAAAAACAGTCGGGATTTTCTTCAACGCCAGGAGGGCTGTAATCGCTTTGGCTATAACTTGCCTTAGTTTCCGATCACGGTCTATACACCTTATATAATTATTTATTACTCATAGAACAGTTGAATGAGACTAGCAAATGTCGGCATCCCGAGCGTGCTCAACCTACGTTTATATCATATGTTTGACATACACGCTTCTTAGTAATACAGGTAGAGGGCTTTTATAAGTGTGCCAACCAATATCAGCCCTATATTTTAGTTTGAAGTTTTTAACATTGGCCTACGTTCATCAGTGGAAGGCGATAGGCTGAGTTATTATTTTTTAACATTGGACAGGTGATCGCAGTAAAATGAATTGGTGACAGACAAGCGGCGACACTCGTCCCAGTACAAAATACTTCCTATTTTCCTTTTAATATTCAGCTGTTCTGTGAATATATCGCATCAATATAACATTTTCATTTTATTTACATGTGGCATACTCCTGGACTTGGTTTACTTGTGCAAATGTGTAATAGATCTAGAGAATCCGGGTTATATTCTTGGCTAAAGCAAGGTTGGGTTCGGTAATTTTTTTGTGTTTTTCATTCACAACTTCTCTGCACAGTCTGAAAATTTACAAAACCGGCGCCTCTTTTTAATTCAAGCAGGTAATGAAAATATTTCATAGATCTACGAGTCTGCCTTTTCTACGGGGCTACCAGCGTAAAAGTATGCATATCAATCAAAAGCTTCTGATTGATTTTAACTAGTCGCTACTACTGTACCTAAATCAACTGATAAAGGGCCGTATCACCCGCCGAAGCGCTCAGTATTTTTATTGTTACTTCAGCTTCCAACATGCGTTGTCATCGGCTGAATTCGAACCCACAGCCCGTCTGTTGCCATCGTACAATTAAAGAGTGAATATAAAGTAAATACTCCACGTTTATTGATGATTTGATCCATGACATTCGTTGTGGAGTGGCTTAGGAGTATTTCGGTGTTGGAAATTCAACTTTGCCACGTTGTGATAAAGTTTATTATGTGTTAGCGTTATAGTAGCCCTGTCACTGTGGCACGGCCCACGCTGCCCTCACATTTTTGTAGTGCCTGAATGTCTTTAATGGATTTTATTTTAATTTTTGATTTATACTTACTTTTTAATATTATTTTTTAAAACATACTATGATCTACATAAGGAATAGTAATTGTATTTTTACTTCCTGCATCCATGATTGGCCATCCGTCTTAAAATTCAAATACAGCGGCGAACCTTCTGCTGTAACCAAGCTTGACAATTTTGTAAATGATATTTAGGAAAAAGTTACAGGTCGAGCCAATATAGCCAGGCTAGAAAAGAACCTACGTCTTTTCAATTATAAGGTAAATATATAACTTACTCCTATCTCCCGTATGGGTAGCAACTAACAAAATACTATGAACGAATCACTTCTTTCACTTCTTCAACTAACATTACGTTCTTCGTGCATGCATGTTGATTACGAAGACTGGAATATGCGTGATGTAATGAAAGTAAACCTTTTTCTTTAACATACCTACTCTATTTACAAGTCAATATCAGCTGCATCATTCTTGAAACAACGTAAGAAAAAACCTAATGCTGCATCTATGTTTTATTCAACAGTATTCGTATTATGAAATAGTACATATCTTCAAATACTATTCATCATTATCGCTATCATCATCAGCCAATCCCGGTCCACTGCTAGACATAGGCCTCCCCCAATGACTTCCACCGGGAACGGTCGGAAGCCGCCTGCAGCCAGCGATACTATAATGAAATATTATTCAGTTATTTTATTATAAGAACTGAATCAATGGTGCCTAGTGGTTGAAAGTGCGAAGGGTGTTCGGAATAATTAGCTATCGATCGGTGTCTTACGGGATTGGGCAAGGAGCTAAGTCGGCGCAACGACCCCCGGGCTGAAACTTGTAACTTTCCTCACGAATATTAATAAATTGGATATTCATTAAACGTCCGACGAACTTGCCGGCATTACGCGGCTCTGTAAGGATTATACTCTGTTCGTTGGCTCCGGAAAGATTAATAACTCGATATCACTCCGAATAGTCTGGAAAAAGGTGGAATAAAAAAATTGTGCGTTTCATTTGTTTTTGTTTGACAATAGAACTGTGTGTGGTTTGGTTAAGAGTTCCTGTTTGCTTTCTTAATAACGTGTTATTTGTTACATAAAAACTGTGTGTCATGTATCAGTTTGTACATTACCTTTTAATCATGAGTTAATAAAAGATGATCTATACGTCTTACACCGGACCCCAGGCCTACAAATGTGTTAATGGATGTAAAATGTCCTCGTTCTGCATTAATCGTAACATTAATATCCCGCTTTAAAATGATAACAATAATGTTCCAAATGTAAATATCAGCATGCCAATTGAATATTATTATAATGTTATTAAGCAGATATTCGCACTAGTTATTTTGATTCACAACATATTGAATTGTAAAAACAATGCTCCAAATTAACTGCATAGCTCGATTTTTGTATTATCCACAGATTTCAAACTAGGTCTGGCCTACAATAGTTGCCCAACATCCAACAATCCAGATGCATCAAGCATGTGTCCCATTGTTTAACGATGGACTTAAATTCGTCGTAACAGAAAAAAATCCCGCGCTTCACCGCCCTGCGCCCATATGGCTTACAATAACAAATTCTTAACCAAAAGTAAACCGCTGTATCCTCGCGGCCGTTTATAGTTAGCCAGGCCGTACGCAGGCCAAAATGGCATAAACTTGTTCGAGTGCTTTTGTTTCCTTGAGCCTTGAAGTACTTACGGGCGCGGGCAAACATTTGAATAAACAGAACCAGCGAACGCGCTGATTTCGTTTTACGACTTACTATTTTGATGAATGCATCAAATTTTAATTTATTTCCACAACTCTTGTATCCGATTCACAGTTTACTGTTATGTTGTACTTTATTGTGGAAGAGGACTCATACAACTTCAGTAGAGGTGTGTTCATAAGCTTACGTGTTTCCGATTTTTTGAGTTTTTTTTTTTATGGAAAAAGAAGGCAAACGAGCAAATGAGCCACCTGATATTAAGTGGTCAACACCGCCCATGAACACCCACAATACCAGAGGAATCATCGGTGTGTTGCCGGCCTTTGAGGAAGATATAGGCTCTCTTCTTGAAGGTCCCTAAATCGTACCTGTTTGGGAATACCGCCGAAGGAAGCTGATTCCACAAAGATGTTGTGCGAGGAAGAAAACAGCGTTAGAGTACCTATAAGATAGTATGAGTGAGCCTATCACCCATTGTAAATCAAATTCCCAATTTCTTTAGTATTAGTAGCACTTTTCTACATGAAAATCTCAATAAATATCGAATGCATCAATTCATTGCACGAGAAAAGACCTCCTCTGCAAATTAAGAAACTCCTAAGGTCTTTTAGGTTTCCTCGCGGTATTTTCATTTCCACCTAGTTATACGATTCATTGTGAATACATATTACTTTGAAAAAAAAAAACTCTAAGGCTACACTTACAAAACATTGCACAATTAAAATATACGTTTTTGACTGCTCTTGTCAACAAGGAAAAAATAATGCCTAATCCACAAACAGGCCCAAGCAGTGTAATAAACGCAAAACTAATTCTCGTAGTTCATATCAATATTCTCCATCGTTCGTCTGTTAGGACCACGTCGAGGTTTTCCTCGGTTCCTTCCAAAGTTTACTGGCAGTGGTGTTCTAATCTCTCCTGGCAAGCTACCATCCCACGAGTCGAAAGACTTGTAAGACCACACAGGCCTTCCAGCACGAACGGTTTTGTTCTGCTGCTCAGCTAGTGTCTTATTTCTGGCTTTCTCTAGCTGTCTTTGTCTTTTCTGCAGCACTTTCTGGTATTCATTCTCGCCTTCCACCAATGTGTCTATGAGGTGCTCGATGCCTAAGTTCAACTGTTGAACCTCCAGCAATCTTGGCGTTTGCTGAAAATGCAAAATTATGAATATAGACCTCCCCACCACTTAATTAAGGAGGTATTTGTATAGTTGCAACCAGGATAAGCAAAAATATTTCAAGTTTTCTAAAACATTGATGTATGGTCAACAAAAAAACTATACGTGATGGGAAAAGCAGTTTATGAAAATAATATTGGCATACCCCAATGTCCTAGAAACCAAAACTTCATCTCATCATCATCATCATTATCAACAGCCTTTCACGTCCACTGCTGGACATAGGCCTCTCCTATGGCACGCCACTGGGCTCGATCTCCGGCCCTCCTCATCCAACCGCTGCCAGCTACCTTTCGAATATCGTCATTCTCTTATTAGTTGCCAAACCATCGCAGTTACGAGCTTGCGCGAAGTATATTAGTATCAGGCTCTTTTCAACCGCTCAGCATCATAGAAGGGCGTGCAAAGCTGTACTCCAGGGCCAATATACATGGTAACAAATATACGGCCAGAGAGAGGAAAACGAGGAGACAAAGATATGCTATATATTCAAACCGTGATCGGAAACAAAGGCAGGTAATAGCTAAGGTCAATCACAAACCCCCTGGCGTTAGATAAAATCCAGACAAAAAATATTTTTTTTGAAATTTTCCATACAAACCATAAGCATTAAATATCGATGGCTGTATAGAAACCGTCAACATTTTTATTTTTGTCGGCATTTTAGTTCACGATCACAGTCTGAATACCTGTATAAGAGGAAGGCTTGTGGTGACGATGACACTGTTTGCCAGCACGTTCAAATATCTTAAATAAAAACTCACGTCATTGTATGAGTAGTCAGTAGGGATGCTGTCGACCGCCACCTCATAGACTTTCTTCATCCTCCTAAATTTGTACTTGATGTCGTAGATCGCGCGCGCCACATGGTAAGCGTGCGATGAACGGTAAAAATTTTTGAAATAATCCACACTCTCCAATTTCTTCATGGCGTCCTTCACTAGCTCCCAGTCCAAGGCAATGAGTTTCCCGTTCATTCTGACGTAGGCCCACCCAGAGTAGGCTGCCTGGCATGACTCTAACACTGTAACACAATCAGGTTATTACTGGACTATTCTGACATGACACTTATTGGTTAGGTAAAACCAGTGGGCTTAACTCCTCCTAAGACTTAGCCTTAATGTTGGAAAGTGACTTCATAAAAACTAGTGAGAAAACTTGTAAATAGTTAAGTCACCACGGGAGGCTAAACTTGTAAAATTTTGTAAAAGATAAATAATATTATGGCAATTAAAGTGGATAATGTTACCACGAAACTTATGCTTAAGCAAATGGTTTTTCTGTGCCACAATCACAAATAAAGAACTTTTTTCAAGTATACTTTGCAAAATCCGTTTCGAAAGTATTGACATTATTGTGTCTATGTTATATTGCATATTTACTCAGGCTACTGCCGTCCACTGTTGAATTGGTCCCGGGATTGATGTACGGGTCGAGCAAAGTGCAAAAGGGTTTTTCCATTTCACGTAGTCTTGAAATGGGCCTCAAAGCGGCAATATCATCACCCTCTTAGAGTTACACATATCTGACCAAATATCCTTATCCTACCCCTCTTTTCTCGGCGGTATTTTTTTTTATATAGACGGCATTTCAATGACCCTCAATTGCAGGCAAATAATTAATTTACAATAGAGGACTTTTACTCTACAATGTAATGTGTAAACAAACAATATGATTGAGGCGCCATCTGACTACTTTGTTCATAACTATTGACACCGTATTAGCATTATTTATATGTTGTTTAATTGTATAATAAACTTATACGTTACTACGAATACTCACTATTATGTACGACAATTGTAATTTATTTTACAATCATTACATTAATTATTTCATCTCATCTCATAATACATCCCACTGCTGGACACGGGCCTCCTCTACCATTGAGAGGGTTTAGCCATTAGTCCACCACGCTGGCCTGGTGCGGGTTGGCGGACTACACACCTAAGAAATTCCTAAGGACTTTTTAGATGTGCAGGTGTCCTCACGATATTTTCTTTCGCCGTTAGAGCAAGTGATAATTAATTTATTGTGAATACATACATAAGTTCAAAAAGACAGAGGGGTGTGGCCGGGGTTTGAACCCGCGACCGCCAAAACTCTCGGCTATGCGCCCAAACCTCGAGGCCTTAATATAATTATATCATAATATAATTATCGTCACCCCAAACACACTGTTGGGTACGGGCCTCCTCTACAACTGAGAGGGTTCAGGCCTTAGTCTATCACGCAAGACTAGGGACAGTTAGAGGAAGACATAAAAACTACATAGGTGCGCACGATTCCTCACAATGTTTTCCTTCACCGTTAAATTCCGTGATAATTAATTGTAACATAAATTATTCATTATAATAAGTATGTATCAGTAGCGTTCCCTAGAATCCCAAGAGCACAGTAGGCCTTACAAACTTTGGAATAATAATAATCTTCAAGTTTTAAAGACCCCACCACAAAGAATTATAAACTGGACATTACAAAGTTAACCTGTAACGCTTTTGAGCTTCTATAGTAGTACCTTCACTGATTTACACCTGTGTAAAGATATGGAGTACTTACAGGAAAACGTGAAAATGAATAAAAGATATAACATTGCTACAAACGATTAGTGTTGATTAAACTACGACTATAAAGTAACAAGTAATTATATTTAACAACTGAGTAAGATATGGGGGAATAAAATATTTTTAATGGATTTTCTGGTCGTACCATAATCATTATTTAATATTGTAAAGATATAAAGTTTTGAGGCCACGAGGTTGAAGGGGTAATCTCTAGATGTACTGAACCGGTTTTCAAAGTTCTTTTAGCTAGACAGCCCAATCAAAAAATAATGACCTTCTTAAGACTCTTTCCAGAGTATTTTTTACCCATCTAGATTCATATATACTATTCTGACTTCCTATCAGGCTTAATCACATAATTATGTCATTTTAAAATAAAGTATTATTTTTTATTTGCTTGAATTAAAAATTTATTGTCTAAAACAAGTTGATTAGCTAAAACATTAATCTTTATAAAAATAGATGATAGTGAGGGTTATCACTATCACTACATAGTATAAAACAAAGTCGCTTTCTCTGTCCCAATGTACCTTTGTATGCTTAAATCTTTGAAACTACGCGACGGATTTTGATGCGGTTTTTTTAATAGATAGAGTGATTGAAGAGGAAGGTTTATATGTATGATAACATCCATTAAATATCAGCATTGCACCCGTGCGAAGCCGGGGCGGGTCGCTAGTTATATATACACGGTGTATTTACACTGCATGATCGGAAACTAAGGCAGGTCGTAGCTAAGGTGATCACAAATTTATTAGCGTTAATTAAAAATAAATAAATAAATAAAATAAATACACCTAACAGTCACATACATAGTCCTGACCCCACACTAAGATACGAGTCTTGTGTCGTGGGTATCAGAAACTACGAGAGACTTTTTCGGTCTCACAAACACCCAGACCCGGAACAAATATTTGTGGATCACACAAACATTTGTCTCGGTGCGGGGATCGAACCCGCGGCCGCTCGTTTCGCAAGCTGGTGTCTAGCCAACTGCGCCACGGAGCTGTCCAAAATCCATACAAACAGCAGCAATTAATACCAATGGTTGTATGGAAAACGTCAAAATTGTTATTTTATGTCGGGATTTTTCTTTAACACCAATGGCTGTTACCTCTCATAGTTCGGAAACTAGTCTCATAGTCCGTGATCGGAATCACGGACTAATTAGACCCTGTATTACTATACTAGCTTTTGCCCGCAACTCCGTCTGCGTGGACTACAGGGTTGGGTTCAAAAAGAAAATAAGTTGTAGTATTTTACTCCGCAGAGCCCCATTTACTTAAATATACAAAAATCATACAATCGGTCAAATTGTTTCAACGTGAAACCGTAACGCGCCGGTCGACGCCTTGAGTATCATTATTGCGCGCTTGATCATTATTTTGAAACTGCGATATCTTCTAAGATACTCATTGAAATCAAATGATGTAAAGGACAAATTTATTTTGTATTAAATACTTGTAATGAATAACGTATTTATTTGGATAAGGATTAATATCATGTTTGTAAAAACACCTTCACAAATAATGCTTGATTTAAAATAAATTTGGTTAGAATAAAAAACGTTATAGTGAGCCAACCTTAAAAGATAGACATATGCTGTCGCGGACTTTTTTTTAGAATTTTTAAAGGGGAACAATTCTGTCATACATTATTTTAGCGAAACTTTAACCGTTTCTGCAGCGTACGCAGCGGAAGCTCACAAAAAGGAAAAAAGTCCCCGATTTTGAAACATTCTTTATTGCTGCTCCATCCCTATTGGTCGTAGTGTGATGATATATAGCCTATAACCTTCCTCGATAAATGTGCTATCTAACAGTGAAATAATTTTTCAAATCGGACCAGTAGTTCCTGAGATCCTAGCGTTCAAACAAACAAACAAACAAACAAACAAACTCTTCAGCTTTATAATATTAGTATAGATAAGACAATTCATCATCATCCTTATCAGCAGCAGGACTTCTACTTATGTGAGTAAGACCCTGTCAATAACTTTCATAGTGACCTGTTATAAGGGATTTAAAACTGATAGCTTTTTAGTTCGGCATTATGATGCTAAAATAACTTACACAGACATACCAAAGTAACCATAATATAAACAACGCTGAATTTGTAGCCATAACCTTCACTTAACGTTTCTAGTATTCAAAAATTTTAAATAATAACCGTTACATATCAAAATTACTCCCACATATTTTATTAAAGAAAAAAATTATACACATAAGTTTTGGCCCTGCGATTTTCATTTCCCTCAACAAAGAATAACATTAGCAGCAGTAGT
This sequence comes from Cephonodes hylas, assembly GCA_030295005.1. NCBI lineage: Eukaryota > Metazoa > Arthropoda > Insecta > Lepidoptera > Sphingidae > Cephonodes > Cephonodes hylas. The sequence continues at coordinate 17,695,807 of AP025360.1, forward strand.
CAGGTGCAGGTATGTTTTCCTATCATACCGGAAGTGCCACAAATCAATATTTCTGCGCGAGAAAGGGACGGAAGGTAGAGAGGGGAATAAGCCCCGCCTTCCTCCCCCTCCCCCGCACTTTTGGTCACCCCCTCGGTTCTAACACAATGGCTTTAGAATTCGTCGTTAGGGAAGTTTGATGCAGGCTTTCAACTAACCACATATATATGCTTTGTTACACGCTCGCTGCCGCCATCTTGAAATGTCATATTGCTCAGTGACGTGTGCGTTATTTATCGACGTCGGCTACTGAAGTTGATACATGCCGATTATTGTTGGGGTTATAAAAGAAGGGCATTTACAAATATAGAGGTATCTCAGTTCTTACGGGTTTCGTAGGTTTTTTGTTTCACCTGTCCCCTCAATTCATTCTCATTACAAACTCATTACAAAACTTCGTGATAGTAAAATTTAAAAAAGTAAATCCAATGATGTTTCATTCGGTAATGTATCGGGATCTCTTGAGCGTACGCCATTGTGTGGCGTAGGTCACTGGGCCGAAAGTAATAGAAATATCACATATGTGCATACTATATATTTTTTATTTTTTTCTCATGGGGAAAATACTCTTGGATCCTCGTCCGCCTCAGGGAGGGCTAACGGAGTATGCCGGATTTCTAATGACTAAAACCCCATGGAATCCACAATCACTAATGCAAAGGAACTCTGGGACATAATAATAACAAAAATAGCTAAATTATGGTAAAGTTATTATCAAATTACCGTTTGTCGGACAAATTTCAAGACTCCGAGTTGCGACAAAAAAATTCCTTTGGAATTTATTATGCTTACCCACTCTTTGACTCTACTGATGAATTTACAATAAACCTTTTTTTTATTTTATGTCGGGATTTTTTACACTCTGTATCAGATTAATTTGTATAATGACAAATAATAATTTTAATGATTGTAGATACTTTTAATTTATTTAAAAAAATGACATGTCGTGTTGCTGTAAGAGTTTCTTGCCGTTTCTACTCAATAGCAATAACACGTTTCGAGGCGGACATTTTGGAAAAAATAATTTAAGAGTGCCAATAAATAACGACGTGACGATAAAAAATAGTGAAAGTCCATTAGAATAAAGATGATTTGACTTTGACTAAATTAATTTAAATTTCATCTACAAAAAGAAAATCAGTCGTAATCATACCCCAACGCGAACTATTGTCCAAGCAGATTCAATCACAAAACGTATCAGTCGGTTTGAATATTTAAATGATTCCATTGAGCGACGCGCGGTTTACAAAGTGACAACGGCGGTGGGTGATACCGCCGCGTGTTCATGCGCTATCGGCCGCAGAACCGTCCACACCCATTTACATTTTAATTGAGCCCCGAGGCGCCACTGCACCGGATAAATTCTAAATGGATTAATTGTTACCCTGCGGAGGATCTGACGTCTCCATTCATTACCTTACACAAACGCTAGCTGCCAGTATTTTGAAAAGAGAATTGGACGCACGAAGAATAATAAATTTATTTATTGCACAGTCATTATTAAAAGTGTTGCCATAAAGGCAAAATAAATAGAAAGTGATGACTGAGCCTCTTTGATTATGAAATTGTTAGTTATATATTTTATATTTCTCATAACTCGTAACAAACTAGGTATAGAAAGAACTATAAATGCAATTTTTTATTTAATCTACATCTACATACAGGCTAGTACCTATTGTCTTTTACGCTTATACGCCTTAATTACTGGACCGAATTAGGTGAGATTAAGTAGGTACAGAAATTGGAACCGATACAAGGTATCTTTCAAAAATGAAGTGTTGAAAAAAGAAGCACTGAATAATAAAAACGCCCGCATGGATCCGGGACCTGGAGCTTATTAAATTAAAATTTTATTTATTAGTGGTAACATTTTGATCACCTCTATGGCTGTATAGTAGAGTAATAAACCAATCTCTGACTAAACTATAGTAGGTACTAACTTAAGACTAAACTATAATATAGCCTAAAATAAAATAGTTTTATGATATGAGAAACGAAAAGACATAACTACTAGGAAAAATAAGTGATTATGTAGGTACATTAAATAGAAATGTCAACAAGTCAATTCGAATAAAAAGTAAACATCCACTGGACCGGTAATAAACGTCGTCATAAAATTGTCACAAAAACAAATGACTAATCGGAATACTTTTTGTCGCACTAAAGCTACTCAAACCCCCCGCTGAAATAGTATATTTTTTTAACACACAAGCGTAGATACTTCCGGCGACAGGCTGTCTGCCACTCGCACGAAAAAAGTTCGCTTTCAAAGCGAGCAACAACCGTCATCAAATGATAAATTAATAAAAATAAAACATGATAATAAACTCTATGTCGCTGCCATTAGGAACGTTCGTGTCAAAAGTTTAGTCTCATCATAATTTATCGAGAAAGTTACGAGGGGCGGCCGGTAGCGCCTCAAATGTCAAAGATCATTAATTAGACACTTCGAAAACGGACATCTTTTTGTCTATGGGCTGAGATTTATAATTAAATTTGTTTCTTGTTTGTATCTTCTACCTTAAAAAACGACCAGATTTTTCAGGTATGCGCTTTTAAAAAATTGATTTGATTTTATTTATACCTAAGTTCACTCAAAAGACATGCTTTTATTGCTATTGAGTTTGATTGACCGAGACCTGAGGTACCCTCACAATTTTAGGCATATGGCATTGCAGTCCTTAGAATAGGTACCTAAAGAAGTTAAGGAATAAGGATTGAATAAATATTAAAACTTAGACTTTATTTGTTTTCCGTAGATCTGTAAACAGCTGTATGTATCTTGTATAACTATAGAGTTTTAATACCTAAACTCAATACAAGTGCTTCACGCAACTTTCTCTTGGGTCACGGCAAAAGTTCCTATGTCTCGAGCGATATAAAGGTCTTGTGTTCGATTTCCTTGGTCAGGCAGTGTTATTGGATTTTCCATTAGGAAATTCTCAATTGCTCCATAAAATCCAACCATAACAGTAGTCCGCCAACCCGCACTAGGCCTGCGTAGTGGACTAAGACCTAAACCCTCTCAATGGTAGAGGAGGCTCGTGCTCAGCAGTGGGACGTATATGGACTGATAACTACAAAATCTGAAATTGTGCCCGGAAATTAGTAATAGGCGCCTCCTATAAAGTCGGGTAATTTAAAATTAAAAATTATTTTTCACTTCATCTGTAAGTACCATGGTCCTCCCAAACTATCCAGACACGGGAATAGTAGCGACCTCTATTTTTCCTTATGTAAAATATATTTCATCATAATGGATTTAAAGTTAAATTTAACATTGAATAAGTAGTATTTTAACGCCATCTAGTGTTATCTTACACGCTAAAGGTAACTTTTACAATGTCAATTTTTAATAGCGTCTAGGTGATTAAGTATTGAACTACAGTTACAGTGCCATCTTGTGGCGCAGAATGACAAAACGTGTAACAATTTGCTTCTTCATAAGATTTTTTCAAGACACAGACATATCTATTTATTATTTTTCAAAAAGACCATTATTTAAGGCACGAACTAATATTTGGAATTTTTATTAGGCACCGAATACTTTTAACAATTTAAATTATGTATGTAGTATTTAGAAATATTGTTCATTGACTTAAAATAGATCGATGATACTTTTTTAATAATAAAAAATACCACGGATTTAATAGTTTACTACTATTCTGTCGGTAAAAATAACATAAAATGCTGTCTCCACATTTTTATACTCCCTTTGAGCAAATCTCTGCAAAAACCTGTTAGAAGTGCGATTAACTGGCAACATTTCAGTTTTGTTTACATTTTTTGAGACGCCGTTGTCAACCAAAATTCGCTGTTGGTCTCGATTTAAAACAAGTATGAAAATGATCGTCATAAATTATTCCGGTGTCCTCGACTAAGAACGAAACTTTCTTCATACAAAATGCGAACTTTACCGAAATGGGTGAATAAGATTCACGAAGCCGACAAAGTCGAGTTTTCGAGGTGATAATTTTAAAACTTATTGAAGTTATTAGGTTTTAAACTAACTACGTATTAGTTGTGAGAATGTTGCACAATAAAAAACACAAAAAGGTAAAGTGTGTGAAAGGTAGTTAAACTTTATTTTTGTTATATTTTCAGTGTCCACGCGATATGCCTTAGTCCTGATGGGACACAGCTGGTTGTCGGAGCTGGAGAGAAGCTCATGGTCTACGATCCTCGGGATGGTGCGCTGGTGCAGCTGCTCCAAGCCCACAAGGGTGCAGTCCACGCGGTATCGTACTGTGGGGATGGGAAAAAATTCGCAAGCGGCAGTGCTGACAAAAATGTTATCATTTGGACCTCGAAGATGGAAGGTGTTTTGAAATATTCGTAAGTTATTTAACACCTTTTCCTTCATGCGATCTGTGCGTAGCAACTTTGCTCAGCAAATGTATATTTGTGTAGCTTTTGTGTGTGTAAAAAAATTGTTTAATTTTAATGTTTTGTCTAAGTACATGTGAAGCGAATTGTTTAACTTACTTAACTTTTATATTTATTGCTGAGCTCTTTTAATAACAACATGCATTATGTTAAGTAAGACTGGCTGGCCTCTTAACTTTTTACATATGTATTTTTCCTTGCATCAAAGCTCATAGCAAAGGCCTCTTTTAGCAACTTTTAAAATCTTTTTTATGCTGGGTTAAGTATCAAATATCTAGTATTAAGTATAAGAATAAGTATGTATTATTTTGTATTGTTGTGAATGTATATCAATCAGCTAATAAAAATATATCAATTGAAAGTAAAAGGTGAACCGCATGTTTCCCAAGCATATTTGTATGGTTTATTTCAATTATTTCTTTTTGTTTTTTTTTTCTTTTATGTGTACTAGTTGCATTATATTTGCTATGATGTATAATTAATTAAATTAATAGTTTTAAAAAAGGCTTTGTCATCTAATATTTTCTGTATCTTTCAGACACAGTGAGTCGATACAATGTCTAGCGTACAATCCGGTGACATATCACTTGGTATCATGTGCAATATCAGATTTTGCCTTTTGGTCTACCGATGTAAAGGCTGTCCAGAAGTACAGGGTAACCGGCAGAATAACAAGCTGTGCTTGGTCATCCAACGGTCATTATTTGGCTATTGGACTAGCTTGCGGATTAGTTTCTATCAGAGATAAGGTAAAATTGAGTATTGTATCATTACATAGTATATGGATTTTTACAAGTATTGGCTATCAGCTGTTAGACTATTACCAAACATGTTCCATGGCGGTTTCATGTAGAGTAGCTTCTAAACAGAAGTACCTCCTCGTCTTCTTCTCAAAGATACTGCTGGTGTCTTAATTGTAGGAAATTATGATGTTTTAGTTGTCTTACAATATATTGATCCATGATCAGTTGCCAAATGAGCTCATTAGAGTGATGTGTTGTCCAGTTTTTATACCAAATTTCTTTGATTGTTCTCATTGCAATGTGATCAGCTGATCACAACATAGCTATGTTTATGCAGAAGTATGTTTATGTTGAAATTGGTTGTTTAGCACACAGTAGAAGACCATATGGTCTCCTCCTAGGTTACAAGTGTATGTATATAGATTATTAATCGTAAAAATACCTTTTCAGTCTGGTGAAGAGATTAACAGAATCACTCGTGAAGCATCTGTATGGGCAGTGACATTCTACAAATCAATACTTGTAATAACAGATTGGTCGGAAACCGTATCTTTCTACAACATGCAAGGACTGCAGATGTGCAAAGACAGGAATATAGGTAAGCATATGTCCTTGCATAAGTAATACCCTTTTTCACCCTAATATCAATGTTTTACAACCAATACAAGCTCTTCATTTTTGTTTGAAGATTTTATCATTAGTTGTGTAATTATAGTAAAATGAATAGTTGCTGTACTGGTGGTAAAATGAAAAGGTGGTGATATTTGCTTGGGGTGTAGCCGTTTGTGCGACTAAATATTTTCAGTCTCTGTTAAGTATCTCTAATATGCATTACACAAGACCTATATCTTACATAGTATCTTAGTAAAAAGTGTCACAACTGACTATGTAACTGCTCGGTGTATTTATGAATGTTTCTTTTACTCCAGGCATTGCAGCCCTCTCGGTGACTATGCTAGGAGGACTGGTCCTTGTTGGCGGAGTGGGAGGTTGGGGAGTGTTAACCAGTGAAGGAGTGTCAATAGTCAACATGCCACAGGAATGGGTCTGGGCCGTGGCGCCCTCCCCTTCTTATAATACTTTGGTACGTACAAGGGAAATTTTTCATCAAGGAAGTGTTTGTTTATAATGTCAAATTAATAGCTCTTATTGATTGTGCTGAGCTCTGATTAGGCTTGACCTATGTTGATAGGAATTTTACAGGAAAATAGCTCACCTATGGTGACTTCCATCATCATCTATTGTTCTGTTTAGTTCTCTATTACAACTGAAAGAGCTACTTTAAATTTCAGATAAAATACATAATTCTAGACCAAAAAAAATTAAGGCCTTAACCCACTCAACTGTCCAGCAAACCTCTACCAAGAAATTAAACATAACATCTAATACAATAGTTTTATTCCTTCAGGCAGTAGCATGCCAGGATGGAACCCTGTGGTGCTACCAGATAGTGTTCAGCACAGTGCACGGTCTGTACCGGGAGCGATACGCGTTCAGGGAGAACATGACTGACGTGATCATCCACCACCTCACCACCGGCAGCAAGGTGCGCATCAAGTGCCACGACAGGGTGCAGAAGATTGCCATATACAAACACCGGCTAGCGGTAAGGGATTGTACAAAATTCTTTTCTCTTTTTTAAATTTAGGTAAAGGTAAACCTTAAAGGTCGCAGGACGTCGCTGGCTGCAGGCAACCTTCGACCGATCCCGGTGGAGGTCATTGGGGGAGGCCTGTGTCCAGCTGTGGACTAAGATTGCGTGATGATGATGATATGATTTTATTTTGGGACATTTTTCAATTATGGACATGCCAGTACCATTTGTACAATTTAGAACTAGATTTAAGCCGGATTAGGTGTTCCAATTTTAGTACTGTTGCAATGTTAGTATTATATATGTACTGCCGAAGGTGTTATTGTTGTTTATTATTTTAATTTGTGGTAAAGACCTATGTGGATTGTTAATGTATAATACTTACTGCCTCGTGGTCTTGAGGCTCAAATATGTGCTATGTGATCCGGAGATTCTGGGTTTGATTCCTGGGTCGTGTAAAGTGTTATTGGCTTTTCCCATCAGGAAGTTGTCAGTAGCAGCTTGGAGTCTGGAAATGTGCCCAAAACAAGGCGATATGCTCAGCCCCTATTCCGTGGGAGTGTTACATTATACATACCTAGCAAAATGTTTTTAAAGAAACGCACCTCTGCATACCTCTTCGGGGATTACAGGCTTTTTTCTACTGGCATAGACAACAACGAACGTGATTGTTACCATGCAATGAATTATTGCTTAACATTTCTAACAACTTTTATAAGAGACTTCAAAGTTGTAAGAATTTTTTTAGATGTGTAGTTCGCTAACCTAGGCCAGGTAACCCTTAAAATCCTCTCAGCTGTAGAGGATGCCCATATCCAGTCGTAGGAAGTTTATGAGATGAGGATGATGATGATGAGCTCCTATAAGCATATTGTTCCTCCAGGTCCAACTGCCGGAGAGAGTGGTGGTGTACGAGCAAGGAGATGCAGATGGGATGCTGTACCGAGTGAAGGAGAAACTGCCGCAACGCACTGAGTGCTCGTTGCTAGTCGCCACCAGTGATGCCTTGCTGGTCTGCCAGGTAAGTTATTAAGGTAATGGTCAATGCTCACTCACCACTCAGATCTGAACATCTTTAATTCAACCAGGAAGGTATACAATAAATTAAATTTGTTTTTGAATAGTTTTTATTTCAATTTTAGTAAAGACTGTAAACTTACATCTATACTAATATTATAAAGCTGAAGAGTTTGTTTGTTTGAACGCTAGGATCTCAGGAACTACTAAACCGATTTGAAAAATTCTTTCACTGTAAAATAGCACATTTATCGAGGAAGGTTGTAGGCTATATATCATCACGCTACGACCAATAGGAGCGGAGCAGCAATAAAGAATGTTTCAAAATCGGGGACTTTTTCCTTTTTGTGAGCTTCCGCTGCGTACGCTGCAGAAACGGTTAAAGTTTCGCTAAAATAATGTATGACAGAATTGTTCCCGTTTAAAAATTCTAAAAAAAAGTCCGCGACAGCATGTCTATCTTTTAAGGTTGGCTCACTATAACGTTTTTTATTCTAACCAAATTTATTTTAAATAAAGCATTATTTGTGAAGGTGTTTTTACAAATATGATATTAATCCTTATCTAAATAAATACGTTATTCATTACAAGTATTTAATATAAAATAAATTTGACGTTTACATGATTTGATTTCAATGAGTATCTTAGAAGATATCGCAGTTTCAAAATAACGATCAAGCGCGCAATAATGATACTTAAGGCGTCGACCGGCGCGTTACGGTTTCACGTTGAAACAATTTGACCGATTGTTACTATGATTTTTGTATATTTAAGTAAATGGGGCTCTGCGGAGCAAAATACTACAACTTATTTTCTTTCTGAACCCAACCCTGTAGTCCACGCAGACGGAGTTGCGGGCAAAAGCTAGTTTATAAATAAACATATAATGCTCATAAATCAACCCCACATCAGCCACAGTCTTCCATAGTAAGCGCAAACATCAGATATCAATAAATAGTAAGGTAGGGATTAAGCTGGTTGAACACAAGTTGATTGAATGCGAAAAGTTTTAAATATTACACCTTTCATTTTACATAAGGTGAGGTTACTTGCGATAGCTATTTAAGACCTAAAAATATATTCATGCTGTGAATGAAACTGCTCTACCTCGGTTGAGCAGTTTAAGGCTTTTTAAAGGTACTTTTTGTTGTTGAGGTACCTCAATTACCATATTTTTGCTTTTTATCTTTTATCAAGGGTCACACTGACACGTTTGGTGTCCTCCTAAATAATTGAACAGGTATACTGGCGCAAGATTTTCGTAAAGATTTATCACAAAGTTATAAAGCCATAGAACCCTAGTTATTTTCCGAAGGTTTAAGAAAGTAGAACCCAAGAAATTTATCAATATTTTTATCACATTTCAGGATACAAAGCTAACGATGGTCGGTAAGCGCGTGCCCCAAGTGTGGGTAATGCCGGCGCCGATACGCTACGTCAAAGTCACCACTTTGTATTTCGAAGAGGTTTTACTACTGGGACTTATGAATGGACAAGTAAGTTTACGGCGCTTAGATATTGTTCAACCAAACTATCGAGAATCTTGGCGGTCGTGGGCTCAAACCGCAAGCGCACACCTCTGCCTTTTCGAAGTTATGCGTGTATTGACAATGAAATATTAAATTATTAACGGTGAAGGAAACCTGCCCACCAGCAGTTCTTAAGAATTTCGTATGTGTGTCTGTGCCACTTGATATAAGTCCTATGTCACTGAAGCTACGACAAACCTTGGCCTCCCAAATACCAAAACGAGTATTAGTCGATCTCACAACCTTTTTTCTTAAAGATCGAACTCACCGTTTCTCGTGTCAATAAGTTACTTTCCCATTGCAGTGCGTATAATTATTATCATCATCACCTCTGCTTATTTCCTCGAGATTTCCTTTACCTCCCAATCTTTTCTTTCCTAGATGTTTCCCCTCATTACAATATAGGAATAGTTAGCCAAGTACTGTCACCCTCTTGTCATGACGATGTCTGTCCTTAGATTTGGCAAGTGGAGCCTCACAACGGCAACTGCAAGATGATCCTGCAGACGTCTGCCAGCATCCGTTGTCTGGACGTGAGCGCGTCGCGACGCCGCCTCGCCGTCGTCGACGACACCTCCGTGTGCAACGTGTACAATCTGCCCACTGGAGAGTTGTTGTACTCGGTATGTATCGTCATCATCATCATCATCATGCATGACTGCTATGCCAATCTTGCAAAGCACACTTAATTTTGTAGAAGGTTTGTTAAGTGCCTCGTGGTCTTTAATTTTTTTGTAGTGCGATCTATAGATCTCGGATTCGATTACTGGGTCAAGTATAGGAAATTCTTATTAGGAACACGGGGTCTGGTAATGTTCCAGGAAAACGGCAATAGGTAAACCCCACAGGCACGAAAATGATAATACTCGTAGTATCAGTGTTTTTTTACTTTTAGAATCTATATTTATCTATTTTTTCTATTAATTACTGGACCCATTTTGATGGTTCATTCACACAGGCTATTCTACCTACCTATTGTCAGTCTGCCATGCGACTTAAGGTGTATATTTCAGGAAGAAAGCGTATCCTCTGTATCGTGGAACGCGTGGTGTGAAGAGTTGCTGGCTTTATCAGGGAGTGGAGTCTTGTCGATAAAGGCTGGCCACTTCCCGCCAGCCACGCAGCCGCTCATGGGATCTGTTGTGGGATTTCAGGTAATCACCGATCAAATACAATCGATAACACTGGTCAAAAACTTTTTTTTTGCGCATACGTTTTTATTTATGTAGTCTGATTATATACGTACATATAATTAAATAAATATTTTTGCGCCTTAGTGTTGAATGCGTTGTTTTTTTTTTTAATTTATTTTGTAAAACAATTAAGCTAATTGTTATCATCATCAGTCCATATACGTCCCACTGCAGGGCACGGGCCTCCTCTATCATTGTGAGGGCCTGGGCCTTAGTCCACCAAGCTGGTCTAGTGCCAGTTGGCGGACTACACTCCAAATAAATTCCTAAAAACTTTTTGGTTTGCAGTTTTCATCACGATGTTTTCCTTCACCGTTAAAGCCCGTGATAATTCATTGTGAATAATTCAGCCTCATTCATAATAATTTATAATTATGTCAAGATCGAGTCAGTCACTAAAAGAAATATGCTATGAATTATTCACAGCCCTAAAATGTATTTATTTCATGTTTTTGTGTAATTTACAGGGCGGCCGCGTGTTTTGTCTGCAAGCCAACTCAATGCAGACGATCAACGTGCCGCTGTCACACGCCATGCACCAATACGTACAGCAGAAGATGTTCAAGTATGTAGTACTTTGTAATTGAAATAACATTAAGAACAAGTTGTATGAATGTTAAAGATGACCTATAAAGATTAAATATTAAGGGCCCCATAAACGGTACGATTTATCTGAACGATCCGTCGCGTCAAACTGATCGAAATGATGAATCGATGGTGTATGTCAAGATCGTTAACGATTTTGGGGCGAAATTTTTGATGCGACCGATCGTCTCGATTTTCATCAGATCGATCGTACAGACGAATCGTACCGTATATGGGGCCCTTAAGTCGGGCAGTATGGTTCCGTTTTTTCGGTTTTATTTAGCTAACAGCGAATAGAGGCCAATAGAAGTTGTGGGTTTGATTCCCGCACGGACACAATATAATACTAGAAACAATAAACAAATATAGTAATATTTTTCTTGAGTCTGATACCTACGACACAAGACTTTTATCGTAGTGTGGAATCAGGTCAATTTAGTTAGTTATTTAGTTTCATGAGGTAATTTTAAATATCATGTTTTATTCGTGTTATTTGGATGGAATATAAGAAAACGAAAAAATTACTGAAGTAATTACTGAAGGTGGTCGGACGACCTTATTAAGGTCGCGGGACGTCGCTAGCTGCTTTCGACCAATCCCGGTGGAAGTCATTGTGGGATACCTACGTCCAGCAGTTGGCAACAATTGGCTTATGATGATGGTGGTGATGTTGCTGTTGCTAGTGAAGCGTACGCGGCGGCGTGCCTGGGCGTGACCCCACTGGACTGGGAGCGGCTCGGCCACGCGGCGCTGGAGGAGCTCTCCTTCCAAGTGGCGCGGAAGGCGTTCCAGCGGAGCGAGAACATCGTCTACCTCACTCTCATCGACCATTTGCAGGTAACTACTGATACTATGGCTGATGTCGTTATACTTTTTTTAAAAGAGGGGGAAGCGCTTTATGCCCATTATAACAGAAAATACTTGGTCTAGTTTGATTAGAATAGGGAAAAACTACTTTTTTGTGATCACTGCTTTCGGAATAGTCGTACTAAATTAAATTATAAAATGACTGTAACTTGTGTATATATTTTTTTTTAGATCCAATAAATATTTTATTTAATTTTAAATATAAAGGCCATCACTGTTTCATCAGACTAGAGCTCTATGAAATTGAATACGATTTTTACATCTCTTTTTTTCAGTTCAAATCACCCACACAAACCCTATGAAAGTTTCCAATAACTTCCCATTCTCTATACTCCAGGATCGTCTAGACTCGGACTAGAGTAGCTCGGTGGTGCACGGCGATGTGTTGTCGTACCTAGTAACTTCCCATCTTTAGCAGTGGCTCTCCCTCAATTGGCTGACGGATGATGATGATGACGCTGATGATGATGCTGATGATGATGACATATTCCAGGATCGTCTGGAATCCGGCGAGAGCTCCGCGGTGGTGCACGGCGACGTGCTGTCGTACCGCGGTCGGTACGCGGACGCGGCGCGCGCGTTCCACGCGGCGGGGCGGGACGACCGCGCGCTCACCCTCTATGTCGACCTCAGGATGTTTAGTAAGGCCCAGGTGGGTACAATATCGCGCCATTACCGCCAAATTATCGTAAGCGACACTTTTGTCGAAAACGCGTTTATTATCCAAACTACTATATTAAGCCTTAACGAAATTATACCTGCTGGTGTATTTTTTTAATTATATATGTAAATGTCCAATGTTAATATATGTAAAATTTTAATCTACTGGCACATTTCTGTTTAAAAATATTCAAAACAAAATCTTCTTCTGTAAATTTTGATTTTGTCGGTTACGCTAAAACGGCGGTAAAGGCTCGATATGTGGAGAGTGGAGATATACATATTTTTTTTCATTCATTTTTAACCCACATGCCAAAAACAAATGATGTATGGAGACATACATACACATTTTCATTCATTATTTTTCGACCCACATGCCAAATGGTCGTACTGCTGGGTGCAGGCCTCCACCAATGCTCGCCATTTTTGACGGTCTGGGACTAGTCACATTGGTAGGTTTTTCGGCTATATGTGGTCATCCGACCATCTACACCACATTATACATGTAAAAAGAACAAAAGGACTTAGGCCATAAAAATATACCATTGAGAGGGTTTAATGGTAGAGGAGGCCTGTATATAGCCAGATAATGATAATTAACCTATGTGTCAATTTCCAGGAGTACGTGGGCGAGGGCGAAGGCCTAACCGCACTAGCTCGGCGGCGCGCGGAGTGGGCGCGCCACGTGAATGAGCCCCGAGCCGCCGCCGAGATGTACCTCGCGGCCGGAGACGTGAAGAGAGCGGCGCAACTCATGGCCGAGACTGGGAGGAGGGACATGTTAGTACTTATACGGGCCCCCTCTGCCAATGAGAGTTTAGGCCTAAGTCCACCACGCTGGCCTAGTGCGGGTTGGCGGATTAGGTGCCTAAGACCTTGCAGGTTTTCGCACTATGTGGTTAAAGTACGTGATCAATTATTGTGAAAACACACAACTCAAAGGTCTGCCTGTCTGTTCGCATCCGAGATCCAACACCTCGAGACCGCCACTAATTATTATGATATTACAAGTATAATGTATTATCATAATAATACAATATAATCTGCCGTTACCGACATAACATTTTGGAAGTCTTTGGGGTCTCCCCAGTATGTTTAGTAGTGGATATCTTTTGGTTGATGATGATGATATGATGGTAGTAGTGGACTTTTTTGGCTATCGAAGATGATGATGATCATCATTCATCATTTCCCTGCCCTGGTCCCAATTTATTCCTTGGGGTCGGCGCAGTATGTTTTCTCCTTCCAAACATCCCTATCAGCCGTCATGTCTTCATTCACCCCTTTCTTCTACATATCTTCAGTCACGCACTCCATCCATCTCTTCTTTGGCCTTCCTCGGCACGCCCATCCATCCACTTTCATATTCATCACCTTTTTTCCTACATATGATTCATCCCTTCTCTTAATGTGCCCATACCACGACAGACGGTTTCCTTTCATCTTTTCTATCACAGGAGCTACTTTCAGACTTCCCCTAATTCATTCCTCACTCTGTCACTCCGTGTTATACCACACATCCATTGCAACATTCGCATTTCTGGTGCATGCAGTCGTCTTTCATCCGTCTTCTTCGTTGCCCAACACTCTGGTCCATACAGTACGACAGGTCTTATAATGGACTTGTATATTCTGCCCTTCAATTTGAGGGGCATTCTGGGGTCACATATTGTGGATGAGACCTGTCGCCATTTCATCCATCCTGAGTTGATTCTCTGCCTTACGTCCCGGTCTTTGTCTCCGTCGCTTTACAAAAGTGACCCGAGGTAGCGAAGTTCGGAACAGACTGGTACCGGTATTCCACCCAGTGTGACGGACACAGAACTTGAAAGACCGCCGTAGTCGCAAAACATATATTGTGTTTTGGTTTTGCTGACTTTAAGGCCAACATTTTCAAGTCTATGCCGCCACACCTCCAGTCTGTTCTGCACCTCGTGGCCACTTTCTGACACCAGCACGATGTCGTCAGCAAATAGCATGCACCAGGGTGCCTCTTCCTACCTGCCAGAACGGCATCCATAATCAATAGGAAGAGGTAAGGGCTAAGAGCCGACCCTTGACGCACACCAACAGCGACATCGAAACTGACCGTAAGACCAACCGCAGTTCGGACTTGGGTACTGCATGTGCGGTACATGACCCAAATCAACTGCAGGTACTTCTCAAGCACACATTTCTTCTTAAGGGCCCACCATACAACTTCACGCGGAACCCGATCATAAGCCTTTTCGAGGTCAATGAATGCCATATGCAAGTTTTTGTGTGCTCTTCTGTATTTTTCGCACAACTGGCGAATTGCAAAAATGGCATCCACTGTCCTACGGCCAGGCATAAACCGAACTGGTTCCGTGAAACCTCACACTCCTCTCGCAGGCGTCGCTCAATTATTCTTTCCCATACTTTCATAGTGTGTGTCATTAACTTTATCCCCCGATAATTGTTGCAATCTTGCACGACCCCTTTATTTTTAAAAATAGGCACCAAATAGCTTTTGCACCATTCAGCGGGTATCGTGCCGTCCTGCAACAACTTATTGAAGAACAAAGTCAGCCACTTCCACCCAACTACTTGTAAGACCTTCCATACTTCTACTGGTATTCCATCTGGTCCAACCGCCTTTCCATTCTTCTTCCATTCACAGCATTCTTAACTTCATCCATCTTAATTTCTCTCACTAATCCCATGTTTACCAGTATGTCCTCAAGCAAACCATTCCAATCATTCTCTTCATTCATTAGTCTTTCAAAATATGTTTTCCATCTGTTCTTGATTCTTTCATCTTCTGTCAATATTCCTCCCACTTCGTCTCTTGTACACTTTATATGTGTAACGTCCTTCGCCTTTCGTTCCCTCGCTCTAGCCAGCCGGTAAATGTGTTTCTGTCCCTCAGGGCTTCCTAGAGACTCATATAGTATGTCCTGTGCCTTTGCCATGATGAGGATGATGATATATAATTTTATCTATTTACCAGGCTAATAGAGTTAGCTCGCAAGCTGGACAAAGGTTCTAGCGAGTCTCTCCGCTGCGTGGCGGAGGCGCTGGTCACCGCTGGAGAACTGGCTACAGCCGGAGATGTCTACCAGAGACTCGGAGACTACTGGTGAGGAGACACTTCTATTTGACACTATTATCGTCTGAGTTGGGAATGACATGGTGGCTTAATTAAGTATTTATGACTTTTAGTATACTCAACCTATCGCCGTCCACGGCTGAACGTGGCGAGAAAGCGCCAACTTTTCCGGTCTTGAGCAGCCCTCAACCATCCATTTGGACATTATAATTAAACATAATAATGTATTCAGATCGTGATTGCAAACGAAAGCATGTACTATCTACGATAATCACAAACCCATTGATATAAAAAAAATCCAGCTAATAATAAATTTTTTGACATTTTCCATACAATCATCGGTATTGAATGTACATGGTTTGTATGGAGAGCGTCAAAATTTTTATCTTTCATCGGGCTTTTCTTTAACGCCAAGAGGTTTGCAATCACATGAGCTATTACCTGCCCCAGTTTCCGACCGCGGTCTGAATACACCCTGTATAAAAGAAGTACTGCCACTAGTAGATATGTGACAAGTACTTCATGTTAAAAAAAAAAAAAAAAAAATGTTGCAGCAAGGTGGCCCAACTGGCGGTGACTGCGGGCGAATGGTCGCGCGCGTTCGCTCTAGCCCGAGAGCATTCGGAATGCAAACGGGACGTGTACCTACCCTACGCACACAAAATGGCGCAGGAGAACAAATTCGTTGATGCACAGAGAGGTAAAGCTAGCTTTGCCTAGAGACAGATAAAAAATATAGATTGATAACCTCCACCTTTTTTGAAGTCTGCTAAAAATTACCCTACATCCTTTTCCAAGGTTTTATGTATTTCTATACAAAATACCAATCGAATTGGTCCAGTATTGCATTTACATTAGTATAGACTACTATTGAAATACTACACCGTTCTTTTATTTTTAATGAAAAAATAATGGTCCTTCCCCAAGGTCCGATATATCTCAATACTCTTTTAAGTAATGACTAAATAAATACACCCAACAGCCACACACATAGTCCAGACCCCACATTTCGGAGACTTTTCGGTTTTTGTCCGCAATAACCATTATTATGTATATTATTATAGTACTGTAACTAGTGGACACTGTTATATTAGTATATATAGAGACCGACATTACAGACAGCAAATCGCTTACCCGTACTTAGACCCACGTTTCTTACACAGAAAGTAAAGCACCAAAACTGTAACCAAGTAAACTCCATAATTTCGCTAATTCCCCATGTTTTTCATCATAAATTTATTGACTGTCGCCATTTTTCCGATAGACCTAAATTAGACTTCGTTGTGAGCACTAGGCCCTTGTAACCTTTATATTGTATTTTAAACTAGCGACCCGCCCCGGCTTCGCACGGGTGCAATGCTGATATTTAATGGATGTTATCATACATATAAACCTTCCTCTTCAATCATTCTCTATTTAAAAAAACATTTAAGATCAACAATTAAGATCTATTAAAAAAACCGCATCAAAATCCGTTGCGTAGTTTCAAAAAATTAAGCATACAAAGGGACATAGGGACAGAGAAAGCGACTTTGTTTTATACTATGTAGTGATTATTATAAACTTAATTTCTACGCCCACTCCGTAACAATACTAACTATATTATGATGGTATTTGTTCCCTAGCGTACCACATGGCCGGTGATGCTAGCACGGCGATGCGTGTGTTCACCATATTGGTGAACAACGCTGTGGGTGAAGAGCGGTTCAGCGACGCTGGCTACCTTCATCATCTGCTCGCTATGCAGAGCTTGGAAACCGCAGCGGAAACTGGGGATAAGTCAGTACTAGATATACTTCTTGGTATACTATATGGATAAAAGGAAAAATTGAATGTGAATATATCCATATTAATCTCCAAAGAATAAGGCTAAAGTGATGCACACATAGTAATGGATTTCAAATGATTTCTTCGGGAATGTTGGTGTGTTAATTTGTGTTTTTTTTTTCAAAGCAGCTGATTAGTAATAGAGGCACATGTTTGTGTTTTTTATTGTTATAAAAATTAACAAAAAAAGTTTTATTGATGAGATAAATAAGGAGGAAAACGCATGAGGCTTTAATCACTATAGTCCTTTAACTAACAATAGAAAAATTGTTATCATCGCAGAGATCGCGATACATTGCTGCACCAGTACCACCGGAGCGAGCGGCTGGCGCGTATATACCACGCATACGACGCGGTCCACCGCTCCATTCACGAGCAGTTCTCGCTGTGTCAGCCGGACGCGCTGCTCAACGGCGCAAGATACGTGCTCGCTCTGTTGGAGGACGAACCGCCGCCCGGAGTTTCTATATTGTATCCTTTTTTGTTGTTTTGGAGTTATATGACTTTTTTGTTAGGTTTTGTTGCTCGTTGGTTGTGATTTTTCAGAAAGATATAATTTAAAAAAAAATAGCAGTACGAAAACTTAATAGGGTAGCTATTGATATACAACGATATCAGAGGTGATAAACATGATTACGAGATTATAGTTGGAAGTTCTTCCGTAAACAAAGAAATACCAACAATATTCTTAACTGTCTACAGTAAAGTTATGTAAAGAAATAGCTATAGAATATCTTTGATCTTTTAAATGTCATTCAAATATTTAAAAAAAAGCAATGTTTAATGTAATTTGTATTTTACTATCTAGGTCTAATAAATCAAAATTCGTGTTTATTCAGTATTTTTACAATTTCTTTATTGTTAATTTTGTTACTCATTTTTTCTGTCAATTGCACAGATTTTTAATTAATCAGGAGAGTGGTATTTAATATTTATAATTTTATTTCATAATTTATTTAGTTATCCTTAACAACATACAGTTGTTTATACCTATGTATAGCCAAGCAGTCGAAAGCTTTACAAGCGAACACGCTTGCTCATCAGATGCTGGACAGGATCCTGGGACTTTTAGTGCCGTCCAAATTTCAGGT
Source organism: Cephonodes hylas (assembly GCA_030295005.1). Lineage (NCBI taxonomy): Eukaryota > Metazoa > Arthropoda > Insecta > Lepidoptera > Sphingidae > Cephonodes > Cephonodes hylas. Next base: position 17,714,408 of record AP025360.1, read on the forward strand.
ATTGTGAAGAAAATTTGTTTAGTAGTATAAGTGTGAAGTTGCAGTCTTTGAGTACACCGTGAAGTTATATACGTTTGTCTATGATGTAAACAGACTTGATTCATAGTTTGACTTTTAAATCACTTCGTAACGTATATTCTAAATTTAAAAGACTATGCGTATGTTAAAGCACGTGCTGTACGATGTAGGGTCTCAGGTTCGAATCCAGGATTTGGCAATGTGTTTTAGGTTTCCTCTTTAATCAGCAATTTAGAGTCTTCCTTTACCGCGAAATGTGCGAGAAGTCATTTTATTACTGAAACTGTAATTGAATTGTATCCGATATATTACAATCAACTATTCATTTTTAATTACCTTCCTAAAGTATATCCGAGATGTAATAGAGCTAATTCACTGTTTTAAAATCACCCTACATTTCCTTGAACTCCTCTTATACTTATCTCTGCTCTCTCTCTTGCTCTTATATTTAAAGCCGATTATAACGACACCGAATGGGAAGGTCCTTGTAAAACCTTTATAATCTAACAACTATTCGATACAACGTCTGAAATATACGATCCCTCCACTTACGTTGTTATCTTGTTGTTTAAGACAGTAACTCGGGAGGCTGGTCCCACATCCCCGGCGCCTATGTTGCTAACTAATTATATTCTTTCTGTATGTGTTCGTATCAACCGAAATTGAAGAAAAAATTTCTTTAAAGAACCACGACACAACTGTGATATTACCGTTCCACCAGGAGAGCGTGGAGCTATTAATCTTGAAGACGCGCGCGAGTGGCAGCGGCGATGCTCGTGATGATGAGGTGGCGCCGCTGTGCTGGCGCTGCAGACGGCACGCGCCGCCGCTCGCGGTCGCGCGCTGTCCCCACTGCGACCACCAGATGGTGCACTCCATCGCCACGCACGGTGGGTGGAGCTAGTTTTTTTAGAGGGGGGGGGGTCAAATACCTAGGAATAGGCATGGTGGGTGGGGCCTATTTTGTGGTGGGGGGGGGGGGTATAGGGGTAGGGGGAGTTAATTCAAACACTTAGGAATTCGCTTGGTGGGTGGGGTTGGCTTATGGGGGGGAGGGGGGTTTACAGGAGAGCGACGACGAGGTGGCGCCGCTGTGCTGGCGCTGCAGACGTCACGACCATCAGTTGGTGCACTCCATCGCCATGCACGGTGGGTGCGGCTTGGTTGTGGGGGGGGGGGGGGTATAGGAGAGGGGGGGGGGGGAGTTGGTTGAAAAACTTAGAAGTTATGTGTGTAATGATTATGAGTTATCAGGGGCTGGGGGCTGTATGAATCATTTATTACCTCGAGGTTTAGACGCGCGGTCGAGAATCTCGGGGATGGGTGGTTCAAACCCTAGGCAACTGTGTCTTATCTAACTTATATAATATTTATATTTATAAAATGTATAGATGTTAACATGGTCTTTAGTGGTGGCGGAAAACATCATAAGGAAACCTGGCCACCAACAAGTTCTTACCAATTTCTTAAGTGTACCTATAGACAACCCATGCTAGACCAGCGTGCTATAATATGGCCTAAACGCTCTCAATAGTAGAGGAGGCCCGTATCTATCAGTGGACTATATGAGTCGATGATGATGTGTGAAGACGGAAAATAACGCGAGGAAACCAGCTCGTCTCAGAGTTACTAAAAATTTTTGTCTGTCTGCCTGTTTAAGTTATTTCTGTAAAGTCTGCACCGATGTTATTACTGGTAGATTTATTATGTAACTCAAACTACTTCTTTGGCTCACTATTACAAAGTTCTATGTTACAATTTTAGCACTTATTTAATTATGAACACTACGAAGTATATATAGGTTCTATGATTTATATAAAACCTGGTAGTATCCGTAACTAAATAGGTGCTATAATGGTAATACAGAACTTTGTAAAGGTGAGCCAGTGATATTTATTTTAGTTGCTTATATTGTTTTTTTACCATAACAGTGAGCATCTACTTGTGACTCCTTTGCTAACAATACTTCTATCTATCCCATCGTCCATCATTTCTCATTATATTCCCATCTCCCGCAGAGATTCTCCCTCTAGTGGAGTTCGTGCCAGCTGAAGGTATAACATTTGAAGAAGCGCTGGAGCTGATAGATCGGACGACGGTGCCGGAGGAACCAACCGAAGGCAGTGGGGATGCAGAGATCCTCCACATAGACCACGACGTAGACTCCAACGATCCGTTCCAGGATAAAGTCGAGGAGGTAGGTGCCTTCAGATTATTTTTTTTTTATGGTAAAGAAGGCAAACGAGCAAGTGAGCCAACTGATGTTAAGTGGTCACTTCTGTCCATGGACATCCACAATGCCATACACACATACATACATACACGCCTGTAGTTCTGTAGTGGTAGGCAAAGATGTATGTCTACACCTCATGATGATTAGCAGTTATATACGACTCAGTGGTGTACGGGCCTCTTGTATAACTCTGAGGGTTTTAGGTCTTAGTCAATGACGGCCTAAACCGAATTTAGTGGTGGGAGGGAAGCCGAGATCCTCTACATAGACCACGACGTAGACTCCAAGATAAAGTCGATTAGGTAGGTGCTTTCAAATACTAATTTATTTTTTATATTAATATGACTGTCACATTCCTAGGACGATGATAGCGGCGTGGTGACCTGCAGCCGAGCGAGTCTGCTGCATCTGAACCCGGCGAGTGTGGTGGTGGTCCACCAACCGCAACTGCGGCCGCGATTCTACAGGAACATGCTGCCCGAACTGCCTGCTACTGTGTGCCCGCACTGTTATAATGTGAGCATTATTAACATTATGATAAGGTTGAGGATTATCATTGTCATCACCGTCATCATAATCATCATCTTCGTGAACATCATCGTCATCAACGTCATCAGCCCTATACAACCTAATGCTGCATGGGCATGAGGAGTCATTGGCATCCTCTATCTACCACGTTGGCCTAGTGTACGTTGCCGGAATAAACGTCTTGTAAGTTCCAAGAGATTATGTCTGCAGGTTTCCTCCCGACGTTTTTCTTTACCGTTAAAGTATGAGATGGTTTAGTTAATAAATAAATAATAATAAATACACCCAACAGTCACACACATAGTCCTGACCCCACACTAGGATACGAGTCTTGTGTCGTGGATATCAGAAACTACGAGAGACTTTTCGGTCTCACATACACCCAGACCCGAAACAAATATTTGAGGGTCACACAAACATTTGCCTCGGTGCGGGGATCGAACCCGCGGCCGCTCGTTTCGCAAGCTGGTGTCTAGCCAACTGCGTTTAGTGTGAATTCACACAATATAATTTTATAATGTCAGTAGTGTATGCGGTTCGAATTCCGCTGAGGTTCTCGAACGCGCGCGCCCAAACCTAGTATTTAATTTAATGGGTAGCTAACAGGCGTAAAAGAGGTAAAATATTTCAATTCAAAGACCCAAAATTCCATTCTATTCCAACAGCTGTTCTACCTGGAAGACTACGAGATACAGCTGGTGACGAAAGGCCACTGCCCCTTCTGCCGCCATCCCGTCGAGGAGCCCCGGCCTGATGATGAAGAGGGTGAAGACTCCATCATCAACTCCAACACTTCATCACCTCGAAGCCCCAGCACTGAGCAAAACTCTTGGCGGTGAACACTGATAGACCGAGATCCCAGAGCCACCAGACCTTACATATTTTCTGATGGATGAAATGTGGACCATTGGGTAGTGTTAGTATGTACTACCATCGTATGCATACTCGCTAACTTGGTCGATGAGCCAAAATTACAGATATGGGATCTCCGTCTATGAAGAATGTACTATTTTTGTGTCATATGTAACAGGTGGTTTATACGTCTTAATGTAGGGATTGGTAGTTACGTGGTTAGGTTTGTTATAACGGCTTGGTCGTCATAATTAGGGGCAGGAACTGTGAAATTTCCTATGTACCAGACATACCTACATTTCGCCAGGTATGTATCAATTCCACTTAATAGAGGGAAAGCCTATAGTTGTTTTTTGAACCATCGCCATACTTCGAGCTTATACTAAGAATTTGTCAATGGAAAAGTCCAAGATTACTTAGCCTGACGCAAGAGTCGAACCCGGGATCTCTAGATCTCACGGTACGTGCTTGTGCCGCTAGACCACGAGGCAATCATCCGTAAATGTAATGCGAAATTTTAATTTTTGAATAAATATAATAGTGATACACAGGACAATCTTATAGATAGTTGATCCCTCAACAAAATCTTGTGTCGTGGATATCACACACTGCGAGAAGTTTTGGACTAAGACAAAAACAAATATATGTTTGAAACATTGGTATCGACTTTACCTATGGTAGTTGTAAAGTCTATGTATTAGTAAAACTTTGCTCTGTTTTAATTTGGTCAGTATAAAATTTTAATTCATCCCCACATTTTTGACATGTTACCTAAATATTACAAGTAATTGAATTAATATTTTCTTGACGTGATAGTGTTTAACAAATTGAACAATGATTGCAACTTACTAAACTGTCTAAGTCTGTTTTCGAATTTCCTTGCTTTGTGTATTGCCGAGGTATTAGTATTTTAAATTCCACGTTATTGGGAAAAGCCCTATGACAATTTTTGATACTATATCAAATGTATACTGCAAAATTTTAGAACCCTTGGTAAAAGTTTAGACACTTTATTTTCAAACGTTGATTTTAACGCCATCTTTTATCAATGTTCCGAACTTAATGTACGCGCTTTTGCGAAGGGCCACTCCAACCTATAACCGTGAATAGGAACTTGTATTTTTTTCTCACTAGATGTCGTACTAAGTTCATAGCAATTGTTTTCTTCAACCGTTGAGCATTATTGAAAACGGGCACGCTCGTTTTAACATGTTTTCACATACAGTTTTAAATGCCTAATATGTTTTACGAATGTTATCGAAATTGATTTAAAACCAAAATATAGAATTAATATTAATGATATAGTAATTGATATTCCCCTCGACCGTGTTTTTATGGCTATTAGTCCCGTATCAATCCACGTCTCCATTTTGTTCAGTTCGCGGGCAGATAATGCCAGTTTCTAAATCCTTTTACTCCGGTTGATATACTAAATAATCAGGGTTTCGCCAGATATATTACGTGCTGCCTGAAAGACGACAACACTTCGCCTGACTCTGGAATCGAACTAAGAACAACTAACGCGCGTCTTTTTGTACCATACAACGTCATTAAACCCCTCTTTAGAAAATACAATATATTGAACATCAACAAACCTCTTTGTTATTTTAAGCGTAAAAGACAAATAAGCTATTTAGTAACAATTGTTTTGTCTCCCCGCTCGTATAGGCTACATCTGTTGTTCGACGTGTGTATGTTTGTACGTGACAGATTGCGTTTTGTATTTTGTGGCGACGAATTGACAACTGTGAGACCGCAAGTTCCATTCTCGGGCCGATACGTTTTTGTAATTGTGAATTGTTTGTGTAACTACGACCAATAAGACGATGACACAGTGTTGTCATTATTATAGCTTTGTTGGTCATAAGGGCCGTGGCGGTAGGTCCTAGGTTCGCTTCTCGGGTCGGGTTGATTCTTTTTTGGATTTTCTATCAGTGAAGGTGCTTGGAAATGCTGCCGAAAAAGGCAATAAACTTAGAAGGGATAAGCAAAATTTAGGTAAAGAATACATTTCAGTCTTCACGTTAAGTTTATAGACGTGAGTTAACTTGGAAATCAGATACACGATATTGACATCTAGTAATTAAAGTATTGCTAAAGATCGAAACGACATGGCAGTGATAGTGGGTTTGAGTGCCGAGGATACATATTGCTAAATATTTACTGTATTATTAATAAGTTGCGGTACCACCATAGAAACCTAACGCATTAATTGTGCAATTTCTAGTTTACAATGCACTTTGTAAAAGATGTAAGACTGTAATGGCCGGATACTGAAACGCAACTTAAAAATTAAGGTGTACTTAAACGTCTATTCCCGTCTTATTTTCATCGATAAAGACCGACTTAGAATTAAGTAGCGTTTCAGTTTTCGGCCGTAAGATAATTATTCTGTATTCTGCCTGTAGTAGTGATGGCCTCGAGGTTTAGGCGCGCGGTCGAGAATCTCGGCGGTCGCGGGTTCAAACCCCAGGCACACACCTCTGACTTTTCGAAAGTTATGTGTGTATTCAAATTGAATTATCACTTGCTTTAACGGTGAAGGAAAACATCGTGATAAAACCTGCACACCTAAAAAGTTCTTAGGAATTTCTTAGGTGTGTAGTCCGCCAACCCGCACTAGGCCAGCGTGGTGGACTATGGCCTAAACCCTCTCAATGGTAGAGGAGACCCGTGCTCAGCAGTGGGCGTATATGGGTTGACGAAGATTCTGCCTACCAACCTGGTATTTCAGTCTTCTATGGAAGTAAAGCAACTGCTAGATAATAAAAGTAATTATTGGATATTTAAAGCTCTCTATTAGTAAGGGTAAGGTATGGAAAGTATTTAAAACAAGTCTTAGGCCTTTGAATTGTGACGTTATTCTTCTCAATCGTGAAGTAAGGCCTACAGAGGGACGTATAAGGGCTGATATAGTTGTAGATAAGTAATGACATACAGGGTGTATTTAGACCGTGATCGAAAACTGAGGCAAGTAATAGCGATAATGATTACAAACCACCTGGCATTAAAGAAAATCCCGACAAAAAATAAAAATTTTGAGGTTTACCATACAAACCGCATACTTTTAACACCAATGGTTGTATGGAAAACGTCAATTTTTTTCTTTTTTGTCGGGATTTTTAATGTCGCTACTGGGTTTGTGATCACCCTCGCTATTACCTGCCTCAGTTTTCGATCACGGTTTAAATACACCCTGTATAATAATATAAAATAAAATAATATGATACTTTAAAACGATATGCGACTACAGACATTTTATTTTTGTGTGTATAAACATAGGATTATATTGTAAAGTTGAATAGTTGAAGTCGTGCTTTCAATTGTTACATAAATGAAATTTTATCTCATCACTAGCTGTTGCCCGCGACTTCGTCCGCGTAGACTACAGGGTTGAGTTCAGAAAGAAAATAAGTTATAGTCTATTTTATTCCTTACAGTCCTATTTTTGCCCATACCAAAAATCATACAAATCGGTCAAATCACGTGAAAGCGTAACGCGACGGCCGGCGCCTGGTACATAATTATTGTGCACTTGATGATTATTTTGAAACTGCGATATCTTCTAAGATACTCATTGAAATCAAATGATGTAAAGGGCTAATTTCTTTTAAATTAAATACTTATACTAAATAACGCATTTATTTGGATAAGGATTAATATAATCTTTATAAAAATACCTTCACAAACAATGCTTTATTTTATAACAAATTTAGTTAGCATAAAAGAGGTTATAGTGAAGCAACCCTAAAAGTTAGACATATGCTACCGCTGACTTTTTTGTAGACATTATCAAGCTCTACAATTTTTCTCTAGGACTCAGCTATATATCTCCCATAAGAAAGGCAGCGTTTGCAAAAAACGGTTTCGTTCGCCCGTTTTTTCTCCGACTTACTTCACAGATCCTGCTACAACGAAAAAGTCTAATCATTTTTCGGACTAATATATAGCCTATGACACTCACAAAGAACGTAGCTTTCTATTGGTAAAAGAATTTTCAAAATCGGTTCAGTAGATCCCGAGTTTACTTTCTACAACGTCACAAACATACAAACATACAAACATACAAACATACAAACATTCAAACATACAAACTCACAAACTTTACCTCTTTATAATATTAGTATAGATTACGTGTTTTTCGTAACAAAGAATTAATCAACGTAAAATCTTATGTTTTTATAAACACAAGATGATTTTAATTTAATATTTATATATTGCCATACAACATTTATATCTCATTCACGATAAGTTGATTCTTTTGGCATATCGACTAATGATGGGAAACAGAAAATATCGAGTAGTTCAAAAATATTGCGTTTTAAAATACTGCATTATGTGTGAAATTCTTTATTGCTTTCGACATGTAAAACATTATTTAGATAAGCGATGGTGGGTCATAATAAGTACCTATTTAATAAAACAGGGTTATTTTTAGACCTCCCGCCAAATTTAAATAGGTGTTTTAGGCCACGAAAGTAAACAATTTCCCCAAAGAAACGCGGGTCGAAAAGTGAAAAAAAAATTCAGACCTTCTACACGAAATCGACCACGTGAGCAGTTTTCCATGAGAGGGTCGAATTATTTATCACGTTCGACTCATGTTTCTTTAGAAAAACTGTTTAGTTTCATGGTCTAAACAACCTATTTTAAGTTGACAGGAGGTCCAAAAATAACGCCGTATGTAAAAATTAAGGTTGAAAAATTTTATAGTTTTATCTTTAAAACAGTTTTTATTAAGAAACTGGAGCACAGCCATGATCATCATAGTGTTCAGTAAAATTATCGACGTGGATATCGATATGAACGATGTTACGTCCCTTTCCGTCCGACCGATGTAACATTATACATAGGTACGTCAATTAGTTTCAGTATTCCTATTTTAATTTTTCTTTGAAGCAATAAAGTCTCAAAATTTTCGGATAACGCTTATATCTTTACGGGCTTTTGTGTTGTATGTATTTTTTAATATTTATCAAATCATTAAAATAATAAAATAATACGTTTTTTATTTCAAAGTCATGTCTCAGGAAAATTGACATCTGCCAAAAGAATCAACTTATCGTGAATGAGGTATAATATAATTTAGTTCCTTTAACAAATTTTACGCACTCAAAATCATCCATGACACTATTTTTAATTTTTTGGTAATTCTACCATCGTACTGAGATTGGATTTTAAAATACACATTAATTTACCCTAGCTGTTTATTTGACAGCCCCATGGCGCATGGTTAGCCATCAATTGGCGAAACGAGAGGCCGCGGTTCGATCCCCGAACCGAGACAAATGTTTGTGCGACCCGCAAATATTTGTTTCGCATCTGGGTGTTGTGAGACCGTTAAGTCTTGCATAGTTTCTGATACGACATAAGCCTTAAACAGATATATATAACAAATGAATTGTTTAATCCAGGGCTTCCCAAACTTATTTACACTATGACGCTCTATAGAATTGTTATTTTTCTTGCGACGCACCCCCCCCCTCCCTAATCATCAAAACTACCTACTTTACTGGTAATAAAAACAGCAGGGCGTCGCGACGCACAGTTTGGGAAGCCCTGGTTTAATCCATATTTTCAGACTGTATTTGTTTCTTTATAAGTGCGTACGTATGGAGGAATTCGATTTTCATTTAGTTATGTAAATATGTTAGTAGAATAAGGTGCACTGGTGTGAAATATTAGATATATAATTATAAATCCGTTCGTCCGTCCGTGTGGAGATACAATTTTTAAAATAAAGAGGTAAGTCTCAATGTGGACATTTTCGCGCCCTTTTTAAAATTTTGTGTAAGAACATTTTTTTACGAGCCGAATCAACTTTCTTTTTTCTTACTATTTTGGTTTACGAAATTAATTGTATCTACTCAGTTAAACTCATTCCCTACTGGTAATGTATTTAAATATTTTCTTTACCAACAAAATACAAAAGTAATATTAATAGGACACTTAATAATACTTTTGTATTTAATAAATAAAATAAAGACAGTTATGTCGATTTGTGAGGAATAGTCGCAGTTGGATCTCTCAAGAATCATTCGTACACTAACTGACAGTTCTCATGTCAGGGGTTCCTAGACAAAAGCTACTTTCCTTTGAGCGCGAAAGTCATTGGAAAGATTAAATGTATAGAAATGACTTTTCACGTAGAAAGAAAAATGGCTTTTGTTTAGCAAGCCAGCGCGATCATTTTCGCTTGCTCTCATCGCGCAGACAATCCTGGCGGGGTTTCAAGGAAACTTCTGACCTCAAAAGCAGCCTCAGCACCTGGTGGTAAACGCGGAACCGCCGAAAAACATTATTGTCTCATCGAGACAGTCGTGCCGACTCCATCGTAAACGAATTTACAATGAAATTGTAATTAAATCCAAATGCAACGTGCGTTAAAAACTTACGTGCGCTCGGCCGACAACACCAGTGGCCACCGAAACCTGTTATTAATAGTTAATTTTATATTTGCAATGTTCCCGACTCGAGTGTGCGCGAACAGATGTCCACATTAAGACTTCACGTATTGACAGAGTTCCTCAGCACACCACACGCTATTGAGTGGATGTCAAGACTCGCTCCGCAAAATGTAACATATTGTATTTAAGAACATGATCTCTCAGTTATTGTAGTTTTAATGCAACTTTGTAAGCGTTGTGATAAAAGCCACCGTCCAATGAATAATAAAATATTTTAAGAAACACTTAAACGCTTGTATTATTTCAATTGAGGTAGTTTGTGCAGCCCTACGCTGCTGCCAGTAGAATCTGTCGCGCGCACCTGTTGTGGGTTGCGTGTCCCATTTTTTATTTTATAGACCCTTTGGTATGTATTCTATTTGGAGACTGGTTGATATTACGGACACTCACGAGGAAATGGGTAATTAAAGTTGTCAGAATCGAGCGGTAATAAAATTGTGGGGAAGTTGTGTGTTACATTTACAAGTACAATAATAGTTTGTTAAAAAGGAACTGATATCATTTCATACATAAAACCATCAATGTTATATCAATTTAAAACCTTATTTTTTTTTCAGTATACTAAAATACAGACTTACAGTGTTGGAAACCGCGAGACCTAAAAACATAAATATTCTTCCCTTGTGATGATCCATTCCTCGGTCTCAAAACATCTTAACTACTTATCCCTATTATTTACTTAACCCCAGCTTGTGTCTTTAATATGGTAACAAAGCCAGGCGGCTCTTTCATAATTTGGCTTGTTAAACATAAATCAATATTGGCGACTCGTGGCGCTCGCAAACTATCAACGGCACGAGCTGCCAACACAATGTAATTGTTCTTTAATATTCAATTGTTCCCGCGAACAATAACTTGGTAAGTCTTCTTTGTCAATTTGTTGAAAAATACCAAAAGATTATTTGCACACGAGGAAATTTTATTAAGTGTTGTGCGATTTTAGATGTTTCAATTTCAATCGACGGTAACGGTTTAATGAAGAAGGTGTTGTAGCTATGAGATTTATCCGTGTCTGATTGTTCTTTTTTATGAGATACCTTCTATTCATCTATACTAATTTTATAGAGGTAAATTTTGTGATTTTATGAGGCAGTACAAAGTGATCTTTGGATCTACCGAACAGGTTTACAAAGTTCTTTCAGTGTTGGATAGTCCGTTTATCGAGGAAGGTTATTGCCTAGGCATAGGATCTTAATGAATAAAAAATGTGCCAATAATGTAAAGAATGGATTTACTTTCGCTTAAGTAGCTTATGACAAAACTAGTCAACAGATATTTTAACCACAAAAAAATTAACAAGTTTTACTATTAAGCACTTCATGCATACTATCCATTCAAAATGTGGAAATAAGTTGAACATTTCACTTATTACGTGGTGTCGATTGTTACAAATTACTCTCGCAATTAAACAGCATTTGGAGGCGTCACACTATGTCCTGACGGAGAGGATGTAATAACACGTCTTAATTAATTGTTGGGAGGTGCAGCGCTGTGCTAGATAAATGGTAAATATGTATTGATAGCGCGGTATCGGTGCCGGCAGGTGAGGCACACGACTGCTCGTTTTTGGCGAATCAGAGGCGGGCAGGTGCTCGGCCGCAGGTGGCTCCCGCGCCGCGATCTCGGCCGATACGTTCCAACACAGGCTTGTTGATCGATCGCGCCACTCGCCACCGCTGACTGATGCCTAATTATAAACCTTATTAGATGCTACTTTTTCAAAATTATCACTTGTTTGTACTGGTAGTGGTAAGTGTACATGAGGCTGATAACAATCACAACCCTCGCTTATATGAATTCGGCTCAATCTACGCTGGTTGAGCTTATATCCTTATAGGCAGTCTATGGTATTTCGTACTTAAATGCGTGTGCCAACTTGAAAACTGTCTGTAATCTATATCCACTGTGAACATTCCCAAAGCTGAACAGAAGTGTTGCCTAGTAGGAATGTCGCAATTAAATTAATGACGAGTCTTCGACTCACCGCATTTCCCGATTGCGTTCAAACATAACTTTCGTGTGATTTAATTACATGTGTTTAGGTACACGTAGCGCCAACATTTACAGATTTTAATATACATCCATATTTCATGATGAATTATAGGTACTCGTGCTGGCGGGTAAAGTAAGGCTCTTGTCAAATTTCTATGATGTACGTCTATGTTATACAGATGCAAAGAGCACGTGGCAAAACAAAGGGCGCGACGGTCCTGCGCCTCCGCATTGAAGTTGGCAACATTTGTATGAACATTAAGCAAAATGATTTAGATGTGGAGCGCCAATCCCGCTGGTACAGCGCGCAAGCTGTATTTGCGTCCGGCGTGCATTACTAAGTTACCTTACTAGATGGGACAGATGTGGCGGACACATGCGTCGAGCCCTCTGCCGGAATCCGACGTTTAATGTCCATATAAAAACATTAAGCGGACTGCACTCCATATAATTTGAATTTATATTTTACGATCGTGGAGTATGGTGCTTATAATTATGTAGAACATGCAGTGGAGAACGGAGATGTGGTATTATACGTTTTGGGATAGTTTATGAGTTAATGGGTGTTGTAATGCAGTTTTTAAAGCGTGTCTAATTAAAGCGAAGGGCAGACGGAATGAAGGCTCGCTCGGCGCAATTTGCTGAGCTGCGTTGAACTTGAGACCATGTGGCGTCACGTGCGAATAGCCTTGACCGAAGTCCGAAGCTGTGTATGCAATATGTTACATGTTTACTTCTATAGCAGGTACAAAATGATTGTGAAAAAATATTAACTTGTAAAAATATTTAAGTATAAATTGCGTGTGTAATTTACCATAAATTTAATTGACAAAACGACAATCATTACACGAATAAGGATGAATATTACAGTGATCAACCAGCCCGGCACTATCGACTATACAAGCTTAACAATAAATTTCTTTTCGCTTTCTAATCTAGGATCCTAGAATATATCTATCATCCAAAACGATCTTAGTATTAAGGAGAGTGTTACCGTGGTGTGAAGACCCGTTCTAACATGACTAGACTACAGATACAAGTCTCGCGACACATGGTGTACTGTTTGTGCACAACCAGGTGTTGTTGCATTGCCGCGACAATATCTATAGAGACATGTTGATTTTTCTTATTACGGAATATTCGTTACTGTCGTCTTACGTATATGGGCTAATGTAGTTCCATATATGTCACTTACATTCATCCTTGTATTCCCTGAAGGGGTAGACACGTTTCGACAATTCTGTTTTATCTCCCACGTAATAGGAGAGCTTATAAAACTCTAATAACACTTTGCCCAACCTGTTAGTCGAAGCCGGGACATCTAGAACAGGAGTCAGTCGACATAGGGATAATAAACACAAGACTGATAAGCCCTCGTACAGCCCACCGCTGGGCACCGGCGTCTTCTACGACTGAGAAGGTTTCGGCCTAAGTCAGCTGTAGATATTTCCACAAGCGAATAGGCCAGCCTTTTTAAGACGAATGACGGGAGCTCACAGTGACATGTTTTATAGGATGACTGTATTTAAATAACACAATTTTTAAACACAACTGACGGTCCCGTGGCACAGTTGGCTTGGCACCAGCTTGTGAAACGAGAGGCCGCGGGTTCGATCCTCACACCGACACTAATATTTCGTACTTAGCAATAGGCATTTATGGACGTACCTACAAATTAATACTTACAATACTTTTAATGACACTGAAAAACAAAGCATTCCCAAAAAGTTACAAATAGACTTTTAAAATATGTAAGTATATAAAAATATTTATTTCTCTGCAACTGAATCATCTTCTGAAATTCAATCTGTGTTAGGTATTCGACACTACTAGCCGCGAAACGTGAATAAATGCTAATAGAGTGCTTTCGGATTCATAAATTTGCATAAGCCGTTTTATAATACATGAATTCGCCGTTTTAAATTAAATTATTGGTTTAGTTGGGTTTCGAACAGATTTTGTTAGATAACTTTTAGTTTTTGGGTGTTTTCAATGATATATTTTTTAAGGAGCTTGGTAAAGTGACCCCGATCGGAATAAAAGGGTCTCGTTAAAAGCAGACATAGATAATTTTCGTGACTTGTTAAATATAATCGTAATCATTTGACCTAATTTGTGCTATCAGGTGTGTGGTCATTTTGAAACTTACTTAAACACACGTCTGTATTACGAAGGAGTAGGTAGAGATCCATTTCTACAGCCACAATTTACTATCTATGTTTTGATCCCATGTAATAGGGAGCGATCCTATTGTCGATTCTCCATTTCTATACTGAGAATTTACCAATGAAAAATTCTAATATCACTGTCCGATCTTCGAATCTAACCCGGGCCCTCTGAATTGTAAGATTAACATCGATAATATTAGTCATATTATAGAAAAACTACATAAAAACCTCTTTTTAACCACCTTAAATGATAAACGCCACTGAAAAATATATTTCTAATAATCTGCGGTACATTTGAGTTTAAAAAACGAAGCGAAACAACGAATTTATTGCATCGTATATGTAAGGTTGTTTTTATCCCAGCCGAGAATTAAAGCTTAAAACAGCTTGTACGTATAATTGTGAAGCCTTATTATAAAATGTGAATAATTTTATCACAAGCGGTGCGTGGAATAAGGAAACCAAAAAACTGCGCCAGGTAGCGAGAGGTGTTCGCCGATGCTAACACATTTTTTAGGGTTCAACACCACGTTATTACAAATACGTACACTTGTCATATATTTTCCAAATATTTTATTTACTTACTTATGTGTTATTGAAATAATAGGCACAAAATAAGCTTATTGTTTTCCAAAGTCCTATATTATTTACATATGAAAAACATCTAATTGTCTAATAATCTAATAAGACCTTGTAATGTAAAACGAATTTAATTTGTGTAAGCTTATTATACCAGAATTTAGAATTATTTATGATTACGTGTGTGTATTTAGATGTTTTGCAGGACCATAGACTTCAAACAAGTGATAGGAAGCAAATAAATGCGGATTGCTTCAGACCAAACCAAACCTTTACTTTATAGAAGCAACAAAACATTTTAATGTTATATTTAAATATCTCATGTACAAAAATAAAAAAAGTGCCAATTATCTATGTATATTTACCTTCACTGCTAAAGTACCAATCAAAACATAAACTAAATATTCATAACTATTCACCAACCTCCGTTTCATGAAATAGTTTACCGCATTCAGAAACTGCTGTGAGTAAATTTCTCAATCACAAATAATATTATTCAAATAAGTATTGTTCCCGCGACGACGCAGACGTGCGGTTTGAGACCTCTTTAATGCCTTCGCTCCTTGTTTGTGGTGGATATTGTCGCAATAGCGGGTACAGTTTATATAAACTAATTGCTTTTGTATCTGCATTTCTATCTTTTGTATTTAATAATTCCCAGTCCGGTCGCATCTTTAGGTATTCTGTTTTAGGTGATGTAGTAATTAAACTGACCCCAAAAATTATAACATGTTATTTTAAAGGGCGTATTACTAAACAAATTAAATATCAAAAATAATTGCAAATACAACGTACAATAAATCATACATTACACTTCGCACCTTATGAAGATATAAAAAAAATCTTTTCTGCGTGATACGAAACGCAGCGGGTGCGCCTGCGTTGCACACTTGACCGTTTTTTTAATAGGGGAACGTGTCTTGCAGCTGTCTTTAATAACAATGTGGGCTTCAGGTACTGGAGCGTGCGCGAGCCACACCGCCTAATCTTATTGCTTTCCAAAATGCAAACATCTGTCTATCCAAAAAAAGGTTGTTGCGCCGACATTTGGCCCCATCGGGCACCAAATGGACATCGGGTATATGTTATTGTATCATTCGTGCGTTAGCAGCCTTCCTCGTCATTTCTTTATACTCAATTACAATTATTTATACTTTGATTATAAGAATTTTATTGAAGTCTTTTTACTTCGCCTAGAGCTGATTAGAAATATCAAGCTGATGAGTAATTTAAACTTCAACAATCCCAGGACATTTAAACGTATCATGATCCATCATAGCAAATAAGCTAGACAATGTCGAGAAACTACAAACGATTGTCTGCTTGACGCGTGTTAGAAAGTGCAGTGGACTATGGCTTAATCTCTCTCAACTGTTGAGACGGTTACAACCATTTCATGTCGGACCACGAGGCACGTGCCAAAGACCAACGCCTTCCATGCATTATTGAATGCGTGCTATAAAAAATTGTTTTTATAATTTGGTTGCAGAACCATATTGTTCTTAAGTTCCTGTGCGTCTAATGTATTAAAAGTTTAAAGACTAGGTTTGAGATCATAAAGAACGAATTAAAGAGATGTGGAGTCATCTCTCGTTCTTTATACAGTACTCTCATTAGGTTTTTATTATAAAAATTTTGATCGTTAGCGAAATTTAAAAAAGTATTTTTGCAATAGATAGAGGATTACATCCTGACCTACATACTATTGTGTTGTGTGACAAAAGCAAACTTTTATATACATTGACTTTTAACTGAGCGCTGTTCAATTAAGTAAGTGAAAAGAGCAGACAGTGGTTGTTAAAAGTTAGTAATCTATTTGAAACTCAATCGGATCCCGGTGCAAGTAGGATGAGTGTAGCTCGCGCGCCCGGGGCCCGTCTCCGAGCGGCCTTTTTGACAAAAGCCGGGACTCTGATTAAAAACGGTACGTGGGGTTGAAAAGCCGAGCTCTCGTTGTACACAATAATTTCTCTACGTGCATGGTGCATTCAAAGATTGACAAAGACTTAAGTATGGTTAGAGGGGGTGATCAGAAAAAAAATGTTCAGGTTTACCTCGCTATAAGTACAGTATCTATAGGTGAGGACTACGGAATCGAGAGGTTTCGTATTCTATTCCCGGTTTAGGAGATACAAAAATATATAAAACATTGTAAGGGAATGTACACACCCATATAGGCTTGAAATTTAATTAGACGATTATATTCTCGTATTGTAATATAAGGATGGCCGATTATAATAGAACGGTTGAAATATCTGTGTTTCAAGTTTCTCTTTGAGTGTTATGTGGTCGAATAGTCTTACATAAACTACACATTCGCTTCATTACTTTTTTATTTTTGTATAATTCAGTAAAATATCAGCTATGTATGCCTTAGTAGTCAACTATCATAAATTATCATCATGAGCTAACTGATAAAGTCATCCACTCCTGGACATAGGATTCAATCCAATGAGAGTCCAATGATTTCCAATTTGCTCAAGCTATCCCAATATTCCCAATCTCTGTATTATACATGTTAGTTCACAATGATACATTCCCGACTGAAAAACATTGAAGCGTTTTTTAAATCATGCCAATTACTTTCAACACGTTACCTTTTCAGGCCGTGTATATTTAAAAGCGTCCCCACTTGAATACTTTACATTACAGTAAAAAACAATTTTCGCTCATTCAAAAACCCTTTGACACTAGGCACTATTTGTTCCCCTGTTTACTGTTTTATTGATCCCGTGCAGCATACACGTTAAAAAGCAAGGATGTGTATTTAAACAAGACTCTTTGACACAAAAGTTTATTTTACCAACGTGTTTATATTTCACTGATAAAATACCTTTTTGTGGAAAATACGTGGCGCTTACAGAAATAACATATGTACATGTACAATGTACACACATATACACATCATCAGCTCATTCACGCTCCAGTGATTGGCTCGGGTCCTCTTTACCATTTTGAGAGGGTTTAAGCTATAGTCCACTACGCTGGTCTAGTGCGGGTTGGCGGACTACACACCTGAGAAATTCCTAAGAACTTTACCGTGTGCAGGTTTCATCACGATGTTTTCCTTCCAGTGATCATTAATTATAAATACAAATATATCATCGAAAAGTCAGAGGTGTGTGCCTGGGGTTCGAACTCGCGACTGCCGACATTCTCGACCGCGTGGCTAAACCTCGAGACCATCATGCATATTGGGGTGCTGTCTTACCCCTCTTTCCACACCTCTCTTTATATATACTGAATTTTACAAATATTCCACACGCCTTGACGTTAAGTACTGCTGTTGCTACTTCTATTTGGGAACCTCTCTTACCTTCGATTCCGCGAGCATAAAAATATTCTTCAAAAAACGGTATGCCATTTCTATATGCCGACGAGTATTTTGTCCCACTGTGTGGCCTCAGTACATCTGTTTGACTTTCTTTTTGACGCCATACGAGGTACGTTGTCGCGAGAATGCATTGTTGCACCTTATTCGGATGTTCACAGGGCAACGATCGCTGCCTATTCAATTTTTTTCAAATTTTGCACTTATAAACATGGAGACAAAAGTACTGTTTTATTAGCAACTTGTCCCAGTTTCGTCTGGTTATAGAAAAAAAATATAGCTTGTGTTGAATCTCGTAATAAGATTGCTAACATTTACCTACTACCATTATCACATATAGTAGGTTCATACTTAGATACAACTGATTTGCAAGCCAACAGCTGTTTTAAAAATTAGCTACAAATTAGTCTCGCCCTCTTTATTAGCTAAAGCATGTGTAGCTAATTAGTTTTAGACCTTATAAAAGATTTTAGGCTTGACAATTGCGCCACAGGTCTCTTAAATTTCATCTACATATTTAAATTTGTAAAATTCATAAACCGTTACACTATTAATAAAATCATGTAGAGAAAGCAAGCCCATCGAATGATCAAAAGGATTTCTACTCGTGCGCGAGCAAATTTAAAATTTCGAACAGCCATTCTCACAAAAGACACGTTACCTAATTGAAACCCAGCGTTCCCGGCGTGTCCATTGGCAATCGCGAAATTGTAGTGGCTATGGAAATCGAAGCGATTGAAAGCATATCGTCGGCGTTACCGATATTTCACGTATGTCCAATTAAAAACATATTCTCAATAGAGGTAAAGACTGACCAGCCTTCGAATTTCAGTTGGGGCTCTCTTTATGCTCTCGGTAGCAACTTGCATATCAGTTTCGTTCGTAGAACTCGTGTTCAGGCTATTAACGCTTGGTAGCTTGTGTGTGTTCATTAACACTTTTTGGAATTCATTAAACTGCGAAAATGTTGATGAATATTGGAATAAATATGGAAGTCAAAGTTAAATTATTTTTCTCTGAAAATGAGTTTGTAGTAACAGAAAGGCAACATAGTATGGAGTCAATTGTCGAAATAGTCTTCTACACTTAGCCGTTTATTATATAATGATTCCGGGAACGATACGCGGGTAAAAAAAAACGGCAAGAAATTTACTCTTCAGTACAAGAGTCATGGCGATGCTTGGGTTAAGCAATACATTTTCCCATATATATTTATATATATTTTTTATATTTCATTCAGTAATTGTAAAGGAGATGCAGAGATGATACGCAGCGGGTGTGATAAAATAATTTATAAATACACGAATACATAAATAAACCTATATATTATTGGAGAATACAATTAACACTGCACAAATGTGATAATAGTATGTATTTTTACAACTACATCGTCGACTACCTATCATTATTTCATAGACAACAGCTATAGATTTTTATGCGTGGTAATTCTACTTCATAAACACCTTCAGCTATGTCATTCGATCTTCGTATAAGATTATTATCATTAGAGTGTAACCGAGGGGAACTTGTCTCAACTTTAGCACAAGTTTGTTGTAACAAAGTTGATCAAATATAATGGCAACATGAAATTAACGCGCACTTTGTTCCAGACTCCGTGAAGGTCATAGAATCCATTAGCGGTTCTCTTGTGATTCTGGAATACTGGTTATTAATCTGCTGTAATGCTAGGTTTAGGATCAAGTTAAGAAGGCAAGTACTTATAACCGGTGGAAAGACTGCATCTTAAAAGTAATATAGTATTGTGATCCACACATACAAGAATTTAAGACTACCTATAATATTAGGATATGTGACACGGTCTTAACAAGAATAGATGATCTGGTATACTTAAAATGTAATTCAATTGTGAAAATAAAATTAACATAACTAATAATACCTAGATAGATATAAGCAGGGCCTCGAGGTTTTGGCTCACGGTCGAGAATCTCGATGGTCGCTAATTGAAACCTCTAGCACACCCCTCTGACTTTTCGAAGTTGTGTGTATTCACAATGAATTATCACTTGCTTTAACGGTGAAGGAAAACATCGTGATGAAACCTGTAGTCCGCAAAACTGCACTAGGTCAGCGTGGTGGACTAGATCCTTAACTCTATCAATGCTAGATTTTAGGTATTGAGAAGCCGATAATACTGCCTGACCCGGGAGATGTAGCGTGTTTAAGAAAAGCTAAGTTCGACTCTATACTTACTTTGTATAAAGCATAAATAAAAAAAAAGTAGCTCTTTAATCTTTAAGATTTAAAAGCGAGCTAAAACTCAGGCTTGTAGATAAGTCGAAAGTCTTTATTTTGAGTTTAAGAAACAACTTTGGCGCAACGCGGTTCTTACAAAGTTTTGTGGAAGTTATTTGTGCAGGGATAAGCTGGTAAACATAATCCGAGGCGTGATTGGCGCTAACATCCGAGGCGTGATTGGCGCTAACATCCAAGGCCGTGTAAGCTGAAGCAGTACGTTTGAAGGAGCAAAGTCGATTTAGAACACGCCTTAGTCGTCTAGAAGATTTATATTTTTAAATCGCTATTAAATAATTATGACACGAGGTATAAGCACGAATCTCGGCGGCTGCAGGTTCTAATCAAAGGCACACACGTATGACTTTTCCAAGTTATGTGTGTAATCATAATAGATCACAATATTATCGGTGAAGGAAAACGTCTTAAGAAAACATTGGGCTGATAATGCTGGATCTAGCAACTTTAAAGAGACCTTTACTTCACCTAATTACCTTTTTAATCCAAATTTAATATGCAATTACATAACAGCGTCATATGAGGCCTATAAAATCAAAGGCAGCTAAATCCAAGTGAGTCAAATATTCAGTAATCTACAAAAATCGATAACTTTGTTTAGGTGGCTATGATATTTTATATTTTAAAAGAGATTTATAAAGAATATGAATACCACTAAAAATCAGAATTTTAAATTATAAAAATACCAAAATATTTGAGTACAGACTGAATAAATTTGTATTTAACTGTCTTTGATTCCAACTGGCGTTTAGCTGGTTTAGATTTTATAGGCCTCGTATATCCTTATAACTTGCCACTTAGCCTGCACTACATATTTCTCGCGGGCCAACATCTCAATACAAGAGATATTAAAACATGTTCCTTGTATATTGCAATATCACATTTTGCTGAGCAACATCTCCGCATCACAAAGAAGCACGTTAAGCTGCCTGCAACGGGTCTGACAGTTGACAATGACAGACGCCGTTTTGCGTCAAAGGCGCTACTACTGTAAGCTCATCCTTTGCAAGAATTTTAATATGTACTACGTGTGGCGCCGACGGCTCCTTGAGAGGTAATCAGGTGTGAACGTTTCAGCTTATCATTTTACTATTATTTTTCAGGGAGAATAACTTCTTTAGCTACCCGATTGGAAGGGCGAGGACGAGAAGGTATGCATTTGAATGCCTCAAGTGGAATTTTTAGGGATTCGAAAATAGATCAGTTTTTAAGCTTTCACGTCTAAACTTGCGTTTGGATGAATCATTGACTAAAGAATCTAATTGTTTATAAAAATTATTTAAGTTTGAAGGATGTCATGTATTTAATCCGTCAGAATTATTGTTCAGTGCAAAATGATTTTAAATAATTGTCTAAAAATGAAGCAATTAAAACTGCTACGAACGTTGATATTATAATTAAAGGAATTCACAAAGAAAATTTATATTTTGTTTGCATTTATCGATATTTTAAAAAATAGCGAATAGAAAGTCACTCACCGTAGCTAGCATTTATAATTACAGAATAAGAAATAATAAATATGTTTCATTACTCGTAAGAGTCTATTTGGTGAAATGAACTTCGAAGGACAAGCGACCAAAAGTCAGAAATACGGTACAGAAATACAATGTATTCTAGGAACGAAACATCTCGTCTCTCGTTTACAGAATTAAATCCTTTGACGAGAAAAACCGTTCTATCCTACATGCATTTCCCCACGTCTGTATCCGGACGGGTAGGCAGGAATGGTGTTCATTCGATATAGATCCAGTGAATGTTAAAAAAGTGTATGGGATATAAAGATCATATTCGCAATATTCTTCGCAAAGGTCAGGTTAGAAGTACCTTTGACAGTCCCGTGGCACAGTTGGCTAGACACCAGCTTGCGAAACGTGAGGCCGCGGGTTCGATCACCGAGACAAATGTTTGTAAGATCCACAAAATAAATATTTGTTTCGGGTCTGGGTGTTTGTGAGACCGAATAAGTCTCTCGCTATTTTTTTTATATCCTATGTTTTTTGCCGGCACCAAATACAATACATATGTACATAACCATGCATTCCTCCACATTTGACCACGTGGTAAGCACGTGGCACATTATATAGTATGCTATATTTAATGCGATAGGAATAACTGACGCTTTAACGACCGAATCAGTCTCGAAGACAACTTTCGAGACTAGGACAGCGGGTAGTGGACAGGTGTAATGATAACTTGGCCTATTAAAATATACAGGTCAGTCTGTCCGTACACAGGTTTCCTCACGATGTTTTCCTTCACTCTTAAAGTACATGATAATTCATTATTAATACACTTATTTTAGTCAAGACGTGTGTGCATGGGTGTGGAACCCACGGCTGCTGAAATTTAAATCCTTCGTAAGACTAGAAGTCAGGCTCTTTTTACGCGAAAGAACTTTAGAATCTTCTGGAATAATCTTTTGCACTGACAGCCCCGTGGTACAGTTGGCTAGACACCAGCTAGCGAAACGAGACGCTGCGGTTCGATCCTCGTACCGAGACAAATGTTTGTGTGATCCACAATTATTTGTTTCGGGTCTGGGTGATTGTGAGACCGAAAAGTCTTTCGTAGTTTCTGATACCCACGACACAGGATTTGTATCCTAGGGTGAGAACTGTGTATGTGACTGTTGGGTGTATTTCTTACTATTTATTATTAAGGAGCTGACGTTTCACTTGATGTGTGTTTACGGAATGCAATATGGCGCCCGATATATCCAGTGTACACATGCCGTGAGAAAGCAACTGGTAAATTGGCCAGTTTCAATGGCTTCGTATCAAATTCCCCGCTGATTATGAGTTATTAGCGCTCAAACGCGGCCGCCGTGCATCGTGTCACATCGATTGTATTACGATGATTGAAGTTTCTCGAAGTTGATATTTAAAACTTTGCAATCCTCCGTCGGTTCAGCTTTGAAATAAATAGTGCGATTGCGAAACGTCTCCTATGGCAAATTTACCAGTATGTGTTTGTTGTCTGCTTCTTGGACTAGCACAATAAATGACGAGGCAGCTAGAAGTGTTTTTTACTTTTTTTAATTAGAAAATTCTCTAAAGAATCCCGGTGTTTAGATTTATGCCCGAAACAATGGGCTTACCTCTTCCTATGTGAGACGTACAACACAATTGGCGAAATGTGGGTGGAGAAATGCACTTCTGCTTAGTTATGTAAGCTAGAAATGGTACTTACATAAAAGCCGAAGAGCCCAGCTAGCTATGAAAAATTCCAAATCATAATCCTTAAGTTCATATCATTTATTAAATAAAATCATGAAGGCTCGACCGAGATGGATTTTTTGTTCTCGGCCGAGACCGAGACCGAGAATAAAATAAAGTATCGGCCGAGACCGAGAACCGAGACCGAGATCTCGGTCGAGCCTTAAAAATCATTATAAACTAGATATTAGCAAGATTAAAGCAGTGATGGCCTCGAGGTTTGGGCGCGCGGTCGAGAATCTCGGCGGTCGCGGGTTCGAATCCCAGGCACACACCTCTGACTTTTCGAAGTCATGTGTGTATTCACATTGAATTATCACTTGCTTTAACGGTGAAGGAAAACATCGTGATGAAACCTGCACACCTTCTTAGGTGTGCAGGTAAGAACTCTTGTTCTTAGGAATTTCTTAGGTGTGTAGTCCGCCAACCCGCACTAGGCCAGCGTGGTGGACTATGGCCTAAACCCTCTCAATGGTAGAGGATACCCGTGCTCAGCAGTGGGCGTATATGGGTTGATGAAGAAGAAACTAGATATTACATTATTAATGTGTTTCATCTTTAGGAAATAGGTGATGAATATGAAAGACGAATGGGCGAGCTGATGAAGGCTAAACAAATGAAGGAGTGCGTGATTGAAGAAATGAAAGAGAAAGGGGTGAATGAAGACATGACGGCTGATAGGGATGTGTGGAAGAATAAAACATACTGCGCCGACCCCAAATAAAAATTGGGAATAGGGCAGGACGATGATACAACTTCTATGGAAGTACCGCCTCTGCTACTTGCATTAGGTTCTGTACATAGATATTTGTCGTGTGTGCTCTTCGACGCCTTAATCTTAAAATACTCCTAGGATAGCATCTAAGCTAAGGTCTTCGAGTATATTACACGCAATTATTTTAACGCAATCAACAGTGAGGAGCTGGAATGTTAAGTCAATCATATTTTTATACTGTAATCAATAAATTAATGGTTCCTTCTGCATTTTTTGCAAACAGTATCCCATTTTGCTCTAAACACGACAGCCGTTTTATACTCAAAACGGTTGCATATTTGCAAATTATGGCGATCTTAAAATTAAAAGCTGTTGCTGGATTGAAGCGTTAGTCTTTGAGAAAATAAATGGGGAAAATACGGTATTACAAACGATCTATTACTTACCTTTGAGTTCGTCTTCATAGTTACAAAGCGTCATTTTTTCCACTACCTATGAAGTTAACAAGCATTATAATCCTTGCCAATAAAAAAATGAGTAGGATACAGTATTTTATGATGCATTATAATATGACCAGTTGGAGACTTTGATAGTTCAACGTTGAAGGAAAGCGCAATGAGGGAAATAATACAGGCATTTCTCTACATTGCATGTACTTAGTATTCTATACAGTATACCATTTGATATTATTAACGGAGAGCGCTTCCCAAGCGTTAGTGCGATCGCAAAGTTCCGGGTTCATGGTCAGCCGCAGGATAATTGAGTTTTCTATCAGCGAGAGCATTAAAATGTGCTCGGAGAATTTGGTAGCATTGCTGAATGGAACTAAAAAGAGGTGATATATATAGGAGTGGAGGAATACTGTCATAAAAGTCGCCCTAGCATGGTGCCATTATCAACCCTATTGCTAGGCAAGAGCCTCCTCTGACATTAAGAGGACTTAGACCTTATTTGACTACGCTGGTCTAGTACGGACTGACGCACTACACACTTGAAAAATTCCCGAGGTTTTTTTTTTATGTGTACAGGTTTCATCACAATGTATTCCTTCACCAAACCCAAAAACAGAGACCTAAGCTCTTCTATACTTATACATATAATACCCAGGGCCAACTCTATTGCTCTTCCTGTGACCGGGTATTCAAAACCAAGTTCGGCTTAGCAAGCCACATCAGGGCTCATAATCGTAAGTAGTAGTCAGGGTCGCCGTCACCGAAATCGGTGTGGAGGGCTATATTCCTTCACCATCAAAGTAAGTGAAAATTCATTTTAGATACATACATAGCTTCAAAAAGTCAGACGTGTGTGCCCGGGATTTGAAACCGCGACCGAATTCGCGACCGCGTGCCTAAGCATCGACGCCATCATTGCTAATGATGCTTTGTGTGGTGTAATGAAATTTTATGCTACATTTTAGATTTTAATTTTTTTTCGCCAAAGACCGTTTTCCAGAAAGGGGAGACGGTAGGGAATGCAATCAATACAGCCACCCCTCGTCAACGGCGGTTCAGTCTCATTAAGTGATGAAGAACTTATACCTTTGTTCCGACTATTATATTTTATGGTTCCAGCCCGTGACATCGTCTGGGTGCACTTTAAAAATTCAGTCTTTAGAAAATGAGAGGGTAAGTCTTTTGTAGCCTTTAAAATCTTTTTACTTAATAATATAAAAATATATATGGGCTGATTTCGTTGGTTTAGATTCAAATAGATAATTTTCTATGCAAGCCAAAGTAGAAATGCAATTATGCTTACCCCAGGCGTTATGTATGTATGTATGTGTGATGTTAACTCTCAGTCAACTGTAAGCGTCAGTACACAATATTTGGGCTGAAAAATCGACAGATCTATGCATCTGAACTTCAAAGAAGACGAACATAAAATACAAAGGCCTTCACTGAATTCCACCATGCGGCTATTTTAATCATTGACATGATTAGTAGCTCGTAACAAGCTAACGTACTCTTTGTGCAAGGTTACATCAGAAATGCAACAGAATTCGAGAGCGCTCCACTGTATAAGACGTTCTTAACCCGATTCTTGAAGCTTTTCGTGATTTACTTCCCCAAGATGTTACAAATGCTATTTCGTTCGACGTTACAAGAGTAGGTACCTGTGCTAGAAGCTGCTTTATCACGTTTCATCCAGACATTTTATTATCTCGAGTCCCGATATTCTCTAAGCATTCTTGCCTTTACGCCCTTCATAATTAAATATACTTGAGAAGTATCCTACTTATTAGAGAAATATTAGCGCTGAATAATTTTTAAATGCACTTTAGAATTAATTAGTTTCAACAAATATCTACAAGTGGTCTATATATATATGTATATGTATATGTTCTTAATTAAGAACATACGTACGTAACAGTGGCGGTACTTCCATAGAAGCCCGAAAGCCCGACTTGCCTTACATAGTTCCGAATAACGAACTTAACGATTGTTTATTTATAAAATAACGCTATAAACGTGAATGTGATTCCTAACCGGTAGGTATTTATTAGTCCTACGTACCAAAAAAAATATGCTGCTACTAAATAAACATTTGGGCTTGCCTTAGTTTGACACCCTAGGCACGCCACTGGTACGTAAGTCTTTATTGTGAATGGGTAGGCGGAGGCACCGCATGGTCAATTGCATCTTTATTCCTTTACATTTTGCTACCAAATAAAGATACAAAAGGGGTTAAGCTTAAATTACTTTCAGCCTTTATGCTAAACTGACGATACATTATGTCATACAGACAGTTAATTATTAGACTGTCTCGTGCGTTCCTCGGCCCATACATATGTGTGGTGCGATAATAAGGTCCCGAGTTCAAATCGTGGTCAATCAGTGTTATTGATTTTTTTTTATCGTACAACTCTTAGCATGCATGGAGTCTGGAAATATGCTGTTTCTATTATATATTACTGATACATGACTAACGAAATGCGGTTGCTTCAATGTACCACCGCCTACTTTTTCGGGGAAGAGATGTGAGAAGATGTGTATTTATGTAAATGGTCGCACAAAGAGAGAAAGCTTTTCAATAAATAAAATGTTTTGCATTATTTAGATCTCTTTTATGCACCACCCAGTTCGAAAAGGATATTTTACGGGAGTAGAATGGGCAAAAAACATAGCTCTTTTCGAAACACTTAACAACGCTGTGCCATAAAATAATGTAGTTTTATTTTTATTTGATTAAGAGCATTTCATTTACATTTTTGTCTCATTCTTATTTAATGTTCGTTTAATTTTATGTCAATATGTTATCGTCCACATGGGATCGCAAAAAGTATTCTCTAGTAACATTGGACACATAGAATTTCATGACCCTCATTTCACGGTATGTAATGGCTTTATTAAAATCCTTGGACCAATTTATTATGCTTTAAAATTACGCTTTAAAGCATGCTTGGTTTGCAAAATATTCTTAACAGCTAGACATATGAAGCGAAACTTGTTTTGAACGCTACATCTTGTTGGGAACTTCCTCTGAAAATTCAAAATAGTTTTAAAAATTCGCTTGTAACTTACACTAAGTTATCAAACTTCGCTTGCTTCCCTTGAACCATCATATTTCAGTGTTTGATACAATTTTACATTATTTTTTTAAGTTGAGTGAGTGAGTGAGTCGAGTGCATCGGTTTTGGCACACTTTTGTCCGGGCGAAAAGTTCTTTATCATTATCTCTAGTTAATTATCATTAGTTCTTTATTGTAATATGCCATCAAAATTCTAGTAACATTATTATTTTTGCCTATGGATTAAGGCTCGAAAGAATAATAAATGTACTGTCTACCGCATTTAATTCTTAGGATTCACTATAAATTCCATAGAGTTTATTAAGCCCAATTCAAGTCTCCAGAAACGATTTGAATAATACAGTTCGATGAAGAAGAAGTGTGTTTAGCCGGGAGAATTCATCGCTGTAAAGTATCTGCCTTCACTAAAAGGAAACACAAGTCACTTCATATTTAATGTTTGTCTAGATTGTTCCTTGTAAATATTCTGAAGGGATAGTCTCCGTGTCGTTACAGTTACTTGTCTTATCTAGTTCAGCTATTCTCAGCTTTCCAACGAATTTTGCCATTGGCCCAAAGCCTGGGCTAATACGCATCGACGTATAACAACGTGAATTAATTTCGTGAAAGGATAACTCAATAGATATTGTGTGCGCAAGTCTCCGTTGTGTGGTTAGGTCTTATTGATATATGTAATGAATTCATCTCAAATTATTTCGCTCGAATACTTGACATTGTCGTTTTTACGGCCTTTGGATAGGGTCTAGGTTAAAATTCGTAAAGTATTTTTTTAATTTATGATTTTTAGTAGTGCGTATGTGTAGTATACCGAACCTTAAAATGACCCAGGGGCAAATCTAATCGATGCGTATTTACCTATTCGAATAATAATTAATTGAATAGCAATATACGTGCTATCCTTTAATTTATTGTTTGTTCGTTGTACATTATACTGTAAACCCTTTTTAGCATAATTATTTTATGTAACTCCCATAATTTCGATTACCACCCACGCGAATATCTTGAATTAGTTGAGGCAATCCGCAAGTTAGTGAATGTGGCGCGCGTATCATTGTACGATTATGTGATAAAAACTTATCTGCCGTCTCGAGTTGTCGGAACAGGCTGCGAGCTCCGGGCTTCGGGACAACTGTTGATCGCATCTGCGCCTTCAGCGCACCCTGACTAACTTATAACAGGGCTGCGGGCCCAGCGCGCGACCATTCCACTCCCGAAGCCCGACGGAGGCACACGTTTGCCCGTCCTCGGTATCGCTCGCAACTCGGAACTTTCTCACGTGAAAATGAAGTGGTTTCTAAGTGTTTTGTTGACTCTGGTTCTCGTTTGGTGGGGCGATGCGGCCGAAATCAAGGTGAAGGAGGAACTGCAGGCGATGGCCGAGCAGATCGAGATCCTCAAGACCCTCCACCTCACCGACATCACTCGCATGAAGATAGAAATTGAAGAACTCAAGTAAGTGCATCTCATTCGCTGTGAGCGAAAATTAGTGCTAAACTTTTCTGACAATTTTTTTAATGATGAAGTAAATGTGAAATGTTTGTACTGTATTGCTGTGATTTGTTGTGACTGGCGCGCGTCAGAAAAGTTTAGTAAGCTGGCTGGAATGTATGCGTGTTTAAACTACTTAACGTTTTCAGTTCGCACAATTATTACGCGACAAGTAATGTTAACTCGGCTAGCGTCTTTTTAAGTTCATTTTGTTTTGTCGTATCTTACGCGACAGATTTTTATTATCCTGCGCTCTCGCGAGTTTTATTTTACGTATATTTTACTATAACTTTTGATTTTTGCACTAAATATAATTATCTTGTCTAAGAAATATGCTTGTAATAAAAGCTATTATGACTGTTTCCTAAATTTAAAAACACCGTATAAGTTTTGTTATATTTTATTTTAGTTATTTTTATATTTTACTTATTTTTTTCGGTGTTCCGATTAATTATTATACTTTTTTCAACATTCTTTTATAAATATAAAACATGATTACTTTTTGCGCGTTAAAACCAATCAGAACTTGTTACGAAGAGTATTTGCTTTAATATTTTGATTCAAAGAGCTTTTATAAAAATAAACCTGATTCCGTGTATTGGTCACAAATAAATATTTTTTCGTACATAAAATGCTGTAAGAAAATAACATATTACTTGCATTCAATCACAACTTAGAGGCACCGCAAATATTTTTCGAATTTCGAAATCATATTTTGTGTTATAAAAAATGTATAAAATATTTTTTATTACCAATTTTTTTTAATTTATTCAATTTATCCACAATAATAACTAAAGACAATAATTTTACACGGGAACTTCGAATAGGAACCTCATTTAGTAACGACGGTTAAATTCGAATAATTAATTCCACACACAAGCATCAATTATTCTTTTTTCAAATAGATAAGCGTATGAAAACGTGTTCCGTTCCTCGCAGAATCTAAAAAGAACATAAAAGACATGAATGCAAGTATGGGCCTGATGACAAACAACGTGCCGCAATAAAAAAAGCGGAATCGTTTTGGAGCAGGTGGTCCGTGGGCCGAGGCCCGAGGGTCGGCGATTTGATACAAAATAAACGAGGGACATCTTCAACCCGGCGGGGGAGGCTCCTCACGCATTTTATGTATCGTGTACAAGCATTGTACGGACGTGTGGCTCCACTCATACACTCGTTACAAAGGAGGCGAACCGTTCACAGATCATTCAAAATATCCCAATTTAGATTGGCGGTATGCGCTCGTTTGTCTTATACCATATGAATGCGCATTCATTCAAGTTATATTTGATTCGAAATCTTGATGTTTTGGAGCATAGATATGAGTAATGTAAAATATGTTTATTACCACGCGGGAGATGCAATTGGAAATTTAATTTTTTTTAACTAAAGTATTTTTTATCTTGTCTCCTCCATCGCAGAACAGCACACTAACATGAAACAGGAGCTAGTTAAGATTATCTTAATTAAAGTTCATTTAGGGACTACAATTATTGGGTACACGGTCAGCAGGTTTTTATCTGCCGTTGTTAAAGAAATGAACTTTCATGACAAAGTATTGTTGATAACGTCGGTCTGTTTGCAATATATTAAGTCGCCAGCCTTGCGCTCATCTTTTGCTGTGCTAAAAACATTAATATTAGTATAATTGGATGAATATTTAACAAAAATAAGCGCCAATATCATTAGGAGGTTTAAAATTAATCGCGTCTATCCGGTTGTCTGTTAAATAATTTCCCGATAATAGGCTTCCGAACTGATTTTGTCCACCTCGCATCAGGCACTGAAATTGACACATTTTAAAATTGCACAAATCTGATTTCGCGTTTTTTGCCGAGTGACAGGCGGAAAATGGATGCGCTTGGAATTTCGGAGGCCGCACGCTCCATGCAGATACCCAATTTATTCTCACGTTTACATCACTGCCAAGTTTGATAATTACTCCCCTTTATTATGTGCAGTATCACTACATCAAAAAGAATGAAGATTTGTAATTATTTATCAAATATATTTTACAATTTAAGCCTTATTGGTGCTCTCCTGTTTGTAAAGAGAGTTTCAATTGTTTCTAAAATATAAAGTTTGTCAGTGGTACGGGAATAATACAATCTTTGTCCAGTGCCTGTGCAGCGTGTGTAACCGGTAAATCAGTAGAATAATTTATCATAAAAAATAAATACATTTTGGTAGAGAAATCTATATTATTCTGATTAAATTTAAAGTTTTTCGGCCGATGTATTGAGAACTAATAAAAATCCATTACATTTACGTATTGCTCAAGAAGACAGGTGTTAAGATCAGCCGACGCGGTTCGATCAAGACTCGATTCTCTTAATTATGGCCACTGCATCGCGCATTTCTGAAATATTTTTAGATGCGTCAGAACTACTGACTAATTAGGTCAAATCCAGCTCATTGTGGAATACTTAAAAGCTAGTTTTAGACCGATCGATATTATGTAATGATCACATCAAGGGGTTGTTTCTATATTTTATACGCGGCCGGTTAGTTGTTCTAAATATATGTTTGAACGCATCTTTATATACAGTTAATTCTATCAGAAATATATCTCAAGATTTTGTTTTAAAAATGTTGAATTAATTTTTAAAGATATTTCATAACATTGTGTGTTGAGGGAAAACTTTTAACAAGATTTTTGTTACAAGGTCTACATAAAGTTTCGGTTGAAAAGTCAGATTTTATATTACATTCTTTTGTGTTCTTATAATTACGGAGATTCAGATAATTCCTTCCCAGAATAGGCATCGCTAGGTTATATTCGATTACCGGGTTGTTCATTATGCATTAACAGTGTTTGCCCAAGGGGTTGCGTGGAATAGTTTCCATTGAATCCTTCAAATAGATAGAATAGGATTTTAGAAAATGCTAGAAACGAACAATCGGGAACGTGTAAAATTCAAACTGAATTTTATTAGCTATTAGAACCATTACCATCAGACTCATCGTGAGAAGCGACCATCTGTGATTCAGTAAAGGAAAATAGAATCTTACTTTCTTTAAAATATTTTACTTTCATTGGGAACATATACCCAGGATTTCAAGTAGAAATAAATCGAATTGACATGTGAGATGCGGCGTGAAATTAATGAGTTACAAATTACATTACTCTGAATCTTGTACTTGTTCAACTGAATTTGGACTGGTTAGCCAAAACGAAGTTTATCTTAAAATGCAATTACATTATAGTTTACAGTTAAAGTACGTTTTACGAAATATTTAAATTATTAATTACAATAAGGTGTACCTAATTATTTATCATGCGTAGATTCAGTTTCGTCTAAATAGCATACTGTAATTCTCGAACTAAATTCAACTGAAATATAGAACAGAACAAAATTGTGCTACACAGAACAGTTTAATTGCGTATGCTGTGAATTATTTCATGCTCATACTCCTGTTATTTCCGCAAACTAGTACTTATCGAGGAAAATATTCAGGCCGGAGTTTGATTTTACTTTACTGGGAATAGCATGTTCTGTATTAGTAGAAGTGGTGGATGACAGATAGATTATTAAAAGATAATTAATGAATATTTTCCATTTTTTCTTATACATTTTGAAATAGATCAAGACGATACCTACTCAATTGAAAAATGAAGTTTACAAATAAACCCTTAGGAGAGCTGATGATATTTAGTCTAACTCAAGTCAATTAAAATTAACTTGTGAAATTACACTCCCACTCGTAGCAGCCTCAGAGAGGTCTATTCGTGGCCTTCTCAATTTGGCCGCTCGTTTCGTATGTAGCGATTTAGCCAAAAACCTTTTGTACTGTGTCACACTTTTATTTTCATCCTATTCCAGCTTTGTGTATCTAACCGTTCGGAAAATACCGACAGGGTATAGACTACAGATAAATGCTCGGGTTGGCCGGTACCGAGCGTGCCTCAGCTCTCGCCACTTGAAGTTTGTGCAGTCGAGCCCTCTCGCAGATATTCAGACTCCATCGGTACATATTTCTATTGCTATTAAACTGTATGCTTGGTATTCTTCTTTTCATCGTCTTGTTTAGGTTATCTGATGTTTGCTGGCGTGTAACTGTTTTATACATTGGCGAATACTGGCAGTCTATTCTAGTAAATTTTTGTAACTTATGCAATAATTATAATCTTTGTGTCGCAAATATTCAACAATTAAATAGAGCATCTTTATCTTTTCTAGTCCTCTAATGTAAGTTGTTCGATCTGGTTTCAAATTTAAATTAAAAATGTCTAAATCTCAATGAAGTACTCGAAATTTGAAGGTGAAACTAAATTATTTAATTTCACTTGTCTCGTTTTCGCGTCTCTTTCATAAAACTATGTTTGAACATCAGAGTCAGTTTTTTAAACTGAATAGATTTTGTTCAGCCTCTATTTGATAAATACTTAATAGCTAGTGAATGGAACTGAAAATCTCATATACGTAGGGCATTGATATTGCCAACGACTTAAAATATATTGTAGTCACTTAATTAATTATTGATGTAACTTGAACTATCGGTCATTACGTGAATGTTATTCTGTTTTTAGTTCTATCCACTAGTATTACTCATAACAAAGGCACGTTTAAGTAGAATCGGAAAAAACACCACTGCCTATCCCATAGGAGGGAATCCTAGTATGTTAGTTGGTGTAGTGACCGAAATTAATACAGTGGGCTCCTAAAATGGTTTGGCGACATTTATAAGATGAATGTTTGCAGAATAATAAAGATAGGCGTGAGTTTATGAACGTATGTTTGTACATATTTCTATTGATAGGTGAGTTTCATAGTGGCAGCCTACACGAGATAACTATTAAATAATAATGATGATAGATGAATTATTCCTATGGGCCGCGTTCGCGTCGCTCGCCAATTTGAATTACTATCGAGACGGTGATATTCCATCTGTTGTACACGACAATTTCCTTTGCTTACATGTTCGTGAACTGTGTAATATGGGATGCCCCTAGATAAAGTGATGAATATTTTTATGTGCTGCATAATACGAAAAGTTTTTGCAAAGACATTTCATTCTGTATTTGGAACCACTATCAATATGTCAAGTAATATCGTTGAGTTTACAAAATAGTTTTTATAAGAACTCTGTAAATTCAACGGAATATTTATTGCACTACGGTTCAAATTCTCCTCAAAATATCTCTTTAATGGCTGCTTTTGCGAAGACTACAAATTGATTCGGTCCGAACATCTCAACTGCTTCGAATTAATTAAACTGAAACTAATTTATCGGAGCAAATTGGTATTGTCAACTCGAAATTCACTTTAGATATCAAATTATTTGTCATTCAAAGAATTGTTAATGGCAGATAGTGTAGCAACGTCGATTTTAAGATAATTAACTGCTTCGTTGGATATTGACGCCATTGTATGATATGCGATCGAAATGTCTCGGGTTTGAATCTCGGACCAGCAACTTATTATCATATTTTTTTCCATAACAAAATATTTAGAAGCAGCTAATCTAATTTTGCTAAGGGATATTTTAAATAACTGGCGTAAAATATTTTTAGAAACATAAGTCTACTCACCCATTTTCGATTAGATCGACAACGTTCAAATCCAAGACGGGCATACTGGTTACAATTTCACTCTTACAGCTAAAAAACTTGCAGCTAACTGTATAAGCAAAGCCTATAAAAATGTACTTACAGCTTGTAAAAATGTGTCAGTAAAATACATGTGCATCCGCATATTGCAAATGCATTCTCCATAATGGCTTATTTGGTTGGACTAGAGGCAAGTACTTATAACCGGTGGAAAGACTGCATCTTAAAAGTAATATAGTATTGTGATCCACACACATACAAGAATTTAAGACTACCTATCATATTAGGATAGGTGACACGGTCTTAACAAGAATAGATGATCTGGTGTACTTAAAATGTAATTCAATTGTGAAAATAAAATTAAAATAACTAATAATAGATAGATATAAGCAGGGCCTCGAGGTTTAGGCTCACGGTCGAGAATCTCGGCGGTCGCGGGTTCGAACCCCAGGCACACACCTCTGACTTTTCGAAGTTATGTGTGTATTCACATTGAATGATCACTTGCTTTAACGGTGAAGGAACACATCGTGATGAAACCTGCACACCTAAGTGTTCATAGGAATTACTTAGGTGTGTAGTCCGCCAACCCGCACTAGGCCAGCGTGGTGGACTATGGCCAAAACCCTCTCAATGAGAAGACCCGTGCCCAGCAGTGGGACATATATGGGTTGATGATCATCATCATTCTCTTGCCCTGTTCCCAATTTTTATTTGGGGTCGGCGCAGCATGTTTTATCCTTCCACACATCCCTATCAGCCGTCATGTCTTCAGTCACGCCTTTCTCTTTCATATCTCCTCTCACGCACTCCGTCCATGTTTTCTTTGGCCTTCCTCGGCTTGTCCATACTTCAACTTTCATGCTTATTACTTTTTTACCAACATATGTTTCGTTCTTCCTCATAATATGCCCATACCACGACAGACGGTGTCCTTTCAGCTTATCAATCACAGGAGCTACTTTCAAACTTCCTACAAATAGACACTAAATTAACAAAACATATTTTTACCTCAAATATGCGTTGAAACTCGTGCGTAAATGTTGAATTATGTCAGAGGTATTCCTGTGCTAGTTAAAAATAATAATTAAGCCTCCTGGCTTTAATTTGGGCTGCACAATGCCCTGGTTAAGTATTGAAGTTGACAGCTTTACCATCGCACCGCGAGCGGTAACCGCATGTCGGTTACCCATGTTTTGTTATTACTTAGTATCGAGCAGTGATGGCCTCGAGGTTCAGGCACGCGGTCGCGGGTTCAAAACAAAGGGAAACTTTGACTTTTCGAAGTTATGAGTGTATTCACAATGAATTATCACTTGCTGTAACGTTGAAGAAAAACATCGTGATGAAACCTGCATATCTAAAAGTTCTTAGGAATTTCTTGGTGTATAGTCCGCCAACCCGCACTTGGCCAGCGTGCTGGCTGCTGGCAGCGTAAGGCTTTAAGCCTCTCAATGGTAGGGGGGGCCGTGCCCAGCAATGGGACGTATATATGGGCTCATGAAAAAAACGAGTTTACACGCTAACTTATTATTATGTGTAATTCTCTGCTCTATTTATGCACAGAGGTATACTCGTGTACAGTAAACTGTCTATCGGGCGACCTCATCGGGAAAAATAATAGAAATATTTTTCCTGTCTATAATCTACTTATCGATGTAATGGGGGTTTTAGGGCAGATGTTATTATGATAAGCGCAAGGAGGTTTTCACATCCTCTTTAATAAAATAATTGAATTGGTAAGTATTTTTATAGTTACAGCATACAAATTAACAAAAAAGGCGGCGAGCTTAAAATGTTTTTTAAACCACACTTCTTATTTGCAATTTAAAATCTACAAATATTTTCCGTTATCGAGAATATAATTACTGAGATAAGTTGAGTGCGCTCAGGTCATTTCAAGTGAGCACATAATATGCGCATTTTTTTACGAGGCAAAAACCGTCGGCGTGGTTTGGCGGCGTCTTGTCGCATTTGTGGTACACTGGGACCGCCGAGAGCCTCTCAATGGACCGCTGGTGCTTTGAAGTCCCCTAAGACGTGTCAAAACATAAAACTCGTAAAGATAGAAGGGCCATCAGATCGCCTCGGAACAAGTGCTCTCCGCGCGAACCAGGTCATGCGATCGTCGAAAATATTTGAGCTGTCAAACTCCTGCCGTTTGCTGAGTGTCGCATCCGTGTCGCGAAACACAGATTTCACAATCAATTTGATTCGTATAATATCTTGCAGGAACATATGAATAGCAGGCTAACAAAGGCGTTAATAATGCCCGTTTATATATACTATTACACACTGATAATAAAAGTGTCGATTGTCGGGAGAACTAGTAATTTCTCGCTGGATTGTACAAAGAGCACTATTGACTCTCCAGCGTCGTATTACCCTTATAAAAAATTCTAAGTTTATCCCTGCCGTAACTTGTTTGCGTGCGCGGCGGCTGCTACGTATAAAATATATTCAAGATAACTAATAGTAGGCACACATTAATTCCGCCGTAAAATGTTCAGCGTTAGTTAGAAACGGCATTATATATTGGATTATTATAAATAAAGCTTGCATACTCTTACATACTAAATACCGAAGCACACCTGCCCGACTGGATGCTGTCTATGCGCAGCCTCCACGCTTATCCACGTCATTTTTATCCTTATTACACACGGAATACGAATCAAATTCGCGTATATTAATGCCACACGTGTTACAGGGTTACAACGTACAGGCGCGGAATATCTGGCATGGTTAATTAATTTTATAATGAGCATGTGCGTTTTTACTTTAAATTAATAATTATGTTTCGTGTTTTTCGCGAGTGGCGAGTGCTTATCCTTTAAGTTTAAAAAAATAAATATATGTCGAAAATTTTAAAAATTTTGTTAGTTCTAAAATCAGGAAGTGAACAATTTAATGTAATATCACGTTTAGGGTAAAAAGGAAAGGCAGACCTACATGTGTAGCGGAAACTAAGTTACAGCCAAATAGAATTATGGGTATAGATTGCGGTGCTAACAATATTTCGTCGCGAGTGCCGCCACGAGGCGAACATTCCGTAGCCAAACTCCGTCACATTTTAGTGGAAATTTAAAAAATCAATACTTGACTTCGGATGGCTACAGTTGGCCAATTAAGTGAATTAAAACAAACTTCCAAATTACTCGTGATTAGTTAAATTTAGGAACTATCCTTGGAGATTTATTATTTATTCCGGCTGTTAGTCAAATTTTTAGTTTCAAGTCCAACGCAATTGAAATGCCTAATAACCACTAAAGGCAATTGTTCTGCCTCAAAGATCTATTATTATGCATTTTTTTGGTATAAAATGTATCGAATGCTAGTTGTCTTCCGACTTCAACACGCCGGCTTTCTGAGTAGCTCATATAAGGCAAAATAACACAAAGTTATGAAAATGACATTCCGACAAAGTATTCCATTTACGAACGGTAAATACCGCGTCCATATAAATACAATGGTCTTCGAAAGGAGGGGGGGGGGGGTCGTAGATATTCATATATTTCAAATCGCTTATATTTAAGGCGATACACAATTTAAATAAAGAACATTACCTTTTTAAACTATGAAGACCAGATCGCGACGGTCAATTTGAGTCACGTCCAAAAAGGCTGCATTTAAAGTTTTATTTGAATGAAGGTTGGTGGGTGTGGCAGCCCTGGCGCAAGATGCCGATAGTGGATGTCGTGGGCCCATCCCGTTTGCATAGTGGATACATACACACGTTGCCACCTGCTTCGAGTCTTACTCTTCGATTTTTGTAAAACTAAGTGTTTATTTTTAAAACTGGCGATGTTTTTATGCGACTAAACATGTTTGAACGGGAAACACAGATGCGCGAGTGGCTTAATTAATGACGATACACGTTATTGTGCTTATTGTGAAGACGATTTTAGATTTTTACACGCGCCCTGCAGTTTTGTTAATCGAATTTCTGTGTGGACTGTAATTCTTATGGCACGGACAATCTCAATTTACAAGCCGGGTATTTAGCGAAATACTTTTGAAATTTAATTATTTGTGGGACGTTTCTGTAGCAACTGAGTTGGGCTTAATATTTTGCTATTCCGATCGCAGTTTTTATCTATACATATTCATGTTTAAAGAAAATAGAAACGCAAGTCCCATACACGATTCAGTACACTAATTACCGAGAAGCGAACAACGTTTAACACAAAGATTTTATTATTATTACATGCCTGTATTTGTAACTTTCCAGACTGATCCCTTTAATATCCGAAGCGAGTTTCAAATTTGGCCTTACACCAGATAAAGTCGAGTTTCTTCCCAAAGCGCGTCATTCAAACTTGCTCAGAGCAGAATTAATTCCGGGGAAACGTCACTAGAACGCATTCAGTACTTCGCTGTGCTATAAGTGTACACATAGAACGTTTAAGTTGGCTCTTTGGGCATACAAGAACAGCTGAAACGATCCTGTCTACATGAAGTAGGTAAAATAGGAGTAAACTTGTTAGTAAGTTTCTAAAAGACCTCTTCTTTTCGAACAAGTGGTGTGTCAGAGGACCCGAGACACGTGGTAGGGGAAAGGATAACCAAAATAAGTCAGATTCTAGGTTCAAATGTATTAAATAACATATAATTTTGTTATTTAATTACCAGCGAATGCTGCCCATAGTGTCAGCTACTGTTAGACTACCGGGGTGTGCAGTTTGCAGGGGGAGGGGGTTCCATACCCCACCGGACACCCGTGTACACTTATTAAAGAGTTGTGGTAATATTTACTCATCCGGATCGCAATTGTTTATACAATTTGTTGTTGTGTCTGTTTGATTTTGGATGCGTGGATAAAATATATTGTTTGCCTCATACATTTGTTCGTTGGAACGTCCATACACATACGCACACTATAGGTATGTATGCACATACGCCCGCCCCTATAGCTCGCATTAAACATTTTATGCGCATTATAATTAGTGTCACGATAAAAAAATCTATTTATATGCAGCTTACAGCAGTTTATTTTTTATTCAATAGGTCCAGGAAATAAGCTAGCGTTTATATTTTTCTATGGTGGATTATCATTAAGAGCCCTTCAAATAGAGGAACGAAGTGTATCTGGATCCTGTAGCTCGATGAACGAGCACGCGACAAGCCTAGCACTAGATTGAGATTGGCGTTAAGGATAAAGATTCAATGTGTAATCCTCATGAATGACTCCTTCCTTATAAATGCGAAACTGTTGTCGTCCATGTGTTACGTGTCCACTAACTGGACCTATTATGGGCCGAGATTGGTCTGAGATAGGTGGGGTCTGAAGACGTTATAGGCCCCCTTTTTTTGCATAGCTTGTTCAAACTCGATTGTTAAGTTGTTCAAATAGGATCACTCCGTATTACTCGCGACTTGAAACAGCTGGCGGAGGGTGTAAAGTACACCTACAGATTTACTGGCGCGAGTGTAAAAACGCACAAAGAAAAATTCGAAATCAGAGCACTTTTATGTTTGAGCGTTGTAATGAGTATGGGGGTGAGCGCTGGGTTGTTTATTTATGCGCAGGGCGGAAGTGACGAGCGAGTGGGGCCCACATCCGGCGCGGCGCGTGCATGGCCACATGTGCTGGGAGCCTGCTGCCCGTGTGATGCTTTGTGGTGTCCACCGGCCTCTCCTGTCGCCGCCATACACAATACATTTAATGAGACCTAATCTGTTTGATCTGCGGATTTCAGATTTATTACGCTTATAATATCTACCCTACTCCTGGTTTATAAATCATCAAGCAAAGTTTCATACAGTAATCTTTTTTTACCAGGTCCTCGAAATAAGTATTAATTCCTATTTAAATATAGCATGGATATTCTTAGGATATAAGATATTCTCATAAAAATAGACTACCTCGTACAATGATCGGTACTAAAATTCAAATTAAGTCGGGTTAGTGGTTAGGCGTCAAAAGTTAAAAGAGTTACTTTAGCATCTATAATAAGAAATTTGTATTAAGGGAGACATTACAAGTTAAGAGTTCGAACCGAGAACACACAACTTACAATTTAAAAGTGTTCCGCGAATCTCAAGTCTATTAAAAGTTTACTCAACATTGGTCTAAAACAGTGGCTAGACGCTTGAATATCCCAATAAAAAAAAGAATTAAAAAATTGTTCATTTAAAGTATATGTTCGACAAGATATTTATCAGATGAAGTCCGACAACCTATGACCGGCGAGGTGGTCTAAGAAAAGATTGTCGTTACTCTAATGGTCGTATTTTACGGCATGAAATAGAAACGTCACATTCGCTTCAATATCGAAGCTGGGTCTCGTTCGCGCCGTTCCATTTCTCGAGATGACATTTATATTTCTCCGCGCCATACCGCGCTCCTACCAAGTATCAATTGATGGTTCCGGCATCAGACGAACATCGCGCGAGTTCCGACCACCCGACTGCTCGAGCCCGCTTCCATTGACCCACATAACTTCACACCGAAAAAACTACAAAAATTATTCGCTGTATAAATTAACTACGGAATAAATGTACCGACGGCTTCCTTGTAGAAAGGGCCGAACATAATTCAACCTCTAATGGCTGACGCGGGGCAGGTGATATTTCTAATGACGGTCGCTTTATTTCGACGGCATATGGCCGATACATCGTCCTACTAAAAGTGTTTTCGTCTCCCCCAAAATGCACCTTTAAACGATCGCCGTAGAGACCAAATTATTACCTCTCATTCAGGTATTTTTTACATTCGTCCAATTCATGGTTCTGTTTGGAAATAATGTCGGTTATCGAATTTCGTAATTTTTTCTAACGCCACAAGCGGGGCACACAAGGCGCCTTTGCATCTGCCATTGTAATTAAACTTTTATAAGGCTGGCATGGCGTAAGCCTGCCGTTTTTTCTAATGGACCCTGCCGTTAGCCATTGATGGCTTTTACAGCCTCTACGGGCTTTGCGGACATTTTCGGCCCTTTTAGAGGAAATAAAAAATTAATTCAACTAGCTCAAGGACACGATTATGTGACTCGGACCTTTCGGGATCTTTTTGCGAACGAAGAATGGATAGGTATGTTGTACGAGTTGTGCTTTCGTTTCTACTCTCTTTGATGAAACGAATACGAATTTTCTACATAGGTATACTTTCTTTAATAAGACAGTTAATTTATTTTGTAAAAAAAAAGATCGAATATTACCTTTAGCTATAAAAACAGGGAAAGATAACGCAAAAGGATTTCCGAACCTATCGCCCAGGATTCGAACCGCGTGTTGTTCGTTCGTACCAGCTGGGCCGGCAGCTTATTCATACATAATGCATTTGGATGATTACGGCAGTTGCGCGCAGCTGTTCGGCGGATCTTCCAAAACATGTTTTGTGTTATGGCAGGTAGGCAATACACATCGAATACCTCAATTCATACTCGTGATATTTAAAGGCTTTTGTGAAACATTGTAAGTCCTGCCGCTTACTTTCTCTTGGTGCTGTTTGTAAAAATATTAACATTAAGCAATACTGTAATGATAGGACTGTATAGGTAGGACGTTATATGCGGCAGTTATTATATGATAGCTATTATTTTATATATGTATGTGGATTCCGCCGGAATCTTGCCGTTCGGTTGTTATAACCAATCCATCGTTATAAAAGATGTCGTTTTGACTGTAAATATCCTACAGTTATTTTATGTATAAAAAAGCAAATTAAAAAAGCTAAATCATGTTTTTTATTTCCCTCCTATGCAAAAGTGCGGGTAACAGAAATTCCTTAAATATTTTTCATTGCACAGACATTTATCTCGGCGCGGGTATCGAACTCGCAATATATCGTTTCACAGCAGGCTGCCCGGCCGTCGCGGATGACTGATGCGCGGAGAGACTCTAGTATATAAAAATACATTGCTGCGTGTATTACGTGCTCATTCTGTATTCGCTTTGACAGACACGCAATATACCTCACATTTCACAATAACGTCGTTTATATTAAATGTAAAATCTCTTGTGGGAGGCGTTTAATAATGCGATATTAAA
Organism: Cephonodes hylas; assembly: GCA_030295005.1. Taxonomy (NCBI): domain Eukaryota; kingdom Metazoa; phylum Arthropoda; class Insecta; order Lepidoptera; family Sphingidae; genus Cephonodes; species Cephonodes hylas. The sequence goes on from AP025360.1 coordinate 17,757,334, forward strand.
GCGGGCTGTATCCTCATACAAATTGAAATATATTAGTGGTATAATAAGTTGGTCGTATTTAATCCCGTTCTGACCTCGTTCTCGAGTGTGTAAGTTTTTGCTTTCTTGTGGTATTTTAAATTTACATACGTTTGTAGTCCCGGTAGGGTAATTTGAGGCGTTTCTGCATACACGCTTCGACAGACTTAAGTCTTATGTAACCGGCAGGTCTATTATAGATTATTTCTCAGGCTTTTAAAGTATTGACCCGGGAATCGAACACAAATCGAAGCAATAATTTCAGAACATGTTATTTTAAATCTGTAATAGACGTTTCGGATTTATTGTCCAATTAAGTGATTGCGAAATTTACAAGCCCCTTTTAACGATTCAAATTTCAATTCATCATCATCATCATCATCAGCCAAAGGACGTCCACTGCTGGACATAGGCCTCAATTGGATATTTTAAATCTGTAATTTAGTTTGGCCGAAAGGTATGTGAATGAAATTTTTGTTTTAGGTTCTCAAATAATGAGAAGAATTGATTATAATAACTATAATGTCAATATCAAATTCCTGGTTTCTTGATTCATTCCAGGTTCCTTATCTTCAATTTTTTAAATTTATTTTCAACATCTCCATTATCTTGGATTCATTTCGGAAATAACCCACTAAAGTACAATTACTTCCCGGAAAAAAGTAAATTCAGCTTCCCCAATCGTTAATTATGATTATACCCCAGGAATTAGACTATCCAATTCAGAGATTGTCTGTTCTCATCGTGCTGGTTTTATGAAAAAAATATTTTATAAATTCAGTTTGTGGACAAGTCAGGGGACATCGAAATTTTAATTGAATTTAGATTGAATTTGGGACATACGGCTGCCCGCTACATCGCATTTTGTATGAACAACGGCGCATTCACATGCAGTTAGCGCAGGACACGTTTTTGACACTATCATTTTATTATAGTTCATTTTTATGTTCGGATTTTGGCGTTTATTTCACTTTTGCTATCTATTTTTCGTAAATTATAATAAAAAGGAAAAAGTGGCATTTTTTTAGGAGTTTATATAGGTCACTTTTCATAACGCAATGTGTTATGTAATCAAAAAATATTTTGTTTTGTTTTTTTTTTCGTAAATATGAAAAAAAATTATTACTTCCGCGAGCAATTTCAAAGCGTTCAATTAGTTATATGGCGGAAAAGATTGCGCCGGATCCTAAAACCAACTTTGTGAGATAAAAATGAAGTTTATGTTGTTTTTAAGGATATCCTCGGTTACTCACAGCGCGAGAGCTCGGAAGCTATAAATGCATAATACAATGTCAGTATCGCCCTCTTCTGAATGTTATAAGATCATCTCGACCTGCGGGAATTGCGCTTACAAAAAACACACGGCTCCTTCAATTTTATGACTACGCATTTGTTGCGCGATAATGAAATGAAAAAAACGCATAGGAAGACGTACATTTCTTGTTTTAAGGAAAAATGCTGTTTCAGTTACAAAATATGGATTTATTGCTCAGAAAAGAATAATAATAATATACAAGTGTAAATAACGCGTGAAATCCCCCAAAAAATTTGACGTTTCATATAAAAAAATCTACGTCTAAAATGATGTGTATAAATACGTTTCTTCTTAAATTCAAATATAATATAAAATCAAAATTAGACAAGTTTTAGTGATTAAATATTATATTTTTTGTTTACTTTCATAACATACTACATAGTGGAGCGCCGTAAGGTTTATACCTCGGAATCCAGGGCCAGTCAATGAATCTTAATATAAACCTTGAAAATATGTTTTTAATAGTATATAGAAAAATGTTAAAAAAAAAATTTTTCGCGCTCTCAATTTTTTTTTTATTATTATAAACATTTATTAATTTTTTGGAGTTTTAATTGATTTATATTAGTGAAAAGTCATATTTTAAAAATAACATCTATTACAAACTTGAAAACTTGATCTTGGATCTTTAGGGACTGCAGGTATACCGATGAATATAAATAAATACACTACTGGAAAAAATTAAAGGATCAAAAAATAAATCCAAATTTTTGGGCCGTAACTTCGAGAAAAATGGTCGTACAGGAAATTTAAAAAAAGAAAATTGTAGCTCCAAGTCTCTAGTTTTTGGATTAACACATTAAAAAATTGTAGCATCAGTGGTTTTTGAGTGATCTTAGGAAAAGCAGCAACAAAACGATTTCAAAAATTTTAATGCTTCTTTTTTTTACATACGGGCGTGGAGAAAAATGTTCTTGCTTAACCCTTATAAAGATCGGATACTTTGTTTATTTAGCTTTAATTTCTATCTTTTAACACCTCGATATGTTTAGTTCTCGCCGAGATATCAGTCTACAAATGGAAAAGGATCCTTTTGTCTTTAATTATCGATATCTCAGCAACAAATAATTGTACACCAAGTTTAAGGTGCGTTTCAAGAATTTGAATAAATATCCTTTAACCACCAGCTATTACTTTTTCGAAAAAACAAGAATTCTTCTTGTTACATGAATTTGAAAATGCATCAAAAAATGAGCTTTAGATGGTGTTTTGGAAAATCGAGCACTGGATCGAAAATATTGTGAAAACCAATAATGTTAAGTGTGCGTTTTACAGTTCAATATGTCCACAAAAATCCTACAAAGTGCCAAATTAATCCATCCAGCCATTTTTTTGTTTCACTCGATCGAATTTTTGAAAAAATAAGGGATCACGTTTTTGCTCTGCAAAGCTCATAATTTAAGAAATGAGAAATATTCTTTTTTAAGAGCTTTTTTCACATTTTGTTGTATAGATTTGTTGTTTTGGGGCAACTTGACGAAATTCAAGTCACCAACGCCAATATTGCCCTTTGTTGCTATTGCGTGTGATTAAGGAATTTTCGAGCAACAATATTCGCGAACGAAATATTGAATTAATTGGGCGTTTGTACTAAAACTTAAAAGAGTATTTTTGCAAGTTCAAACATGGCTTGGAATGCGGAATATTGACACCGCAAACAATGACGCAACGACCAGCTCCAGAATCTTTATTAAAAATTATTTTTTGCTCATGCAAAACAGGATGTGGAGCATCTTGTGGGTGCAGGAAAAGTGGATTAAACTGCACTGCAGCTTGCTTAGAATGCAATAGTGAAAGCTGTGAAATGTACACGATGTAACAATGTGAATAGTTAATGATAATTTTTTTTTTGTAACTTATTTTTTACGATAATCTAATAAATTAACATTGAAGTTACTCTGCACATATAATTTATTACAAATAAAACTAAATTTTTCACTATAAAAAATTTTCTCTCTTCCGTCTCTCATATTTCAGTGAATTGTTGTTAAAAATTGTTGTAAATCGAGATCGGTCAATTTTTTTTTTTTAACTTTTTTATTTGAGGTTTTAATAATGCAGTCTCATACTTGATATACAGATTCATTGACTGGCCCTGGGTTCCGAGGTTTGACCATTTTTATGTCTTACGGCACTCTACTAACAAGGAATGCTTTGGTTACAAAAGTGATTTTAGAACTATGATTGGATGTTTTTTTATTGGCACTAGAGTATCACCACTTATTTCTACAAATGCATTTTTGTAACAGCAGTTTAAGCATAATTATACCTCATATTTATATATCTGTGGTACAGGTGCGGTATCATTCTTGCTGCGTCAGTATGAAAAACACACCTTTTTGCATTCAGTTTCGAGGATAAGTATTCAAGAAAGATTAAAGCCACCACCGGCCAAAGCAAATAAATTGAACCTGATTCCTGTAGATAAGATATTGTAGCACCTGACGCTAACCCGTACGTGATACCACTATCACGATCGTTGCCAAACAGTCAATGTTTATTTAGATTGGCCCACGGAAACCAATGGAGATACACACATGTGTGCACAGATAAACTACTTGGTAAAACGATAAACTATTTACTTTCAATAATAATATGTTTTAAATGCAAGAAACACAAGGTAGGAAAAAAAAATGTATTATGACCGCGCTTAAAGACAACTAAAAAAACTTTATAATAGCATGCTATTGTTATCAGAGTATATTGTGGTCATATTTGATAAAATTTCATGCTAAAAATACATCTTATTGAGACCATAACCACAAGCAATAAAAAGGGGCTTCAAAACTCAATGTAAAATGGATGCTATTTTTATCAATTCCTTGCGGGCTTTCCTATAGAAAATTCTGGGAAGGAATTTAACCGTTCGTAGGGCAAAGATGTGGCTTCTCAAAGGCATAGAAATACGCCACGTGATTTTAATAACACGAGCAGAAAGTACTTGGAATCGATGGTATAGCAATAGCTATTGGTTGTGATATAGCTCGGTGGTTCCAGCTTGTATTGCAGACGAGAGCTTAAGAGAATTTTATTGTCTGACTCTTTCAACGTTCTTAGCTTCATTCAGACCCAGGCGGAGGAAGCCACTTGACTTCACATTTCAATAGAGCCAGAATTTCTAATTTTCTTTCAAAAGAAATCGCGTATTTTTACATCGATGTAATTAGAGTTAATTAGTCTCGCTGCTGCATTAAAATTGCACACATCGAGATGGTTGATAAATTAGAAATATTGTGGGGCCGTCAGCCAATCAAATAATGCCCAACGCCAACCTAATTGACGAATGGTTTTTACTTAACTTGTGCCAGCGATTGGTATTCTATTTTAGTTTATTTGTTATTCGAGTATTTATTATGCGCACCAACAAAGTAATAACATGCAACAATCAACTAGCTATCATTATCTTGTGGCATTCATGACGTTTATACGTTTGATATTTTGCCAGGGATTTAAAGAAGAATACAAAAATGTACAAAATATCTTACGTTACCCAAAAACGAATGAAATTATACGCTTATACACGCCAAAGGAAATTATCAAATAACATAATATTCCAAAACAAACTCGACCAACTTGCCAACACAAAAATTCACCAGCAGATCATAACTTTCAACTTTATTTTATTACCCACGTGGAATACTCTACGGCGAGGGTTAGCCATGTAATGTCCCCCCGGTACTAGTAACAAATAATTATGTAATATTATAAAACGCTGCCGGAAGGCTTGCAGGAGACACGGTGCCGCCCGGCCGTTGGGCCATAACGCTACGTCCTGCACACTGCTACACTCCATATACATTATCCCGTTCAACAGCTATACAGGGACTAACAAAGAATGGTTTTTAGGGGCCTACAAATGTGTATAAACGTATGTTTAATAGTATCAAATATCATCGATAGAGATTAGTTAAGTGTAATTTAAACTAGAAATTTATATTTCATTATTGTGCCCCTCAAAAGATTTAGAATTATTATCATTGCGAATGATTTAGCGAAATGTGTAGTTTTTTAAAGTTGTATAACAAATATCTTAGTTGACAATATACTTAACAAAAAGTTTATTGTAAAGTCTTTTTTTACCTGTCAGTACTCTATCTACTTAATGACTCAATTTTTGTACATAGGTTTTATAAATATTACATAAATAATTGTTTTCAAATGTAATTTTGAACCACTAAAATATCGAAGATTTTTGATTTTTGAACTATTGAAACTTTGGTCATAGACTTTCCTCTATATTATAACTAAACAATAATACGTTAAAATATGAAGATAACAATACGTTTTGCCCACCAGGAAGCGAACCCCGACCGGCAACCACGAGCGCAACGAGCAAACTATGCTGAAATGGGCCAAGAACTCAATGAACGAGCTTCGCATGGAAATCAAGGAATTGGGGGAGAGCGTGAACAACTCCATGCTGCTCCGACACCTTCACATCATCCGCAATGAGGTAATTATCCAGAGATTTCAATACTACTTTGTAACATCAATATTTTTCTGGCGAGTTTCTATCAACAGTTTGTTGCGGGATAATGATCCCGATGTTTTGAAGTAGGACTTCAATACGATGTTTTATTTTTGGGCACATAGAGGAAAATTATATTATATAATTTATATGGTATTCATTGCCATACAAATTTCGAGATAAAATTTCAGACAGACAAAAAAATAAATTTTTATATCTCAAAGGAAATACGACTCTCGTAGACTTAACGTTATTTTAGATCGCAGCGTATATCGGTACCTATATCGTTGCATAACTTTTTCCTAGTTAGTCCTTAATGCCCTATCTTCGACGCTGAGCATGAAAAAGTAATTAGGTAGGCATAATTACACCGACGTCGGCTTTCTCTCGTTTCTCATTAGTCCATCCTCTACACATTAACTAAGGTCAATTTTCTCTCGGTTCAATTTTTTAAGAGCATACTGCCGATATTTTTCAATACATTTTGTAATAAATGTCTACAGTGGATGCAATGTCTTTTACCACGACTCTCGCAATTTAATTAAGCCCCGAGAAAAATTCTCCGCGGGAGGTATTAAGTTTTTAAAGTTAAGTGAATTTATTAAGAATAATAACATTTATAAGTTTTCACCGAGTTGAAAAGTGGAAGGAAAATGCTGCAGACACTCTGATGGCTTCAGCGGTCTTAATCACAACCACAAGAACAATTTAATTGCGTTAGACCTCCTTCTTCCTAACAGATGTACAGACAATAACAAACTTTTAACTATTTCCATAGATAAAAAAATACTTTTATACCACCAGTACTCTTAAAAAAAACAAAATGTTTAAACCTAAATTAATTCGCGCGTCAATTACATTTCTCGCACAAAGCGAACAATCCGGCGCATTCCACATGTCGACTTGGTTTTAATTGAAAGGAAGTACATTTGGAGAACTATAAGCAGGACGTGCTTGCAAGTGATTCGGCGGAGAATGGGGTTCGCCGATATCTAAGATCCGACATGGGCTGCGCAAACTGCCAATACTACGTACACTGAATGGACACTGAGCCGGTACGGATAAGGATACGTCCACACACCAACCGACGTTATTCCTATTGGTTATTGTTTAAGTCACAGTCATATCGACATTCGTACTATGATAGGGGATTTCTTGGCTTAGATCTTAGGGATAAATCTTAGTGAATTATAACAACAATGTAATGTTAAGATTTTAAAATAATGGGCGAACAATAATTTCTCAAATTAGATGCAATGAGGTTTGGTTCCTAACATACGTAATAAAGATGTAATTATCTTTTAAACACTGGCAGCTATACAAATTAAGTATATGTAAAGCGCGAGCTACAAAATATTAAAACGATATTCTGTAAAGCAGACAGTGATGTTGTAAAACCTGTAACAAGTTGGTTCTCGGGATGCAAACTTTAGCCTCGGCAAGAAGCTGCGGCTAACAGCGTTACGTAACTGTCTACAACTCCCGGCAACTCGTTTAAACCATCGCATATTTTTGCCGCAGCTGAAGCAAGCTCTGACTGAGACCTCGGACTTGGCGCAATTGGCTCGCACCCAAGAGGCAAGAGTCGACAAGCTGGACAACGAGGCAGGACGGCTCAAGTACGAAGGCCAGCAAATGCGTAGCACCATCGCCGAGCTAAGAACCCACGTCGCCAAACTCGCCAAAGAGGTAAGTGAAAAATGGAACGCGCAATATATTAGCAAACACTACACAATCGGAAAGAAAAGGCTCTTTGAACTGGCGGAGAGCGTACCGCGATAACGTGATTTATTGACGACCTAACTATTCAGAAACCTTCTAAATTTCAACTAAACGCTGCACTCGATTAGACCAAGTTTCCACTATTTATGTACCTCTTTTGTGTGGCCACGTGATTAATGTAAGGAGCTGTAGTAATAATAGAGTGAATAGTATTTTATGCAGTATTACTGTTTATGTTGTTCGAGGACATTTCATTTAAAAAGAAATCGATAAAGAAGGCCACTACTATTAAGATAATGACAGAATAATTTGCCGTTTTAGATTTTATATTACTTAAAGAAATGACGTTTTCAAAGAATAAAAACGGTATTATTGAAGTAGAAACTGCTGTTAAGCCCTTGTTAAGTATAGCGTCGCCGGCTGCACTTGTTATTACATTGAATATCATTATGAAAGTATGAAACAATGTAGATACATTCGCGAAGACTTTATTAGATCTTTAAGGTGTTATATATTTGCAGAAATGTACGTGCCATTATGGAATACGCATTAATAAATAAATAAGATTACATTTGTAACGAATAAAACACATCCTTTGCCAATAAAATTGTAAAGGAATATTTAGGTTAATCTTATTTCATTATCATCTCATGAACACAAATGGAATTGAGACGCGGATAATACACAGACAATTTCGTTCATTGGTATACATTTCAGTACAGACAAAATTAGGTTTGAAAGTGAATATTGATTAATAAATTGAATTCCAAATAAATATTTTAAGACCTATCTCAAAGTAATTGCTTTAAACCGAAAAGGTAATCTCAATACGCCAGAATTTCCCCAGAGGATGCAAGTAAGTCACATTGATAGTTTCTCTTAATCACACTAGAGACTGCAGCAATAAGATTTAGATGGAAGGCCATTGATCTTCTGCTATTAGGTATTGCGAAACTTTTGAAATCCTCGCAAAGGGCAACTTGACTCTTCGAAATTCTTTGCAGTTTTGTTGACCGATCTCTAAAATCGTATATCTCAGACATAGAAGATTATTTCCAATAGTGCTAAGTGTATCTCTACGGATACTTACAAACAGTAACTATAACAAGTTAGTTATTGGACGTCGTCCAAACCAGGGCTTGGACAAGTCACATTCGACGGAAACATTGTTTTCGCCATTTTCCATTTTATCGGAAACCATGTGATTCACGCTTCCATTGGTTCCTTGGGTCTGATTTGTCATCAGTTTATGAAGGGACCTTTCTGTCAACGTCCTCTCTAATTCTGGGTGCTTTTATTCAATTTCCATGGTACCCACGCACCCAAGTTAACGCTACGACGCTTTTTTACTTAATAATAATTAATTAGAGTTGGTAATATTGCTATGGACAAAAAGTGCCATGTTGCACGTTCGTAGCAAATAATTAAAAATCTGTCAATTACATATTTCAAATTACCCTCGATACTATTTTTTGTTAATAACATACGTTACTAGGTACCACGGTCGGGGTACATTACAAATTGAACTCAATCCAGTTGTGATAGGGTAGTGATCGGTTTGATGAGGCAGTAATAACAGGTGGTATCCCTGTTCACGGTACATGACTGTAACCGTCGACGCGACCGTTGCGCCGGATATTTTTTACCGCTCCATTCGTATTTGAATTTAGAATAGCATTTAAATACAGCGATCTATTTCCTACGATGAACTTTATCATCTAAAAGGAGTTTACTTCTAAAGAGGAATTAATCTGTACTCATGTCAGCTTGAATGCCGGAGTTACGGAGGGGGAGCTGCTTCCTTCCGCCTTCCTCTTCCATTTCCTTATCATGCGTTGTTTAAGCCTTTTTCGATCTAGATTAAAGCCGTCTGTACAGTTCGATTTCCGCACGGAAACATTTTTGTATGACATCTAATACTTAATGTTTTGGGAAGTATTAATAGATTCTGGTGTAGGATTTAAAGAAAATGTTTTAAGCATTCAAGCATCATAAAGTTCGTAATTGCTGTTTCTAAGGCAACGATATGTACGTTTTGGTTTTAATTTCATATCATTTGAATATTAAAGAACTAATGTAGATTTAAATATGGTTTCTAAATATAATTTTAGATTCGAACAATCTAGATCAATAACAATTTCACTTTTGTGCTAATGTTATACGTGTCTCTAGTCTCTGCCACTTTAATTTATATCTTATTAGATGCTTTCGGATCTTTGTGCTCTATGAGGTTTCGTTTCAACTCCCGGTCGAGATATTTTTTTTTACGTTTATTTCTTCTTCTTCTTCATCAACCCATATACGCCCACTGCTGAGCACGGGTCTCCTCTACCATTGAGAGGGTTTAGGCCATAGTCCACCACGCTGGCCTAGTGCGGGTTGGCGGACTACACACCTAAGAAATTCCTAAGAACTCTTAGGTGTGCAGGTTTTATCACGATGTTTTCCTTCACCGTTAAAGCAAGTGATAATTCAATGTGAATACACACATGACTTCGAAAAGTCAGAGGTGTGTGCCTGGGGTTCGAACCCGCGACCGCCGAGATTCTCGACCGCGCGCCTAAACCTCGAGGCCATCACTGTTTATTTAGTACCACGGAATCCAGAACAGTATTAAAATAAACATATCAAAAAAAAAGTGTGCAAAAAAATTCACACTTTTCGACCCCTATAATTAACCTCGATGTATTGCGGTTTTTCATTGAAATAGACTGCATAGTGTAACTGGATCCAGCCGTTGATTGGACGTCCGGACATGGGCTAAATCACCGGGACATACTGGTGACTGGCAGCGGAGATAAGGCTTAATGCAGTTCGACCGCAGATTAACACTGTGATAGTGTGTGTAGTGATGCAGCCTAGGATATTCACACTTTCATACGAAGAATTAGATATTAACGTTTTTCAACTGTTTTTGAGTTCGAGAAGAAAAATACTAACACGTTTGTGCCACAGCTAGGGAGACAGTGATAGTAGTAATAGTAATTGATGTTAATTAGGCACACTTTCGGCCTTCGAGCTCGTACTAAATTAAAAAATAATCTTGTCGCTCTTTACCAGACCAGAGAATTGAATCTAACCCGATATTTTCTGCCTCAGCTTCATGAAAACATTTAAAACTCGTGGTTGTGGTGAAAAAGTATTTTTATTTAATTTTGTCTCGATTTTTTTAACTCGTGGGCTCGTATCCACCTATTACCTGCCCCAGTTTTTAGTGTACGCTCTGGATATTTAGTGGGAAAAAATCCGTTTAGTTTCCGAGTAAATTCATTTTCAATAACACTATTAGCTCCGGCCGTGTTGTTGCCGAGGCGATCACACCCCACAGTAAAACTATTAAGACACCTCGGGCGATAGATTTTTAAAATCTCCAACGCTTTATATTAGTCATGTTAGTAAATCTGTGATCGGAATTTAAGACGGGCGATAGTTATGGTGGTTAGGAAAACTTTTTCATTTGTTTCTTTTCGTTTTTTTAGCGTTCAAGAGTTTTTTTACTTATCATTACTACTAACTATGCGTTGTTTTAGTTTTAGATCGATCGATCGATTTTTGCTTTCATAAGCGTCGAGACACGTATTTTTGTATATCTAAGTCGTTTCACTAGCGTAATATTTATTTATTTACACTTCATATAATATATATTGTAAAGGCGGACTTAATGCCTGAGGCATTCTCTACCAGTCAAACCTTGGGTGATGCAGAGATGATAGGTGTGTAGGTGCGCAAATAAATAATTTACAAACATACACAAATTTACATACTAATATACTGTGATAAAGGCATAAGGTAATAAATATAATGTAATAGTAGCTCTAATAGCAAATTTATAAATATAATATGAATATATATATACTATAATATATACATAAAAAATACTATTATGAAGATTCTGTGATTCTCTTTAGCAGCAACTCACGAACCTTTGACTTGAATGATAGATGAATATTCTTTGCAAATATTTTTTAAACACGCGAACGTCCTTGCAGTATTACCTCACTTTAATTCTCAACATATGCGACATAAACAAAAGAGTTCCCATCTGACGTATCACGTTGATGAAAAGGTTCGACGAATGGCTACATTGTATTGAACTCGGCGGGGTATGTAATTTGGAAAAAGTGTATTGGGTCGTGAAGCCGTCGGCTGGACTCCACCTGTCCAGTCTCCCAAGCACAATTACTCTATAGGCAACAAAGGGCTCGCCAGCCCCATACAAAACCACACAATTACAAACCTTCGAGGAGCTCTTCGACTAATATCAATGTTTATCTTTGACATTTAAAAACATTGCTTTCTATTTGTGAAAGCATTTACAATTGATATTAAACAAGAATATAAAATAAATCTGTATTTGAATAGCCTAAGTAAACTAATTTGCGATAAAAACTCGCCACAAGATGTCACAGTCTTTATTGCATTATATTGTTTTAGTAGGAAACTTTCGGCGCAGTCGGGTCATAAAATTTTAATCCAGTTCGTTTACAACACTGTCCGGGCCGCTTGAGTAGCCGTGAGAATTTCTACTAAAATGCCTGTGGGAACTGAGACACTCTCCGCCGCTACCGAGCGCCTCGAATATAGCAAAAACCGTAGACCCCACACCGCACCCACTCCATGAAATCTGATCTTGGGCAATTAATTAACCCGTTGACCGCTTTTTATCGGCCGATTAACAACGCGAGCGCTCGGCATTTCGCATGCTTGCTCACTTACAAGATCATCGCACATTCCGTGAAGTTTTTACAAAATTCCCACACCTGCGACTGAAGATTCTAGCCCCAAATTAACAACGAAAAGCAAATTTAATCGCATTAACATCATTCCCTTATTTGAGCACTAATTTTAATGGATTTCGCTTGTCCTACTTAATTATTCAGCAATTAATACCATCCCGCAACTTTGTCTGGTATTATTAATAACAGTTCAACCAAATAATGCAATTTAAGCTGGCAAAACTGTCTTGCGTTGTGTTCGTGGTTCCGAATTGGGCACAGCATTTTAATTTACGGAACTCATTTTTTTTTAAATTAGCATATAAACGCAGAATGCAATTAACGGGTCCACTTTAATAATACGTGCAAGAGTGCATGCGAGATATTAAAAATAGCGTGCAGCTGTCCAATGTGAGGCGACCAGCGGGTTCAACAAGACAGGACCAAATGTAGGAAGCGACTGTTTTCCGCACCATTAAAGGTTGAATAAACGCTCCATTTTTGTTCCTTGTCCTTATTTCGAAAGGCGGCCGGGTGAAAGCGCGGTGCTCTCCTAAGAGGACTCGAGCGCACTCCGAGATGCTCCTCATAATTACTCTGAAGTGCTTCTGTACCGACGCGAATAAATCCTTTAGTTCGTTTTAATATTTGATAATTTAAATGAGCAAAACACGCTTCGTTAACTTGGGAAATATTCTTTATTTTTTAAGACTGTTAAGTGGAGTCTTGTTTATAGGCAGTGTAAGGCGCACGATCGAAATTTACCTATATAATAAATAAATATAATAATAAAAGTTTACCTACTAGATATACCGTATTTTAATAGTCATATTAGCACGTAAAAGAGCGTGCTCTTTATTATCTGTCAATTGTTTTTAGCGTACAAAGTGTTTATGATCTTACCCTGTTTCACGAAGCTTGTAGTTTCATCTTCGAAAACCAATAAGCGGTCTTATTGAAACATTCTTTATTGCATCATAATTTCCAGGCCACTGGTCGAGAAAGACTGGAGATGGAAGGATTGTCTTGAAGTTTTCATTATTTCGCAACGTTGTTGAATATTAGTGTTTGAAAGACATGACATCGTATAAGACTTAGAATAATTGCCTCCTAAGGTATAAATCAATTCATATATATCCACCTACTGGTTTAGTTCTGCAATCTGATTGTATGGCAAGCGATTAAGAAGTCCCAGTGTCGTTTCCAGGGTCGAACAGTTTGAAATTTAAAAATTTTGGAGACGTGCTCGAAAATCGACATATAGCTAATTCTATACTCCTCTATTACCTGAAACAGACTGTTTAGCATGACTTGGGGACACACCTTTATCCTTTCAAAGACTAGACAGCAATATTAAGTCCAATTAGCTAATGCAAAACTAATTACTGCATATAACGACCAAGTCCCTAGAAAATAATTAAAGTTTGTCATCCAATGTAAACAGATCGTTGAAAGAATGGAAGACTGCTAGGATTGGAGGCCGCATTTACCTAAGAGTTCCATTTGCAAATGCTCTCTCACATTATTATTTAAATACGGTTATCGCACCCCCGGGCGTTCTGAGAAACACGACGTTGAGAATTCGATGTTAACGCAGGACAAATATTTAGGTGCAAGATTCAGGACACAAAAATGTTTAAAACCTTTTTCAGTTTTAGTAACTTTCTTAACTACATAACCTGTATTCTCGAAGGGTTAGGCAGAGGTGCTTTTTGCCTGTATGTATTTAGGCATCAGTTCCTTATAGTAAGCCTTATGGCTTTTTTCGGGCAAATTTCAACACTCCAAGCTTCCACTGAGACTATCCTAATAGTAAGTTCCAATAGCAATTTATTTTCGTAAATCGAACTTTGGACTGCTAGTAATTTACTTTTGTTTATTGAGAACGACTAGTTATATAATTTTTGATAGCACACATTACTAACACGCCTAAAATTGTTTTGATTTTATTTTAACTAAATTTTTTTTATACAAAAGATAATATAGCCCGTAACTCGTGGTGTTCCAAATGTATTCTAATGGATCAATTCTGCTGCATTACTCCCCATATCTAGATCTGTAAAAGAACCTAATGGAACCTGCCCTCCCGCGACAGGCTTATTATTAACCGCTGATTATTAATGGAGCTACCCAGATTGAATTGACCCGATTTCATTCATAGATAGGACAATATTTTGGGTTATAGTAGCCTCATTAACAGGTGTAGAACATGCAGCTGACTAAAACAGGTCATAGCTGCGGTGATGACAAACACTGTGACGTTAAAGAATATCCCGAAGAGAAATAAAAAAATACTTTTTTTAACAACCACATCTATTTAACAGCTATAATTGTTGAGAAAAAGGCAATTATTTAACGCCTATGACTTGCCTAGGTGGTACGGAAATACTCCCTTGCCCGACCTTTCGAAGATACCAACGTGAGAAAGCAGTGCGTATTAAATTAAATGCGTTGGACGTTACAAAAATAGTTTTACAACTTTGCAAGAATCTTCTTCTTCTTCTTCTTAATCAACCCATATACGCCCACTGCTGAGCACGGGTCTCCTCTACCATTGAGAGGGTTTAGGCCATAGTCCACCACGCTGGCCTAGTGCGGGTTGGCGGACTACACACCTAAGAAATTCCTAAGAACTCTTAGGCGTGCAGGTTTCACCACGATGTTTTCCTTCACCGTTAAAGCAAGTGATAATTCAATTTGAATACACACATAACTTCGAAAAGTCAGAGGTGTGTGCCTAGGGTTCGAACCCGCGACCGCCGAGATTCTCGACCGCGCACCCAAACCTCGAGGCCATCACCAAACCTCGAGGCCATCACTCAAGAATGCTGGGTGGTAATTATTAAAGTTATGTTAAACCCAATACAAACTATACTTGAGTCTGAGTTGAATCCTTAAATTGCCCGCGGATAATTAAATTTACTCTTCAATGGGACCGCAGACTACAGCTCCAGACGAAAACGATTAATGTTATTAAGCAAACTCACAATTATCTTAAATATCTTGGCATAATTGTATGGAATTTTTTCAAGACTACAACGTGCTCGTAAAAGCGACATTAATCTGAATTAAAACAAAGATGATATTAATTCAGTTAGAAATGGTTATTTATGAAATAGATACATTACTTCAAATCTTCTTCTTCTTCTTCATCAACCCATATACGCCCACTGCTGAGCACGGGTCTCCTCTACCATTGAGAGGGTTTTAGGCCATAGTCCGCCACGCTGGCCTAGTGCGGGTTGGCGGACTACACACCTAAGAAATTCCTAAGAACTTTTAGGTGTGCAGGTTTCATCACGATGTTTTCCTTCACCGTTAAAGCAAGTGATAATTCAGTTTGAATACACACATAACTTAGAAAAGTCAGAGGTGTGTGCCTGGGTTTCGAACCCGCGACCGCCGAGATTCTCGACCGCGCGCCTAAACCTCGAGGCCATCACTGCTTACTTCAAATGCCATAACTTAATTGGCAACTTTCGCACAGTAATAAAAAGAACATAGAGTAAAAAAGCAAAGACATTAACGGCAAAATGACAGGAGCTGTTAAAAGTAATTGATATATAGATGGCGCTACCCTAAACATTTGATTAAGATTATAATTGTGATTCACAAATATTCTTATGTAATTTTTTATGTGACGGTATCATATTTAAACTGTTTTAGACAAGAAGGTTCTTTAATCTCACAAATATTGACACTTTAAATACACAATATATAGTGCATTACATTATAGATGACTACCATTCAATATCACTGGCAGTAATTACTTCGCTCTGTTCGTAGCCGCTTGTACAAGTTGATCTGGCGACGCAAATGGCGCATAGGAGCTGATGCCGAGATTCACTCTGCAATCTATTAATACTACACAATCCCCTATATGAATTCTGAATACACTCAGGAATGGGTTCACCAGTAAACTATAGTCGTGTTCTATCCATCTATGTTCCATTTACAGGCCCACGTGTCTGTCTGACCGAAACGATGAAATATGTCGAAAATCATCAAAGAATTTAATTTATACAACCTCCTTTCTGTAATATACATTTCTATCCAGTCATTGCCGGTAATATATTTAGCTTTTGTAACTGAATATATCATAGAATTGTACTCATAATTAATTATCGAAATTTTGTAGTGCAATTTTAAATTTTCAACGATTAGTTTACATGTTTAGTTGCAATATTCTAGGTATTTGAATTTATTTTGTAAATTAAACGCATCCTAAATCCGTTGTGAAAATGAGCATCGTAGAAATAGGTTAGTCTGTTGAATTTTAGTTGCATGTACTATTTATGTGGAATTTATGCGTAGTATTAAACTTTTTTTTCGAATACGCAACATTTTATTTCGCAATATGAGCAAAATATGGCGGTGTACGGACAATTTTTCTGTATCAACATTGTTTCCTGTAACAAACCAACCATTTCATCATACACTGTTCCAGTCTACTTCATGTCATGTCCAAAATTCTTCTCCTCTTCCTTTGGACAAAACTTTGGACGTTCTAACTCAACAGTTCTTTATCGGTTTTCATCTCAGCTATTTAAATCAAATCTTACAATCTAATTATCTTGAATTATCAACTTCCTAAGTCTTAAACAATTCACCTTCGTATTTCTGGACGAAAAATACCGCAGCATTAAGATCCCCTTTTTACGTTGCAAATTCTATCAAACTATTGGGTCACTGTTCTATTTATTTGTTTATCCCGATATAAATGACAGCAACAAAAGTTTATAGTTCCGCAGACCGCTATAGAAAGGCGGCCCGGGTGTGACACGCGCCTGGGTAGTGTCGGGGTCCATTGAAATCCCTCCCGCCCGGACCTCACGCATCTATTTATAAACCTTAAACACGCAAACAAAACGTGGGCTCGCAAAATATCCTCGGTGTAGCGAAAATTGTCGGAAATGTCGACCGCAAGTACGGGCGTAAAGAATTCTTTAAATATTTTCACTTGGTACCGACGTAACAGTTGTCCTGTAGGAATTCAAATATGATATGTATTTTGCTCGAGTGTGTTGATGCATCCAGTTCCAGCAGCGCGTCTCGTCTATCGCGTTCAGTTCCGACGAGTTACTCATTCAAACAAAACGCACGCAAATAAACCATGGAAAACAAGCCCGAAATTCAGTGAAATAAACTGAGCCATTTTCACGTCTACCCGACACTTTTGGGTCGGCAGTTTTTCGAAATTCGAACTAACAGCCAACGTACTCACGTAATAGTTCAAAATTGTGTGTATGGAATAAAAAATGTATACTTTAGTTGTTCAGTTTTTATGTTGTTGTCGCCAGTGTAGAAATAAAATTGATTTATTTATTTGAGTGTGAGAGTATCATAAATTTAACACGTTGTATAATAATTACAACAAAGTTCAAAGTTCAAGGTGGTAGACAGTAAAGTAGAAAGTGAGCTATGAACAAAGCCAGAGGTAAGAGCTAAAACGAACATCAAATAAGAAATAATAGGCGATTACCTCGATACGGCCGCTCGTAACCGTAACACGTGTGATGAACCAAAAATGACATCCATTCACTAGCTGCGCCGTAAAACTTTGGGCTCCCGCGGGAAATCAGCGCCGTCTGAGAATTTCTCAACGAAATTAACCAAAGGAAAATGAAAACACCGCTATCCAGAAAACACGCGGCGAGCCCGTATGTTGCGACAATATCGGTACAGTTTAGTTCACAGGGTCAAGCCCGTAACCCTGGCATTACACTAATTACTGCGCATGGTTTTACTATAGAAACATGCACATCTAGCCGCAGTACTTATATCGCAATTATTGGGTCTCATGCTGACAACGCACGCACCAGCTCGTTAAACTTTTAGTATCTCCGGCAGATACATTTGTTATTACCGCGACATGAGATACGAGTTGCTGTACTGATAACTCATTTACCTGGGTGTGAATTCGCTCCAATACCTGGACGCGTGACGGGTAATGACATAGTTGACGACCATTACTCGCCGACTAAATGATTCAGTACACGGTCTCGGAACGGATGATATTGCGAATACCATCGCCGCGTTTCGATGCACGTGTTACGCAAATTTCACGAGAGACTTGAATATTCCACTGGCATTGCGGAGGTGTATCCTTTCACTGCGCCCCGGTGTAACGTTCTTGTTAGGGATGAAAATCTCCAATGGCGGCCGTGCAGGCTGCGGCCTAAGGATGGCTGTGTCGAGTGTGGGCGCCAAAGAAAAAAAGTTTGCTGAACCGCATGAATATTCGTTTGGTGCGCGGAGAGAGCCGGCCGACTCCCGCCGCTATCTCCTCGCCACCTGTGACAATCTTCATTAGCATTCTCCGTCTCGGCCTTTGTCACACGTTTCATCTTTACAATTTTACCTGTTTCGTGTGAATTTTTCATATATTGTCCGTTTTTTCTAGCGCCGAAAGTGGATTATTTTGATGAAAATATTCGTAAAGTAACTACGTAAACTGAATATAAAAACAGGGTTGAATATCTAATGAAGTCAGAACGCTCGGCGCTCCAAATATCGCCGTACAAATGTGTGATGACAATTTTCGTTCGGCATTCGGGAAAACAATTGTTAGTATGCCATTTCCCGTGCTGTGAGTCGTCGCGGCGACGAATAAAACGGTGATTTCCTGCCCTTCTCCCCAGACTTGCCATTGGGTTAACGATACACACGTACAATGGAAACACTCATCAAATAACACTTATGCAATGTTCTTCAAATAGTTACGATATTGAATCAATCCAATGGTTTTTTGATGCTAGTACGATCTATTGTCATACGGATAGCAGAGAATCAGACTTGTCTAATAAAAACAAAAAGATCAGCAAAATAAAATCCTCCTCGTAGTTAAACAAACTATTTAAAATGCCGCTACTGCAAGTAACAAATTTACCTCGAGAACTTTTTTTACAAAAAAAACAGGAGTCTTTTGTTAATTTTCTACACAAGAATAGCCCATTTAAGTTTCTTGCAGCAGGGCATACCTTCTGGTGTAGCGATCTGCGCTTGCATTATTCAGCTCAAGCACGGCGCGATGTAAAGAATGTTTGCCTCCTACGTACCTTTACTTCGGGCTAACTGATCTACTGCCAGAGTCGATATTAAAGTACCACTAACACTTGTCTTCTTGAAATACCGAGCTCTCTAATTAGTTCCATAACAGGCCAAATTAATTTATTTTGTGTCCCTTAAAGTAAATTCTTTTTATAAGATGGGATGCCCTTAAATTGTACGAGTGAATTTAAGTTTTTTTACGTCCTGACCTATCTTGCCTGCCTACATAAATAATATCATAAAATTCTACATAGCAAAACATAACTCGCATAAAAACATATTTGTTAAAATTCCTTCGGTCATATCGGGCTAAAACAAATACGGACATAATATGTATGTGATGATGGAATCGTCATCACCGATTAAATGAATAAAAAAAAACAATAATAAGTAAAAACGTGGAAGTTGAGGTAATTTACTTAACGCATAGTAAAGCGGGGATGTAAGGAGACACAAATAAATGCGGAGTGGATTTACGCCGAGTGAAGGATCACCTCGCTAATGGAATAAAGACACGTCTGTCCCAAATCGTTGTTGCTTACGTTAACAAATTAGAGCTCCCTAGACTCATCAAGTATGTACATGTATTACTCATTAACACCATTGCTTAGAGGTACAACCCTCAGCTTATAGCGGTCACCATACATGAAACACGACGTGGCGTCTCGAATGGGGACACCGTGTTAAATAGTTTGTAGGGCGGCGTGATTACGTCTCGCCGAACCTTCAAAGTGTTTTTTAATATAATATCAGATATTTTCGCCGGTGGAACTTAGTACGAAGGAAGTAATTTCAGTCACAGTAATACGCCAGTGAAGTCGGTACAATTGTGCAATTTCAAAAAAATGTAGAACCATAATGAATGAGGGTGCGGATATATGGCTAAATACAAAATATATAAAGCTCCACATTAAGACAACCTTAACAAACAATTAATAGAACAATTTGTTTCAGATGAAAACCAAGCAAATGCAAGAGATAAACCCTGACAGCTACAACGACGTCCTGGAGCCCCATGAGCTGCGCGCCGGTAAACTGAAGCACGAACACAACCACAAGTACCGGCACAATAAGATGATCCACGCGCAGATCTCCCGCCTCGCCCGCAGCCAGGACGAACTCGACGGCTACCAGCAGAACCTCCAGACCCAAATCCTGGACGTACAGCGCCGCCTCGACCGCTTCGAAGAACCCAACTGGAACTTACTCTCTGCCAAAGTAGACTTTTTGGAACTCGAAACCAAAGTCCTGCGAAATGAGCTGAAGAACGTCACTCAAAAAGTGTCCGATTTCGATAAAGTCCACGCTTCCATCCTCGAACTACGCGAAGATGTTGAAGGCATTGAGAACAAAGTTGACAAAACCATTCCGGAATTCAGAAAGGAGATATCCAAGCTTGAAGTCAGTTTTGCGCAGGTTAGTTTTGACTTGACTTGGTTTTGATGAAGACTTAATTAAAGAGCTTGTCGCAGAAACTTATTTTAAATTTACTTAATAAAGGCAACTGTTTTTATGATTTTGAAAGCCACTGTTTATTCATTTAGATAATTTATTTTTTGTATTTTGTTTAGTTGAACGCTCAATCTTCATACCTCAAAGAAGACCAGGAGAATCTGCGTCAATCTGTGAAAGCCATCGCCGTTAGCGTCAGCAACACGATCGACCGTGCCGAAATGGATCGCCTGATGATGAAGAAAATCAACGATTCCGTGTTCGAACTCCAAGCTCGCTCTAAGGAACACTTCTACCGCCTTAACGACCATATCCTCAAGGTAAGCTTGATAAATATAATAAATGTTCTTAACTAAAATTTGTACTTAAAATGACCGTTAAATTCATTCAAAAATGTTTCCAACAGCGCGTAAGATCGTCTCATTTACATTTATAGTTCCAATTGCTACGAGGTATCATTAATGAATACTTTCACGGAACGTCTACCCCATATCCTATTTCATACTTCGTGTGCACGGCTTGCAGCATTCGTTTTAACGGTAGCGTGAAATAGTTTCTCAACCCACGTAAAGCGAGCTATTATTTAAAACGTCCAGTACACATCATCGTATAGACGTCTTTTATTTACTACAGACGTCGCTGGAGCTGATTCGAAATTGAAGTAATGAGCAGTAATTTGAGAAGCGACGTAATTACATTCTAATGAAAATTAACTCGCATTTACTCACTACAGCACAGGCAATATTCGCGTAATGTATCCACGTACGTGTAAGTGTTAGCAAACACAACATAACCGAGTTACTTTGTGTCACGTATCTCGGGATCCTAAGCTCCGACCAAGCTGAGTTTGTTGTTCAGTCCTCGGCTTAATGCTTTCTAGATAACGCGTGAATATATTACACAAATGGAAAACGTATTTAGAGTGATGCGTACTCCATATGTCTTGAACACGCCCGCGATATCTGATGCTGTAGCGTTCATGCTTTTAAACAATTAAATTCCCACCGAAGAAACATTCAAATCAGAATTCGTGTCGCAAAATAGACCTAAAATAAAATGTGGCGTCGAAGTCTAAGCAAGTTTTAACTTTTAAAATTGTTATAGAGCGAGGCCAACACTCCCGATGCGAACGCGACCGAAATATCTCTGCCGGAATTGATGGGTGAAGTGAAAGAGTTGCAGCCGGTTCAGCGTGAATACGAAGATCTCGTCAACCAGCTCCCTCACGACTGCTCCAACATCTCGGCTCCAGGTACCTACATCATCCACCCGGGCCACAAGCCCGTCGACACCTGGTGCGCGAACGGCAGCACTCTCATCCAGCGCAGATACAACGGCTCCATAGAATTCAACAGGAAATTCTCGGAATACGTCCACGGCTTCGGCGACCCCGCTTCGGAATACTGGCTCGGCTTGGAACCCATGCACTTGATCTCGGCTAACAACTGCTCGTCCATGAGGATCGACATGACCGACATATACGGAGGCGTGTGGTACGCTCAGTACGATCACTTCTATGTGGGCAGCGGCGACTCCGGCTACGTGCTCGACGTCAGTGGTTTCAAAGGCAACGCAAGCGACGCTTTCGACTACCAGAATCACATGGAGTTCTCGGCTATCGACCGCGACCGCGACATCTCCAACACGCACTGCGCCGGCAACTACGAAGGCGGCTGGTGGTTCTCGCACTGCCAGCACGTGAACATCAACGGCAAGTACACGCTGGGCCTCACCTGGTTCGACTCGGTGAGGAACGAGTGGATCGCCGTCGCCACCAGCGAGATGCGCATGTTCCGCCGACCCGGCTGCTCTTAAATCAACACGCGCACTATATTCTGTAGTCAGTATGTCATATAAAACATAAATTTGAAGTTGTTTAATATTTTAATCATACCAAAGATGTTAAATATAAGCCTATTTCGATTGTATTGGATAGACGGGCTGTAGAACTATATGAGTTAATACATTATTACTTTATAATTTGCTATACACTTTCGCTGAAACGCGCCTGGGGCGACATAGGTTGCCTCTCGTGCTTCTGTAACTTATTCTTATTTCGTATTATTTCTCGTCTATCTGTTTTAAATACCCTAACATTACGTGAAACTGTACATATTTTATTTGGCATTTTTCTTCTCATCCCGGCGATACGTAAGTAAATATTAATTAAGATATTAGATAGTTTAGGGATTTATTGATGGAGGCATGAAATGCTTGCGCACGCCTGTAATTATATTCATTTAAATTAAGTTAATTATATGCGTTTCTTTAGGCCTTATTTATTTTCGATCAGTTATTTTAAATTTAAAATTACCGTCGCCAGTTGCCCGACTCGCAATGGTATGACAAAAAAACATCGTGCTGCGTTAATGTTGCCGACGTTGCAAACGATGAAAATGATTTCCATAAATATTTATCATTTTATTACGTTGTTTTGTGTACTTATTATGTTTATTGGCAATTTAATGTGTATATATTTCAGTATATTAATATATAGTATTAAGTAACGAAACGATGTTACGAGTATTTATTGGTTTCGAAATTTCAACACAGGATGTATTCGATGTAAACAACAAGGTATGAAATCCCAATGTAATCGCATTTTAATCAATATCAAATTGTAGTGTGTAGGAAATTGCGTTTCAAACTTTTAAACAATCATACTCTGTAGTAACATATATACCAATGGAATTAAACCAAATAAACTATTAAAAATATACAATGTTTGTTCATTCACACCATGTCCTTTACTCCATCATCATCAAATCATATACTTCTCACTACGTCTCCCTACAAACCTAAGAAATTCAAATTGCTTTTGGTTAGGAAAGATTTAAAGTTAATTATTAGAAAATTTGTGACGCAAACTGGGCTATTGGGCTACTATAGAAGTGACCTCACTAATTCAGACGTCAAAAATAACACGTGAACTTGCGAAGTATTACACAAAGACGGTTAAGCTCAGATAGAAACTTCATTGGCATTTACCCATTTTAATAACTTCATCAACCCATATACGCTTACTGCTGGGCACAGGTCTCCTCTACCATTGAGCGGGTTTAGGCCACAGTCCACCACGCTGGCCTAGTGCGGGTTGGCCGACTACACACCTAAGAAATTCATAAGAACTTTTAGGTGTGCAGGTTTCATCACGATGTTTTCTTTCATCGTTAAAGCAAGTGATATTTCAATTTGAACACACACATAACTTCGAAAAGTCAGAGGTGTGTGCCTGGGGTTCGACCCCTCGGCCGCCGAGATTCTCGATCGCGCGCCTAAAACTCGAGGCCATTACTGCTTTTTAATTACTAATTCTCCTAAATTAGCTTAATTTTGCATCCTGTGAGATATCAAACCGACATTAATTTCTGAGCGCACTCAAATACCGCTTGAGTCTTTCATATAAGCGTGTCAGCAATCTCACACATTCACGCTAATTATCTCATACTAGATGTCGACCCGACTTCGGCAGGGCACTATTTTGAATACTACAGGAGTAGGTATTGCCATGTTTCGAGTAGAGATGTTCCGGATATGATATTTCGGATCCGGTTACGGATACGGATATGGGAATAGAATTATATCGGTTTCGGATTCGGTTACGGATATGAAATTATTTCGGATTATCCGTTAGTTTCGGATAGTTTCGGTTACGGATATTAGATTGAAGTAAATTATAAACACAAATAGTATGTAATAATTTGATTTGATTTATAGGTTTTATCTGTTCACTGTGTTTTGTTTTGAGATGAAGTTTCAATGAAGTAGTGCCACCTCCTCCTCTCCGAGAAAAGTTTCTATCGCATTGTTTACATTTTGCGTATTCTGCATTTATTTGATTAAAAAATGTCCAAATATAACTTGACTTTGGTCGCATAATATCACAAGACTTAAGGATAATTTTAAGCTAAGTATAAACTTTAAAATAAAACACTAACTAGATATGTTGTTATCATCATCATTCCCCTGCCCTGGTCCCAATTTATTCCTTGGGGTCGGCGCAGCATGTTATCTCCTTTCACACATCCCTGTCAGCCGTCATGTCTTCATTCACCCCTTTCTTTTTCATATCTTCAGTCACGCAATCCATCCATCTCTTTTTTGGCCTTCCTCGGCCCGCCCATCCATCCACTTTCATAACCATCACCTTTTTTCCTACATATGATTCATCCCTACTCTTAATGTGCCCATACCACGACAGACGGTTTCCTTTCATCTTTTCTATCACAGGAGCTACTTTCAGACTTCCCCTAACGTATTCATTCCTCACTCTGTCACTCCGTGTTATACCACACATCCATCGCAACATTCGCATTTCTGCTGCATGCAGTCGTCTTTCATCCGTCTTTTTCGTTGCCCAACACTCTGATCCATACAGTACGACAGGTCTTATAATGGACTTGTATATTCTGCCCTTCAATTTGAGGGGCATTCTGGGGTCACATATTGTGGATGAGACCTGTCGTCATTCCATCCACCCTGAGTTGATTCTCTGCCTTACGTCCCGGTCTATGTCTCCGTCGCTTTGCAAAAGTGACCTGAGGTAGCGGAATTCGGAACAGACTGGTATATTATTATATGTATATTCCACCTAGTGTGACGGACACAGAACTTGAAAGACCGCCGTAGTCGCAAAACTATATGTTTTGGTTTTGCTGACTTTAAGGCCAACATTTTCAAGTCTATGCCGCCACACCTCCAGTCTGTTCTGCCCCTCGTGGCCACTTTCTGACACCAGCAAGATGTCGTCAGCAAATAGCATTCACCAGGGTGCCTCTTCCTGTATACCTGCCGTAACGGCATCCATAATCAACAGGAAGAGGTAAGGGCTATGAGCCGACTGTAGATGCACACCAACAGCGACATCGAAACTGGCCGTAAAACCGACCGCAGTTCGGACTTGATTACCGATTGAGTACCGCAGATGCAGTACATGGCCCGAATCAACTGCAGGTACTTCTCAAGCACACATTTCTTCTTAAGGGCACACCATACAACTTCACGCGGAACCCGATCATAAGCCTTTTCGAGGTCAATGAATCCCATATGCAAGTTTTTGTGTGCTCTTCTGTATTTTTCGCACAGTTGGCTAACTGCAAAAATGGCATCCATTGTCCTACGGCCAGGCATAAAACCGAACTGGTTCCGTGAGACCTCACACTTCTCTCTCAGTCGTCGCTCAATTATTCTCTCCCATACTTTCATAGTGTGTGACATTAACTTTATCCCCCGATAATTGTTGCAATCTTGCACGTCCCCCTTATTTTTAAAAATGGGCACCAAATAGCTATTGCACCATTCATCGGGTATCGTGCCGTCCTGCAACAACTTATTGAAGAACAAAGTCAGCCACTTCCACCCAACTACTTGTAAGACCTTCCATACCTCTACTGGTATTCCATCTGGCCCAACCGCCTTTCCATTCTTCATTCCATTCAGAGCATTCTTAACTTCATCCATCTTAATTTCTCTCACTAATCCCATGTTTACCGGTATGTGTTGTTAATGACAAGAAATAACAAACAAACTGCAAGATTCACGTGGCGCGCGAGCGGTGAAACAAAAACCTGTCGAAACGTGTCGTTTTATTTAGACTCCGCCCCTATCCGGAACTATCCGAAATTTTAAATCGGATACGGATACTGTTACGGATATTTTTTTATTTCGGATATCCGATTGTTTCGGTTACGGTTACGGAGCTCCATAACATCCCTGGTTTCGAGACACAAAGTACCCAATGTCCTTTCCAAGGGTCCTATGTATCTTCATATCAAAAATCATTTAAATTAATCCAGGGTGTAAGGCCAGACAGATTTACTTTCGCAGTTATGATCATCACCATCATCATCATCATCATTATCATCACCACCAGCCTTTCACGTTCACTGCTGGACATTTATAATGTTAGTAAAAATATGCGATTTTTTTTTAATTTCTGCAACTCTCATTGTGATGATCGAACCCATGACGCTTAGTTCGAAACGCAATGCACCCTCTACGCCACGAGGCCAACCATTTCTAGGAAACATGAAACTTCAATAGGATGTATAATAACACTGTAATTGGCGCTATATATTACTCCAATTATCCGTTACTCGGATAATTACACGCGTGCATAGATACGGGGTTAGACCAAAGTCTATTTAGACTATTGTGATATATCAAATATCCTCCAAATACTTGCATAGAAATTTGATGCACCTTTCCTTTGTATCAGTCTACAAACGGTAATTTCAAACCCCAGTTACAAGTACCTGTACACCTCTAACTTTTCTAACAATCTTTTTTGAAAATGAATATATATATAAATGAAACACGAGAAACAGTTTTCTAGACCTTAAAATCAAAATAGGGACTACTCAGTTGAACTACTTAAGCATTGTTCAATTACGTAAGCTATGACAAGTTCAAATTAATAAAATCGCAAAACAGTTGAAAACGTAAAAACATAGTTTTGGCCCCACACTAAGATACAATAATTGTGTTGTGGGTATCAGGAACTTAAAAAGATTTGTCAATCACAAACACCCCAACAAAAAAAACAAGTCAGATGGTTATCGAACCTGCAATCTATCGTTTCATGGACTGCGTCTTGTTGACTTCATTTATTACACATTTTCTTTTTACCTCAATACGTAAGGTTGCCGATAGTAGTAATTAAAAGAACCCGCCTTACAAAATATGGCGTTAATCCGATGGAGCACAGGAGTAACTGCTAACTGGATCCCGGCAATTTTTAATACGTTTAAAAGTTTCCGCGCGACCGGGATTTCGCCGGGAGATGCGGCGAAACGCTAGTTGAAAACAAAAAAATATAACTGCGAACGAACACGGGGAAACAACTTCAAAAACAAATCAAATGATTCCATAGCACATGCTTCCTCGTCTGTTTAAACTTTTAAAACAATATCTGATGTACACCAGACGAAACATAATTATATGACTGCCTCGTGGTCTCGCGGTACAAGTATGAGCCGTGCGATCTAGAGGTCCTGGCTTCGATTCCCGGGTCGGGCAAGGTGTTATTGGGTTTTTTACATTAGGACATTCTCAGTAGCAGCGCGGAGTCTGGAAATGTGCCCGGAAATCGGCAATAGGCTCGCCCCCTATTACGTGGGACTGATACATACCTGGCGAATTGTGGGTGCAGAAATTGCATTTCTGCTTACCCCTTCGGGGAATATAGGCGTGAGGTATGTTACTGATATAATTTTTTGAGAAATAAGGCTCAAAGTGATATGAGTGTAATCTCTCCGATGCGAACATTGTTGTGGCTCGAACAGTAATGTCTATTATATAATTTTCGTTTCGTATACAAACAATTTAAAAAAAAAAACAATTTCGTTTCGTATACAAACTGACCATCAAATAGCCAAAGCCCCCTGCTTTACATAACTCGACACACATATAGGCCTGCAAAGATGCCTCGTCATTCGATTAAGGTAATCCATGTAATATGACTGAGATATAGCAAGGAATTTGCAAGGTTCTTGGCTCCAGTCACGATACCATAACACTGTACCCGCAAAGCCATCTATTTGTAATATATGTACCCCATTGGGCCACCTCTAAATATGTGATGACTTATAGTTTAAGTTTGATAAGACTTCTTGTCGCCGAGGGGTTTTAATAGTTATGCTGACGTAGGTTTGGTGAGGGATCGAATGAACCAAAAGGATAACTGTTGTGATATAGAATGTCAGAGATCCCGGCATACCCTTTCAACTGAAACTAATGGGGAACTTAAGGCGCTTTCCTCTCGTCAGAAACTAGCCTATATTAAAGAAATAATATGCATTAGAAATGAAATGCAGATACTCACGCCGTTAGAAAAGATGGGCGTGAGTTCCAAATTTCACATTAAAGGTTTTAAGCTATGTTAAGAGTCAGACAATCCCAGAGGGGTTAGGCCTAAGTTCGCCATGTTGGCCTAGGGTGGACTGATCTCACGTATCGTGATCGCCATACTTGGCGCGGAGACAAGGACAAGACAAGGTTCTGGAGTGGAGGCCACGTACAGGTAAACGCAGCACCGGACGTCCAACCGAAAGATGGACCGACGATTTGATGAAAATCGCGGAAAGCCGCTGGATGCAGGTCGCTTCCAATAAAACAATTTGGAAGTCTCTGGGGGAGGTATATGTCCAGCAGTGAACGTCTCTTGGCTGATGATGCTGATGATATACTCTCGATCAGTAAATGTTGCTTAGGATTAGAAACTGCATCCGAATTAAGTTGCATCTCCACCTTAATAGCTTCTATATCACATTCAATTTACTCGTGATTAAATACTAGTACTGCAAATCGCTTCAAATGCAATTAAGGCAGGCTTCAATCCCCAATATTAATATACCTCTGTAATTAGTCACTGGAGAATTGAAATACCTCAGATTGTCTAATATCGACAGAAGCAGGTATTAGTTTAATCGCTCGAAGGAGGTTACCTATAGGCATTCTATATTAATTGAGGTGTTGCCGTAACTCTGTGTGAGTAACTTCAGACTTGGGTCTAGGGCGAAATATGCATCAAAACGAAGGAGAAGGTTGTCAATTCGATGTTACTTATTTTATAACCTCGGTAAACCGATATTAGTATATAATATATAATATATACACTATATATATGTACATATTTGCCAAGAAGCGCTTGATTGTCATCAAAAAGAATGATCAATTTAACAAACCAAAATAAAAAGAATGCCTAAATTGAAGTTAACAAAAATCTTTTTAAATATTTTTTCTCTAAGTCGATGTCTGGAATTCAGAAAATTGCATACATTTGCCCAAAGTTAAAAACTCAACTTATTCCAAAGGGGAAATTTATGTACTGGAAACTTTCGTATTCGATGTTGGGCGTGAAAAGGGCACAAAGAAGAGACTAGGAGGGGGCAGGGAGAAGCGTTGCCACAAAGTACACCGCTCAGTCTGTTTGACTTTGCAGACGGCGTCTTCGCCAAAAGTTATTAATAAACTACATGTTACACAGCCATATAGGTCATAATATTGTCTGTACGGAATAGTAGATAGTTGGGGGAAATGATGTTGAATTTAGGTTCTGGCTGTACAAATGAATTTCCCTGTGTTAACCCGCGGTGTCTTATAAATAGTTATGGCGGTGGTTCCATAATTCTTGTATACTTCCGTACATAAATTTGGCTTTAAATTATTGTTTAACAAAAGCAATTTGACACATTAATGAGAATACCCTTCAACAAACTATTACTAAATAAACATTACAAAATTAACGTGCAACACATTTATTAGAACCCAAAAATTCTATGGAAGGACCGCCATTGATAAAAAGTCTTTCTTATACATCTTACTCAGAAATCAGAATACAGCAATGTTCGATGCTAATTCAAATACTTGCTTATTGCTATATAATCTACTCAAATAAAAATTACGAAAAAAAACTACTTTCCCACAAATCAGTTTTTTTCAACAATTTCAAACAATATGTTTGAGTATGAATGATACATCTGAGAACCATATCTTTGAGAATACCAAACAAATATACCATATATTCTGCGAGAATATATCTCTCCAAAGAGCCAAGAGAGATATCCGATATTACGTATTCACGTTGCTAAATCTCTGATGAAACATCGTATATTTGAAACTTCAATTGTTGAAGCTTTTAATAGTTTAATACAAGGGCATGAAATAGGACAGTAATAATAATAATTGCAATTCTTTTAGAATTTTAGATGATGCTTAACATTAATCCGAGCCCAAACCAAGATACATGGTTTACAATCTGGTGTATATTATCTAGCCAACTGTGCCTCGATGCTCTCAATTACTTAAATCTTTGAAATATTTGAAATCATTTTGATACAGAATTTTTTTCATTTACCGGTTCGGGAAGCAGAGTTCGCTAAACGCAGAATATATAAGAAATTCTAGTGCTATTTGTTATGATTTAAAGCAGTTCATTTATTGGTCACGATCACTGAATTTTATTAAAATTTTTTGAATAAACTACTATTAAACGAAGTTGTAAAAAATACGAATACTCAGTCACAAAGAATAGAATATTTACTGAAATCAAAAAAATCTATTTACGAGTATGACGCATGTGCCCACCATCGACCTCCTTCACACTGTAGGGAAGTGACCGCATACAACGACATCCAATACTGTATTTCGCCTACTATATGTATAAATCACCAAACATGGCTAATTCCTGACTGCAAATGTGTTCATAACCGGAAGCTAACAATAGATACATGAACAAACGTTAATTCTGCAGATTGTGTAAGCAAATCGAACCAAGTTAGTTAGTTAACGTCTGTTTACTCATTTTTAAGTTACAACAGATGCATGCAACAGTCTAATTAAATGCCTTCGAGCTGCCGTTACGGATATCGTGAATCCCTTGACTAATGAACTTCTAAGTTTCTAATTCGTCATCTATTAACACACAATCAATCTGTTCCACTTAAGCGAGGAGCTGAGGGATATTTCTATAAACATGTTTTCGAAAGTTGCTCTTGAATTCGTCTACCTTTATTCTTCAGGCACATTTCGAAACAACAATCTGTTTCTGAGAAATAATTATCCAAAGGATCCCCCGTAAGACAATTTCTAAATTGAGCGCTATAAATACTTGCTTATTTTCGTAAACAATTCTATTTTGCGTTTCAATCCTGCTTTTGTTGTTTACTGATACGCGATCTGTTTTATCAAGTTAGTAGTAATTTAAACAGCATTGAAAATCTAAAAGTATCGAGTGATCTAGATTTAGAAAGTTGAGGGATTTAAATAAAAAACAATGACGATTAATAAAAAAAGATGATGATTGATAAAAGATGGTTAATAAACTAAACTAAGAGCAATCGAAATTAACATACAAACTAGATTAGGTTCTAACACGATGGTAAAAAGAGCTCTCTGGATGATCAAAGTTATTGGGTACCCTTACGAGATTTTCAGTAGAAGCAAGGAGTCCGCTAGTAATTTTCGTAGTATCATGACTAATTCTAACATGACGCTAGTCACTAATTAGAATGACCAAGAATAGTTTAGTATTTTCAAAGACTTAGCCTTTGGTACTATAGGGCGCGTTGGGTACCCGTTGCAGGTACCCGTGGTAAAGTAGGTCACCGGTGTGCCGCGTGGTGGGCACGTGGTGACGGCGCCTATATATAAGCGTGTGGTGATGTGTGCCGGATGGTGATAGGTGCAGCGTAAGCAATGATAGCCACAAGCGGGTGCAAGCATTTATTACACAGTACACTACACAAGAAGAAAGTCAAAGTACATTCACGACACAAGACAGGTTACAGTTCACACACACGAAGTAAAGTTAATAGAAACAAGTAAATCAGAAGGAAGAGACAGATAAAAGTACGAGAATATGAACAATAAAAAGAATCAGCTGTTGAGCGTAAGCGGTAATATAACGGTATAATATAGCGGCGAGGTAGCGGGTAACACGGGCTTCGCGAGCGATCGTAGTGTTCCGACTGGCCGCGCCTGTCGGCGCGGCCGACGCGGCCGGCGCGTGCGACGGAGCGGCGCGGCGGCGGGGCGCTCGTCGCGACCCGACAAGTTCCGAGCGCCTCCGAAGCACTCCACGTTAAATAATTAATATTATAATAATTGTGTAAGGTTCTGTATGTAAAATGTGTGTAAGTTAGTAAGTGTACGTGTCGAGTGTAACTGTTAGTATATAATATATACATATATTAGATATGTATAGAATAAATAAATATATTTTATAAATAAATAAAATATGATGTTAGGTACGCCACATCACTCCCCCCCTGAGACCGTTACTACGGGCGATAAAAATCCGGGAATCGGACTCTGCGGCCTGAGCGTGTCCTTTTGACGTCATCCTGTGCTGGGGGAAGTTGCCCCGTAGGATCAGGATTACGAGAAGGAGGTGGTGGGGTGGGAGGTTTGGATGGAGTTGAGATTGTAGGTGGCGTTAGTGAAGTGGGTGGAGTTAATGGAGGGGCTGAGGTTAGTTGACCAGGTGGAGTTAGTGAAGGACCTGGAGTTAGTGTTGTTAGTGGGGCCACTGGAGTAGGATTGGGAGATGGGTCGACGAGTATGTAGGCCGGCTTAAGGCGGTCTACTGATACTGTCACACTCTTCCCTCTGACCTGTATCTTGAAGGTCTTGTCCCCACGGTTTATGACCTCGTAGGGGCCGGTGTAGGGCGGTTGTAGAGAACCGCGTAAGGAGTCGTCCCGCAAAAAGACGTGGCTGGCGGTAGCCAAGTCTTTGTGAATGAAGATTTTGCCTCTACTGTGACGTGCAGCTGGCGTCGGCTTCAGACTGAGCGTTAGCTGCCGCAAGCGAGTGGTGAATTCCGAGATGTCTGTAGAGACAGGTGGTGCAGGCTCGAAGAATTCACCGGGCAGTCTTAGTGGCTCACCATAGACCAGCTCGGCAGATGATGCCTTGAGGTCGTCTTTATAGGCGCTTCTGATGCCCAACAGCACCAAGGGAAGCGCGTCAGCCCAGCCGGAGTTCGCGTGGCACATGATGGCCGCCTTGAGTTGGCGGTGGAATCGCTCGACTAGCCCGTTGCACTCTGGATGGTATGCGGTTGTCCTGCGATGTTTGAATCCGATCACTTTTCCAAGATATTGGAAAAGTGACGATTCAAACTGGCGTCCGCGGTCGGTGACAATATCGGATGGACATCCAAATCTGGATATCCACGATATCAACGCCTTGCCAACAGTTTCGGCTGTGATATCCATCAGAGGCGTGACTTCGGGCCAGCGAGTAAAGCGATCCACCGCCGTGAGGCAATAGCGGTACCCGTGATTGACGGGCAGAGGGCCGATGATGTCCACGTGGATGAAGGCGAACCGGGCGCGGGGCAGATCGAACGTGCCCAGTGGAGCTGACACGTGGCGATTCACCTTGGCGCGTTGGCACGCCAGGCACTGACGAGACCACTCTCGACAGTCTTTGCGCATCCCAGGCCAAACGAAGCGTTCGGCGACGAGTTTCGCCATTGCGTTGGCGCCTGGGTGGCTGAGACAGTGAAGACTATCGAAGAGTGGCCGTCTCAGCGATCGTGTGACGAAGGGTCTTGGTGAGCGAGTGCTGACGTCACAGTAGAGTTCCAGGCGACAATTTGGAATGCTCAACTTTTGCAGGCGAAGTGAAGATCCTTCTCCCAGAAGTTGAGTGAGCTCCGGGTCAGAGGCTTGGGATGAAGCCAGTACCTCCAAATCGACTGGCATCCGCAGCTCGTCGACACGGGACAATGGGTCGGCAACGACATTGTCCTTCCCCGAGATGTGTCGGATGTCCGTGGTGAACTGCGAGATGTAGTCGAGATGGCGGTACTGTCTCGGCGAACAGTTTGCCTTCCTTTCGCTGAAGGCGAAACTGAGGGGCTTGTGGTCGGTGTAGACCACGAAGTGTCTCGCCTCGACCATGTGGCGAAAGTATTTTATACTCTCGTAGATGGCCAAGAGTTCGCGGTCGTAAGGCGAGTACTTTTGTTGGGAGGGACTCAACTTCCGAGAGAAGAATGCTAAGGGCTCCCAAGAGTTTTCTTTTGTGCGCTGCTGCAATACTGCACCCATTGCCAAGTCGGACGCGTCTGTGACCAGCGCGAGTTCCGACTGGCAATCTGGGTGGGCCAGCATTGCAGCGTTGGCGAGGCTGTCTTTGCATCTGTTGAAGGGCAACAGAGCCTCGCCAGAGATGTCAACAGGCTGAGAAGCCTTGACGTTGCCCGAAAGGAGGGCGTTGAGAGGGGCTTGGGTGGAGGCGGAGTTTTGGAGGAATCGCCTGTAAAAGTTGACCATTCCTAAAAATCGCCTCAATTGCCTAACCGTCTTGGGGACGGGAAATTCCTTGATGGCGTCGACTTTGGATTCCAGAGGTTTGGTGCCGGCTGCGGAGATTCGGTAAC